>CM040127.1:33628344-34828344 GCA_022559845.1 Amorphophallus konjac
CAATTAGCATTCAAACCTTCTAGATGGCCACCTAGGATGGTTGACCAGCCCCACTTGGATGAGGTGGACCAATGGGGAAGGGGAGGGGGCCCCCTAGCTGGACCTACTACACATTTGTACAAAAACCCACACAATCCATAGGAATGACTCATTGGCTTATAAAGCCTTACATTTGCGTACATACTTTCCCAAGCATATAAACACAAACTAAAAGAACATAAATGCAAAAGAAAAAGTACATGCTCGGCGTCGATTCCCATCAACTCTCCCCGGGTGGGAGGAACTCGACCCCGTCGAGTAGGGGTAGGGATGCTCGAGTACTCCGGCGGATCCGTCACCGTGCCAAGTAACGCGGGTACGCTCCACTCCAAGTGATCGTCACCTGCTCATTCCATATATACTCGATATGCACGGACTACTATGGGCTAAAGGTGGACACTCCGGGTGGGGCACTCTCAAAAGGGAAGGGAGCAGCTCGAAGACTCACTAAGAATCACCGCTGAGTCCCTGTAGGTGACTGATCCGGGTAGATGTAGAATCGATCCCATACTCATCAAGTGAGTCCAATCGCCTATTACTCATAAGAGAACGACAACGAGCTTGCACAAGACACATGCAGACAAACATACCACACAAAGAAAAAGCACACCGACTCGTCTATGACCCTAGACATACCTAATGTTAGTCCGACCCGTACATGGGTGACGGCGGAGCAGGACACCCGAATGTGTGCCATGCATGCATTTGACGTAACCGGAGGTTGACGTCATGGGGAACTCCTAGACATACTACGATGCCACCAATCATGGACATTGGCTTGGATGCGGGAAGTCCGGGAGGTGCAAGTGGTTTAGAGGGATCGGGGAAACCAAAGTCTTCCTTACCCCCGAATGATGGTTCAGACCTATGGCTACGTGAGTTTGCTTGGCCCGAGTGGAAAAGGTGGATAGTGAACTCCGCGGAAGAAGGGTAGTGAGTATGAAAAACTTGGAGGTTCACTAGTGAAGGGGTCAAAAGGGTCGAAGAAGGTGTGACCCCATGAAGTGGGTTCCAACATGACATGGTCCCAAGTTTGGAATTCATAGTCACCGTCATACATTATGATCGGTGGGACGACAGGACATGTGTAGAAAATAGGATTCCTCCCTTGGGCAAAAGGGAACGAAGTCGGACTCGGCCGGCATCGGGAGGAATAGAAGAATCTCCGTGGTGACACACCCCATGGTGCACTCGGAGGTAATGGACCCGAAGGCCGGATGGGTGAAGCTAAGACTAGCGGGTTGGTCAAAGCCTCGGGCCAGTAGGTGCGTCAACTTCCATTGCGTGTCTAATCCCATAATAAGGTCATCCAATGTATCAATATGGTGACTAGACCGAAAGGTAGTGTGGAAGGAGTTGACGGGCACTATAGGTAAGGTGGGGTCCATAGAAGGGTAAGGACGTGGGACCAAGCCATCCTTGAGCCAACTAAGAAGTGGCTCGGCTATGTATAGCATACCCGTAAGAAACACGGGTGGCTCGGGATGGACATCCTCTAAATGTGGCTCCTCGAAGGGAGGGTGGCTCCCATGATGGGTGGCTAGAGGGGTGGGCTCCAGGAGAGGTGGCAAGCATGAATCCGAAGGTGGAGTGGGCCACTGGGGTTGGGTGGTGGAAGACGAGGGTGCTCGATTGAGCCCTATCCTTAAGGATGATCTTGCCAGGTAGGTAAGGTGGGTATAAGGTGCAAGTCCTTTTGTCTCAGTCAAGATTAGCCTTTCTTTCTCCTAACCACGTTTGCCCTAAAATGATGCATGGACCAGCAAGTGTGCCGATCCTGCACCATGCACCATCGGTGTAAAGAACAGAGCCTACCTTCCTATAGAACTCAACACAAGCAAAATCACCATCACGGATAATCTCGCCTGTCTTGGAGAGAGACTCCACGATATCAAAAGTAACCCAATTATCCGACTCCCTATCGGTGAAATGGAGTTCCGTTGTGGACCCATTAGGTAGAGTGGCTTTAGAAACGATATAGGGTCGGGCTAGGAAGGCCTTGGCTTGGGCCACCAGAGATGACCACTTGAACGCATGGCCTTGGGGAACGGCCATGGATAGCGGACATGGACATGCATACACACAGAGACAAGACACTAGACCGACTAATGCAAAGGTTGGGATGCATGCATACTAAGGACAAGACACCAAGACTCGGTACGGGGCGGAGTTAATCGATCCGAAGATCACTCGCGCAAGTGTGCGACCTTCCCGATAGGCGTAGCCTAACGTTCGGACAACACCTTTTTATATACTGACTAATGGTATGCAAATGCGACCCAAAAGACACTTTTTTTGTTTTAAAACAATGATGACCCTAAACACGACGTAGACAATGACTAATGACTAGACGTAAATGACACTCTGTTTTTTTTTGACACCCTAGACTCAACTCGCTCTGATACCAAATTGATGCGGGACGAGACACGGACACGACAAGCTCGCGATCGTCCCTTAACGAGGGAAGCGTCGACGTGCGCGGTTGAGAAACCGACAAGAGCTAGGGTGGTCGGCTCGCACTTTCGTGCCCGGATCGGGTCACGGGACGGTCACGCTCTCTCTCGTAGCAGCGGTGAATGCTAATATAGCGAGCTGACGGACCTAAAGCATGCTCTTTAGCAGCGGCATAAACAAGTATATATGAAAATAAGTAAATGCCGAGTGTAGGGAGCGAGAACGATACCTCCACACTCTCGGCGTGGGGAAGACGGACCCGGCCGAAAACTCGTACTCCCGAGAAACTTAACACACAATAATTACAGCAATGGGAACATGCCCACTCCACGCAGGGAGGTAAAGGGCTATACAAATGGCCCCGGGAGGACCAAATTCGGGTTGACGGGCAGCTTCGTGTGTTGATTCGGCTACACGCGTGTTCACGACCGTGGGGCCCACGTGCTGTCCGGAGGGGCCGTGTGGACCCGGTGGTACCGCTGTAGTGGAGACACTTGGAGAAGCGCTCCCCGGGCTGGCGGCACGCTGGTTCCCCGACCGGAGGCCGGGCGGCTCCGTTCGGCACCGGTCGGAAAAATCGATCAGAAATCTGCCGGTTCTGTATTTCAGCGCGCGCTCCGGCGAAAACGGACGCTGCGATCAGCACCGGTGTCGGAATGCGACGAGATTAGAGCCGTTGGAAAGCTGCTTCGAAGTACTGTAATCTAGTGGCCTTCAGAAAAATTCACCATATTTGTACTTTGTGTTGGCGAATTTTATATGCTGCTGTTGTACAGTAACTGAAGACTCAGATCTGCAGAGAACTTTTCTGTTGATTGCCTTTGACCATGAAGTACATGTCCGAATTTGAAGATGTGTTCTTCAGCAAGGTTGTAGGAAATAGAACAAGGAAACCAGGACTATTTTTGGATCTGGATTTGGGAAAGGCTACGACTTTCTAGGATTTTGGGACTAGCAGTGGATCGGATCTGGAATCTGGCTGACAACACTGTAGTTGAGGAAGAACACGAATTTGTAAAAATAGATAGAAGGCGGATCAAAAATTGAGAAAATTTGTGAATGTATGGGATGATGGATAGAACTCCCAATAAAATTGGGAGACCTGAAAAAAATCAAAAGGGTGGTCGAAGGTGGAGAACTCAGAGCTGCTGTCACTGTAGACAGAGACAGGACAGATCTGGGAATGATTAAAGACCGAAAATGTAAAAATAACAAACGATGGATTTGGACCTGGAATTTTTTGTGGAGGAGGGGCTAGAAGGTAGGGAACACACCATAAAAATTTTAATCCACGAAGAGGCCGTGGCTGGTATCAGGAATTTCGGGAAGACACCTCTATCCAGCAGGACAGAATACCGAAGACGATTTCGCGGCGGCTCGAAGGCGGCACGAACGGCGGCGGCGGCACAGATGATCACCCGCAGATAGAGGAGAGGGGATAGAAGATAGAATCACTCTAGACTTGAGGTTGGAGGAGAGGAACCAGAGGGAGAGAGGAGGGGCTCAAGAACACTCTTGATTTTCCAACAATTTTCTCTTCATTTCTTCATTAATTTATAAGGACACTATGCATAGGCTTATATAGAAAATGGCAAGGGTGGGGGGGCTGATAATTTCGTGGGAAATAGGTCATTTTCTTCCCCCATGTGGTCAAAACTCAAAATAAATAAATTACATATGGAGGGGGCACTCCTTTGACTAGGTAGGTAAGGTAGGTGGCCAACTTTGACATTTTACACCACTTGTCTCCCATGTGGTCAATTAGTATTCAAACCTTCTAGATGGCCACCTAGGATGGTTGACCAGCCCCACTTGGATTAGGTGGACCAATGGGGAAGGGGAGGGGGCCCCTAGCTGGACCTACTACACATTTGCATAAAAACCCACACAATCCATGAGAATGACTCATTGGCTTATAAAGCCTTACATTTGCGTACATACTTTCCCAAGCATATAAACACAAACTAAAAGGACATAAATGCAAAAGAAAAAGTACATGCTCGGCGTCGATTCCCATCAGAAAACCACGTCACAATCGCAGGTACGCGGAACACTCCTTGTACCAACACCGTCACACAGCGACACAAGCCGAAATCACCATCTCCCGGGACCCCACGACACCCTCACGTGTGGCCCCCACATGATGCCCAACATCAGTCGGACCACGGGTCAGCACAGGGATCGAAACTCGCTCATCCGGGACTCGTATCGGCAAGGGATGGGAGACGCGGTCACCTGAGGACCGCCTCCTATAGTCGCGGTCTGCTCAGGACCGCAACCACATGGTCGTGGTTCTCCTGGGACCGCGACCATCCCAGCACGAAAAGATGAACGTGGTCACCTCGGACCGTGTTCACACAGTAGCGGTCTCTTGGAGACCGCAACTGGCGTGCAACGGTCAAAAATAACGGTCAAATGTCTCGGGGTCCGTGCCGGTCCCCACGGTGAACGCGGTTGTCACCAGACCACTACCAACAGTCGCGGTCTGTCGCAAGACCGCGTCCGCCCACCGACACTCTAAAGCCCCAACAGTTCAAACCTGATGAAAGCGGTCCCTGCCTGACCGCGACCAGTGAAAACGGTCACTGGTGGACCGCGATCACCTCGGAAAATCGAGAACGGCGAGAAACGGCCAAAAACACCATTCCACGCCCCAATCACCCCCGGGTGATGGGGAAACAAAGGGGGAACTCGTCCACACGCCCTAGAGCACCGAATGATGGCCCCAAAACTCCAAATGGCACGGTAAAACTCTAGATCGGCACTCAAACCCCCAAAGCATGCATTTCCCGTCCCGAGCTCAAACGAACCCCTCTCGGCTCCCCGCCGGCCTAGGAATCACGGGAAAGGAAAGCACGGAGATAGAGGATCGTCACCCTACCTCGGGGTTGTCTGAAACGTGGCGAATCACCACCGATCCTCAAGAATCGCTTGAAACTTCACGAACTCCCCACGCCCTCACCGAGCACCGAACACCGCCAAGATCACCACGCCGCCGCCTATGCCACAACGCCGTCGCCTTGCCGCGTCCGCAGCCGAAGGGGATGGCGCCAGGGCTAGCACCGGAAGAGGGGGGTCGGTCACGGTGGAAGCGCTCACGAGAGAGAAGGGAGGAAGAAGAAGAAGAAAGAGAAAGGGAAAAAGAAAAAGAAAAAGAAAAAGAAATGGGAATATATAGAAAATCTGATTTTTTTGGAAAAATACCAAAAAATAGAAAAATACGTTTCCGGAACCCTCGGAATGCACCGATCGCAACGGTACCACTCGTGCCTAGGTGAACTACCCGGTCCACCCGCAGCGAGCTTCCAAAGAAAAAGCCGAAACACACAACGGAAATCGGAAAACACACGCGGAAAAGCCGTGGAACGCCTCCGGGCCTCCGAAACGACTCCGGATCGCGCCGATTCGAACATGAAAGATGTCCGAAACGAAATTTCAGACGTAACGGAGTCGGACACTCCGAAAATCAGATCCGAGACCCAAAAAGAAGGATCCAAAAGGTCTGGGATATTACAAAGGAGGGGGGTTCTTGTTTGCAAGGAGAGAGGCTGAGAAGGAGTGGGGGGTTTCCTGTGAGTAGGGAGAGGGGGGCTGGTGGGGAGGGGTTCTACATGGCCTAGGGCACCAGTGGGGGCGGAGAAGAGGGGGCCGGAAGGAATGGGGGTGGGGGGGCTCCTGTGAGAGGGGAGGGGGCTCGGGGTGTTCGCCGGGAGGGGGGATGGGCGTCGTTGGCAGGGGTGGGGGTGCTCATGGAGGAGGAGGAGGGGGTTTAGGGAGAGAGTCAGAGGGGGAGGGGGTGGGGGTCGGAGGTGCTCAGCATGGGGGAGGTCAGGTTCACTGGAGGTGAGTAGGGAAGGGGGGTGGGTTCCGACGACTGAGCATGGAAAGGGGGGGTTCCTATGTAGCAGTGAGAGGGGGGCTGAGGGGGAGGCTCCTATGTGGCCCAAGGCATCGGAAGGGGAGTAGGAAAGGGGGTCGGGAGGGATGGAGGTGTGGGGGGCTCCTATGAGAGGAGAAGGGGTTGGGGGTGTTCACGGGGAGGGGGGTAGGCGTCGCCGATAGGGGTGGGGGTGCTCAAGGAGGAGGAGGGGGGGTTCTGGGAGAGAGCCAAAGGGGGAGGGGGTCGGGGGGTGCTCGCCATGGGGGAGGTAAGGCTCGTCGGAGGTAAGCAAAGAAGGGGGGTGGGTTCCGACGGCTGAGCATGGAAAGGGGGGTTCCTGTGTAGCGGAGAGTGAGTGGGAGAAGGAGGTAGCAGGGGTAGATGTCAGCCTTCAAGGGCATCGGCGTGGCGGAGTAGAGGAAGAGGGAGAGGTAGTAGCGGCGTCATGCCAGAGCTAGAGGGGGAGAGGGGGGTAAGGAGGGTTGGGGGCAGATCTGAGAAGGGGGATCTCTCTCTCTCTCTCTCTCTCTCTCATGGAAGGTGTAGAGACAGAAAAGTGTTTTCCTTGTCTCGTACCACACTTTTAAGATTTGTTTGTTGGAGAGTAGTCGGTCACTCTAGAGAGTCTGCAATCATTAGAAAATGACGTCAAAAGAGTCCTAGGAGTGATTTCAGGGGACAACCTTTGATGCTTAAGTCAAATACGTGTAGAAGGAAAGAGAAAGAGAGCTAGAGGAAGAGAAGAGCCAAATAAAGAAAAACGAGGGAGCCTGAGTGGAGGAAAGAGTGCTTGGTAGGCCTGGAGAGTGCTCGGGGAGGCATGGGGAGAAGAACCATGGAGGAACCTCTCTGACCCTACTTCTCAGATGGAGATCCCTTCCGTTGCTCCTTGGGGGAGCCTCTCTCTCCTCCTTGGCGAAGAGCTCTGCTAGCACGAGTATCTCTCTCTCTCTCTCTTTGTGTGTGTGTGTGTGTGTGTGTGTGTGTGTGTGTGTGTGTGTGTGTGTGTGTCTGCTTCTGTGTTTGTGTGTCCCTGCATGAGTATGTCTGTAGGTGTATATGCATCCTCTCGCGGTCCAGTTGAGGACCAGTTTACACGAGCTACCGTGGCGCTGGCCGTTCTCCAACTGAGAAATGACGTAGATCGTGGAATAACGTCTCCTTAATTGTGAGGGTTGCATGTTGCATGCTCGCCAGCTCCCAGAAGGGAGGTTTCGTGCCGGGGATCTTGGCAGCATGGGTGTGACTCGGTTCATGCCGGGGATAGCCATATGATGGCGGTGGCAACGTTCGTCCGTTGGCGAGTTCAGCGGCGTCCGGAACCTACGCGCGCAGTAATTCCGCATGTGGGCTGGCGAAGGTTCCTTGGGCCTCAACTGGGCCGCATTAAATGGGTCAGAGGCCGGTGGGGTGGTTCGTTACGGGCTCGACTGATCTGGGCCGTAACAGGCCTAGCGATCTTGGGCCGCAATGGGGCTGGCGAACATTCCCCCCCTCAGACGAGTATTTTCAATTTTTTAGACGTCCAAATGATTTCTGTCAGTATATTCTTAGAATATTCATCAGTATTGACGACCTGAAAACTACAAGGATATAACTGTAAAAATACGATATATATCATAGATATTCTTGATAACATGATAAAAGTAGGGAGATATATATAAATATAGTATTTATAAGGATATATACATAAAAATCTTAAAAAAATAAAATAATGACCATTAGATTTCATATCCAAAGAATAATTGTAAATATTATTAATTATTGATTTTTGTATAGTACTTTAGTCTCCACATAGATAGTGGCACAAAAGAGTCCATCTCTTAATCCCATCTCAAATTTTTTCGTTGTCCAATTCTTTCATGGACAAACAAGAAATACATCGTTTCCAAGTGAAGGCAGCACGACGGACAAAAATAAGAAACGAGATTATTTGTACCAGATTTCTCTTTTTCTTGAACAATGAAACTGCAAGATCATATAAACCAGATTTTTTCTACACTAATCCACACACAAAAGTAATACGCTTTGGGGAATTTTAGTATGCACCCCCCCCGCCCCAGCCCACCGTCTCTATTGTCTATTCCTATTGCCGGTGCTGCGAAAATAATGGAGAAAAATAATTGAGCGGTGGGACCCACTATATGATTCTATATAATACGAGCAGTGTTCATATGGACCATGGTTTGTGGCGCCGCTGCCGGTGGCTCTGTGCGCCAGCCCGGGCCTGATAAAAAAAGGTACATTTCGTATGTACCTATCGTACAGCGCCCCCGCCCTTTACTTCGGACACTCGTTACTCCAGTATCGGACCCCGCCCGATAACAGCAAAACGGATGGGAGGAGCCCAATTAATGACGCGGCCGCGTGCGCCTTTTGTCACCGTCCGCCGGGATCCGGACCCGAGAACGCCTATTTCAATGGGATGCTTAACGTTCTATTCCCCCTCCCACCCCCAGCACTTCCCTCCCACCCTTCCTCCCCTGTTCTCTCTCTCTCTCTCTGTTGGTGTCCCTTCTTCCCTCGCCCTTTATCCCTCTGATCTGGGTTTGAAGTGGATTCGCAGAGAGGGCGGAGGGCAGCGAAGCTTCTTCTGGGGGGGAAATGGCGGTGTCCCCGCGGCTGATCGCCCCGGCGATGGCTCTGGTGTTTTTTGCGGTGCTGGCGGGCGGCGTGAGCGGGGTGTTCTCCGATTTGAGGTACATTCCCATCTATATCTTCTTTTTTACTGCGGAAAGGTAGGATCGGGATGGCTCCGGTCTGGACTTTGCCAAATTGTGCTGAAAGATCGGTGGTGTGGTTCTATCGTGATCTATGGTTAGAATGCTGGAGGATACGAAGTGGTGATGTTGAAAAGTGATCCGTTGGGTTTTGACGAGTGGGAGCGGAGAGGGGGAGGGGGAGGGGGAGGGGGAGGTGGGGGACTCAAGAGAGCAGCCCGGAGCTGTCAAGTGTGGACTTTGAGATAGGAGGAATAAGAAATCTATGCTTTCCAGTGTTTATGAGCTGATCGGAATCTGCTGGATTTAGAGCTTCTTGCCTGGAATTTGCGTTAGGAAAGACATGATGTTCTAGCTATCCTTGTGGTGAGACGATTACTCGGTCTGGCATTCGGGATCTCTGTTGCCGACGACAAGGCAAAATGCCGAAGGCATCCAGAAAAGACGAATGCCTTCTTGAGGTGGTGGCGCGAGTCCCACGGCGGAGAGCAGGATTCCAAACCCTCCCACCCCCCGGCAAACATCCCCAAATCCAAACTTCTTTAACCCACATTTGATAGATCTGACTTCTTCCCAGTGGAGTTTAATTGTGTGTTAGTTCCTCATTTGAGCACCCATTTCTTTGCATTCATGCTGCAGGGGAGGCCTGGCGGGGAGGAGGATCTCAAGAGATCTGAAGGCCAACGAGACCTCTTCCAGGTTAGTGCTTGGCCATTCTTCAGTGCTGTCTCTCAGCAGCATCAGTAGCAATGCCGTGCCTCTGTTTGTGTGTGTGTGTGTGTGTGTGTGTGTGTGTGTGTGTGAGACACTTGCTGACGCGTGCTGCTTGTTTCGCCAGGCACATGCACAGTGGAGTGGCGGGAGCTGTTGCCGATCCAGAGGTGGTCGCCGCTGCCGTCCATATGTAAGCCCCCTCCAATCCTCCGTTCGATCTTCTTACTGGTTGTTGTTCTTTTTTTGGGAAATTATATATATGATTGCAGAATCTTGCATCTTTTACTCCGGATTCCTATAGTTTTATTGTCATATATATATTCCTAATAAATAATAGTATTGCTCCAATTGTATTTATTCTATCCCAGTAATGTTAGAGTTGACAGATCATTTTATTTAAAAAAATAAAACATAAAATTTTGCAAGAGTATATGAGAGAATATTGAAATCATCAAGGATATATATGTCCATTACGTTAATTATGTGAGGAGGTTATACAAGGACAAATAATCTTCTTCTCCTCTTAATCCACCCAACTTAAAATTAAACAAATTAATGAGGGGTGACAAAATTATGTATGATGAAGTGCGATCTATTATGTACATGTATATGATAATATAAGAGATCTAGAAATATGTGGGAGAATGAGATAGATTCTAAAGAGTGTGTATAGAGTTACTCTTCTTTTTAATAATATTGAGTTGTTATCAAACTAGCACCATGTGGAGCTGGGCCTACGCATTCTTATAATTAGGCATCCAGACCAAATGGGATAATGTGGCCACACTTTATTGTTTAACCTTTTCCTTTGACCGCGTCGCTCTTTTTTTTTAAGGCTGTACCAGCGAGAACAATTTGTCGGCTCTCTTCCGGAGATCGGATCCTCGTCCTTTTTCTCTCATACCCACTGGCTATGCTCAGAGACCCATGCGACGCCATCTCGTTCCCTCACATGCATTGGTCAGGCCCTCGCCTCCTTTTTGGCTCTGCTCACCGCCCAGTTTGGGACCCATGAATGCACTCATGTGCCCCGTTAACGTCTGGTAGTGAGAGTCGCAATTGTTATGTTGGGTAACGTGGTCGGCATCGATGTCAGATTATGCCCCATTTAAGGAGTTAGATCGTCACCTGCATGGTTGCATGGTGGGTGGGAAGATAGGTCTCAATCGGTTTGTGTTTAAGATGCTATGAATATTGTTCAGGTTTAGTTCCCACGTAAGATAATTTGTGAGCTTTCTTTCTCTTATTTATTTTAATTTTTTATCTTAATATTAAATTTTAAGTTTGAGTTACGAATCTTTAATATGATATCAGAGAGTCTCCCTCTGCATCTGTTAAATTTTCCTCAACTTGAATGCATAACTTTTGAATTAAGTTCCCCATTTTAACAAATATAATGAGATCATTAGTGTTCATGGATTCAAGATTGACATCTCATATCTAGAGTGGAAGCATATAATCTATGCACGTCCATATTCGAAGCGGTACGATCAGATGGAGAATCTTATAACTTGTAAAATTCTTTGATTCCTCTCTTTATTGAATCGCGTACATACACAATCACGTAAAGCATTGGATACCTTAGAATTAGTTTCCAATCATAACCAAACTGAGTCTTCCACCGTAGCAAGATATACTGAAGGTCCTATACGAGTTATGTCCTTGAAACAATATACATTAAGGGGGTGTTTGTTAATCGGACACGATTAACGTAAATGATCGAGAGTCATTTACGTTAATCGACCCTGATTAATACACTTATGAGTGAGAGAGTGGTGGGATTCACTTCTCTCTCTCTCATCAAGTGCGTTAACCTAATCAGTTAGCAAACACGTCCCAAGGATTCTTACTTTTCAAATTCCATAATCTTTTACAAATAAGAATAGTCCATCTGATCTTGTACTTATTTTATAACAATTATTACTGCACATGTATTTAATATACACCTTTTTAGACGGCTTTTTCCCCTGAACATTTGAAGGACTTATCTCTAATTTAAAAGATGATTCACTAATTAAATTGAGATTATGAATAGTTATAGGTAAATATCTAGATATAAAGGGCTAATCCTTAATTATTATCCACTACATAGACGTTGAGGATAGAAAACCCCTATAATTATAAATTGTTATGTATATCTAGTCGACTAAACTAAAAACATATTATAAATATAAAACATGAAGACCCAACATTTGATTCTTGTGATTAAGATTTGTCGGCCTCCGGCCTCCGATCATATCGACCGTACCGATATTTATTGATATAATATGATATTACATTGTATCGCACTATAAGTATGTAACGATATATATCATAAATAAATAATTATATAATAAATATATGTTATACTAAAATATGATAAAAAATTATATGTGATTGAGTGATTAATAAATGTGTTAAATATCTTTAAGGATATGGGTTCAAAACTCACTGTGTCACGTGTTTTTTACTTTTTTTTCTTAAAACACAATGAAAGTGAGTCTCGTGAGTTTTGAACATGAGTTTGAGCGTGTCAAATGAATGTTATGAACTAATTTATCTATAAAATTATATTTGATATAAAATAATATTAAAATATTAAACTAAATAAATAACATATTAATTATATATGATATATCGATCATATTAATTATCGATTAATACGATCTTACACGTGCAGTATTAAATGTTTCGTATCAATTTTATCAAATTCTGCTCGTGACTCCACCCGTGAATGTATGGGATCACGTACGCAACAATTTTCGCACATATTCTGATGCTGCCTTCTCGGGTTGCCCATTCCGAATCCTGCCTTCGCGTTGGGCCGTACCAAGGGCCCCCATGAAAGTGGTGTCTCTTCTCCAATTTATTGTGCCGGCTTTCTTGTTCTGTCTTTCCATCTCGGTTTAAAATTCTCTCACCGACCGCCATTGATAGTAGCGCCAAGAAACCAGCGCACAAGTCACAATATTCACGGAATCCTACTCGTCACCAGCCCCATTTATTCCTCACGGGGTCACATGGTATGCTCGCGCTGGCCGCCGACACGCGCCCATCGTGGATTCCCATGTCATCCCCTTGGGAAATTAGGCCACATGAGTGTGCACTATCCGTCGCCCGACAAAAGGGGGCCGGGGACAGATAATGCGACCAAAGGGTTACGAACCCGGGGATTCGGGATTCTCTGTAGTCAAGACTGAACTTAGTTTGACTCAGCCTTTATCTAAACTGTCGATTAGAAAAATTATACTTATGTCTGTTAAAAATAAAATTACATTTCGCATTTACATGTATGTACACCTTTCTTTCTTATATGAACTAAATGTCACACATATTTTATCATCACCTTTTATTATTAAGAGAGATAAAGTATAAGACAAATATTTTATGAATATATTAACATAAGTTTATCACCAAGGTGTACATGACATTGAATTCATATATGAAAGATATACTTGTAAATATAAATGTGGGATAAAATTGCAAACAATTTATTCTCGATATATAGATTAGGGTTTCCAAACCAGCCGAGCCTATAGTGCCTGTGCTCAAATTCGGCCCATTTAATTTAAATTCGAGTTTGATACTCGACGAGACATAGAGATGAATAAAGTATAAGAATCTCCCCATTTCTTGCAATGTAGTCTTCTCTGTGTAGAGAACTTTTTTGTGTGTCGGTGTTTCCTTGGCATACGTCTACTTCGAGATATAGTGACTTGGTATTAAAACTACGGTGACAGATTGAGCGCCCGGGGGAGTGGGTACTCTTCCCTCTGCTGGAGGGGAGTGCAACTCGACCGGTAGCGCACTCTGTTACCTTTTGATTAAAAAAAAAAGAATGTGACTTTTTTTTTCAGAAAGTGCTACTTGTATTTTCCGATGATATTTCTTTAACATATTTCCAACATCTCAATCAACTACTTCCATTTGTTTTTTTCTTTGAAACGGATCTGATTTCATTTCACAATTGTCTCAAGACGTATTCGAAGAAGTTTCTGGTTGAAAACTAGTTTAACTTTCTATTTGCTTTACGTCTGGGTCTTCCTTAGTTTCAGCCCAAAGAACGCATCAGTACTTAGGGCATGATTTATGTAGCTTTTTGACTTCTGACAAAACACTTTGAATCAGAAGAAAATTGAGTTTAAAAAGAGGGGTCGCTACTCGCTAGTACAATATCCCGAATTAGTTAGCTTTAGCTCATATGTAAGGATTACATGTTGAAAATGAAAGTTTAAAGTGACTTTCATATAAAAATTTCACCAAAGCAACTTAAAACAAATATTGAATGTGTACTAAAAATTTAAAAGAACACTTATTTTAAACCCTCTAACGGGAAGAACATTTTAAAGTACTCACGAGAGTTTATTTTTAACTCTGTTTTCAAAAAAAAAAATTTGCAGGGCAATTGAGAACAGCACGGCTCGCCGGGAGCTGGGCTTCCTCTCCTGCGGCACCGGCAACCCCATCGACGACTGCTGGCGGTGCGACCCCCACTGGCAACTCCACCGCCGGCTGCTGGCCGACTGCGGCATCGGGTTCGGGCGCAACGCCATCGGCGGCCGCGACGGGCGCTTCTACGTAGTGAGCGACCCGGGCGACGACGACCCCGTCAACCCCCGTCCGGGCACCCTGCGCCACGCTGTGATCCAGGACGAGCCCCTCTGGATCGTCTTCAAGCGCGACATGGTGATCACCCTCAAGGAGGAGCTCATCATGAACAGCTTCAAGACCATCGACGGCCGGGGGGCCAACGTCCACATCGCCTACGGCGCCTGCATCACCATCCAGTTCGTCACCAACATCATCATCCACGGCCTCCACATCCACAACTGCAAGCCCACCGGCAACGCCATGGTCCGCAGCTCCCCCTCCCACTACGGCTGGCGCACCATGGCTGACGGCGACGCCGTCTCCATCTTCGGCGCCAGCCACATCTGGGTGGACCACTGCTCCCTCTCCAACTGCGCCGACGGCCTCATCGACGCTGTCATGGGCTCCACCGCCATCACCATCTCCAACAATTACTTCACCCAGCACAACGAGGTATGATACGTCCACGTTGAGCTGTTCTATCCACTTCTTAATTACAACCCAATTGTTACTGAATAGAGAGGTCCAGAAGTAGTATCATTTCGTCGATAACCCCTTACGATGAACTCGGGTAGTGTTGTACGGCGCGCAAATGACGTGCCCTGAGATTGCATTAATGGGCAAATGAGGGAATCCAATTAGTGAATTAACTTTGATACCATGTCATTCAATCCTACTCCCAAACCAAAACTCAAATTGGTAAGTGAAGGAGAACAGAATTAATGTAATCATAGAATGACACATGAATATGTAGTTTGAGATTAAACGGCTCTTGCCAACAAGAAATATTAATGGCTGCGTTGCATGATCCGTTGCAGGTGATCCTGCTGGGCCACAGCGACTCGTACGCGAGGGACAGGGTAATGCAGGTCACCATCGCCTTCAACCATTTCGGCGAAGGTCTGATCCAGCGAATGCCGAGGTACTGGATTCATGGCTGATGGCCCCTCCAGTTAAGTAATAGTAGTCTCCAAGCTATCCAAAAAGAAGCCTCTCTCTCTCTCATGCCAATGGGTGCAATAATACAGATGCAGGCACGGCTACTTCCACGTTGTGAACAACGACTACACCCACTGGGAGATGTACGCCATCGGCGGGAGTGCCAACCCCACTATCAACAGCCAGGGCAACCGGTACCTCGCGCCGCTGAACCCATTCGCCAAGGAGGTAGAGTACAAGAACCAATAAACTCCACGACTCCTCAACACCCACCATGCTGCGCTATGTGGCGACGGCTCTCACATGTTTCTTTATCGGAATCCTGCAGGTGACCAAGCGGGTGGACACGGCTAACAGAGTGTGGAGCAGGTGGAACTGGAGGTCGGAGGGCGACCTCCTGTTGAACGGCGCCTTCTTCATCCCGTCGGGGGCGGGGGCCTCCGCGAGCTACGCCAGGGCGTCCAGCCTCGGGGCCAAGTCCTCCTCCATGATCGGGTCCATCACGTCGGCGGCAGGCGCGCTCGGTTGCCGCCCACGCTCTCGGTGCTAGTGGACATCGCCGCCATCCCCATGAGGACGAACAGTGGAGGAAAAACCTCTCTCTCTCGCTCTCGCTATATCTCTGTGGCTTGGCAGAATTATTAAGCCCAAGCCCGCTAAAGGATGGGAGGCCCAGCCTATTCCTAGGAGTTCATATTCTAGCCCAACGCTAATCGAGTTTTCGGGGGGAGGCTGGGTTAAATAGCAAAAACATTTTTCCTTCCATCTACAGACTACTGCATCATTTAGCTCAATGCTCATATTTCTCATATATATATATATATATATATATTAGTACGTGTAAGTGAATGCACAATGATGTTATCTTGCTCTCATTTATACATGAATGAATAGTCCTATTTGATGTGTATCGGTGTTTGAAGTATCACTCACATTAATGTTCATTTTTGTGTTTGCGTTTCTACGTAACTTGACAGCCACATACGACGTATAATACTGCGTCAAGTAGTACATGATGTGTGTAGTGTCTAAGTAATTATATGCATATACTTTATATTTTAATGTTCATTTTATGTTTCATAATGTGGCTTAAATTTGTCCAAAACCCTGCCTACTAAATGGATTTTTTTACTACCCAAATAGAAACTAGCTCACTTTGACAGCCCAACCAGCTGGGAACGGCTATCTACTCCACCGGAACTGGCCCATGTTACCATCGTCCATCTTGATCCTTCGTCAAAGTCGGACTATGACAAACATCCCAATTACTCCACCGGAACTGGCCCATGTTACCATCGTCCATCTTGCACCTTCGTCAAAGTCGGACTATGATAAACATCCCAATCAGCTCGGTTAAACCATTAGGCTCACTTTGTTAACGGCGCCCTGGGTTGACTTATTCTCCAGTTCTCAACCGGTTCCCTTATTCATTCGCAGATACACACTCTACCCATCTTTGATAAGCACCGACCCTAACTGAGTTTCACAGAAGAATTTTGATGGTTTTAGTCGAATAAACCATTCGACCAAGAGAGGTAGAATGACTTATTCACCCCCTCAAGTAAGGGTGGGCTATTCGTCCTTATCCTAAAAGTTTAACAAAGTCACTCTTAAGAAATTGTGAGCCGGAGAAGATAACAAGAAGGCTCCCTATGATCCCCACTGTTGCTCCTCTTTACTCTTGAGATCAACAAGATATGTGGATTCCGATTTTGCGATATTAAAAATCAATTGCATCCTGGTTTTATATACATAAGAATAAAAAGAGTATTAATGTTTCACAATCGTAGATATCGAATCTTGTTGAATAGTCAAGAGAGGTCTTTTCGACACACAAGAAACGATGTTAGTAAACCGATTCCATAAATTAGTTCAACATCTGAGTGAACAAAGGACAATTGTGAAAATTAAACCTCAAATTTGATTTTAAATCAGTTCAAATGTCTTTAATTGCAAACAAATTCATGGGCAATTTATGTTCTCACAACTATTCTTCTTTTTTATTCTAAGGACAACAATCTTACTCTATTGGTTCCAAGTAGCTTTCTTTCAGCCCTCGATGCATCGATGTCTCAACAAGCCTCAACCGTAGGTTGAAAGTGACCCAATACGGAGGAGCCTACTTCTATGCTTCATGTTCTTCTATATAGACAACTTAGGCTGACTTTGGTAATGCTTGGGGGGGGAGGTCCAATCGTTGTAATCTCCACTTCTCATAATCCCTCCCAAATGTAACCTAGTCCCATCAGATTTTGGAGAACATATATTTTAGTGGGTAATGAGAGATAAGGAGAGAAAAAGGTGAACTCAAAATCTCCAAAACTATCCAAAAGATATTTCTTCTCTCTCTAGAGGATTTTGAAAAAGACTTCAACCCCATAATTCTTTTCAAATGCACCCTTAACGAGGAGCTTCAAAGATGCATCTACTAAAGAGGACGCCCAAAATGCTATTCTTGACACGAGTCTATTTCAGAGGTGATCCATTCCTTCTCTCTCGGTATTGGGGTAGGGAGATCATCTTACCCTAATACCCTTCTCCCCCTGGGGAGCCCGTCATCAAAACTTTGATGGAACCATCATCGGCATCTCCAGAGATGACCGATCTAGGGAGGGGGCAACTCCCTTCGAGAACTCCCCTTGCCCCCTCCTTCCTCTCCCTCTCCCTCTGCTTGTCCCCCTCCTCAAGCGTGGTCTCCTCCCCCTTCCTTTCTCCTCTCCCTTATTTTGCATCCAAACACTCCTTTCCACAGTTCCACCACCATTCTCCCATGGTTACCTACCCTTTATGCTCCACCGTTACTTCCTTGCTCTTGCATGTGGTTGATCTCTCTCCCCCTTCCCCCTATTGCAGCTTCATTGCCTTCTCCCCCACTCCACCTCTCTATTACTCTCGGCCTCCACCTCCGCCCAATCTCCCTCTTGTTGTGATCTCTCTCCCCACTCCCCCACGACCTTTAGCCACATCTATACACCACCACCCCTTCTCCCCCCTCTCCCCGATTGTCTCCATCCTCCCCACTTTTCTCCCTCTATTGTCTCTCGCGTTCCCCTCAACTGTGACTACTACCCTCTGCCAACCGCCAACTAGGCCCCTAACCTCCATCCTTTGCTATTGTTCCCCCCCTTCTCATTAACATTGCCCCCCATTTTGCTCTCTCTTGGTAGCTTGGTGTTTGGCCGCCGTGATTCTATATTTTTATTTTCTCCTCGACTTTCAACTTACAGTAACCTCCATTGTTTCCCTACATTTGATTTCAATTTTATTTGTTGACCCTTATAACCTATACCTAGCACTATCTATTACCCTTCTCGCCCCATTCCTTTCCAATTGCATTGTTTAACATCTCCAATTCTCATCTTTGATAAGTCTCCCTGGACCCTTGAGAGTTTAGAAGCTTATCACGACCCCCACCCTATTTTATCTTAGGTGAGTTTTGTAGTTGGTGGTGTGTTTGATCGTGAAGCGGTCGTGAATAGATCTAATGACCTTCTACCTCATGCCCTGATGCTTATCTCTTACTTTCATATGGGAGCAGCTGAGGATCCTCGCTCTTCATGGCCACCAAAAGTTTGATAACAACTTTCTTCATGAAGTCGAAGCTCGACTCCCTCGTGAGTATTAAAGTTCTCTCCTCTTATTTTACCCTATTATGTTAGACTTACTTCTTACTTCAGCAAAGATGTATGTACGAGTTATGATTCTCTTCCTCGATAGGTCAAGTTTTGTATGCATCTCTTAACTATGGTCTATTTGCATGTATTTTATTTGTGTTAAGTGAAATGAAATGCCTATCTTTTAATGACCAAAAAAGAAAAAAAAGATATATGTATGTTTTAACTCGATCGACAAAATTTTTTAGACGTTTGAGACGGATGACACCTATGGAGGACACAAGCTAAACTTATCAAAATTCGTTTGAATATCTAAAACTCGTTGAAATCAAACTGACTCGTCTAAAATATCTAACTATGTTACAACAAAAACCTAGATGAGTTAGGTTATAGGACCTCCACGTACTCGTCAACAATCTTATGTGACATTGTTGTTCGCTTGTAATTTTTTTTTCTCGCTAATTTAACGAGATTGATAATGAAGAAAATGATAATTTATTATTTTTTATTATCGAAGTCTAAAAGTATTCTCAAATAAAGTTACGTTAAACACAGTTTTTGTTTCCCAACAAATAAACTCGCAATTTCCTAAATTAATTTCCTCTCAGAAGAAAAGGAAACTCTTCTCAGACAATAAAAAACGTTTTAAAAGTTTAAGCACTAAGGACTAACCCCGCTAAAGCAACGTGGCACGCTAAAAAATAAAACAAATATGGGAATCGATTTTGGTAATCAAATCGTGTCCCCCGAACACCGCCCGTAAAAGAGGGACATCCCGAGGGGAGCCAACGCGGCGAGTAAGAACTCAGAACCCGGGGCGGCCAGCGACCGGGTCAGCACCGGCACTTCCACCCTCCGGAACCGGAAGTTTCTCTGCCTTTCTTCCCCGCCCGGCGGCGGATTTGGCCTCCGAGCAACCCCCTTTCCCAGCTCCTTTCCCCGCTCTCTATTCCCCCACGACCCAGTAATAGCTCGGGGGCCTCCGGGGCGGGAAGGGGATGCCGCCGGTGGCCGCGGGCGACGTCATCATCATCCACTCCTCGTCCTCTTCGGAGGACGAAGGGGAAGGGCGCGGAAGGAGCGCGAGCAGCAAGCGGTATGCCCACCACTCTGCCGCCGCCCCCGCCGGCTCCGTCAAGAACCGGGATGGAGTGAAGAAGAAGAAGAAGAAGAAGAAGAGGGAGGAGAGGAAGGAAGAGGCCGGCGCTGCGGAGGACCGGAGGGAAGGGGAGGAGAGTGGGCAGGAGAGGAAGCCGAAGGCGGAGACGGCGAAGAAAAAGAAGAAGGAAGAGGGGAACGCGAAGAAGGCTGCTTTCGCGTCGGCTTCCGCTGGGGATGCTGCTCCCCCAGGCGGCGAGGCTGCCCGCCTTCCCCTCGTCTTTGCCCTCCCGGCCAGTCCACTAAACCATCCTACAGCGGGCAGCGAGGGTGGCGGGGGCAACGGCGGCAAGAGCGTGGATCGGGTGAGGAAGGAGAAGAGGAAGGAGCGGGAGGAGGGGACTAGCACAGCTCCCGGCGGGGTGGTCCGTGGGGGAGGGGAGGAGAGGAAGGCGAAGGCGAAGGCGAAGAAGAAGAAGAACGAGAAGGAGAAGGAGAAGAAGGCGGCCTTCCCCTCGCATTACACTGGGGATGTCGTCGCCAACGGTGTCGAGGTTGGCCGCCCTCCCCCTAGCTTCCGGAGGAAAGGGGAGGAGAGCAAGATGAAGGATAAGAAGAAGGCCGCCACCCCCTCATCTTACCCTGGGGATGTTGTTGCCACCAGCGACGAGGTTGGCCTCCCTTCCCCCACCTGCAGATTCCCAATGCGCCGAGTAAAGCGTCTGATAGGGGACAGCGAGGACGGTGGTGGCAGTGGCAGCAAGGGCAGCGTCCGGACTTCCCTCGACGCCGTCTTTCTCATCAACAAGGCCTCGGTATGTCTCCTGCCCGCCCAGTTCCTTCAATCGGATTCTCTGTTTGTTTTCTCTTCCACTGCGATGTCAGTGTATGCTTTTGTGCATATTCTAGCTGTTGGAAGTAAATAAGGCCTACATGATGGCTGCTTGTTGCATATGCATGTTGTAGTAGTCAAGATCTTGGAACAATTTTTTATGGAAGCATAGGTGATTATCCATCCTTCCTCCCCATATTTCCTTTACCGAAGCTCAAACACCAACTGAGCTTCTCTTGGAATTGGGGCGAATGTAGGAGCTGCTGGAAGCATTACATTGAAATATTATTACGTTTGAATAGGATGGTTCTGCATCCTATATTCTCATTGGAATTCTTTCCAAGTTCCAGTTCTTCTCTCTAATCTTGAAATGTGCTATGCTGTAAAAGTCTAAAGGTGAGAGCTGAAGAATTCCAATGGCATGCACAACCACCATGAGATGCAGACACATTCACATGTCACTAGGATGGAGGCTGTGCTTGCTGCTTGTTGCATCTCAATTTGATAAATGCAGAATGATGCTTGGATGCAGAAAAGAGATATATGTACAACAGTCAAAATTCTTGCCAACTTATAACCTTACTTCTCCTTGAACATTCTACTTGAGCTAGGGTACTACTAGGGTGGCTTGGTGTAGGTTGGTGTTGATCATTGCTCGTCCTTATGCTGAAGAGCATTAACCCAAATTGGCCAAACACAAACCTTATTGCCGCACCCCCCCCCCCCCCCCCCCACAACAAAACAAACTCGAGGCACCTATAAAATACACTGCCAACATCCCCGAAAACCCCAGTCTAAAACAAATGTTGGGCTATGCATTGGTTAAGTTAGAGTAAGATTCCGATAAAATTCACTCTTGTTGATTCTGCCTCAGAATTTATTGGAAAGTATTCTGGCATCCTCATCGTCCAACTTTTATGGCTATGAATTCGAGATAGACTAGGCTATAAAGAGAGTTTCCTACCTATTTGGGGAGCAATTGACAAGTGCAGCTTCGCACTTCCAGCCACTGCCATCAAGGTCATCTATTGCTGATGTCTGCTTCGTTGTCATCATTGTCAGTCACTTCCGTCATCAACATTTTGGTGTTTGTCCCCACCTGTCTAATTGGTCAGTCATAGGACTTGACCAGAGACCATATTGAGGGTTGTAGAGCTGTGCCCATTATCCACGTCAATCACCAGCAAGGTTGGCTGGCTCAGAGATCCCGATTGAATCTGGCTCTGTCTGATCTGGAACGAGTCAACTTTTGAGGGGTTTTGTGCATTTTTTTTACAAAATTAAAACTTCATGAAATACTTTGATTATTTAATCTATATTTTTACTTGTACAAACACTATTTCATACCATAAAAGTATTTCTACCTTTGTAACACATGTTAGAGCTTATAATAGAGGGGAAAATACACAAACATGTCATGTTTATATGAGATAAAGTCAAATAAAAGTAAAAAACTCTATACACAATTCAAATTTCAACTTGTAAAAAACACAATCTTAACCATCCAAAGCATTCATACTCATCAAAGTTCAAACATTACAACACAATTGAAAGTTCCAAATTCTCAAACATAATTCAAGGGATCTTGTCCTCATAAAACTTGAAACATTCAAAACACAATTAAAAGTTCAAACTTCTAAAACACAATGCAAGAGGTTCAAACCAATTCAAGGCATTCCTTCTCATCAAAGTTCAAGTGTTTGAAAGATCATTCTAAGTTCAAAGTTCTAAAACATAATTCAAACTTGAATGTTCAACATTCCAAAACACAATTCAAAGTTGAAACTTCAAACTTCTAAAACATAAAGTCAAATACTCCATGGTCCATATACAATTCCATAACAATGCAAGGGGTTCGAGCTAATCATCCTCACCAAAGTTCAAATGTTTGAAAGATAATATTAAGTTCAAAGTTCAAACTTCTAAAATACAATTCAAACTTGAAAGTTTAGCATTCTAAAATACATGAAAATTTGAAATTCTAAAATGTAAGGTCAAATACTTCATGGTCCATACACAATTTTATACATATATAATTTGAAAAAGAAATCACAAAAGTTATTCATTCATTAAAGAATGATTTCTTTCTTTACACCTCGACTTTGATTTCTTCCAAGTGTTGTGCCATGAAGATCTGGACTTCCCTAAGCACACTCTTACAAGCACTAATTTCATGATAACCGATTGTCTTCCCTCTTGCAAGATGCCTCTTCAAGCGAGAGACTCCACCTCCCTTGCCAACATAGCCGCAATAGTTACACTTGAACTAATACCTATTACCATCCATCATCACGCCGTGTTGCCATCCTATATCATTATTTTATGTTTTTGAAGGCATCTAAAACAACACACATAATAAATAATATACAATCATCTCAAGTTTGCACTACTAAAAATCTAATAAAATGCCAAAGAGACATGGTCCAAGATCAAAATGTAATTCAAAGTTCAGAGTTTAAAGACATAATGCAATTATGCAAGGGGTCCAACCTTCATAATCCATGCATAGATAATGTAAAAAGAAAATAGAAAATTCAATCATTGTCATCAAAGTTCGAGGAAGAAAGATGCATATCCTCATCAGGACCTCCAAATTGCAACTCTATACTAGTGGGTGGGGGTGCATGTGGATGCCTCTAGATACATCTAATTATGTGAATGTATGATGGTGCATATGCAGCAGTGGACCGTATATGGAACTCTCTAAAGAATACTCTTATTGCATCCACTAGCTAGGCCGCTCCTGTTGTATATAGGATGGTTTCCTGTTACTCGGGAATAGGAAACTTCCCTGTTACCAAGTTTTTAGCCATCTGATAAAAGTAGTCTGTGGTCAATGCTCAAAATGCAAATAAAGATTTGGGAATGTTGCAGCTCCTTCGGCATCATAAATTTACGTAGGTGCAAGGTGTTTGAGAATGAAAAGGGTCTTAATATCTAAAATATTTTATTTAAAAAAATAAAAAAGAAAGAAGCTGGACCATTCAGTTGATGGCCCAGCAGCTTCCGAAGGGTGAGATTTGCTCAATGCCACCGCTGGGCAAATCCCACACACGCTGGATTGTTGCCTGCATGCGGCATTTCCGCACGCGGCAACAAGTTTCTGCAGGACATGGGCACTTCAGGCTGTTCAGGTGGTTGTTACATGTTCTTTGATATCGTTCAATCAAATCTAACGGTCCATATATCAAGGTAACAGGAAACCTCTCTCTCTCTCTCTCTCTCTCTCTCTCTCTCATATTAAGAGCCATAGCAATTATAGAAGTAAGAGCGGGAAAAGAACAAGGTGATATGGCTGGTGTGGGCCCAGCTTGGGATATGGACATCAAGTCGAGCTGGGAAAGTATGGAAAAGGTTTAAGTGCCTAAGTTCCATCTTTTCAATAGCTCTGTGTCTTTCTGGGAAGGTCCTAAGCACTTGGTACTGGAGCAGGTACCACACCATGTGTGAATTTGAAGGTGATGACTTTGCAAATGGTTATGTGGTGCATGATTTGGAGTTGCGACAAAAGTGGAAAGGGCTAGCTTTTCTAGAAAGCTACCACACATGGGTCGCTGGATGTAGGCACTGAAATTCGGTGACCAATTATGTGCCTGGTGGGTCCCAGGCAACGGTGGAGCATTGGGTTGCACCGGCCAAAGTTGGGAAAGGTTTTAAGGCCTACATTCCATCATTCCCATACTCTCAGTGCCTTTGGCTTATGTTTGGTGTCTAAGAAGGATTTTTGTTACAACAGTGCAGTGGAAGATAGAAGCAGAGGTGCACACTCCATGCATGAGGGGTAAGAGGTATTTTGCATGATGAGGGGTCAATCCACCTACTTAGAACACCACTAGCTGTTTCACTTGCATGGTTGCACCTCATAGTCGATTTGGGAAGAGATAAGTTTATATGCTCATCAATTCTGGAATTGGAAGCATTAAACTGAATCTACTTTAATTTAAGCTCACTGATACAACTTGTCACCTTGAATATCACAATGTTTGGTCTTTAAAATGAACCAGTGCCATGATATTTAATTGATTACCAGTATTATGCCTGATGGGTTACGACAATTTTTTTTGAAACTGGTTGGTACCACTAAATTATATTAAAGATTTCCAAAAAATCCCTTGACATAAATCTGCACATCAAGATGATGTGGCACCCACTAACCTCCCAAAAAGTCCAAAAATGAAGAGTTATGCGAATCCACATTACATAAAATCGACGCCCACTCTCTCACCTTGCCCACAATGAAAGATTGATACCCTTGCTTTCCTCCTGAAGATCCTGCCATTTCTTTCTCCCCATAGTGCCCACAGTGTCGCATGGAGGATAAGCCACAATGTTAGCCTATCGCCCTTCAGACTCCATCTCCTATGCCAATGATGTAACAGTCTTCAACATGGACTTTAATTATTGGATCTCATGAATCAATTTTACAGCCAGTTTGTTTGACATTGACATGTAGAAACAATTGCATGTCATGCAGATGATAATAGACTAAGTTTAGGGTTTAGCTCTTTGTTCTTATTTCTTAGATAATTATTGGTCAGATAATAATCTTGGGTTATATTCAACGTTGCTCTCTCTTCCCATTAGTGCTTTTGCACCGTAAGTTAATTTTACTTTTCAGTCAGCGTTCATTATTTGCTAAGGGTTTTCTGTCTATTGTTTGCAGGAATTGTTTCTGGAACTATTCGCTTGGGATGCTTACGCACATGCGACACGTGAGCATAAAAAAGCTGTCTTCTACAAGCACTTATGTGAGTATTCAACTTGCAACAGATGCTCTAATCATTTTCAGAACACCATTCTCATTTATACCCTGTTTCTAGTCCACGGAATGGTCATGGTATCACTAATTCCCATTTTTAGTTTAGTTATTCACTATCTTGGACACTAGGAGACCTTTCCAAATTTTAAACAAACTGATTTATCCCTTTTGCTGTAAAACAAAGTCGGCGGTTTTCTTGGAGCCCCTCCTTTAGAGTGTTGTTCTTGGAACCAGGCAACTGCTGACATGCACAAGCTTTCGCCATTTCCACCTGATAAGCACATCGCCACATCCTTTGATATTTTACCATTTTTCATAAATAAACCAAAATTCGTTTCCAACTTCCAAGGGAGTGGAAACTTTGATCTTGGGAAGTCATCAAAGATGACCTAATTACTGTGATTAGATAAGTTATAGAGAGACCATTAGCTGTTAAAATTTCTCAGTTCTACAAGCATTGTGTTTATTCCTGGAAAACAAAAAGGAGCAGAAGAGGTGTCAGAATTCTGGCCCATCAGCCTATTGAATGGATGTTTTTTTTTTAAGTAAGGCTATTGAATGGATGCTATAAAGAGATAATGAAAATGCTGGCAAACAGGTTTGGGGCAGTGGTGGGACAGCTTGTGGTCAAGAGCCAAATAGCCTTTCTGAAGGGGGAGATCAGTCCTAGACAATTCTATGGCATCATGTGAGTGTTGCATGAACATAAAATTAGAAGAAAATGCATGGAACTAAAATCAGATAATGAGGATGCCTATGAAAGGATCAGCTGGAATTCTATTAACAGAACACCATTTCTGATGGTTTTTAAATGGTGAGAGACAGATCAGGTACATTGCTGTCTTTCCACCGCCATATCTTCAGTTCTCTGCAACAGGTAAGCTTGTACTTATTTCAGAATTTCAAGAGGGATCAGACAATGGGATCCTATCTCCTGCTTTCTGTTCATTTTGGTTGGTCAAACTCTTTTTAAGTGTGACATGGGAGAAGGCCACACAACTAGGCTTTTTAGATAATTAGATGTTGTCATGATTGGGAGAAACGGTATGACACCCTTACATCTGCAATATGCAGATGATACACTCATATTTACCTCTTCTGCAGAGGATTAAATTGGTAACATCCAGACTCCTTTTGTCTTCCGGAGGCAGTGACAGGGTCAAAGGTTAATCTCATCAGATCAGAATTGGTAGGTATTGGCATTGCCAAGGAGAGGCTGGAACACGATGCAGATTTGCTGGGATGCAAAATATCATTTCTATCGAATATTTTGTAGTCCCCTTAACATATGTTAAAGGCTGGAATGCTGTCATGAAGAAGTTTAAGGCAGTGTTGGAGGGGTGGAAGGCTAAAGTCCTTTCAGCTGGATGTAGATGGGCTCTTTCTAAGGTGGTGTTCGCAACTTGGCTTCCCATCACTGATCTACTTTCATGGTTCCTAAACAGTGGAGAAGAAAATAGAGTCAATTAGGAAGTCTTTCTTTTGAGGGGAACCAATGATGATTAGATAGGTTTACACCTAGTGTGTGGGAAAGTTATGTAAGAAGAAAAGAATAAAGTGAGCTCAGGCAGTAAAGTGGTATCTTTTAAAAGAGCCAGGGTGGTAAATGGTTGTGGAAATTGAGTGAAGAAGAGGAGGCATTATCGGCTCAGGTTGTCAAGGTAAAAGCACTTTAAGATGAAGAAGGGAGCATGGGATTTTGTGCTAAATCAGCACCTCTGACTGCCCAGGGTCAGCAAGAGTGAGGGAGCAAGATGAAGAAGAATGCACTTGACAGGTGGAAAATGGAGTTTTTGGTGAGGAAAGCAATCATGGAAGGCCAAGATTAGAATGATTAAGCATGATCTTATTGCAAAGTGTATCTCTTGTAATGGTTCAGATCAAATCTAATAATCATTTGTTTGTGACGTGATATAATTGAAGTTTTATGGAAAATTTTAGCAAGAATTTGTGGAGATTGATCAAATGATCTAAGGGAGATATATGTGAATCCATCAGATGGTGGATAGAAGTTTGTCCATGGAGTCTGAAAGTGATTGATGGATCACTCTTTATGGATGCTTGCTGGGCAATATGTTGGGAGTGAAATAAAAGGAGTTTCAGAGAGGAGTTTTCCTGGGTTTACCGCCAACATATTCAGAAGGGTGAAGTAGTCAGTTGTTGATTGGGCACTTGCAGCAAATCTCGGAAATTAGATGACTATGTTACAATTAAGAAATTTTCCCAGATGAAAGACTTTATAAAATGACCAGAATTTCTTTCCTTTTATTTTCTTTTTGTGCTGTTTTACCTTCTGGTCAACCAGCTTGATAGAGCATATTGATGTTCCTTGAGGAGCATTTCTGTCCTGAAGTCGCATTAGATGTGTATCTCCTTTATTTCCTTCTGTTTTTTTATTAACATTCAATGAGTTGTGGCTCCTGCCACCTTCTGAGAAAAAACTTTCTAATCTCCACTGGCCAGATTTTGAATTTTGGCACATCTCCATGACATTTTAACTTATTTTACAATCATTTAGAGGTCCCTGATATGGCTCTCTTAACGATGCTCCCATAAGATATTCTTTGGTTTCGAAGGGCTTCTCTATTTTGAGTTTTCCTTAGAAAATGGGGGGGTTTTGTTGCATTTAAAAGGTTCAACCAGCATTCCACTTGTCAAATTCATATTCTACCAAGGCCTTTCTATTAATCCCTATTGGATCAGTCACTTAGCTAAAAAGCATGCTGTTCTTAGATCTAAGTTGGCTAGTATCATCCAATAGACAGATTCTTGGTGCATATTTTCATCCACAAACATCCATGCACGGATACCTTAGAATAAGTTCACAGTTTGTTTCTTAGGTTATTGCTGGTAATTTATGGTGCTGGCAGAATGGAAGGCTTGCCTGTCTTCAACCTTAGGAGTGGATAACATCAGAAGTTGAAATATATTCTAATTGGCTTTCAGTTAGGGGTGCTACGTGGGCCGGGCCAGAGGCCTGCTAGGCTTAGCTCTCGTTTAAAATCATACCCGGAGGCTAACCAAGCATGAAATTCAAAATCTGGCCACCACTCACCAGGCCTAACCATTTCTTACATGGGCCAGTCCTTGTCCTAGGCTCATAAGCCCTCCCCATGTGCACCTCCAATCCCGTCTCCACCGCCTCCCCTCCTCTGGCCCCAGCCGCCTCCATCTTCTCCCCCCATCTCCTCTTCTTCATCTTTTAACCCTTAACCACCTTCTTCTCCATCCTCTTGAGAGACAACCCCCTCTCCTCATTGTTGAACACGGAATATAAATTTAAAAGAAAAATGTTGATTTGTTGAACATGAATGCACATTTATTAGCTATTTAAATAGCACATACACCATTAATTCTGTGGATTGGGTTTATCAGACGATTTAGGATTCGACTACTGGACATTTCCCCACCGACCACAGTCAATGTTTATTTGCATCGGCGTAAAGTATGAATATCCTTGATTAATTGTCAAAGAACACATTTAGCCTCTATAATATCCGTTGTGATATTGTGGGCTTTGTCTAATGGATATGATTCTGACGATCTCCCATTAGAGACACATACTCTTGCAAGAAGTTCAAAGACGTTCATTCATTGAACACATAGAATTTAGATTACAATTGGTCTTTTGAGACATTTGCATTTGGTCCCGATTATATAATCGGGTATTTGGGTTTACATATGATCGTCATCTGATCACTGAGTAGGCTTCGGCTTACACTTGGATCTTTGGATTAATTCCATAGACGATCAAACTATTGAATTTGCTTCTGGTCGCCACCAGACTGTTGGATTTGTTCCTAGCCTCCAGCGAACCGTTGAATTTACTTTTGTCCTCAATTAGACAGCTGGATTTACTCTTAGCCACGATCTGGCCATTGAATTTGAGTTGTGTCATGATCGGACCCTTCTGAGGTAAATTTGTAATTTTTGACCCTTTTTCGGTGTTTCTGCAGCTTTGACCCTTTTGGGGTATTTATATAGTTTTCTAGTTCTTCTGGACTTATTTGTCATTGCTTGACTTTTCAGGATATATCTGCAATTTCTTGATTTCTTGGACATCACTGCCATTTCTTGGCTGTTCGGGGTGTTGTCATTTTCTAACTTTCTAGGATATTTTTTGTCCACGATGCCTGACAAATTTGTAAATATGCCCTGAGAAGTCAACAAATGATAGAAAAGCCTAGAAATGTCAAGAAATGACAGAAATGTCTCGGAAAGTCAACAAATGACACAAAGATCCAGGGAAGTCAGAAAAATTATAGAAATATCTTGGGAAGTCAAGAAATGATAGAGAAGCCCAAGAAAGTCGGGAAACTGCAATTGTACCCCGAAAAATCAAGAAATGACAGAAATACTCCGAAATGTCAAGAAATGCCAGGAATGTCCTAGAAAGTCAAGAAATGACTGGATTACCCTAGAATGTCAGTAAATGACAGGAATACCCCGGAATGACAAGAAATGACAAAAATACTTTGGGAAGTCAATAAATGACAAAAATATCTAAAAATGTCATGAAATGACAGAAATATCCTGAGAAGTCCATTTCTTGACCATTTAAGGTTTATTTGTAATTTCTGGACTTCTCTAGACTTATCTGTCATTTCTTGACTTTCTAGGGTTTATTTGTAATTTTCTACCCTTTGTGGGTATCTCTACAATTTCTAGATTTCCCTGGACGTATCTGCTATTTCTTGGCTTTCTGGAGTTTATTTGTAATTTTAAGATTTCTCTGGGCTTATCTGCTATTTCTTGGCTTTCTGGAGTTTATTTGTAATTTTAAGATTTCTCTGGGCTTATCTGCTATTTCTTGACTTTCTAGGGTTTATTTGCAATTTTTCACCAGCAAGAATATTCTCGTAACTTTCTTGAGCATCAAGGTTCTTGGGTTTGACAGCTTCTGGTTAGCCTTAAGTATAGTTCAAGAGAGCGCACACCGCTTCACGAAAGTGACATGGTCCCGCTCCACTAAGTCGTACAAGAGACGTGACCCTGGATAAGGGTATTTTAGGAACTCAAGACAGAACAAGAGCTTTGTGTAATTTCTATAAAGTTCAGAGTTCTATGCAATGTTTGGACAAGTCAGGGATATTTTTGTAATATCTGGACAAACCATGATATTTTTATAATTTCTGAACTGAATAAGGACTTTTCTGGAATTTTGGACAGACCAGAGATATTTTTGTAATATCTAGACAAGTCCCTCCTCGGTGAAGGCGCACAGGGCAAAAACACGTAGAAGATTGTCTCTCCTTCTAGAGCTCACATGGACCGCGATCCATCTCTATACGTTCGTCAGCACATCGCCGGGGGGTACATGTGCAACATACCTTTGTTGGACGCACACCCTCCTCGGTGGAGGCACACAAAGCACAAGACACACAAGGCACAAAGAGCCTCGGAGTGTTGCCTTCAATCCTTTCTTCCTTCTTTACTTGAGTAGGAACCATGGGGGTATTTATAGAGTTTAGGGGGTCATTTGGACCCGGTTAAGTCCTTTGGGAGTTTACCCGGGGTCAAATAATCTATTTGATGGGCAAATGACCCCGGATAATTTTTTTTTGTTTAACCAGGGTCAATTGACCCTAAAATAGGTGGGGATCGACCCCAGTTAAGCCCAAAAGGGTTAACCGGGGTCGATTGACCCCACATTGAGTGGGCGGTCAACCCCGGGGCTTAACTAGGGTCGACCGGCCCCTTTTATGTGGGCGGTCGACCCCGGTTAGCCCAAGAGGGATAACCGGGGTCGATCAACCCTGCTGGGTCCGGTCAACCCCGGGGACTTAACTGCGGTTGACCGGACCCCTTTGATGGGCGGTCGACCCCCCCCCCCCCCCCTTTGACTCTGGCTAAGGCCCTTCTTGGCTCCCATTTTGACCCTGGTTAAGACCTTCCTTGGGACCTCCCTTTGACCCCGGTTAAGGCCTTCCTTGGGACCCCTGGTTAAGGCCCTTCTTGGCCCCCTTTTTGACCCCGGTTAAGATAGAAAACTTGAGGAGAGAGGGGGGGTTGACCCCAGGTAAGTCCCCTCCCCCCTTTTTATTTTCTTTTTAGGCAAAAAAGTTTGGCTCTAACACTCATGCAACCCCCATTCCCTTTCTTCTTTTCCACGCCCTCCATCCCTTTATACTCTCTTCCCCAAGTTCCCTGTTTCTTCCTCTTTTCTTCCTCTACCTTTCCCATGCGAGACCCTTCCTTGTTCCTTTCTTCTTCTCTGTCTCCCCTCTTCCCGACCTCTTTCCCACCCCCCAAGTCTTGTCCACAACCTGGCAACTAATCACCTTATTCTGTCTCTTCTTCCCCTCTTTCTCCTCAATCCCTCTCCAGCCACTCCCTGTCCCTTGCATTTGACTTCATGATGCCTCCCTCTCTCCCTCCACCCCACCTTCCCAAACACCCTCAAAGAGTGTGGCTTCCTCATGATCCTTTCTCCCTCTCCTTCACTCCACCAAAGTCACCCACTTCAGCCTCCGTCGTCCCTCTGCCAATGTGCTGTCTCATCTTCACAAACCAAGTTTCAAGCAAATAGAGAGGTCTCACTGAGTTGAAATCACTGACATGTTGGAGACATGGTGGTTTGTGAACATGCACAATGGTTTTTGGGGGGCCACACTTGGGCTTGAGTAGAGTGGTTTGTCCTGGGTCCTTGTCAGTTTTCAGTCAAACTCAAAAGAGCAGGGGTGGGCTTGGCCTTCTTATGGCCCAGTCCATTTTCCTACCCCCACTCTTTTTTCCTGCAAATTCTTGCTTATACATCATCATCATCACCATATTGTTGACTGAATCAATATCAAACTTGACTCGCATTCTTTAGAAATCAAATCTATTCATTTTGCGTTGTATGAGTTGAATTGAGTTGGTCATCTCTCTTTAAGTGGTAAGATCAGCACTTGTTAACTTGCTTGTTATGCTGAAAATCTAGTCAACTTACGTGAGTTGGCAAACCACGCATCAGTATAAAGCCTTGTGCTGTCAATCTTTGGTTGGCTTTGGACTCGAGTCTCTGAAGATATTGAACAGATTTTCTGATCGCTGCTAGCCTCAGTTTAGGCTCCCATTTGTAGAGCTATACTAATTGAAATGGTGGGGGGATTATGGAGTGTGGTAAGTCGTTAGCTGCCCCTGGTTTTATATTTACCGTCAAAATATAAGAACCTAAATTAAAGAAGTGGCAGTATGTTCCCTGTTCTTTGAACTTCTGTACCATGAGTAAAAATGTTTTTAAGGAAGTGAGCTTCATTCATATATAACAGGGCTTCTGAAACTCCGAAGTCTCTTAATGGTTTCATTAGAAAAAAGAATGCTGCTTTTGTAGATAGGAATACATCTGATTCTATTTGATTCATTCGCGGACAAATATTGCTGACAAATTCTGGATATCTGGTTATTCCAGCTTCAACTGTCTGCAATGGAAAGAGATACGAGTTCCTCTCAGGTGAAATTTTCAAATAGGTTCACCCCCCTTTGCCATTTATGTTATTTCTGCAACCGTGCCGTTTCCATCCCTTCTAATTTCTGATATTTGCTCCATCTGCTGCACTGCAGATTTTGTGCCAGAGAAAGTGAGAGCTGAAGATGCCTTAAAAGGCATTAGCTGAACAACCGCGATTATCTTGGACGAGTTAGGTGTCTCTTTAAATGGAAAAAAAAAATGTTGTAACATGCCATTGTTTTGCACAAAGCGGCAAAACAATATCGACTTCCCTCAAGCTGCTAAATGTTGTCCATATGACAATAGCCATGTAGTTTTTTCGGAAGGTGATGTGCAAAACTTGAGCAAAGTTTGCAGGTGCAGCAAAGATCACTATTTGGCAATATTTTTCTGACAAGTTGTACCAAAAGGCTTAATAGTTGATAACTTGACCTATCAAGAGCTGGTTGCCTGGTTCAGAGAATGGTTAAAGGGATTTTTGTGAAGGAAGAGTTCTTGTGCTCCTTGGAGAAAATGTTAAAGTGGTTGTTTAGTGCATTTTTTCTTTATTTTTAAAATATATGTTCTAATGTATCGTGATTTTGTTCTTGCAGATGACAAGTCAATTCGAATGATTAGATCGTTGTTGATCCGTGACACACTAATTTGTCCGTGTCAAGGAACGAAAACATTGTCTGTTGTAGCAAAATCATTAGTCCAACCAAATAGGTGAACCAGAATATTGATATTGATAATGAAGAATGAAGAATGATTTTTGAGAGTGATAAAATTATTAAAATTGGGGGGAAATGAGAGGTATTCGCCTGTCACGCTCGTGAGTGTCGGTTTAATACAAGCCCTACACTCATTTCCCATCCAATATTTTGCATGTTGATGAAGGTCGAATCAAATGTAACTTACAAATAAAATTTCTACCAGAGGCATATATATGTTGCTGTGCCATCGGCACCGTCTCGGTGGCTCCCAACTTGCAATAAATTGGGTGGGAACATGAAAGGGCCAAACAATTGGAAACTGAGAAAAAAGGGGGAAATATGAGGTTGGGTATGGCCTGGGGACGGCGCATGTTTAGATGTTCCAAAGTATAGATTATCCAATCTCATTTACCAGACAACTATAAAGTTTATCCTTGAACTCAGCAAACACAACAAGAAAAGTGGCAAAAACAAGCAGGGAAGATCACGACACCGAAGAAACACAATCCCCCTTTTTTTTTCTTCCAACCCAGCATCCAGTTTGCAATGAACAGTCATCAGAAGGGGAAAAAAAGAAAAATCACTCTTCAAGGCCTCTTTTACCGGTACGATTCTGCACGCTTGGGCTTGCTCTGGACAACTGCCTCAATCTTCTCGAGCACATCAGGAGTCAGGAGTGGAATAACGTTGACTGCCTTCATATTTTCTGCGATCTAATTCCAAGAAACAAGTTCAGTTGTCAGATAATATAGTAGATGATTCAAATAAAGGCATTGATTTTATAAATCATGAAAAACGAAAGCATAAAGCAGGGGGAAATAGAAGCTTTGCGATTAGAGATAGCTAAAGCTCAATACTTCACGGCAATATCACAAAATGAACAGATGACACCATAGATGACCGTTTCGGTCGAAATCGAAACGTTTCGGTCGAAACATATCGATTTCGGATCGGAACGATCCGAAACATACGGGCCGAAACAAGACGAAATCCAAACAAAAATATAATATTTTATTGGGTTTTTTTGCATATTAGTCCCTACAAATATGACGAATTACTTTTTAGTCCCTACAATCTCTCTATTGTTTAAAAAGTCCTCGGAAATCTTACCGTTAAACTAAAAAGTCCCATCGTTTTTTACTGTCGACGATATTAAACGCAAGGTGAGTTAACTTGACCGTAGTTGGTGAAAAGACCAACCCACCCTCGATTAATCGAGGTTCATGGCCGTAGTAACCCTTCTGCCGCGCCACCCTCCTGTTTAGGGTTCCCCCCGTACACAATCGCCACCCTCCTCTTTCCCTTCCCCCGTACACAGTCGCCATTGCCGTCGATTTCACTCTTTGGTCGTCGTGACAGCAACGATCGCCGGCCACCGTGAGGGTCGATTAGGCACCATCGCCATTGCCCAAACCTGCACGTAACAACCACGGCGCTTCACGGCACCCCATCTGTCGCTGCAGACGTACGACCGCCCTCGTTCAGACGCCGCATCACCGGAGTCACCACCCCACGTCCAGGTCTGGGGCACACACCTCCGTCTCCACTCCGGTACGCGTCAGGCGCTCCTGCCACCTCACACTCAGTATGATCTGCAAATATAAATGTTTACTCATGCATTTTATATGTTTACAGAGTCGAAATATTAAGGACATCAATTTTTGTTTTCTTTCTATATGGTTTAGGGATAAGATTGTTGTTATGTCGTTTTTTGCTATAATGTTGTTAGATTATTTAATGCTCTAAAAAGTTTTGTTATTAATTGTACATGTCTGAATTCACGGGTGCAGTTTCTTTATGGTTCTGTCAAAAATTTTTGCTTTAATGTTTTTCAGTCACTCAATTCATATTAGTTAAGAATGTTATTATTGTACTCAGATTATTGGGTATGCGTGCTGATTTTGTAATGTGGACAACTGTTCTAGAGAGTTTATTTCTATCTTCAGATTGTTAGATTGTGAAAATGGGGGAACGAGAGCCATCATTAAAGTTGACATATAAGTTCGGTGGTTATTGGAAAACTCTTCAGTCTGGGAGGAGGGCATATGCACTAGGTCAGAGCAAGACAGTCGTGGCATATCCTGATTACTACAGTAGATGCATATTAATTGAGGATATGGGACATCTATCTAAGTGGGCAAGTACACATTGTTTAGAATTTCATTATGAATTACCTAATAGCAGACCTGTTCAGTATGAGGAAATTGTTTCAGATGCTCAATTATATGAGGTGATGAAAGCCCATTTACCCGTAGGGAAGATGACCATATATGTTAGCACATTGGACAGTCGGCCATTAGACTTACAGCCAACCAATATTCCACAGAAAGGTATGGCCAGCCAGTCTACTCAGGCCCATTCCCAGACATTTGTTGACATTGATGAGATGGATGATGATGCTGAGGTTGGTCAACATCCTGAGTTTGTTCATGATGTTGCAGTTGTTCATCGTGACGAGGTTATTCATGGTGTCCCTGCCCCTGCCCCTGTAGTTGATGAGGATTATCATATTTTAAAGAAGAGGATATGTTCTGAAGCTGAGCAGAGTGACTCAGAATATGTTGCATATGAAGATGAGTACAGCGAATCTGACGAGAGTGTGGCTGATTCTGATGAGGTACACACTGAGGACAGCTATCATTCAAGGCCATGTCCCTCAGATGAATCTGATATTGATGGAGGAGTTTCAGATGATGATGGAGATTTGTTGGAGGCTGATGAAGAGACCCCAGATATATCAGTTGGTTCTCTATTTGCAAATAGTCAGGAGTACAGGATTGCTCTACGTCAACATGCTATTAAAAATCAATTTGAGTTCAAGCAAGTGAAAAATGACAGCATGAGAATTACTGTTGTATGTGCAAATGTTAATTGCAAATGGAGAGTGCATGCCTCAAGGCTGCAAGATGGAGTTACTTTTGCAGTCAAAACAATGCAGGAAAAGCACACATGTTCAGCCACATCTAGGTGTGATAGCAGGATGGCATCCAAATCTTGGATTTCAGCCAGGGTATTGGAAGCAGTGAAGGAGAATCCTGACATACCTCCAAGAAAGTTACAAGCTGATTTATTGAAGGCTTACAATATTTCAATCCCTTATCACCGCATTTGGCGTGCACGAGAGTCGGCAAAGGAGAAGATGTTTGGGAAGGTTGAGGAAACGTACAAACATTTGCCACAGCTACTGAATGAATTAAAGCAGAGCGACCCTTCTTCAGTTGTACAGTACAAGATTGGATTGGATGGTTGTTTCCAGAGGGTGTTCATTGCCTTAGGGGCATGTATTAGTGGTTTCAAAAATGGCTGCCGTCCAGTGCTGGGCATAGATGGATGCCACTTGAAAGGGTATTACACTGGGATCTTGGTGGCTGCAGTTGCTCTTGATGGGAATCATGGTTTGTTCCCAGTTGCCTATGGTGTTGTTGAGGGGGAGAGTATAGACTCGTGGACATGGTTTTTGCACAAGTTGAAAGACGCTATTGGAAATCCGACAGGGATTACATTCATTTCTGATATGGAAAAGGGCATTGAGGTAGCTGTCCCAGATATCTTTCCAGGTGCCGAGCATAGGTAATTAAGTTTCTCCTTTTACAATGTTTGATCTGTTGCTAGTTTTATTTTCCATAATATATGAATTGAGTGACTATGTATTTTAATGACATTGACTATAGGTTTTATATTAATGATGAGATTGTAATTTCGAATTGCTTGTAGGTTTTGTATGCGGCACCTTTACAGGAATTTTAAGAAGAAATGGCCGGGCCCAGGTTTCAAGAATGCTGCATGGGCAGCAGCAAAATCTTACACTGTTCAAGAATATAAAGCAGCTATATTTGAGATGAAGAAACTAGATCCACAGGCTGTTTCCTATTTAGAAAGTTTGCGTTGTGCCTGGTCAAGATGTCATTTTAATGACAAGGGTAAGCTAAACTACATCACTAACAACGTAGCAGAGTCATTCAATTCATTTGTTGGTGATACGAGAGGCCTACCACTTGTAGACATGTTAGATGGAATTAGGCAGAAAATTATGGTGAAAATGGATCACAGGAGGAGACATGCACGTAGGATCAAAGAAAAATTTGTGCCACGGGCTGTTGCCTATTTAAATGCAATTGTTAGGAAGTTGGGAAAATATGCAGTCAGATATTCCACTGATTTTATGGCTGAGGTGGAAGGTCCGTATGAGAGGTGTGTTGTTAAATTGGACGAGATGTATTGTTCTTGTCGTCAATGGCAAGTCAGTGGGCTGCCTTGCCAACATGTTGCTGCTGCTGTTGATGCACGTAGGGGCCTCCAAATTAATAATTTTGTTGATAGATGTTATTCAATTGAGACATATAAAGCCACATATGCAAAGTCAATACAACCATTGCCAGGTAAGAGCATGTGGCAGACTGTAGAATCTGTTGAGGTGCTTCCTCCTCGCTGCCAAAGACCCCGAGGTCGCCCTCGGAAGAAGAGGATTAGAGATGCTGATGAAAATCAAAAGGCACTTAGGAGATCCCATAAATGCAAAAGATGTGGACAATGGGGCCACCATAAAAATACTTGCAAAGAACCCCTCCCAGGACCAAAATCTGCAGTTACAGACATTGGCACTACTTCCACAACTGTGGCACGGAAGTAAGTTTGTATTGCAATTATGATTTGTATTTTATCTATTTGATTTGCTTTGTGCATAATATTGAAAGTTATGTTGTAGGCAAGGCCCAAGAAGACCACCCAGGTTCGTAAGTGGAAGGGCTACTCAGGCTCAAACTAGTGATGGTGGTGAAGGGCCACAAGTTACAACTTCGGTTGGTCCAGGTCAGACCCACGGGAGGGCTAGGAGAGGTACCAGCAGGGGCAGCACTGAAGGAAGCAGTCGGGGGAGAGGTAAGTTAGCACACATGTTAAATTTCTAAATTGAAATAAGAATTAGACTGATATTAATACAAGTATAACTCATGTAGGTCGCACAATTTCGGTGGAGGCACCGGGCTCCAGCAGCACTAGCGGAGGAGACATTCGTGTGCACACGGTGATAAATATGGACAGTCAAGCATCCATTAACTTTGATCAGCATTCCTCCATGTTCAACTTCCAACAACTCTCGCCAAATTGTGAGTTTAAAATATACTTTTTAACTTGTAGGTAAAGATTATGTTATTTCTAATAGTTAACACCCTCTCTTTGTCACACCTACAGGACATTGGCTGATGTGAAGAATGTTGTTGCCGACCGGATGTGAAGAATGATATTGAAGAACAATATTTCATATCCGTTTTATGTGTTGTTGTCCTCAATGTAAACTCTTATGGATTGTGAAGTTTTGATGTAACTGATACAAGTATCTGTTTATTTGTTGGTGATATGAATGATATTTGTAGTTTTGTGCTGGGCTTAAACCAGGTTTGAATGATAGATGGTTTGTGTTGGTTTGAAATGAATGATACATGGGTTGTGATGATTTGATATGAATGATGCAATGGTTGCAAGGGTAACTAACTGGTGCAGGTGATTTGATATGAATGATGCAATATATGCAAAAAGCCTTCAGCAGATGGGCGTGCTGCGTCGACGCTATCAGCATGTTGCGTTGACGCATCGGTGATCCAGTATCTACTCTTTTCTTGTACACATTTGAAATTGCCCCACTGCGTCGACCCTGCTGTGGTAGCGTTGACGCGTTGAAGACAGCCAGAGATAAGTCGCCCCTTTCTTGAACTGCTGCGTCGACGCTGCCAGTTGGTGGCGTTGACGCATCGACATCGGCAGTCCAGTGATCAATGTATTTGGCGGATAGACATGCTGCGTTGACGCTGCTAGGCTAAAGCGTTGACGCAGTGGTGTGTTTCTGCAACTAATAGTTCGGCTTGTTTGCATGCTGCGTGGACGCTAAGAACTCCAGCGTTAACCTTCTAAACTGTCTCCGAGCTAGATGCCTATCAGGCTCAATGGCTGCGTCGACGCTGTCTAGCAATGGCGTTGACGCATGGATACGTTCCAGTGAACAAACAACCTGGCCTTTTTAGTCCCTATCAGGCAGATGAAACGAAGTCATCAGTTTAAGTCTAAACCCTGTACAGTCTCTGAAGAATGCAAAGCATTGTATAGACTTGGTTAGACTTTGTAAAGTGAAGTCCAGTGTATAGACTTCAGTTAAGGTCAGGCTTCTAACAACGAGTGTATAGACTTGGGCCTAACAAATGAATGTATAGGGTTGAAGCCTGACAACCCAATGTGTAGACTTGAAGCTTGAAAGGATGTACACACTTGACCAATTCAAAGGCGAATCGAGTGTACAGACTCTGAGTCCAAACCCAACGGCTGTACAGACTTGACCAAAACAAAGGCAATCGGATGTACAGACTTTAGAGGATGCAGACTCTGTATAGACTTCAACTCAACCATGCATAATGTATAGACTTTGTGAAGCGTGAATGCAATGTACACACTCACAGCGTTGACGCTGCAGACTTGAGAATGCTCACAGCGTTGACGCTGCATGAGACGTAGGCTGTACAGACTTAGCCTAAGCCAATGCATGAACTGACGTTGTATATACTTAGCCAATGCAATGTACATACTTCCTATATGAGGGAGCAGTGTATAGACTTGCTGTGAAGAACAGCAATGTGTAGACTTGACAGTGAGACACAACGTGCATCAGTGTATACACTTGAGTGAGTGAAGCCGATGTACAGACTTGCCGATTCGAAGTCACTGTACAGACTTTGAAGAGCAGTTCAAGGTATGGACTTGTAAACAACCGATGAATGAACTGAGGGGTCGACCCATCAGCACAAGGGGTCGACGCACCACAGACCAGACCAATGGATAAAAGGCACCAAGCGTCAACGCATTGCCCAAGCAGCGTGGACGCAGCAGATCAAATACTTCTTACTGCTACCTCTGAAGTGCCTTGGCAGCGTCGACGCTGCAGTTCGATGGGTCGACGCTGCAGTATCAAACTGCAGTCTAAAGAGCAACAGAACATGACTGAACAAGAGATGCTTTGCGAAAAAGAGAACTCTACCCTATGTTGGTGCCTTGACTGCTGTGTTCATCAAGGTTAGAATTTCATTGGAAGATGAACCTGTTCAGATAATTCCAAGGACCAATGTCTACTGTCAGAAATTCATTGGCACGTTTATGCATTACAAGAAGAAAGGAAACATGATAGTAAGAGATCTTCCAGGCTATGAGACATTACAAGGTCCAACAGTTCCCTCAACCGAACTTCAGGCTACTCCAGACACACACATTGGAGCTATAGTTCCTTTTGGAACATCTCCACCCTCTTCACCTCCTCAGATGTTCAGAGAGTCAGATGCACCTCCAGAGTTCCATACACAAACATCTGCACCAGATCAAGTCGGCACAAGCTCCAATCATTCTCTTCATTCCCATATGATGAAATATATGCAGGAGCAATTTACTGTCATGAAAAGTGAAAATTTTAAACTGAATTCCAATCAAGAGCTTATTCATACCCAACTAGTATATGTCAGTGCACAGCTGCTTCCTATTATGAATGAACTTAAGGAATTCCGTGCAGACACTCAGATGAAAAACACTGAACTTCAACAGCAAATTCAAGAGCTTTCTGTTCAACATTCACAGTTCCAGGATGCAGTAGTTCACATCTCCTCGCAGCTTAGTTCCCAGCATCTAGCCGGCTCCAGCTCTGATATTCCCTCTACAGTCACAGCTCACTTCGATCATTTATTGAACACTATGCAGCACTGGGCTACGGACATAAATACACAGATTGCACATGTTCAAACATCTGTCAAGCAGACAAACCAACTCAAATATCTGTCTGCATCCAACCACCACAGTCACTTTGAACATCTTTTAATGACGTTGTTCATTCCCACGAGCCTTTATTTCGTTTTGGATGATGATGGCCAGAGATGCTGATGATGATGACACCTCACTCTTCACACATGTCTGTGAAACATGGGCATGAGCAGGTGAAGCATGCACTGGCAGGCATTTGGTCTGGAAATGAGCTGGTGAAACATACACATGGGGCATATAAGACTAACGATAACAAGTAGCATTACATTCTAGTAAAAATGATTACATGTCCAATATAGGACTTACATTGCATACATCTCTCTTAAACACGTTCACTTGAATAGGCAAATGACAAATAGTACAAATATGACACAATACATCAGTAATTTTAAATTTTTCAATTGCAACTCTATCCTTTCTAATTTCTTTGTTATGCATTCTTCCATCGCCTTCAGTTGATATTTGACATCCACAACATTATAGGTAGTATCATCAACCCACTCAAAGAAACCGCAATCCCCGTCAGTATTTGCATACGGACAACAATAGAAACGCTTGCCTTTCGACCTCTCACGATTTGAGACGTAAACCCGACAATTACCCCTTCTACAGTTGCATTCCATCGGCGGCACACGAGATGAGACGACAGCTCCTCGAGACAACTGCATTCCACTAACATTTGATGACTGCATACGACACGAACAAGTTATTATCACTGTAAACATAGATGTGGAGAATAATCTAGCCATCAAAATAGCATATCATTTCAGACATGGGGAGAATAACAAGGGTCGATTTGTCGTGTTGGGCGTGATGGCAAGGGCCGGCGGTGGTCGGTGGGCCGTCGACGGTAGGCCGTCAGCGTCGACCGGTGGGGCTTCTGCGGCTGGGGCCTTGCGGTGGGGCGTCTGCGACGGCCGGTGGGGGTAGTCCGCAGCTTGCAACGGCGGTGAGGCGTCTGCGGGGGTGAAGGGTTTCACTTGGAAAGGGTCATGAGTAAGGGTAGTTTAGGATTTTCAACTTTTTTTAACGGAAGGATGGAATATTCCATCGAATATCCAATTATTTTAACGTCGGTGAACTACACGGACCTTTCTGTAAGAGTTACATGATTTTAAGGACTTTTTAAACAATAGAGAGATTGTAGGGACTAAAAAGTAATTCGTCATATTTGTAGGGACTAATATGCAAAAAACCCTATTTTATTTAATTTCGGATCAAAACCGACACCGAAACTGAAACTGTCTTCTATGGATGGCACTCCCTATCTCGCAACATAAGACAGTTGGACCGAACAGGGGAGCATGCAAGGAAAGGTGTAGACGCATGCGATTATATCTTATGACATGAAAAGCGAAACATCCTCAAATAAGAAAGAGAAGCAAAATATGCTATAATTATAACCGGATATCCACTGACTGTAATACTTTTCACATATATGGCGGTATGAATCGCTTAGTTAAAACTCCACTTGGTTTAAAGTCAGCAAATGGATTTCTATGAAACATTCAGGGAAAATGTCATAGAAAACAAGACGAATTCCCAGTCATCTGAGTAACTATGATTAGTATAACACACGTCGCCAACCTTGTATTCAGGTGTCAAAACGCCAATTCACAATTCTCAATGTAGCTCTAAAAGAAATGGTTGAACAGTTCGATTCTTGCATGTGACATTTTCGATTGAACAAAGGTTTCCTTTCTGGATCGTTTTCCATCTACCCAAAAACCAGAAAGCCGCATGCATCCAAAAGCAAATTTTATCAGAGGGCATAATTAAGACAGTATGAACCATGCCTATGGCTGTCAGGAAGTCTCAATACTGTCTTGGCCCAACCCTTGGTAAGAATATTGAAACCCATATCATCTCGGACCAGATTTGGGCAGCAATGGAGCCCATTGGTCCTAATAGCCTGGCTTAGGGGGAAAAAAACCCAAAAAACTTGAAAAATACACAAATATCAAAGCTAGATGATGGGGGATGGGCTACCAAAATGGACGAACACCTAATAGGACTAGTTGAATGATATAACGCCTGATAACAAGAAAATCAATGCAAGATGACACGCACAGTAGGAGTAGCAGAACGATAACTCCTAGTAACAAGAAGTTAACCGAGTAACCATCCCTCGCAAGGGAGAAGCGTGGGACTGATGGTAGTTGAGGAACTACCATAGTCTAAGGCAATTTCGCAAACAAGGTCCAGACGAAACCTCCAGGAGCGGGGTCTCACACTCACAAGCCAGTGGTGAAGAAAATCACTGGCTAGAATCACCACCTCACAATCGGCAACAGAAATAGGCAAATGCTAAATGAGCAAATGCCAAAATAGGTGAGGGATAGGTACATCCGCACTAGTGCACGGGAAGCAAACACCCGGTGGCCATGTTCTCATGGAGCAAGAAAAAAACGGGGAGAAGAACAATCTATGTAGTCAGAGGCGACCGAGGGGTCGCCTCATGCCTCAAGTGCTTAGGCGATCGCCTAGACGTTTGAGGCATCTGAGGTATTTTATTAAAAAGTATATATACAATTCAAAAAATATAAATATTTGTCTAAATATTATAAAAATACATACATATAATCAAGATTTTTAATAAAATTAACAACAATCAAGATTTGAGGCGAAAATATATACATACAATTAAAATTTGAGACAAAAATACTTAAGGTAAGTCAATCAAGATCTCCTAAGACCAACTCTCCTGAGAGTGAGACGTTTGAGACAAAAGCGAGACGGTTTGGGGCCGCCTCGCCTCAAAAACCGCCTAGGCGTGCTTTTGATAACATATAGTACAATATGATGGCCCACCCCTCGCAGGGGGATAATAGGCAAACAAGAGAATGTGGAGAGAAGACACGACTAGTTGACAGGTCGGACAACAGAGACAACGGAGGTAGAGTCAGCAAAGACAACACAGGCATCGGCGGCATTGGCTGAAGTGAAGGCATCGGTGTGGCTAGGCTGCAGAGTGGGTGGTGGGGCAGGCAGCTGGGAAGTCGTGTCCGGCTGCCGCTATTGCAACGTTTGTCGTCGATGGTGGTGGTGAGCAGGGATGCCATTGCTGGCAACGATGGTGGTGGGGTTCTTCATTGCTACTGTTGGGACCAACGGTGGTGGCAGGGTCACATGCTGATGATGGCGGAAGCACTACAGTCCCGCAATCCAACGGTGGTGGTGGTGGCCGCAGACAGTGGCAGGGGCGGCCAAGGGTGGCTGAGCATTCGAGTTTGTAGAGTCCTTACTTGGCCCCATTTGGGGATGTTTATCTTTTTCTATTTTTTATGTATTTTAGTTCGATGTTTGCACATTTTCTCGAGTCTAGGAGCATTTTGGTACATGGTTGAGTTTGGGTCCTATTAGGATTCAGATAGGACTAGCCTCTATAAATAATGATGTAAACCCTACTTTTCTAATTAATGAAGAATTTTTTAGCAAATTTTAAATCATTTTTTTAAGATGGAGGACAAGGTTCCCAAGACGAGGGTGAGATGTCCAGCCGTCGTGCCTAGATACAGCCGTCCAAATCAACATCAAACTGGAACTCGTCGCCTAAATTGGGATATGCCTCATAGCTCACCTCCTCTAGGACAGAAGGGGGGCTCCTCAAACTCTGTGCTAGCTACAACTAAGGCTCGAGTAGGACACTAACCAGCATAATGACTGTACCCATTGCATCTGAAACACTAGGGGCCACTTTGATAAAAGGGTAAGCCCAGTTAGGGTGGGTTACCCAGGGTGGGATGACTTATTCTTATTTGACTCTTTTTTCCTTAACTGAGGTCGATTAGGAATAAGCTTGAGTTTTTTGAATCCAACCAAAAGAGTGGAATAAGCCACCCGAGGTGGGTCAGGGGTGGGCCACCCGGGGTGGCGTACCCGCCCCTAACCCACCCCTTTATCAAAGTGGCCCTAGGGGAATGACCCACCACCCTATGATGAATCTCCAATCGAAGGCCCCTTCCCCTTATCTTCTCGCTTGACAGGTGGCACTAGAATTTCGGGGCAAGCAGGAGGGGAAGAGGGGTAAGGGCTGCTCCCTTCGGGGAGGGAGCCAGGGCCTAGGATCGGACGGCTCCCAACATGCTGGGTTGTGGGAACTAATCACATGACCCCTTTGGTGTGAGAAGGAGCGCTCCAAGGATTTGGGGGATGTTAAAACGTCAACCTCGTACGTGGGGGAGACTCAGGCTAGGACTCGAACTGCTCAGCTTCCAGCACAACCTGGTAAGCATGCTCAAGGATAGTCACATTCCTTCGGAACAACTCGCGCAGGTAGCTCCGACGTAGACCCTTACGAAATCGAGATAGGGTCATAGCACTCTCCTCACTGACACTGCACCTCAAAAGATACTCATCAAACTCAATCGCACATTCCGAAAAACTCGGTCATCCAGATCCACCAGGACTTAGAACTGCCTACGATCAGACTCATACTCCTAACCATGCTTAGCATCAACTCTTGGTGCTCTCCACACAACTGGAACTCTCCAATAAGCATCTACCTCCTCCTCCAATCCGTTAAGTCAGCCACACAACTTCTCGCATCGGCCCTACGACCCTAGGGGCTGCGGGATGGTGATGTGGGACTTGACGATCCACCACCCTAGCGGGATCCAAGGCCAAAGGATCTCTCTCTGGTATAGTGACTTGGTCAATCACTCCCTAGACCAAACAACCATTAGCCACAAGCCCATCCTCTATCGTCATGAGAGAACCCTCAATATGACTAAAATGCTCCTCAAAATGTTGATCCATCTGATCCACCCTCCTATGTGATATTGTGATCGTACATCATGTCGGCCAAACTGGGCTCCTTCGGAGGATCAGCATGGGGCTCTGCCATGGGTGCAAGTAGAAGGTAATGGATACCCCAACGGGTGGGCATGCAAAGACACAAGGACACTAACTCTCGGACTCACAGCCTCAAGAAAAATGCACCCTAGACTAATCGACGAGGCTCTAATACCAAACATGATGGGGGACGGACTAATGAAAATGAACAGCACCTAATGGGACTCAAGATCGGCAATAAGTAATATAACAAAATCAATGCAAAACGATGCACACAGTGGGACTAGTAAAACGATAGTGTCTAGTAACAAGAAGCTAACCAAGTAACCGTCTCTTGCAGGGGAGAAACATGAGACCAGTGGTAGTTAAGGAACTATTGAAGTCTAGGGTAAGACAATTCTACAGATAAGGTCCAAACAGAATCTCCGAGACAGGAGTCTCGCACTCACAAGCCGGCAGTGATGAAAATCACTGGCCAGAATCCCGATCTCACAATCGACAATAGAAATAAGCAAATGCCAGGATAGGTAAGGGACACGTACCGCCATGCTGATGCGCAGAAGACGAACACCCAACAGCCGTTTCCTAAGGAGCGGGAAAGAACTTGGGAGAAGTACAGCCCACCCCTCGCAGGGGGATAACAGGAAAATAAGAGAATGTGGAGGGAAGACATTGCTAGTTGACGGGTCGGACAACCGGGACAATAGTGGAGCCAAAGTCAGCGGAAGAGCGAAGACGACACAGGCATCGGTGAGGTTGGGCCGTGGAGCGAGCGGTGGGGCCGGTGGCTGGAAAGCCACATCTGGCTATTGTTGCTGCATTCATCATCGACAGTGGTGGTGAGCAGGGTTGCCACTACTAGCAGTGGTGGTGGTGGAGTGCTCCCCTGCTGCTGCTGGGACCAGCGGTGGTGGCGGGGTCACTCGCTGATGATGGCGGCAGCGCTGCGGTCCCGTTGTCCAGTGGTGGTGGGGGGTTGCCGCAGGTAGTGGTGGATAGGGGAAGGAGCAGCTGGGGGTCGCAGCAGATGGCCGCGGGTGGTGGTGGATAGGGGAAGGGGCAGCCGGGGGTCGCAGCCAGAAGGCAGAGCAGGGGGGTCCGGGGGGCGTTGCAGATGGCCGCAGAGGTGGGACGGTTCATGGTGGGCGGGCATAGACAGACAGCAGAGGCTGGGTCTCCCTGCTGTTGCTGTCACTACCGACAGTAGCGTTGATGACCGTGGCTGGAGCCGCGTGCATCTCCTTCGAGCAACACGGGTGGGAGAGACGAGAAAGGAAGAAAGAGAGAAGAGAAGGTTAACGGGAGAGGGGAAGACAGGGTAGCCTCTTGCATGCTCTCTGAACCAAATCGAAGCCTGTGTAGCCTACAATGCTCTCCGACTGCGGTAAACGTGCATCAGTCAAAGCAAACTTGCATTCTCGTGTCCTCACCAGATGTTAGTTGTTATGAAAAATGCTGTATGAGCATTGGTTTTGGACATGTAATTATTAGATATAGGAATTATGCTGAAGCATGTTGTAGACACGTTTACAGGTTTTGTTAATGTAACTTGATACCCTATGGCTTGATTCTTTCCCCTGGTTTCTATAAAGTGTTGTTATAGCAATGAGACCCAGGCAATGATAAACACCCAATTGCAGATGGGTTATTTTACTTGAAATAAATAGGATTTTCCAAAGCCCGAAGGCCAAGACAAACGGCCCAGGCTTTAAAAGACATAAAAGTGGGTTCTGGTCACCATCATTCTTGTAACTGGTAACTGAATTTTGCCAAGCCTGATCCATCAATCTTTCATCTCTATGAACTACAATATTTATCCAACATTAGCTTGCGGGACATAAGAAAAGCAGACAAGGACAAATCCGTTGTGCTTAGCGAAGGTTTACATGGTTAACATGTCACTAAATAAGAAGCACTAACCAATAAACCTCAATAAGGTATCACAAGATGAGTAATATAAAAACAGGGGTAATGAAAATGCTAGTGGTGTTGACACTGGTAATGAAGAAAAACAATGTATTTCAAGTATTAGAGCATACTCCTATACACATTCCATGGGCAAAGGTTAACAATTTGTAGATACTCGGGTGGTAAAAGGACTCCTCTTACAGTCAACCTACATGGGAACAACAGTGAGTCTAGAATGCCTTATAATTTGTTGTACTCTCATCACACATCTCATCGGTTGAAGGCCCAAACTCTAACCCAAAATCTAAACATTAAGTTGAGGAAATCCTCTACAAAGAAAGAGGAAAGATGCCCGCAGATTATCAGATGTGGAACTAAACCTCAACACCCCCCTTGGTGCCGAACCCAAATGGTTACAATATAAACCTTGATTGTTACGGTATAAACAGCACAAATGAACGGGTGGGGCAGCCCGAACGAGAAAGCCCAGCTCTGATACCATGTTAAAGGTCCGAACTCTAACCCAAAACCTAGACATTGAGTTGAGAGAATCCTCTACAGATAAAGAGAGAAGACGCCCACAGATTATCTAATGTAAGACTTAGCCTCAGCATCATCCAATAGTTATGACTAGAAATGATGGATCAAACTATGCATTGTACCATCAAATTTACATAGTTGATAACATGATCTAGAGATACCTAGTGACAATTTCCTTTTTTCAATGTGTATCTTTCTGTAAATGTACAACTTTAACAGGAAACATGGTCAATGTGTACCATGTAACATGAAAATGACTGTTGTCCAGAAAATGATCCATAACCTCTAAATATGAAGGCCTAGATAAGAGAATAAAGCTACATAGTGGTTAAACATCATAAGAAATGTTTCCAGGAAAGGGCAGTAAAAGAATTTTAGCATCAAGAACTCAACTAATTAACTCATCCATAATGTAGTCAAATTTGATGACAAAGGGCATACCTGGCTCTCCTTAGTTGCACCAGTAATAACTGATGACACATTAGGATTGGAGGCGCACCAAGCAATTGCAAGTTGAGGCAAAGGTACACCCAATTCATCAGCAATAGGCTTCAAACCATTAACTTTTCTGAGCACATCATCGACCAATGATCTACTGGCAAGATTCTGCTCAACAAACCAGTCATAACTCATAATTAACGGACAATAAACAATATGAACTGTCAAGAACTTAAGCAAGTTCCACAAGACTCATCATGTTATGAGTCAAAATCTAAACATGCCTAGTGCCACCAATGATCCCCACAGTTTTATTCAGTTGAAACTTGCAATTAATGATATAGTATTCAGACCACTTTAGAAATCAGATTGCAAATGATTCATGGTTGGACATGCTTCTAATAAATTTCAAGCTCATTCATTTTTCTCTTATGTAAGTTAATAAAAGTTACGATTTACAGGTTAGCATGAAAATTTTGTGGAATGCATCTTGCTGAAGCCCACTAAAAGGCTGAATGATTCTCAAACCTCCTCCCTTCTCTCCAGGAGGTGATATCTCACCCCTATGCATCATCAAAAAAAATCCAAGGATGGCTATGAATTATGAACTTGAAATGCAAGCTCCCTAACATGAATGGAAGGTTAATAATGGCTCCCTAATATTCATATAAAGTTTTCCATATGATCTCCTATTTCATTTGACAAAAGCATGATAGATAATTGTTGAGCCCGTTATTTTTCTCGAATTAATCGAGATAATTTTCTCGAATCAATCGAGGTAAATTAAACTAAAGTTCAACGACGGTCGGAATACAACACAAAGCCAGTACCATCGCTCCAAAGAGTTATCTCCAAATTCTGGGGATGGCCAATAAAAAAATCAAATCACAATTTTCTCGAAGTAATCGAGGCAATTGAAGAAAATTCAGCTCAACAACGACAAATAAAAGACACGAAGCCGAGCGTCGTGATCCCAGATAAATTTTCGAATCTCGAGAATTTCGTCGGATGTCCGGGGTGAAAGAAAAAACATTGCAGCAGCGAAGTAACCATGTGAGAATTTTCTACACAACTGCCAAAAGTCCGGTATGAATGTACGAGACTTGGCCCCAACGGGATGCAAGCTTCTCCCCCCAACGAACAGCGCGGAGAAGACCAAGCAAACGCACAAAGGAGTTTCTTTCCTCCTCTCCACATGTCCAGCAGCAAAATCCAAGCAAAAAGGGCAAAATAAAAACAAGGTTTTATAAGGGGCTGCCCCCCTCTCCCAGAAATATGCCCAGTCAGGCTCAGGGAGGCCCCTTAGGGGCCCTACTCGGGGTCAAATGGGACCACCCAAGGTCCATTTGACCCCGGGTAAGCCTTCCAGAGGTCGCCCGGGGTCGACCACCTAGTAAAAATGGGCCTGTCAACCCCGATCAAGCCTTGGGCTTGACCGGGGTGACCGGTGCCCTCTCACTAGGGTCAATTGACCCCGGTTAATCCCCCCTCTTACCAGGGTCAATGGACCCCGATTAGGTCAATTCCCCCCTCATCCCGGGGTCAATTGACCCCGATTAACCCAATGGGCTTAACTGGGGTCAATCCCCACCTATTTGGGGTCAATCGACCCCGGTTAAGCCCTATGGACTTAACTAGTGTGATCCCCATCTTTCTAGGGTCATTCGACCCCGGTTAACTCCTAAAAAAATGTTTATCCGGGGTCGTTTGCCCATCTAATAGGTCATTTGACACCGGACAAGTTCAAAAGGTCTTAACCAGGTCCAAGTGACCCCCTACTCTCTATAAATACCCCCCATTGGTCCCACGAGAGCAGGGGGAAGGAAGACACACAACAAAGCAAGGCGCGCTAAGAAGTTGTGTTCGTCTATAAAGGCTCATTCAAGGGTATGAATTATAAGTATCTCAGATCTCACATTTATGCCCCCAGAGGTCTTATGTAATTTTATGTGCTTTGGGCGGTAGAAGTATGTAAATTTATGAACTAATCAGAAATTACGAAAATACCCTCCCAAATTTAAAAGAAAATCATCAATGTCCTATAATTGCAGAAATACCTTGTAAATGGAAGGCCTCCCTAACCACGTTGTTCCCGAGTCTTTTTGAGATCGCAATGCACCCTCTTTGTTCTGTCTCCCAAGCCTTTTACCCCCTCCTCACTGGGGGTACTTGGGCACCGACATTCAGGAGCAATCTCTCTCTTGAGGAGATGATGCTGCTTCAAGAGTTGCTTTCTTTCCTCCTCCCATACCACCCTCAGCCTGATGCAGAGGATCTTTGGGTTTGGAGGTGGGAGAAGATTGGAGTCTTTTCCGTGAGATCAGCCTATGAGATCATTTCTAATGGTGGCCTTTGCCATAACCTTTATAAACAGGTGTGGAAGCCGAAGACCCCGCTGAAGGTGAAGATGCTTGTGCAGAGGATCTCCCATGGGAGAATGCCGACCAGGGACAGATTGCTTCATTTCCTCCGTAGCATTGACCTGCTCTGCTACCTATGCGGTCAGGATTTTGAGACCTTGGACCACCTCTTTGTGGGCTGCCCTTTCTCACAGGAGGTATGGTCTGAATTGGCCAGTTGCTTCATGAGGCCCACTCCTTGCTGGAGAATTGGGGTAGGTCTTGGCCTCTTAGGACTGACCGGACGATTTGGTGACTCATTCTGCATGCTCCATTTTGGACTCTGTGGGGGGGACGGAACAACAAGATCTTCAGGAAAGAGTCTCGGTCTGAGAAAGTTGTTGTTTCCTTCATTTGTAATCGAGTAAGGGAATGGGCCGTTAATCTTTGTAATGTAAATTCCCTCACTTTGCTTCTTTTCGATTGCTTGGGGGGCGAGATGGAGCCACACTCTCTTTGTGTGCATTTTGGTGTATGGGCTTTTGCTTTTGGCTGTGTTTTTGCACGACCTATACTTGTACTTTCATTTTCTGTCTTTTCGCAATACATCAGTGGTACCATACTGTAGAGGCAGAAAACTGATCTCTAACTCTCGTACCACACTTTTCTATTTATTTGTCGGGGAGGACCGCCAGGCACTCGTGGAAACATGTAATCACTAGAAACAAAGGCGTCAGAAGGAGCCCCGGGCACTACTCCAGGGGACAACCCTCCGATGCTTAAGTTAGCAACGGTCCAAGTGAAGAACAGGGAAGAGTAGGAGAGATGGAGGAGAATAGAGGTCGCAGTAGGAGATCTGAGAGAGGTCCCCTCGTTGGAGACGGCGAGCCTCCAGACGAGTGCTCGCCGTCTCCAACGGTCACTCGGAGAGTGCCCGCTGGGTGGTAAGGTCGTACGGGAGGGATTCTCTCTCAGTTGTGACCTCTCTGGTAGCAGGGTGAATAGCTCTCTGGCCTACTTCTCTGTAGGCATTTGTTGGTGAGATTCACTGTGTCCTTATGTTCTCTGTCGAGATCCCTTTTATAGGGGGTTGTCCTGATGTCGAAGGTCAATCCTTTAGCAGGGAAGGGCGCGAGTCATGGAGTAATGTTCCCCGCGATCATGACGGGAGTTTCCCGTTGAGGGGCGGTTACCCCGGAGTCGATCGATCCCCGTGCGAGCCTTACGGCGCTCGTGGGGCGTGCTCACCCGTTGTGGGGTCGAAGCCTGCGTCGTGGGGGTAACAGTTAGTCGACGGAGAGTCCTCCGGGGGTCATTGCACCTGGGCCAAGGCCCTTCATACTGGCGCATCCAAGGTCCGATCATCTTGGGCCGTCCGTAACGGGCCGTGGCTTGCAGTGACATGTTAGGCGCGTTGTGGACCGTGAGTCGAATTAGGGTTTGTTGTAGATGGGCCCGACATGGGCCGAGCCGGATTTACCCTCCTCACTAGCCCTCCACTCTCAGATGCCGAGCACTTTTCGGGATCTGAGAGATTAGTTGGAGAGAGTACGCTTGGGAGATTGCTGCGAGGAAGGTCTCCTCGTATTACTTGCTTGGCGCGCAAGGTGCACCTGACGATGGCAGGCGCCACTCCTGTAATCATGACGCGAGCCTTTTTGTCTGGGAGCACGGGCTTCGAACGGGCACCTGAGGCCGACGGTCGTACCGTGATAGCGATGGGCGCCTTCGCTATTCCACCTACCGGGCCGTGTGATCCACTTGCTTGAGCTGACTCCTTCTGTGTTGTTTGGCAGGGGCACGGGAGTCGTTCGAGTTGCGGTATGAGACCGTCGAGTTGCCGCAGTCCGTTCCTCGGCCTGTCGACCATATCGAACTAGGGCACTGACCAGGTGACCGTTGCCGCCCCTCAGGCCGCCGTTGCTTTCGCTCCGGGGCGCCTTCCGTATCCGCTCCCCGCGGCTCTCCCAGTGGAGGGCTCGCCTACGACCCCCGCGGTTAGTGGCGGGTCAAGTGCTCAGAGGGGTATCTCCGAGGAGGTTGCGAGCGTCGCCGAAGGAGGATCCATCATGCTTGGTGGTGGGCGCATCCGGGTGGACTTGGATGAGTTGGCGGCGCTGGACAGCCAGCGGCGCCAAAAGAAGAGGAAGAGGGCGCCTGCTTCGGTCCGAGGTCGGATTCCGCCGTCGTCACCATCGGAGGCTCCTCCTCCGCCTAAAGTTCCTCCCCCGCCGCTGCCGACCGAGGAGCCTGCGGCCGTCCCCCTTGCGCCTGGTCCCGTGCGGGGGGCGCCAGATAAAGGCAAGACTCCTGCCCTGGATGACATGTCGCTCAGTTGGGAGGAGGTGAGGGCTCGCCTCCTGCCATCCTGGCGAGGAGGGGTCAGGTGCCGAGGAGCAGGCGGGAGAGCCAAGCACCGGGAGGCGAGCAGCTGGGGCCGACCCGCCGGTGGAAGAAGATTTGGTCGGCTTGATCGACGACCCGCCGCCTCCTGAGGTTGCCGCCGGGGGTGACCATGCTTAGACGAGTGCTTAGGGAGTGCTCGTCGTTTCTTCCTTTTGTTTTCATTTTCCTTATGTTGCATTTCCTTTTCTACCGGGGCCATCATTCTCGTACTATGTAAACTTCCTCTGTTTGAAATGAAGACTTCCTTTTTCGTCACAACTTCTGGGGCCTCTGGGCTCTGCCACGTATCTTGCTTTTTTGATTTGCAAAGAGATCTCCTAGGGATACGGAGATGCGCCTCGGAAGTTACACTGAGAGGGGGCGATCTTCAGGATCCGCCGCTTTGATTTCTACGAAGTCGAAGAGGCGGCAAGTTTCCTTCCTCTTTCTGGGAACTTCGCTTCTTTCTACTTAAAGTAGCGACCCTCGTTAAGCCTTCAGGCCACCTTGGGCTAGCTGGGCTACGAAGAAGAAGCTCCTGCAAGATGTCGTCGGAGAAGTCTGGCTCTTCATCTGATGATGGGGTCCCGCCGCACGAGCTCCCTTGCAAACGTCTGTGTTTTCGGAAGGAAGCGTTGCCAGCGCCGTGGCCGGCGTGGCCGGCGCCAGGGGAGAGCAACGGCGGAGGCGCCTCCGAGGACTACAAGCAAGACTATCTGGCTGGCTGGCGGGAGGCCTTGGAGAAGGTCAACCGCCTGTACTCTGGCAAGGGGGTCATGTCCCTTGAACAAGACAGGTTTCGTCCCTAAGGGGACAAGTAACTCCTCTGTACTCCTCACCCCCCGCTCATAAAAAACTTTTCTTCTTCAATCTGCTCTTTGTCTTGTGGTGCACGCATGTCCTTCAACTATCTCCTTTCTTGGTTCATAGGAACATAACGGGGCGTCTTCCGCTACCGGAGGAAGGCGTCTCTTATTTGTAAATAATAGTGATAGTGGGTAAGCCTGCTGGCATAATGGGTGGGCCTTGCTGTCCGTCTTCATCCTCGCGGTGCCGACACGATGCTGCAGGATCTTCGCGGAGTCGTGGCTTCAGAGGAGAAGGTCTCAAGCCCCTTTCCTAGTGTAGGCCTTCGAGCGGATGACTCTCCAGTTGGTCCGCTTCCTCGGAAGCGGTGGTACCGGAAAGTGACGTGTCTGTCAAAGTTGCTTTAGCGGTCGCTGACAGGTTGCTTGACCAGGGCAGCTACTACACCGGGGTCCGGAAGCTGAATACTGGAACGGTCGCGACGCTACCGTAGCTTTAGTCTGTCTCGTTTTTCCATAGTCTCGTATGTTGGCCGCATGAGATCGTCGATTTGTATTTTGACTAAAGAATAAAATCCCTTAGCTCGGAATTGTGCTGTTGTGCACCTCTTGGTGGAAGACTTATGGGCGTGTGGCGAGTTTATGAGAGCGGACAGATCTACCGTTCCCAACTTCTCTCGGTCGCGCACATACCCCCATCTCTTTGAGCCCATGGTGCACTGTAGTTGTTTTCTGGAATGAGCGTATGTTTTCCCTTGGCGGGAAAAAAATTGTTTGTCATGATTTTTGGGGAAACAAGAGTATTGGCCCCTTGGAAGCTTAATCGCTACCATTGTTTTCGAGGGAGCATAAATGCTCGCTCCTTGGGGACTTAGAAGTCACAATGGTTTCTGAGGGAACATGAGTGCTCGCCTCTAGGAGACTCAGAAGTCACCTTTGTTTCTAAGCGGAGCAGGGGTGCTCGTCTCTAGGGGGCTTGGAAGCCACCTTGATTTCTGAGGGAGCAGTGCTCGCCTCTTAGGGGCTCGTAAGCCACCATAGTTTCTGAGGGAGCGGTGCTCGCCTCTTGAGGGCTCGTAAGCCACCTTGGTTTTTGAGGGAGCAGTGCTCGCCTCTTAGGGGCTATAAGCCACCATGGTTTCTGAGCTTCAGCTGGTAACACTTTTGATCAACTGTCGAGGAAGATTTTTCTACTGGTAAAAAGTTCTGAGATTTACATAATTCTATGTCCTTGGTATCTCTCGCCCTCCCCCCCAGCGTTGCTAGCTTGTATGCTCCTTTGCCGAGCACCTCTATCACCTTGTACGGGCCTTCCCAATTCAGTGCGAGCTTTCCCATGGCCGCTCTGGGGTCAGCCACGCTTGTTCGCCGTAGCACCAGGTCTCCGGGGAAAAAGTGTTGTTCTTTTACGCGAGCATTGTAGTACTGGGCCAGCTTCTGTTGATAGGCTACGCGTCTTACTTGGACGCTGTCTTCCTCGAGCAGATCCAGATTTTCTCGCATCACCGGGTTGTTTCTGGCCTCATCAAAATGTCCAACCCGTAGTGAGGGGTTCGATATTTCCACTGGTATGACCGCCTCTGCTCCGTACGCCAGGTGGAAGGGTGTTTCGCCCGTGGCGGCTCTGGCGGTGGTTCGGTGTGCCCACAGAATGCTCGAGATGGAATCTATCCATGAGTCGCCTGCTTGTTCCAGACGGGTCTGGAAGCCGTGGAGGAGCGCCCTGTTGGCGTTCTCCACTAACCCATTTGCCCGGGGATGTCCCACCGAGGTATAGTGGTTCCAAATCCCCAGTTCCGAGCATTTTTTCTAGAAGGCAGCACTTGTGAACTGTCTGCCGTTGTCGGTCGTGAGGACTCGTGGGATCCCAAACCGACAGATGACGCTCCGCAGCACAAACTTCCAAGTTGCTTCGCTTGTGATCTTTCCTAACAGTTCTGCCTCGACCCATCTGGTGAAATAATCAATGGCGACTATGAGAAACTTTTTCCTCCCTTGGGCTTCGAGGAAGGGGCCCAGTACATCTACCCCCCACCAAGCAAATGGGCGAGGCTCCATCAAGACGTACAGCGGCGTAGCTGGCTGGTGATGCAGGTTGGAGAACTTTTGACATTGAGGGCACCTCCGGGCGTAATCAAGACAGTCTTGTTGCAGAGTAGGCCACCAATATCCTTGTCGGATTAGTGACGTGCGAGTGCAAGCCCTCCTACGCGACTTCCGCAAAGCCCTTCGTGTACCTCTTGTACAGCTTGCTTGGCTTCCCTAGGGAATAAGCACTTTAACAATGGGGCTGAAAGCGATCGCCTATATAGGCGGCCGTCGACCATTGTGAAATGCACCGCTCGTGCTCGCGTGCGGCGAGCTTCGACGCGGTCGCTTGGGAGCTGTTGTCGTAAGAGGAAATCTAAGAGGGGGTCCATCCATGAGGGTTCATAATCAATGGCGTTCACCTAGGGTGTTGGTTCTTCTATGCTCGGTGATGACAGCTCTTCTATCAAGATGGATCTTGAGTTAGAGACTGTGGTTGCCGACGCCAGGCGAGACAGAGCGTCTCCTCGGACGTTTTCCTTCCTAGGAATGTGCACCATCTCAAAACGGGGGAATTCTGCGGAAGCGGCTTTGGCCTTCTCAAGATATTTGATCATGCCCGGCTAGCGTGCCTCGGACTCTCCCTTGACTTGGTTGGCGACGAGCATGGAATCACTGTATGTTCGCACACTGGTCGCCCCCAGGTGTTTCGCCATTCGCAACCCTGAGAGAAGCGCTTCGTACTCAGCCACATTGTTCGTGGTCGGGAAGTTGAAGCGGAGGGCGTATTGAAGTTCTATCCCCTCTGGTGATAGCAGAACAAGTCCCGCCCCGCTGCCGACGGCGCAGGACGATCCGTCGACATATTGCTCCCATGTTGGCCCTAAGGACTTCTCGGGTGAGTCTTCCACAGGTACTGTGCACTCGGCGACGAAATCGACGAGGGCTTGGGCCTTGATCGCAGTCCTCGGGTGGAATTTGATGTCGAACTCGCCTAACTCGATAGCCCACTTGATCAATCTTCCCGATGCGTCGAGATTTGGGAGGACTTGTCCCAGAGGTTGATCAGTGAGGACGTCCCAAGAAGTATGGTCGCAGGTTGCGGACGGCCGTGATTAGGGCCAAAGCGAACTTCTCAGTCCGCGAGTACCGGAACTCTGGCCCCTGTAACACTCGGCTTACATAGTATACGGGCTTCATGATGTTACCTTCTTCCTGGGCGAGCACTGCGCTCATCGTGCTCGAAGTCACCGACAGATACAGGAGCAGTTGTTCTCCCTTTTGTGGTTTAGCGAGCACGGGAGGGGTCGCTAGGTGACGCTTCAATTCTTCGAACGCCTGCTCGCATTCCTGGTCCCACTCGATCTGTCCTTTCTTCTCCGGTGCTTTATTGGCTTGCTTGATAAGTCGGAAGAAGGGAAGGCATCTTCGGGTTAAAGCGGCGACGCGGCCGGTGAGGCACTGTACGCCCCTTACCCGTGCCGGCCGCTTCATCTCCAGTACTGCTCGGATTTGATCAGGGTTTGCCTCTATTCCTCTATGGGTGACAAGGAATCCGAGGAACTTCCCTGACTTCACACCGAACGCACACTTACTTGGATTGAGCTTCATGTTGTACTTTCTGAGCGTCACGAACGTCTCCGCCAAGTCTCCCACGTGCTCGGCTGCCCGGAGGCTCTTGACGAGCATGTCGTCGATGAAGACCTCCATGTTGCGGCCGATCTGTGCATCAAACATGTGGTTGACCATGCGTTGGTAGGTTGCTCCTGCGTTCTTCAGTCCAAACGGCATACGAGTGTAGCAGTATAAGCCGTGATCGGTGACGAACGATGTCTTGTCTTGGTCGGGCGGGTGCATGCTAATCTGATGGTACCCGGAGTAGGCATCTAGAAAACTTAGCATCTCGTGGCCGGCCGTGGCGTCGACCAGTTGGTCGATCCGCGGCATGGGGAAGCTATCCTTCGGCGTAGCTTTGTTGAGGTCGGTGTAGTCTACGAACATCCGCCACTTCCCGTTGCTCTTAAGAACGAGGACTACATTCGCCACCCAGTCAGGGTACCGGGTGGGTCTAAGTAGTCTCGAGCGCAATTTCTCGCTTACTTGTTCCCTGATAATGGCTTGTCGCTCGGGGTTGCAGCACCTTCGGCGCAGCTGAACCGGACGGCAGCTCGGATCCAACTTTAGTTGGTGCGTGATGATCTCTGGTGGGATTCCGAGGAGCTCAGCCTCGGACCACGCGAACACGTCCTGGTTCGCCACGAGGAAACTGGTATAGGCCTCATTTTCGTGCTTGGACAAGATAGCTCCGATCCTCAGCATCATGTTCGGATCTTCCCCCACCTGGATGAGGTATAGATCCTCCGCCGGAGTGCTCGTACTTGGACCGAGGTCTTCTGTCCTTGCTTTCTTCTCGGGCGGCACTTCCTCGGACTGTCTGTCGCGTGTTGAAATGAGGTAACACCTCCTTGACTCCCTTTGATCTCCCCGGACTTCCCCCACTCCGCGAGGCGTGGGAAACTTGAGCTTCTTGTGATATGAGGGGACGCCGCGAAGGGTGTCGAGGATTCCTCGCCCGATGATGGCGTTGTATCCGGTCATCGCGCGGACGACCGTGAAATCTGCTAGGAACGTTACGTCCCTAGGCGCGGCCCCGAATGTAACCCGTAGCAATATACGCCCTTCCGAGCGGACGGTGGTGCCGGAAAAACCATACAACGGTGTGTGCAGTGGTGTGATCTGTGTCAAATCCACACCCATAAGTACTAAACAGTCGTACGAAATGACATCCGGACCACTTCCATTATCAACCAGAATACGTCGTACGGTACATTGATTAATGGTGACTGAGACCACCAAAGCATCGGAGTGGGGAGTAGTTACACCGTCTAAGTCATCGTCAAAGAAGATGATGGGCTCTTTCAGGTGCTCCCGGGCGGCAGCTTCTCGACGGCTGCTGTCGCCCTGCTCCACGGCATTGATAGCCGGTGCGTACCGTCGACGCCTGCTAGCGCTGTCTCTGCCCGAGGTCGGCCCTCCGGAGATCATCATGATCTCCTTTCCGTTGGGTCGGTTGTCGAGGGGCAGAGGGGTCCGTTCGCGTTGTCGCTTCTCCGCGGTCTTGGAGATGAACTTGTCGAGGAGTCCTCGCCGAACGAGGTCTTCCATGGCGTCCTTCAGGTTGATGCAGTCGGCCGTGTCGTCGTGGTCGCGATGGAAGCGGCAGTACTTCCTCTTGCTCCTCGTGCTCTGATCCGACTTCATCTTGGGAGGCCATTTGAGGAAAGGTTCCTCGCGGATCTCCATTAAGATTTGGTCGGGAGGAGCCGTCAGGGGCGTGTAGTTGCGATACTGGCCCCTTTCTTTATTGTCTGGGCGGTCGCGGCGATCTCGGTCTCGTCGCTCCTGCTTGTTCCACCCCTCCCGAGGTGAGTCGGCAGATCTCTTCCGGTCGGACCGATCGGTTCCGGCCGTGCGGCCCAAGGCCACAGTGTTCTCCTCGCACCGCGCATGTTCCTGTGCCAGGGCGAGGAGGTCAGTGAGGGTCGTCGGGGCTTCGACTCCGAGCGAGCGTGGAAGGATGGAGTCCCGCGTCCCCTGAGTGAGTGCGGTGGTAGCGATGTTGATGTCGAGGCGCGGAATTCGGAGCGCCTCAACTCGAAAACGGGAGACGTAGTCCCAAAGCGTCTCCTCGCGTCCCTATCTGAGGGCGAGCAGGCTCACCGCGGACTTGGCTTCCTTTCAGCAGCAAATAAAGTTCTCCTTAAACAGCTTCTTCAGCTGTTGGAAGGCGAAAATAGTCCCGGCTGGTAGGGACCCAAACCATGCCCGGGGGTTCTCCCGGAGGGTCGTGACGAACGCCAGACATTTCACAGTGTCCGAGACCCGGTGGAAGACCAGGTTGGACTCAAAACTGTGCATGTGGTCGGCCGGATCGGTAGTGCCGTCGTACGGAGTGAAGGACGGCAACTGAAGCTTTGGTGGGATGGGGGCTTCCACGATCTCCTTAGAGAAGGGAGCGTGGAAGTCCTGATCGTCGTCGATGAGGTCGCGAGTCCTGGCGGCGAGGAGGACGTCGTCAAGATAACGGACCTTGTCCTCGATCTCGTCGATGCGCTGGAGCCGTCGGTCCATCTCCGAGTTCGAGTGAAGCGGGCTGCGCACCCTCGATGGGTGCGGGCTGCGCGGCCGCCGGGTCCGTGCGGCGGAGGCGTGGGAGGCTTCCCGCACTTGGCAGGAGTTTATCATAGTTTGATCCCCCTCATTCTGGAGCTGTTCCGATGGGATGTGCTTGGGGTCCACGGGTCTGTTCAGGAGATCCTGACATAGCCCCGCCAGGGCCTGGATCTGTTGACGTATCTCGGCGAGGTCGTCCGCAGTGACTTTCTGGCGTGGACGGGTGGCGGAGGAAGCTTCCTGCGATCCACGCCGGGAATTGGGACCTTGGTAAGAACCGCGCCCCCGGTTGCTAGCGTTGCGGAGACTTCCACGAGGTGCCATTGACTTTTTGCTCGAAGTTCCCACAGACGGCGCCAAAAAGTGTAGAGGTAGAAAATTGGTCTCTAGCTCTCGTACCACACTTTTCTATTTATTTGTCGGGGAGGACCGCCGGGCACTCGTGGAAGCCTGCAATCACCAGAAAGAAAGGCGTCAGAAGGAGCCCCGGGCGCTATCCCAGGGGACAACCCTCCGATGCTTAAGTCAACAACGGTCCAAGTGAAGAACAAGGAAGAGTAGGAGAGATGGAGGAGAATGGAGGTCGCAATAGGAGATCTAAGAGAGGTGTAGAGCCTCCGACGAGTGCTCGCCGCCTCCAGCGGTCACTCGGAGAGTGCCTGCTGGGTGGTAAAGTCGTACGGGAGGGATTCTCTCTCAGTCGTGACCTCTCTAGTAGCAGGGTGAGTAACTCTCTGGCCTTCTTCTCTGTAGGCATTTGTTGGTAAGATTCACCGTGTCCTTCTGTTCTCGGTCGAGGACCCTTTTATAGGGGGTTGTCCTGCTGTCGAAGACCAATCCTTTAATAGGGAAGGGCGCGAGTCATGGAGTAACGTTCCCCGCGATCGTGGCGGGAGTTTCCCGTTAAGGGGCGGTTACCCCGGAGTCGGCCGATCCCCAAGCGAGTCTTACGGCGCTCGTGGGGCGTGCTCGCCCGTTGTGGAATCGAAACCTGCGTCGTGGGGGTAACGGTTAGTCGCCGGAGAGTCCTACGGCGGTCATTGCACCTGGGCCAAGGCCCTTCATACTGGCGCATCCGAGGTCCGTTCGTCTTGGGCCGTTCGTAACGGGCCGTGGCTTGCAGTGGCCTGTTAGGCGCGTTGTGGACCGTGAGTCGAATTGGACTTTGTTGTAGATGGGCCTGACATGGGCCGAGCCGGATTTACCCTCCTCACATACACTTTTCAAAAAAAAACATATCTCAAATTGTGACTATGTCCCACATTTTTGCAGAGAAGTTCTGTAAAATCCATAATTTGCTGACAAAGTCTTGTACTTGTACAAATTTTGAATACATGCAAATGTCCTTTGTTTGTTCCAAGGAATTGCGGATATACCCTGACATCCAGTGAGATTGTGAATGCGCCCCTTTTATGAGGGATACATGTGCACGTGCCTTTCCTAGGCCTCAATTTGTTCCTACACTCATGGTTAATGTCAAATTACGCCCATAGCCGAATGTTGCCAAAACTTATCGAATTGACCCTAAACTTTCCAGAAATGACCGAAATACCCCTAAACCTTCCAAAAAATACCAAAATGACCCTGGAGTTCAGAAATTGCATAAAAGTCCCTGCTCCGTCCAAAAATGGCACAAAGCTCCTGATTTGATCCAAAATTACCAACATACCCATAGAACCCAGAATTACCAAAACACCCTTGAATCCAGAAACTACCGGGACATCCCTGGAAGGCGAAGCACCTCCAAACTCTCGAGGATTTATAAACATACCCCTATACTCACTGGGTTTTGTTTGACCTCTAAGAGACGTTAATTTGAGTATAGGCAGAAGCAATGAGTTACCCTTCAAAAGGGACCAGTGAGTTTACCCTTAACATCAGACCCATGTTGTAAAAGACCATAGGACCTCTTTGACAGTTAAACAAGGGTGTTCGGAGTTTATGTCGATGTAAATTAACACTGACCAAGGTCAGTGGGGAAAGATCCCACGTTCGAACCCAAATCGTCTGATAAATTAAAGTCACGAAATCAATAATGCACATGCTATTTAAATAGCTAAAAAATGTGCATTCACGTTCAACAAATGAACATAATTTCTCTTTTTTAAATTCATCCCGTGTTCAACAATAATATTCAGCAGTCTCTCTGCTAAAAGATGGTAAATGCTTGCCAAATTTTGCCAACCAGTGTTAGGTTTAACAGGGAATATGTGTGGCATTGAAAACACAATAAACTAAATCAATTAATGTATGCTAGATCTTGAAGGATACACTTTGAAGGAAGTGAAAAGTAAAATAAGCATGCGGAAGCTGCATTTACTGGGCTTAGCTAAAAATAGAGAAAAGATAGACCTTTACTTTGGAAGGCGGAAAAAATGGAACTTGTACAACGAGAAAATGTCACGCCAGCAAATTCACCTAGAATGAACAAGTCCTGACAAACAAGACATACAAATGCCTACAACTCACCCCTCCCCAATTTCACAATCCCATGGCTGCTCGAACCCATGTGGCCTCCCTAACGAAGGGAGCATTGCTGACTAGCCACCACATGGGGACACAGGTACCACTTGCATAACATTATATAAAAGAAATGAAAGTTCAATTCCACTCCAAGAAAAATATGATAAGTAACTACAATGTGCAAAGAGACAGTTAATTTTACAACGCCAGTGCACCAGAGGATTAAAAGGTCGAAAGTAGAGTTAGTTTGAAATATCAGTGCACGAGAAAGAATGGAGAGGTTTAACTGATAAGCCGGTGTTTTTCGAATTATAATCCATTTCATTTAAACTAAAGATAATGTCCTTGATAACTTATTAGGAAACCAAAAAGGGTATACATGATTCTTCTTGGTTTCATAGATGCAAACTTGTTTAGCTGCAGAACTAGTGTTAATACCAGCTGGGCACATAGAATGGTTGGCCTCATAATCCAAGCTTCACCTCTACATTGCAGCATCAAAACCCCACGTGAGTACCAATATGCAGCTCTGCAGTGGAATACTGCTAACTGCCAAGCCAGGCACATGGCTCAGGGATTTGTGCTTGACCACATCCCTGGACCCGCAGAATGGACGAGCCATCCAGCCAGAATCAGTAATTGCCCATGGCATGGCTTGTCATAGCAGACCAGGGTTGTCTTTGCCTCCCAAGAGATCAAAAAGAGCAAAAAGCAAAGATCACTAATGATTCTTATGACTGTTAAAGGTCATACTGATTCTTATGACTGATGTGTACATTTACAATTGTGCTTAGTTTATGAACTTAAATGGGTATTAGTTTTGGGCGTGCAATTGCAACAACAATGTACTTCTTCAATCTGCTTTCTTCCCTGGAACTCACCCCACAAACATTCACTACAACAAATTGATGCCTGAACAGAGATACACTAGCAAGGTTTTTAACATGTGATTCACAGTTCTTTGAGAGAAAAGTAAAAGCTGAAAAACATTACCTTGTAGTTTTCTAAAGCAAATCGGCTGTCAGGAGGAATGTTTCCCTTGGTGTATTTCCCAGTAAGCACACCTGAAGCAAGTGGACTCCATGTGGTGAGGCCTAGGCCATAGTTGTTGTAAAGTGGCAGATATTCAACCTCAACCTGCATCCAAATGTAAATTTGTGGGATTTCAAATCTCTTAATGGTATGACCTCACATTTTACCATAGAAGTTTATAGATGACACTTGTTCAAATTGGAACTCCTCAGACACCAAAGGTCTTAAGTATATTATATGGACAAAACCTCCTCCTCTATTCTACATAGCGGTATCAATGAACTTGCACAAATTTAAGAAAACCATTTGTGAAATTAAAGCCTCTGAGACCTGGGATGATATAAGTTCCACAAATAAAAACATATTAACCCATACAACATAATACAAGCACAAAGGCTAGAACTAAAGTTTGGGCACATTGTGTACCATTCAGAATTGAATTCATGTCATATAATTCAATAACTTCAGGAGGTGTGATTCTGGATTGATGCGAATGCTCTTGACTGACTTTGCGGATCTCCATAAAAACCAGAGGAACACTTTGCCCTGCGGTAAATTTTTTTTGAAAGTTTGCCCTGGGGTAAAATTCACCAGAAACAAGTATGGGCGTGCCTTTAACATTCTTTGCCAGCCCAATCGCAAGATGCATGACTCTATGTTGGTTAAAAAAAACAATCATCGATCCATTTTCCCAAAAAAAAACAAGCATTCAAGGAAAATTCCAGCTCAAAGTCAGAAAATGGGACAAGGATAAGGCACTATATTTGTGGCAATCGAATTTAATGTTCTTTCCGTACCATGCTGTACATAATCAACAGCAACAACAAAAAGGAGAATCTAGACTTCATGAATCATAATTTCCCAGAAACTTATGCAGATATACGTAAACCACTTGCAGAGATGAGTTGTTCTACATCCGCTGCGATTTATCCATTATCCTAAATCTAGGAGCTATTAGGGACCATAAACTAGGTGAGAACAAAACTCTCTCTTCTCTTTGCTCACGATGCGAACAGCTCGATCAAGATCCAAGTCACCAAGTAGACAGCTTCTGCCCCGGCAGAACGAAAGGGAAAAGGAACGATCACTAGTGGTTGGATCTACAAAAGGATCTCGAGAAGCTAATATCAAAGTGGAAACGCTTCCGGAAGAAGATCTCCGTCTTTACAAATGTAGAATAGAACAGTTCCGGCATCTCTATTAATACCTTGTGTCGAGAGAGGAGGTTGTACTCGGGCTGTTCGACGACGGGGCCGACGAGGTCGAGGCGCTCGGCGACGCCCCAGGCCTCGGTGATCTGCTGGGCGGACCACTCGCTGGTGCCCCAATAGAAGGCCCAGCCGTGGTCGATAACGTAGTTCATAGCACGGACGGTCTCCTCGATGGGGGTACCGGCGTCGGGCCGGTGGCAGTAAAGCACATCCACATACTCCATGTCGAGGCGCTTTAGGGAGGCCTTGGTGCCCTCGATGATGTGCTTGCGGGAGAGGCCCTTGTCGTTGGGCCCCGCACCGCCCCAGAAGATCTTGGTGGAGACGACGAGGTCGGAGCGCTTCCACCCCAGCTCCCGGAAGGCTTGCCCCATGATCTCCTCGGCCCGGCCGTTGGCGTACACCTCGGCGTTGTCGAAGAAGTTGACGCCGTGATCGCGGCAGCACTGCAGCAGCGACTTGGCCTCCTTGACGTCCACCTGGTTGCCGAAGCTCACCCAGGAGCCGTAGGAGAGCTGGCTCACCTTCAGCCCCGTCCGCCCCAGGTTCTTGTACTGCATCGCCACCGGTCCGCCCCCCGCCATCGCCTCGCGATCTCCTGCTTCTGCTGCCGCCCTCCCTTCGCTGATCTGCTGCTGCTGCAGGCGGCGATGGCGAGGCAGCAGAGAGAGAAGAGCAGTGGCACTCTCGCTCCTTCTCGACCACCCCTCCTCCTCTTATTCTTCTTCCCGTTAACGTGTAATTACTTCAGTACCCCTAGAAAGTATACTATTTTATTGTATACGCGTGTTTTTTATATTGTTATATGTACTCCGGAACGAAGTTTTACTCCACCACTTGTCGTCTGTCATTTTCTCTTGAACAAATTTTTAAGTTTTTTTTAAAAAAAGAGAAGAAAGGGATAAATTACAGATTTATAATTTTCATATTCATATATTAAAAAATATACGACCGTACGATCTATTAAAAACTCTTAAGATTAGTGCTTCAAATCAACATTATAGGCTTATAGCAACATTCAACTTTGGATCAGACATGGCAACAGGTACATATCTCCGTTAAAAAAAGTCACATAAAAAATCATCCTAAATTCACATTTGTACGGGACACCCTTCGTGTGCAAATTAACACACATGCCCACCTTCTGTTAATGAACTGATAAAATCTCCTAAGAAGAGACATAAGAAGGAAGAGGAGATTTTAAGGTGAGTTTGATACTCTAATGGAGTGAATTATAAAAATAATTTTTAATTATGAAAGATTTTTTGTGAGAGATAAATATATTAATATTTAAAAAATTAATCTTTCATTTTAAAAGTAGATTCTTACGATCAGAGAGAGATAAAAATAATAAGTTATGTTTTATCTCAAATTTAAAAACTCCTTTTGATAAAATTTTTAAAAAGAGAAATGAATTCTAATCATTAAAATTGAATCTACATGTTTCATAATTTCTCACATCAAAATTAACTTCTTCTCAGCATATTCTCGTACGCATCAATATTTCACGTGCACGGCAAACAACAAATTCTCTTTACTTTTAGAAATTTTGATATAACGTCCCGATATTAATTACCATTTACTTTTAGAAATGTTTTTCGTACTTACCCCCATAATTATAGAATTATCAACTGTACATATCTATTATAATTAATAACCCTCTCGCATGAATATAACTGCACAATTGTCCCTAAGATTAATTGTCATTTACAGTTTGATCTATAATATTAAAATTTTAGACAAAAATACTCTTATAAAAAGTCTTATTTTCACATCACATTGTACCAAAGAAAGAGAGTGAAAGACGAAGAGATAGACAGGTGCAGAGAAAGAAAAAGTTTTAAGAGAAATTAGGGATATCTTGCTCTTAATTTTTCACATTTGATTAAAAACTAATCGATATTGAATAAGAGATTTTAACGAAAGCGGGTGAAGAAAAGAGTATTTTTACGAGTATTACAAGTGTAACAGAATTGTTAATAAAGAATTTTATAATTTTTATATAAGAGGGTTATTTTTATAATTAACCCTTATTTTTAACATGAGTGTGCATGTCAAATAAAAATATGTACTTCATACCTCCACCGAATCCCCAACGACCAGAAACGTTTTTTTTCGAAAATAAGAGGGGTACGGTAAAACAGTCATGCTCACTTCAGACTCAGAGGAGGTTGTATTTATTAACTACCCCCACTTTTATTAATGGAACCCACTGGGTATTTCTGGTTCTGGGGATACGCTGGTCCCTCCCATGGACGGGAGTTGTCAGTTGACGCGGAAATTTGCGGCGGCGCCATCAAAGCGGGGGGGGGGGGGGGGTGCGCAGACAGAGCCCAGAAGACGCACGCTGCCGCGGCATCTGAACAGCTGGGGCTGCGCTGGGTGGGGTGGGGGGCGGGTTCGATTGTTGGTTGGGAATGGAGTTTTTTGCAAGCATATTTTTTAAGTTTTATTTGTGAAATTATCTCATTTATGTTTATATTATTCTTACTTTTTATATCAATATAATGTTAAAAGTGTTCGTTTAGTTAACTTCTATGAAGATTCAAATAATAGTTTATATTAGCTAAAAGAGAGAAAAGGAAAGATCAACAGATAGATTGGTGTGAAGATGAAAAGAGTACAGGAGATATTAAAAGTATTTTTATTATTTTTAAACTTAGTTAAAGATTAATTAACATTAAAAAAGATATTTTAACATAATATCAACAGGTGTATTTTTATAAAAATTATGCTGGAGATAAATTATTAAAATATATAAATAAAAAAGTAATTTTGTAAATATACTTAAGAGGGGATATTTTTGTAAAACTCGCTTTGAAAAAGGCGGTTGCGGGGAGTGGGACTGTGGAGTGGGGGGCACGTGGCCGCGAATGCCGAGAGCTGGCACTGGGGCGGTGGGCCGGGGCGGTGTCCCCGGGTTCCGAAGTCCGAAAACTGGGGAAAAAGTGGATCCTCGTGAATCACCGAGGAGGAACCGAGCCCGACTCAACGAGCTATTTTTTATTGTTTTGACGAGAGTTGTGGAAAGTTCTGTTTGATATTACAAAAAAGAAAACTACGTATAAATAATAAATTGTTGTTAAAAAGCATGTATTTATTATTCTGACATTTGAATTATTATATTTCAATTACAATCGTGCCCAGAAAGACGACATGATGATCCTTTCTGCACGTTTCCACGTCTTTTTTTTTTGCACGTGAAAATGGTGTGAAAAGATCATTTTGCAAACCTTTTTCATACTATTAATGTTTTTAATAATATGTATAAACTTGGACACAAATATGAAGTTTTTATTTAAAAGTTATTCAAATGGCTCGGAAGATCAAGTGTCTTTGTACAGAAATAAGTAGACCACGGCTTGTGAAAGTTTAGAAACATATTCAATCAAGAAGAACGTCTCACTGCATCCGTTCTTTTATTATCGAATAGAGTGTTCCACCGTTCTTTTATCAAATATAGTGATGTGTATATTACATTTGAATTTATTTAATAAAATCAAACAGAAGATTAGGAATAATAGAGAGTCGCACCAAACGTCGAAGCCGAGTGTCCGTGGTTACATCCTCGATCGATAGTAGCACTCGCATCCAGCGTCTTAGCCAATCTGTCATGGATAATAAGAGAAGTTCTTATCGAAGGTTATGGATCTCTGAAGAACCTTATGATACTTAAGTCAAGTCAGTACACATGTAAGAAAAAAAAAAGGAAGTATTCTCGAAGTAAAAGGGAGGCAGCGAGAGTAGTCGAAAACAGCCGTGACGAGGGGAGTCGGATGCAACTATGGCTAGAAGTGCTGGAGGCAGCTGAAGTCGGGGATCTCGGAAGCGACTACAGTGGACGCCAAAGGGCGTTGAGATGTTGTAGGGGGCTTGGAGGTTGCCAGGCGTGCAGAGCGGATATGGGCACAATGGAGACCCATTGGTCAGAGCAATTGGACGCTGCTTGGATGAAGGTGGAGCCACCGGGTAGCAGAGCTACCTTGGAGTGCAAGGGCAGCCATGTCCTCCCAGTTAGAGGCCTCCCAGGTAGGGTTGTCTTGACTAATCTTTTAGGGCCGCTTTAATAGTCGGCTTGTCGGCCGGTTAACGCAACCGGAGAGCAGGTGGGCCCCGTCTCCCCCTCGTCTTTCCCTCACACATGCATGTCTAATCAGGGTCGGGTGAGTTAATCGACCCTTCGAGGTCGATTAATCTACCCCCACCCGGTTATCAAAAGGGGTCTTATAGGAGAGGAGTCTAAGTCTTAACCCGACTACCGTTATCAGTAATATGAGAAAGATCCGTTCGTGGTAAGATAATTTCAGAGGAAGATTGTCTAATGATGTCTCTATGATCGACTGTCATCGTCACACTGCAACATGCTGTCACCGCTATCATGTCACTTGAAATTCATAATATGATGGAAGCTCGCTCCAAAAAGAGAAGTAGACCACATGTCGATGCCGTGGAGGATCCGCTCATATCATATAAGCATGTGTTTCATATTCACTTTTTAAATATGAATATAGACTTGTTTTGCAGGAATTATCATTTTTCATATAATTCTTGTAAAAACAGGATCTGTTACAAGTTGAACCTGAGACTTTGATAATGAAATAGGGCAAGTTAAGATGAGTTAATCCACATGTGAGTAAGTTATTCAAGTTTGAAAGTCAAAAATCACTCGAGGTCAAAAAAGATTAAAACCCTTGACCCTAGAGTAACTCATTCCACCTCTCACGTAAATATCCTACCCGATCTCAAATAATATAAGTATCAAACTAAAAATATGAACGCCTAAGGATAGACCACCCCGGACCCACCCGAATTAACTTATCCTGACCCGTTATCAAAGTGGCCGAGATTTCACGTTTGAAACAACTTCTCATCTTTTAAGAATTATCCATGCCATTTGCTTTTATTTCAATTTTCAAACATGCATAGGAATCCTTCAATTCTACCACTACCTATAAATAGAGCAACGTTCATAAGTATTCATCTATCCCATCTATACCATCCATGTTTACAAAGCCCACGGCAATATTGCAATTTATTTGCATGATAGGCTCCTCCAAAGGTTTGCAAGCATCGTAAGATCACAAGCTAATAATTTCGGACTACTACAAATTTCTTATCCTTTGTAGGAGACTTTTTTTCACCCAGTCCCCGTAGACTGTCTTCCTCGCGATGGGAGCATCTAAAATGCCTCTGATTTAATAAGCTGTTCACAATCAAATGGGCTATCCACATGGATGCCATGTGATTTCAAAGGCTCTCCAACGGATACCAGCTATAGCCATTTAATAATTTTATTGCATAGATAATGGAATTTCTTTTGCCATCATGAAAACTCCGATGACATTGAGATTAAAATAATCAGCATTGACAAGCCAAACAAATTATTAACAAAAGTAACATTTAACTAAAAGCTCATGATAAAAAGATCATGTCACTAAACCTAAAAGAATTACATTTTACAAATCCATACGTTAACCAAAATTCATGGCCTCAAGATGCTAGTATCTAACTGATGACTGCTAAAAGCTGTGCCCTGAATGTGTTGAAACCTGAAAGCAGGTAGAAAACCAAGCTCAGGAATCCATTTTTCCCGAAATTAAGATCCCTCGGCTAGCCACTGAGAAAACAAGCTGCTCGGTGTTCATTACAGGAAAGTGGGCAAAGAATGGAAAATTGGAATGGTATAAAGCCAAAAAATACCACCATGTGTAAAGAAAAATGAATAACCCTGTTCTACTCTCCTACGGTCAAACCAAAACCGAATTTGTAGTCTCTCTTCCGATGATCAATCTGCAAAGGTGCCGGTAGTGAATTAGGAGGAGTACCCAACATTTAGTTCATTAGATCAGTAGTAGGTGGCTGCTCACCTCTGCCGAAAGAATAAAATTTACGCCCATAGTTAATCTCTCTTCCAGAAATGATGACACACACCCATTAGAATCAATCTTCCCCCTTAAACGGCACTGTCATGGGGTTTCACCAAAATACAGATAAGATAAAGCAGTAATCGGCCTCCATAGATATGAACTGTGAACTAAGGAAGCATAGAAAAAGAGTGGTTTACCTGCCGAAGGATGTAATCATAACCAAAGATTGCAGTTACATCTCTTGCCATATGATTGTACATGAACTCAGATGCAAGAGAGACCTACACGGCAGCAAACATATGAGAAGCAGAAGAGCTGCTATTAGAAAAGCACTGAGAACATGGGAAAACCAGATTGCCACCAGAATATTCCTCACTTTTTCAGATACTTTTTGCACATAGCTCATAGCAACTATGCCTGTAGTCGCAACTTGTGCAGTTCCAACCTGCACAAAGTAAACATCAGGACTCACGACATTCATCAATTGAGACTATTGCAGAAACAACCAAAGTGAAAGCCCTCCACACAGACTCATATAAAACCTGTTTGGCAACATGAAACACTTTCGACCTAAATAAAATATAGGACAAACATATTCGAAGAGAAGTAAGCACACTGATATTCAAAAGGAAAGGACCAACGCAAGTTCCTGTAGCTAAGAAAATTAGCTCAATAGAAAAAAAAAACAGAAAGCCAGGCTGGGGCAGCAAAGAGAAAAGTAAAATAGGAAAGGTCACCGGGCTAGTTCCAGTATTATCAGAACCGGACCGGCCGGTCCGGCCGGTCCGACCGGGCCGACCGCGAACCGGTCTAAGAACCGGTCCGGTCTAATGTTAAAAAATCGGACGAATCGCAGTTCGACCGCTGAACCGATCCGAACTGGTCCGACCCGATTCACCGTTTAAAACAGAAAAAAATAAACGTAAAAATATTTAGATATTTAAAATGATATTTATGTGTGAACAAAATTATCTTATTATTATTGATTTGTTGTTATATTAATCATTTTATTTTAGATATATTTAAAATTTAAAAGTTTAAAAGAGAATAGATGTCAATTGTGAAGAGTGAAGACCAATGAAATATTACAAAATTTTAAGGTCAGTTCATTTAACCATGTTATTGTTGTTTTTTTACTTGTATAGTTACATAATCATGACTAATAATTATACAAGTATGTTTTTTTTATTTTAATCATTATATCTTATTCCTTATTGTCTTGGACTATAGAATCGGGTCGGACCATGAATCAATATTATGATGACGTCATGTTCAAACCGGTTCGATTGAACGGTCCAACCGGTTCGAATCGAACCAGCTCCTTGGCCGATTCAGGCACCGGTTCGGTTCTGGTAACATTGGCTAGTTCTACTTCTAACTGAAAATCTGCTTTTGCAAAACCTGATGGTTCTTGACCTTCGTATGCAACCTAAAAAAAATAGCAACTGAGTAACATCATGCAGAAAGAGTACCGTTAAATTATTCAAAACAACTGAATTGCTGTTTTTTTTTCTTGTGTGTGGGGTGGGGTATGGAATTAGAACACATGTACAAGTATTCATGGATAAAACTGAGGAATCAGGACATAGTTCACTAAAGTGGATAAAACTGAGGAATCAGGACATAGTTCACTAAAGCATCACATATTGAAAACTGTAGTCAAATGTCATACCCATTTATCCGCGTTGTATCGGGCAGCAAAACCAAGAGCAGATTTTCTTTGATGACCAAGCCAAAATATCTCAGTGCCCAGAGATAAATAAGGAGAGATGCTCTGCAGGATGGAAAGGAAAAAACATTAAGAAAGCAAACACAGCCTGCAAGGGACAGAAAGTTAGACAAACTAAATTACTATCTAACTTGTGCTACACTGCTACAGAATAGAATTTTTACTGCATGAGATCTTATACAGTTGGGGGGAGTGGGGTTAGGAAGCAAACCTGAGAGCAGATAATCAGCTACCAGAGACCGTGTAACTCAATTGAATATTTTCACTTTAAAGTTATATTTCAGCAAACAGATGCACATTCTCAACAGTGGACGTGGGTGAGGTAGAACTGAAGCCAGCAATCAAATAAACAGCAGTTTTAACTAGTAAGTCACATCTTCTAGTCCAGTGCCCCTTGGCCGGGGAAGTGTCGGAGCTTCTCTTCCAGAAGCTTCACTGCTAGCAGTATCTTCCCCCTACAATTGGTGACCTTTCCCTCATGTGCAAGCGCACCTGGAGACTCAAGACTGACCTGAGAATATAGTGGCTGATTCTTCATGGAACTCTTTAGGCCTTGTAGTCTGAGCAGAATTCTAGGATTTTCCACAAGGAGCTGAAGACTGCAGAAACTGTTGTTTCTTTTATTTGTAGCAGGGTGGAGGAATGGACTAATCTCATATATGATGTAGAACCCATCTCTTCTTCTCTTTATGGTTTTTTGAGGGGTGCTTGAGTGGCACCATCTAAGCGTGCTCCTGTTTCGAGGGACTTTTGTTCTTGTCCCTCCCTTTTTTATACTTTTACATTCTTTTTTTTTAAGGTGGGTACTAGCAAATCCTTTTTTTACTTTAATAAATTTTGTGGTATTACCCACTTCCCAAGAAAAAGTCATATAGATGATTCAAAAACCACATCAATTTTCTGTATAGGCAGAAAAGCAACATAACAATCAAGGCACCTTTTAAACACTGGATCCTGTTAGCCACTGCAAACTGTAGAAAAACTAGGGCAGAAATGTAATTTCTTTGTTTTATTTTCTGTCACCCTTGACTTTCTCTTATTGTAAGAGCTGTTATGTAATTTTTAAACCTTGAGAAATATAAATTCAACTGGGCGGACGGGACAATTGCTCAATTCGGCCTCTCTTCCTTTGTTCTCTGTGCAAACCTGTCTTCTATCACGAACAATCATTATATCACTGTTGAAACCCAAAAATATTATTTAAGTTCTTTTGAAAAGAGTTCTTGAAATAAGGAAAATACAGCGGGTTGTCGTTAAACGGCCTTAAAATGACAAGAGTCCCCTTCGCCGTAAATCCCTCCGACAACCCGGCAAGATATATATATTGGGGATTTCTATTGTTTACGCGCATATACGTGCGTTGAAAGGTCTTGATAAAAATATTTTCCGGTCTATAAATTTGTGTGGGAATCATTCCGCAAAAAGACAATTATTTTTCCGGATGTCCGGATGGTCAACCTGGATGCACCGGGACCAAGAAGAAAGTACAGTCCACCACTCGGCCGTACTGAGGTGAAAAGTAAATTTTTTTTAATCCCCGGGGATCCTTTTATAGCCATGGTGGGGACCAAACCCCCTCCACCCCTTTCTCTCTTTTGACCGCACGCGGAAGAAGGCTGGAAAGAGAGGGGGCCGCGGCTGCCGGAACCGGAGGAAGACCCCCTCCGGTCTTGTACCGGAGGGGGGGGGGGGTATTCCCGCGCCTGCCAGCCCCGGAGGGGGGCTCCGCTGCGGCCGGACCCGGAGGGAACCCCCTCCGGTCTTGTACCGGAGGGGGGGGGGTGTTCCCGCACCTGCCAGCCCCGGAGGGGGGCCCCGCTGCGGCCGGACCCGGAGGGAACCCCCTCCGGTCTTGTACCGGAGGGGGGGGGTGTGTGCCCGCGCCTGCCAGCCCCGGAGGGGGGCTCCGCTGCGGCCGGACCCGGAGGGAACCCCCTCCGGTCTTGTACCGGAGGGGGGGGGTGTGTGCCCGCGCCTGCCAGCCCCGGAGGGGGGCTCCGCTGCGGCCGGACCCGGAGGGAACCCCCTCCGGTCTTGTACCGGAGGGGGGGTTGTTTTCCCGCGGCTGCGGACCCGGAGGGAACCCCCTCCGGTCTTGTACCGGAGGGGGGGGGGGGGTTTTCCCTGTTGCTACCCACCGGAGGGGGGGGTTCCCGCGGCTGCAACCCACCGGAGGGGGTTCTCCCCTCTCCGTCCAATCAAAAGAAAAGGGGGAGAAGAAGAGTGTAAAAAAAAAAAAACTGAAGCAAGGGAAGAGGAGAAGTTACCTTGGCCTTTGGTATTCCACCGGAGGAACTCCAAGAGATTTTTTACCACCCCCTCCGCCACTTGTGGAATCTACTATAAAAAGGAGGCTACTCCAAGGAGCAAAGGACGAACAACAAGAGAAGAAGACCAGGAGAGAAAAAGAGAGAAGAGAGGAAGACAAAGACTTGGAGAGCTTTTCTAAGGCCCAAGTCAAAAGAGAAAAGCAAGAGGAAGGGTGCGCCCCTTTCCTTCTTACTATGATACCATGGATTTTGTGTATTTGACATAAATACCCCTTCATATATAAATCATGTACATTTGGCATAAATACCCCTTCATATATAAAGGGGGCTTCATGATGTTATACTATGACAATAAAATAATTAAGTGAGCATGAAAACTATGGTTGTCATGGCCCTTGTCAAAATTATACAAAGGTCCCTCTTGGCGTAAAATTACACCATTGACCCGAAAGTTCTTAAAATTGTGCATGTATATACGGAATCAAATGGGAAAAGGATCTCCAACAATTATTCTTGTCATGGAGAAATCTCTTTTGGGCTGTAATAATAATAAAAAATAAACATACAAAGCCTTGCAAATGGTATCCTCCAAAGCTCTTTAAATATAATCACGCTTATGTTCGTAAAAACAAATTGAAAGTCGCGGAATATAATTCATCGGGATCATAAAAAGTTACATGAAATTCGAAGCGACATATTCCCTTTCGAACATGAAAAGGCGAGGCCACATGAGAGAATAACAAAAAGGTCATAATCAAAAAATCCCGCTCCGAAGGAAACTAAAAGGGCCTTTCTTTTCGTCAAGGGTAGCAAAAGATCTTTAGCAGTTTAATCAAGGGTATTCGGACTCGTCCGATGTAAATTAACACCGACTTCGGTCGGTGGGGATAAGTCTTGTACCCGAATCCTAAATCGTCTGATAAATTTAAAAAAAAGGCGCGGAATTCATATATATATGCCAAATATACGCATATCCATCCAGCGAAATCGGATGTTTCAAAAATATATAATTCCGCGTGTAAACAGACTGGCACGCCCGGTGGGACTTTTTCCCGCCTTTCATCTTTACTGCTAAAGCTTCTTATGCCCTTACAAAAAGACCTAATGCCACTATTTCTTCCATACAGGAGCGCGAGGAGCAAAGGGAGGATACGCCGCCGAGACGTAAAGGCGGATCTTCGACCTTCTGAAGCTCAATGGCCGCTGTCACTTATGGTCCCTTGGTCGTCGCCACCCATGCCAAGTATGGGTACCTCGCCACCCCAATTGTGTTTGGGGATTTTCCTGCTGTGGTTGGGTCCCCCTTCTTTTTGGGAGTGGTCCCGGCCGCTCAGGCTTGTCCGGTCATTTGCACCGCAACAACCCCTATTGCCACTGGGGCCAGCAGCCCCCGACCAACTCAGGGCCGGGTCTTCTCGGTCCATGTCATTTCGGCCGACACTGTTCCCACCAAATGGGGGCAACGTCGTCGCCGCCTAAACAGGAAGCCGACTGCAGCTACTTCAAGGTCTGGTAAAACCATACTGATCGGCGACCTCCGCGTTCGTCTGGATGGCGGAGGGCCAATCACACCACGGGTCGATCACGTCCCGACCGTATCAACTTCCAACCGCTTCTCGCTTCTTCACAAGGTACGCGAGGATGCCACAGACTTCAAAAAGAAGCCTTCAAGTGGGGGTAAAGCAATTGAGCGACACCTCCAGAAAATGAAGCAAGTTTGGGTCACCAAGCAGGAGGCCCGTGCAATTAAACAAGCTAGGGCCGCCAGGCCTGGGCGAATGCAAGCTCAACCAACAACAACATCGTTAGATGTCAAAACCTCGCGTTCGCGGGGCCAAAAAAGGAAAGGGGGTTATCGCAAACCCAATGTTGCTCCCCAAGGCTCGGATTACATCCGAGTTCAGAAGACCTCCCGCGCTCAGGCACAGCCGACACGAGTCTCAGTCTTTGATAGACTGGCGGGAGATGCGCCACCACGACCTTCTGTCTTCGACAGGTTGGGGGCACCACCCCGCCCTACAGTTCAACCACCTAAAAGGCGTAGGGTGGTACAAATGTCAGAAGCAGGTGCCAACATGAAGATTTACACTTGCTATGCCTCAGGCAGAGAACCTGTGGAATCAACTGGCATCCCTGCCAACGTAAACGAACATGGTGGCCCAAATGATCCCAATTTGGCCCTGGACGCGGTCTACCTTAACACTAGGAATGCCGCTAGAAGAAACTTCCAAGGCCAGTCTAGCGGTCAAGGGGGAACTTCTCCCCAAGGCCAACACCAGGTGCCCATTCAAAACCAATGGCAAAATCAAGGAGAGAATGTACCCCTAGAGGGAGCAGACCATGATGAGGTAGTGAGCATCCATGAAGGGGCGGTCCTCCCCGGCAGTGGTATGAACTTCAACCCAGCATTTGAGCCACCAACAAGGGCCGCTTTCCAAGCAATGCCCGACGATGTCAAGTTTGAAACAATGCAACGTTGGCACATAGAGATGACCAATCTTATGCTGGAAATGAAAAGGCAGATGAATATAAATGCTCAAAGGCCTCAAACACCGATGCCGAATCAAGAGCCTCGACGGGAACAACAGGCATACAATCCCGCTATTGCCAATCGACAGGGTGCTCACCCCCCCGACGTGCGCGGTGACACAGGGGATGAGCCACTCAGAGGGATCCCCCATGCTCAATCTTCTCAGGTCATGGGGGTAGAGGAGACCATCGCCCAGCGTCGGATGATAGAAAAGATGATCGAGGATAAGTTCGCCCAACGTGGCGAGGGTACTGCCACTGTCGACCTGTACAGTGTACCCTATCCTTTGCACCACCAATTCAAGAAACTCCCTCCGGATTGCCCGAAGGCGCCGAAATTGCAAAAGTTTAATGGGCAGGGATCGCCGCACGAGCACCTCGCCTATTATGTCACGGCCATGGGTGACCTCGCCATCGAGGAGTCTTATCTCCTCCGCTACTTTGCAACTTCCCTCACTGGGAGTGCCTTTCAATGGTACTCCAGATTGAAGCCCAACTCCGTCGCTGACTGGGCTGATTTACAAAAGAAGTTCATTGATCGGTTCCAATTAGTTGAAAGGAAAGTGTCCCTCGCTGAGCTCTGCTCGCTCAAGCAAAAGAGGGGAGAAATGGCTCTCGACTTCATTAAACGTTGGAGGGACCTTAGCATGAGATGCGACAATCCCCCGGCGCAGGAAGATGCCATCACTATATGCCGAAGAGGACTTTCCCCCGAGGTCAGTGAGCGACTTCTGGGGGCAAATGTCAAAGGGTTTGACCAACTAAATTCGGCGGTCGCGGAGATCGAAATGTTCTTCGCTGAGAATCCCACCTTCATTCCTTCAAAGCATAAAACATCTAAAGAGCGACCCGCTGCGGGAAAAGAAGCAAATGCAGTGGATTTCTCCCCGACTGCTGAAGACGATCAAGCACTGCCGAGCGACTCCAGCAAGAGGTCTGAAAAAAGGGCACCGACCACAAAGTTGGCCGAGCGCATGAAGACTCCTTACTCTTTTAAGAAGGAGCACACCGGCAAACTCTTCAGCCTCTGTATGAAGAACAAATTGATAGTTTTGCCAGAACCAAAAAAGCCTGAGGAAGTTGGTAAAACAGAAGATCCCAATTACTGTTTGTACCATCGTTTATTGGGTCATACTATTGAAAATTGTTATGTTTTTAAAGATGAGCTGGAGAAGATGATACAAAATCAACTCATCACAATGAAAGGGACTCGGGTCGACCCTCCTCAACCCCACACCTGGGAACGAATGGTTCGGTCGGCTAATGTTATTAACCATCGGCCAACCCGGGAAATTTATCAAGTGGCAGCTTTTACATTTCCTGATCCGGGGGAAGAAGAAGCAGGTCCTAGTGGGACCAAGCCCACCATGTGGTACCCGGGCTGGAGGCCTTCTCATGCATGTTCCTTTCCTAAAGAAGACACTGAAAAAATATTTGAGGCCCTTCTAGACCAGGAATGCATTATGGTACATGACCCACCTCCCACTTATATTGAGGTCGAGAAGGCTCACCCAAGATATTGCAAGTTTCATGCCATAATATCGCACCCTACCAAAGAATGCGAAGAATTACAAGATTACATTGAGATCCTCATTCAGAGGGGAGAAGTTGATATTCAAGGAGAAAGTATGGTGAGAAAAAGGCTTCATGAGGCCGCCGAACGAATTATTGATGATATCAACAGCAGGAGGCACTCGCCCGGGCCGTGTGCCCAGCAAGACACGCACTTTTCAGTAAATGTCATACACAAGCTCCCGGGGAAGAGTCAGGCAAAGGACCCGGCAGATGGTCTGGACACACACCCCCCTCCACAAGGTGCCACTCTGGGAGGGGGCTACTTCTTAATGTCCGAATGCCTCACCATTCGGAAGGCTGTCCGCAAACTCCGGCATGAAGTCAGGCGTCTACGACATAATCAAGAAGATCTGCTACACATAATGAGGCGCATGGATGATAGGCTGATGGCCCTGTCCCCAACACCCTCAACTGGAGAATCCGCCCGGGCTTCCTCGCATTCAGAAGCTACGGTGGAGCCCAGACGGCGACCAAGGACTGGAGGATGGCTATCCGAAGACACAATAGGCTCGCATGTTGCAAAGCCCCAAGAGAAGCTATATTCCTTTCCCCAGCACAGAACTCTAGAGATATTTAAGATCTGTCGGAAGGAGGGGCTAATACAGTGTCCTAAGCCGGACAGTGACTTGATGCCCGGTATGACGCATCGGCATGGCTACTGCTTATATCACCGTGCCATGGGACACGTCATTTATGATTGTCCTACCTTCAAAGACATAGCTGAGGATTTGATTACCCGGCAAATTATAAAGCTAAAGGAGGGCTCTCAAGTTCCCTCGACATCCTCTCCATGGGGACGGTCGCCGTTCTCAGTAAATGTTATTCATGCATCGACTTCTCACGGGAAATCAATGTCACAAGCAGCAGATACGGGGCTCGACCCAGATAGTTCCTCAGAAAGGAGTCTTGAGTGGCGACCCTGGCAGGACCTGGAATCCTTGCCTCTCCCGAAAGAAGAAACTAAAAAGTTGCTGGACATTTTATTTCGTGGAAAGGAGGTTCTAGTGCGTGATTCACCGCACCCTGACTCTTCTCATTGGGAGCAGGACCTGCTTGTCTCAGACAAGAAAGATAATGGCCGAGATGTTCATCCTAAAGGTCGAGCCCTCTCTGGGCACCGGGCCACAGGCCCGTCTAAAAATAGCACTCAGGGGAATGTTATGAGCCAGGACTACCCCCGAAGGGTCGACCCATGTACTTCCCCCAAAGGGACTATCGTCTCTCCTAGTAGAAATGAAGCATTGGTCGGAAGGCAAACCTCTGGGCCGACCTTGAGGACTGAACAATATAGAGCACCAGCTACCGGGGCGAAAAAGGCCAACCCCCACCCCAGGGGCTCTAATTTCGGCCCTAAGGTCATGACCCAACCCCCACTCGCAGCAGTTATGAGTGGGCTGTGTCAGTCCTCACCTCAGCTAAATCAGAAGGGCAAGACACTAAAGGCTGTTGACAGGATGAGACCAGAACAGTCGTACCTCGCCCAGCAACTGGAATTCATGACGAAGCCTAAGCAAGCATGCCAAAACACTTCCCAATCACCAAATGCTGCCCTAGCAGTTGAAAGAAGACCAGATAACAAGGCGGAGTTACAGACTCACGAAGTGGGCCCCCAGCCTCATAGTCAACAAGTCATTGGAAGGCATGACCCCCTTCATGATTTCGGCTCCTTTGTGGCCGGATTTCAAGAGTTGCCTCCTGAAGTTGTGCAGAAAGCAATCAACGCCACCTTTCGGATCCATGAGTCAGAGGGCGACTGGGTTACCGTAAGCCCAAGGAAGAATTCCCCGTTAAAGTCATTCAAGCAGAAGGCTTATGCCGAGAGCTCAAAAACCAAGGCTGCCCCCCAGGCATCTACAAGAAAAGCGGCCCTGTCCCAAGAGGCATTGGCGCGAGCAAAGAAACAGGAAAAGAACAGGAGGAAGAACTCGAAAAGAAGGTTGAAGAAGCAAGCCGAGCAGGCGACAGCCATGGAAGCACCCAAGGGGTTAAGTCCTTTACAGAAGTTACAAAAGTTGATTGAGGAATTGGAAGAGTATGTACCTTCTCTTCCAACTGGGCCCGTCCCACTAGAGAAGTACATCCCATGGGAGGAATTGGAGCGCAAAACTCGGCTCAAGAGCTGGCTCCAACAAATGCTCAAGCGAGCCAAGGAAGGCGAGGAGCTCTTTATTCCAGAGGAACTCTCTGTCTTTTACAAAGATGAAGAACTCACCGTAGAGAAGCTAGAAGAAATGCTAAAAAGCTTCTCATGTCATATGGTGTCAATCCCCCCACCAGAAAATTTGGGGGGGACTATTACTACCCCTGCCTCGGGGGACAGGATTACTATGGCCACCTATCGCCGTCGTAATGCAGAAATCCGGAACCGCGGTCGTGGCCGAGGCCGCGGACGGGGCAGACAGTCCATATCCTCCAATGGGCACACTTCCCAGCCAACTACCTCCCAAAGAGTGATCATCTTTCGAGGAGAAGAACCCAATGAGCCCCCTGAGGTACAAGTACGGGCTGAAACTTTCATCTTCGACCCCTCAGACGAGGATGAGGGGCCCGTCGAGTCGATCTCTCAGGAGGGAGTAGGTGCTATTCCATTCGATCCAACGGATGAAGAGACTGATCCCGTTGGTTCCCTCTCCCAAGAGCAGCCTGCTGATCCAGCCCAAGCATGCCCTTCAGGCAAGGACAATGAAGAGCTTCCAGTTCCGGAAGAGGAATCTTTAGCCCCGCTGTTCCAAGAAGAAACAAATGACCAGGGAAAGTTGGAGCCGGCCCAGAAGCCCCCTTATCAGCCTAAGTCTCTGGTGGAGATGATCCCTCCACTAGATCAAGCCCGGGCTCGGGCTGATCGTAAGATCATTCAACACATGAAGCGAATGCCAACTATGGTTAGCATATGGGAGGCCATTGCCTGGAGTAAAGAGTTGAGGGAGGCTCTCATTAAAGTTCTCCAAGAGCCGGAGGTCTATGAGGCTCATGCAGCCGAAATTCAAACACAAGCACATGAGGCTTTGGCCGCAACAGTTTCCTTCTCTGACAAGGACATGTTACTGTCCTCCCCATGTCATAATCGTCCATTGTATATGCAAGGAAAAATCAATGGGCGTGAGTTGAACCGGATCCTTGTCGACCCTGGCGCTTCTGTCAACATAATGCCTCTCAAGACTTTCAAGTCAATGTTTCTTATGCCTTATTTACAGAGAGTGTATGATGTAAAAATCTCGGGGTTCAATCAAAACTCCGAAGATGCACTGGGGAAAGTGGACGTGGAAGTAACAATGGACATGTTTGTCACCAAAGCTACTTTTTACATTATTAATGCTGATACCTCATATAAAGCCTTGCTTGGCAGGCCATGGCTTCATGAAAACTGGGTCGTCCCTTCGACTCTACATCAGTGTATCAAATATGCAAGGGGCGGAGAACAACACACGGTTTTTGCCGACAGCTCTCCTTTCCGACCAAATGAATGTAACATAACTGATGCCCAGTTATATTTTGGGGAACCGACTGTCGAGCCCCCAGTTGACGTCAAAGGCAAGGGAAAACAAAAGGTGTTTGAGGAAGATGATGAGGAAGAAGAACTTTTTGTCATAAATGAAGAACTCGCCAAGATACATCGACTGAGCCTGCGAGCCGACGTCCCCACTGCCAAGCCAACTCAGCCCGAGCGGCGGGAGATTAATTTCGAGGCCAACCTCATTAACCAAACAATAGACAAGAGCATCATGTTGCCCTCTGTTTGCATGCAATTGGTTGCTCCAAGAGAAGAATATGGAGTGGAGGCTTTAAAGACATTCATTGTTACATATCAAAGAAAAGGCAAAAAGGGAAATAAGGAGCGTTGCAAGCCCATTATCTTTTATAAGGGAGATATGGCGCCTCAGGCCCCCACAGATGACGATTTCGGCTGGAGCAAACCGCCTGAAAACACTCTGGAGCCTATCCAAGAAATGCCTGATATGCCCAAATACATTAAAGAAATGTGTCATAAGCAAAAGATTCCACAAATGCAGAAAGCCTCCCGCAGAAGTTACTTTCAACAGCTGTGGTGCCCTCTGCAAGTCAGGGGGCAACCCCCCTTCTCCAAGAACGACCGAAGAGGCCTGGGCTATGACCCCGAGCCAGACTTTCAAGTCTTTCATGCTGTAAATACAATAGGGGCGCCACTCGCTTCTGACAAGTTCAACTCCATACAAGGGGATCTCCCCTGTGTAGTAGAGAAGCAGGGAGACCCTAGACCAAAAGTTCCAGAGGTCGATGGCTTGAACAATGGCCCTGGACATGAGGAGGAGGTCATTGTCTTACGACCCGCCTGTCAATTGCCCGGGGAAGCTAGACTCGAAGCCCTGAATCAGTTAGCCGGGCTAGACACCACAGAAGCAGAACGCCTCATAATGAATGACACTAATATTCCTGTCACTAAACAGAAAGGGGACCCTACTGATGCAATTAAGTTGCTGAGACAGGAGAACCAGGCATTAAAAGCTTTTGTACAAGAGCTGCTACGAGAACGTGATGTTCTACTTAGACACCTCACTTCTCCTTCAAAAACCCATACTTATTCCCAGCGCCCAATAAACGAGACCCAGTCTCGGGGAACCAGAGCAAACCAACCACCTGCGGAATCCAAAGGCACAACGCCAGTGATGAGTTTGGCACAGCGAATGGAAACTCCATACTCATTTCTCAAGACTCATACTGAATCGTTGTTTAATTCTTGCCGGGCTCGGGATCTTATCCAGCTCCCTCCAGTTCGCAGGTCATCTAGAGTCAGTGAAGCCAAGAGCTCCAGCTTCTGTCGATTCCATCGAATGGCAGGACATGATACAGAAGACTGTTATGTCCTCAAGGATCAACTTGAGGATTTAATACAACGGGGAGTTATTCAGATAAAACAGCATCAGGTCTATCCCCCACAGCCACATTCATGGGATCAGTCTAGGCCTTCCAACAAAAATGTCCTCATTGAAGCTGCATCTACACTGCCCAAATTTATTGCAAGTGAAGTAGGGAGCAAGCCTCCGTGTGGGGAGCCCAGCCTCAAGATTCACTATTCCGTTAACACTATAGGGTTATCACCCTCTCCCGGTAGCTCAGACTCTGGTGAGGGGCCTAGTGATTCTACAAAAGGGCAACCAAAAGAAATAGCCCTCGAAGACCAGAATGAACAGCTTCAGTCGGCCGTCATCAACAACTTAGACTACTGTGACCTCCACATAGTCAATGTTGACGACGACGAGGATTTCATCAATCTGCAGCCAGCACCGCAAGAACTCGAAGATGGCGGACAAGCAACAATTGATGAATTGATTGAGCTCAATCTCGGGGACGCAAATGAACCTCGACCCATTTTTGTTAGTGCTCTCCTTATTGAGCAGGAAAGACAAGCTTACAAACAACTCCTATTGGAGTATAAAGATTGTTTTGCCTGGACTTACAAAGAGATGCCCGGGCTGGAGCCCTCGGTGGCTGAACATGAATTGGCGATACTCCCTACGGTTAAGCCTGTCAAGCAAGCTCAGAGACGCATGCGTCACGAGCTGGAACTTAAAGTAAATACTGAAGTTGACAAGCTTCTGGAAGTAGATTTCATAGAACCATGCCTTTATCCAGTATGGCTCGCCAATATAGTCCCAGTCAAAAAGAAAAATGGTCAAGTCCGAGTTTGTATTGACTTCAGAGACTTGAATAAAGCCTGCCCAAAGGACGATTTTCCAGTTCCAATTACAGAAACTATGGTTGATATGACTACAGGATATGAAGTTCTGTCCTTTATGGACGGGTCCTCGGGCTACAATCAAATACGTATGGCGGTTAAAGATAAAGGTCATACGGCATTCCGATCCCCAAAAGGAATTTTCAACTACAAAAGAATGCCCTTCGGGCTGAAGAATGCAGGGGCCACCTATCAAAGGGCTATGACGAAGATTTTTGATGAAATGCTACACGACCTGGTCGAGTGCTATGTTGACGACCTCGTTGTAAAAACCAGTAAGCGCGAAGGTCACTTAGATGATTTGCGCCGAGTTTTCGACAGGCTCCGCCAGTATAAACTCAAGATGAATCCCATGAAATGTGCATTCGGGGTTTCAAGTGGCAAGTTCCTCGGCTTTGTTGTCAGGTACCGGGGGATAGAAATCGATCCTGATAAAATCAAAGCTATTCGGGAACTGCCCCCACCTAAGAATATTAAAGAACTCCGGTCACTTCAGGGAAGGTTAGCCTATATCAGGCGTTTTATATCCAATCTCTCTGGGAGGTGTGCGCCATTTGGCAAATTGATGAAAAAGGGTGCCCCGTTTATATGGGATCAGGAATGTCGGCAAGCATTGGAAAAGATCAAAGAATACCTCCTTACTCCCCCAGTGCTCGGAGCACCGGTCAAGGGAAGGCCTCTCATCCTTTATATTGCTGCCATGGATGCCTCATTGGGAGCATTGCTCGCACAATTAAATGAAGAAGGCAAAGAACAACCATTGTATTACTTGAGCAGAAAACTGGTCGGCCCCGAACATCGTTATTCTCCAATGGAGAAAGTTTGTCTGGCACTGGTGTTTGCCGTTAAAAAGTCGAGGCATTACCTCTTGTCCCATCAAGTGGAATTAATTTCAAAGCAGGACCCGCTCAAGTTCCTTCTTAAGCAGCCGGTGCTGTCAGGACGACTGGGAAAATGGGCATTACTCCTTATGGAGTTCGACATAACTTTTGTTCCCCAGAAAGCAATCAAAGGACAAGGAATGGCAGAGTTCTTGGCGGCACATCCTGTTCCGGCTGATTCTCCACTTAACACTGAACTGCCCGATGAAGAGACACTTCCATCCCAATCGGGAGTAGAAGAACAGACCGAGGGCAATTCAATGCAAAAAATGGAGCAATCTCTGGTCATCGACATGCCGTACTGGGAACTCTACTTTGATGGTGCCTCCCGGACAATTAAGAAGACTGACGGGGTAACTACCCTCGCTTCAGGAGCTGGCATTGTCTTAGTCACTCCTCAAGGAGGGATTCTTCCTAATTCATGTGCCCTCATGAAACCTTTGACAAATAATGAAGCAGAATATGAGGCGCTAATCATAGGGCTTCAGCTTGCTTTAGAAATGGAAGTCAAATGCATTAAAGCCTATGGCGACTCACAGCTCGTCATACGACAAGTATTGGGTGACTATGAAGTCCGGAAGAGAGAGCTACTACCTTACCATGATATGGTAATGAGGTTGAAAGAAAAATTCTACTTGTTTGAGATACAACATATTCCTAGAGGGAGAAATTCACAGGCCGACGCCCTGGCAAAATTAGCGTCAGCCATAAAACTCCCACCTGAAGGCGAAATGGACATAACTGTCAGACATCGAAAACTGATGCCAAGTGTCCTCGATGAAGACATTAATTCCTCCACCCCGGAGATACATGTGATTGAGGACAATGACCCTGTTCAAGAAGAAGAACTGGACTGGCGTCAACCGATTGTCGACATAAAGCGTGGTCGCCTCCCAGCAAATCGGGCTCAGAGGGTTCAACTGTTGCGAAGAGCGGCATCCTATCAATTGATAGGCGACCAACTTTATAGGCTTGTCCATGAAAAAGACAAGTCTGTCCTCCTCCGCTGCCTTTCGTCCAAAGAGGCCAAAATGATAATGCGTGAGGTCCATTCAGGGCTCTGCGGCGCCCATCAAGCTGGAGATAAGATGAAGATCAATATAAAATTGAAAGGCTTTTACTGGCCCACAATGTACGCGGATTGTAGTCGCTACGCCCGTACATGTCACCAATGCCAGGCCTTTGGTCCTGTACCTAGAAGGCCTCCTAACATGCTACATCCCACAGCCCCTACTTGGCCCTTTGCTGAATGGGGAATGGACATTGTGGGACCCTTCCCACCATCCACAAAAGGTCACAAGTACATTCTGGCAGCGACAGACTACTTTTCTCGGTGGGCTGAGGCCGTACCCTTGCGAGAAGTTACAGGGGAAGCTGTCGCTCAATTCGTCAAGCACCATATTATATACCGATTCGGCACTCCCTGTCGGGTCATGTCAGACAATGGTACGCCATTCAAAAACAAAACCATTTACCAATTGGCGGCAAAATTCCACATTGATTGGAGAGCCTCCACAGTCTACAACCCTCAAGCAAATGGTTTGGCCGAAGCCTTTAACAAGACCCTGTGCAAATTGTTAGCTAAAATTGTTGGCAGCCGCAGGAGAGACTGGGGCGAGAAGATACATGAAGCCCTCTGGGCATACCGAACAGTTTATAAAACCCCCACCGGTTGTTCTCCATTCTCTCTCGTATACGGGGCAGAAGCCGTTGTGCCGGTTGAAGTTGAGATGTCGTCCTATCGGATAGCCCTACATAATGGGCTCCAAACCCAAGAACAAGATGAAATACAAAGAAGACTTGAAGAACTCTCTGACTTAGAAGGCAAGAGATTAGGGGCTTACAAACACTTGCAGGCCTACCAGGCTCGAATGGCCCGGGCTTATGATAAGCTTGTGAAGCAGAGGGCGTTCAAGAAGGGGGACCTTGTTATGATCAAAGAAAGGGAGGTCATGGCTGGAAGATCCAGCGGCAAATTACAACCAAATTGGCGAGGGCCATATATCGTTTCCAAAGTCTATGAGGGAGGCGCTTATAAGGTCGTCGACCATAAAGGGGAGAGCCCCTTTCCACCATTAAATGGAAAACACTTGAAATTATACTACGCTCCCGAACATGAATTTCGGCAACAAATTGTACAAGATTTGCCCACCTCCGCAGGAGAGTAAGAAAGGATGAGGAAGCTTCCTCCAGGAAAAAATTCAAAAGGTCACAGGTGTTTTGAACAATTCTTGTTCACGTCCCACCATGCAAATTCGGCTTTCCAATTTCATTGGTCAGCCACCCAAAATTCCAAATTCCAAATTCGGCTTTCCAATATCATTGGTCAGCCACTCAAAATTCCAAATTGCAAATTCGGCTTTCCAATTTCATTGGTCAGCCACCCAAAATTCCAAATTCCAAATTCGGCTTTCCAATATCATTGGTCAGCCACTCAAAATTCCAAATTCCAAATTCGGCTTTCCAATTTCATTGGTCAACCACCCAAAATTCCAAATTCCGAATTTGGCTTTCCAATATCATTGGTCAGCCACCCAAAATTCCAAATTCCAAATTTGGCTTTCCAATATCATTGGTCAGCCACCCAAAATTCCAAATCCCAAGTTCGGTTTTCCAATTTCATTGGTCAGCCACTCAAAATTCCAAATTCCAAATTCGGCTTTCCAATTTCATTGGTCAACCACCCAAAATTCCAAATTCCGAATTTGGCTTTCCAATATCATTGGTCAGCCACCCAAAATTCCAAATCCCAAGTTCGGTTTTCCAATTTCATTGGTCAGCCACCCAAAATTCCAAATCCCAAGTTCGGTTTTCCAATTTCATTGGTCAGCCACCCAAAATTCCAAATCCCAAGTTCGGTTTTTCCAATTTCATTGGTCAGCCACCCTAAATCCCAAATTCCAAATTTGGCTTTCCAATTCCATTGGTTGGCCGCCCCAAATCCCAAACTCCAAGTTCGGCTTTACAATTTCATTGTTCAGCCTCCTCGAATCCCAAAATCCAAGCTTTGACCGACCAATCTCTTGGCCATTCCTTTAAATGCTAAAACCCCAATTGGCTTTCAAATTTCCGTGGCCACCTTTAAAGTCTGAGCTCTTCAGACTTTCAATTTCCTTATTTTAAAAAAAAAGAGAGAAAAAAAAAGGGGGCTTAAAATAGAGGTGCCCTGACGGACTTGAGTAGTCGGATCTCTGGCTGCTCAAGGGCAAAAAGGTCAAAACCCGGCTGAGATGAAAACCCGAAAGGGCGTCTCGGGCAAAAATGGGTAACCCCTCAGTGTGAAAACCCGCAAGGGCGCGCTGGAAAAAGTTAAAGGGGGCTGGTCATGGTGAAAACCCGAAAGGGCGCTATGACTAGTAAAAAGAAAAAAGAAAAAAAAAGAGAAAAAAAAAAGAAAAGAAAGAGAAGAGAAAGAAAAAAGGGGGTATGATGATAATGCCTCATTGAAGTCTTTTGAGCCTGAAGTCATGTTTTATTCATTTGCAAAATTGAAGTCCGAGACAAACCCTCGGAGCAACTACATAGGCAAAAGATCTAAAAAAGAAAAAAGAGTCAGAAGAAATGCAATGGGAAAGGTAATCTCAAACACTAGGGGGTCGTCTTTTCAGTAAATCCCCAATGGCGTTCTGCTTCGCCGCAATTGCTTCCTGCATAGCTTGGCATTCAGACACAAGGGAGTCCTCCTCAGCCTGCAGCTCTCGAGCCATTTCAGAATTCGATTCTGCTGCCGCCTCTAGCTCTTCAATCCGTTGTAAAATGCTGCTCACTGTCTCCCGAAGAGAGGAAGCCTGACTTTTGTCCTCAGCAACCGCTGCCACAAGAGTAGTTCGACGCTCCCGGATATGTTCAGCTTGGGAATGCAACCTTTCCATCTCGCCGGACATAGTGCAAGCTTCAGCTTCTAACTCTTGTATTTTAAGCCTATAAGTCTCCCACAACGAGGCTGTGTGCAGGCGCTGAAATTCTGCCCAAACATCATCCACTGCCGCCATCCAGGGCTCTCTGGGCAATCCCAATGTATGATAGCCCCGTGTGCCGGTCCGAAGAGTGTCCCGCACAGTCTCTATGGGAGGAAGGCTCCCCCCTTGAAATAAGGCTCGTGCTCCACTCATCAGTGTCACCACCATCATTTCAGCCCCCACAAAAGCTTTAGGCTGAGGACCATCAGGCCAATCAATCTCATGAGGTGGAAAGTCAAGTCCCGACAACAAATCTCCTCCATTGTTTCCGGGGGCAGGAGGAGCGTCTCCCTCTGGGGCTGCAACAAAAAAAAAGGAAGGTGGCACATAAGTCACAATTTTATTCATAACAGAGGAGTTTGTAAATCCTTTTCTAGAGGTCAAAGGGATCTTAGCCTCACCTCGTGAAAGAGAACCCTCTGTCGCTGGGTCGGCCGGGAGGGGGTTAGGCTCCTCCTCTCCTACAGCGCCTCTGTCAAGGGCTGAATAGGTCTGCGAATCCCTTGTTTCAAGTCTATCGAGATCTGAAGCAAACACAAGATTATGATCAGGCAAGTATATGTGAATACCTTGGCAGGCATCAATATGAAAAGGGCACATGCAAAAGAGGGTGGGCCCCTTTTCTGAACTAGTTCATCACTCTTACTCGCATCAGGCGGATAGGAGGCAGACTCCTCCACCACTGGGGCACCCCGAGACACGCATACATCAACAAGTTTCTCTAAAAAAGAAGAGAGAGAAAAAAGAAAGAAGAAATTATGAAAGTCAGCCCAGTCCAATAGAAACCACTAAAAGAACAAGCAGAAAAATGTAAAGAGCATGATGACCTTGTAACCCAACGTCCTCCTCCCCATCAGAAAGCGGCATAGTAGATCCTGAAGCTGAAGGAGAGGCGGTCATGTTTCTTTCAAAACCCCTCCCCTCGGGGGATAGGACTGGGGTCTCTTCCAAAGGGCCACCACCTCTCATCTCGAGGCTTTGATTTTCATCAGCCCCGACACCGGTCTGGAAGGCGCCTTCAATTGGACCCGAGGGAGAGGAATGTTCTTTATTTTTCTCCAAAGTATCCGGACAGCTTGAGGACAAGGGATCATTCACTACATAAAGCAAGAAAGTGATGAGATTCATGCAATCATCTTAGCAGGGCAAAATGACTCGGTGGGCTAAAACTAGAAGTACATACCAACAGCATGGATAGTCACATCCAATTCTCCGGCCTCAGGGATTGGAGTCTTTTCCCTGCGTATTTCGGCTAACAGCTCTTGAGAATATTGGGTCACCAGGCCCCGATCAGTGGTCAGGCTTATAGAAAACTCTGGCAGATCTGCATTCAGGCTGGAATCCAAGAGGGCAGTAAATTCTTGCATAGAGATCACTGAATTCTCAGCTGAGAAACCTGAAATGATCACTGCTAAGTGAAAGTTCTCCCTGTAATAAAGGGATCAGATATGGAAATTAAGAAGATTTTACTAAAAAAGGCTGGACCTGTGCTTGATCCTGGCTCCAGTACGGGAGGAATATTGGCGCATCCTCCCTCAAAATTTTCCTCTAAAAAAAAAAAGAGAAGAAGGGGAGAACATCTTTAGCAAGGGAATAAGATTATGGCTTTATTACTCATCATAGTGGGGAGAAGCACCCTACCTATGGGTATGCGGTCGTCGAGCCCTCCGTGGGAGAAAGGGGGTGAGGCGCCCGATACGGGGTTGTAATCATCATCCTGGAGCTCTCCATCTTCCCCGGTATCCTCTAGCGCTGGCGAAAGAAGAATATTTGTAGCCGGAACACCACTCTCCTCCCTGGCACCTGAGGGGCCTGGAATAAAAAAAAAGAAGAGGGGAAAGACATAGATATAAGTGACACATCTCTAAGGAGAGAACGAGAAACAAAGAAGGGATGTTACCCGGCCTCTCCTCTGAAGCTCCTCCTTTAGAGCGGGCACGGCGAACACGAATGGGGCCGCCCTCATCTTCACTAGGACGGGCCCGCTTCTGGGGATTTAAAGATTTCTTCCCTTTATGTGGCATATCTCTGGCAGCTATATAGCTCTCTGTGAAACAAAAAAAGGGGAAGAAGCACGTAAGAGGGAGGTAAATACCAGCGCACAGATAAGTAAAAGTGAAAATGATTGAACCACACACCTTTCGGGGCTGGAGAAAAGGAAGGCTGCAGCACCACCTGCTCAGGACGTAAACCCACCACCTTCCCAGCCTTGGAGACGCCTTCCCAAAGATCACCGAGCGTGATGCCATTTTCAACAAGGGTGGCGTACTCAAAGGGCCCGATCCGAATGATGGACCCGATCAGGTATTGCTCCCACTTCGGCCACAAGTCATTGGTAAAGCCTTCAGGATGAAGAGGAGTATCCATTGGTGCAGCCTGAGGATAACCACAATCCGACAAGAAGTGTGTCCACCAAAAATACACTCGCTGATCCGCCGAGGCCTCACCTTGCCCCGAAGTAGTAACTGGCGGGCGCTTCAAGGGTTTAATTGCACCCGCATATGGCCGACGGTCTATGGTAATGGCCCCATTCTTAGCCTCCCACTGCAGACGAAAATCCTTCACCGCCTTTGCAATTTTTGAAAATTGGGTATGAAGCACTGAATTTTCCACAAACAATGGCGGTAGGTCGGTACTGCCCAGTCGAGCCTCTTCAGCTTCCCTTATCTTTTGTGGGAGTTGTCGGAAAACATTGCTGTACTTAAACCACCAGCGCGCATAATAGATGTCAACCCGACCAACTCGCCTTGCCTCTGGGAGAGGACACTGCTCAGCAGCACCATCTCGAAAAAAATAATCCCACCAACTCCCTGCAACAAGGTGGGTGTCATGGCCCCTGCAGAGCCTGCAATCTATGCCAAAATCTGCATTTGGAGGCACTGACTGGTCATAGCCAAAATTCCGTGAAAAACGGTAAGGGAAGTATGGCTCTAGAATAGTAGTGCTGCCCTTCCTGAACACAAGTATGCTTGGCCTAATACAATACATCCAGTTTTCATAAAAAGTCGAGCTCGTAGACTGATGATAAGAAAGGCCGTAAGATACCTTGTCCTGACCTTCAACAGCAAATGGTCGGAAGTCATAAGAGCCACAGGCAAACGGAAGACCCTCATTCCCCTGCATAGGCACAAAGGAAAGCATCCTCCGTGCTGCTAATAAATGCTCATGCTGATGTTGATCCGGCCGGTTTCGGAAAAGAAATATCAATGGCGCCACGGGTTTTCAATTGGCACACTCTGACATAATGAGGGTAGCAAAAGTCCGGCCCATGCACTCAAATAATGTGTGGCCATGTAAACGCTTCTGTCCCTGGGAGAGCTATGTGCTGTCAAGTTCCCCAATCCATGGTAAATATTGGCTAAAGCAGCAGGGGCAATGGCCAATTTATGACCATCTGCAAGCAGACACGCCGGGTAAATAATTTCAGGCCGTATCAGGCCCTCCTCGCCATATGGCATAACAAAAGTAGCCAACCAGTAAACAAGATAGGCAGCAAGATAAGTTCGATCCGGCAGCTGTCGGGGATTCCACCCCTCGTTTTCAGGTGCAAGTAAATAGCGTCTATTTTCCTGTGAAGGCAGAATCAACTCATGGTATTCACTTAGAGACCTGTCATCCTCGGCAAATCGCTCATGAAAACAGAATGGTCCATTATAAAAAAATTGAACCCAAGCATTCAAACTAACCCGCACGGCGCCGGCAGAAGCTGAAGGTGCCTTCTTCTTACCAAAACGGGCTAGATCCCGCCAAACTTTCATCAAGTACCTGAAGCTCAAAGGAAGGCCATATTCACCTGAACCTGTGGAGTAGTTCCTGTGGAGATCATCAAGGCACACCTCCTCATAAGGTCGTCCCGAAATGGGAAGCCCCGAAATTCTGTAAAAGCTCCATAAATCCAGGGCGGTTTCACCCTCTGCTGTAGCAAACGTGTTAAATCGACGGTTAAATCTCTCCGCCAATGCCTGTAGAAGCCCACTGTAGCAAGGATAGCGGTATAAAGCGGCAGTCACAGCATGACGAATGCCTACAAGATCCAGTAGCCGACTGTAATGATGAAGGACGCCCATGAGCCATTCTGTGGCCCCCAAATGAAATTTGTGGGAAGGAATAACTGCCCATTTACCATACCAACTGGGCACAGAACCACACATGATTTTGTCCAGAAGACAAAGTTTATCATACCCCTCTGAGGCAAATCGGGTGCCGGATGGAGACAAGAAGAGACCTGAACAAGAATCTGATATTGCCCGGTGTTTTCCACCCAAATCCCAAGCAGCAGCTGAGAAGGTCCGGTCCTGAACTGGACATCCAGTCTCAGAACTAAAAAAGCCTAGCTGAGTAACGGCAGGAAACTGAACCCGGCAAACAAGGCCCATCGGGAAACTGGGAAAAGAAGCTCCACAACAGCCAAGCAAACTATCACGACCCACAAGAATGGCTCTCTCGAGCTGAACGCGCTCTGCAGTCAAGGAACTGTCGCCATCATTCATCCCCTCAGGAATGAAGTTTTGGATGAAGGGAAATAAAAACTCATCCAAAGGGTAGTGCCTCGGGTAACCCTTGGGACGCTCATATCTGTAACGGACACAGCCGCCATGTATGGAAATCAAAGATAAATCAACCATGCCATCGCCTGGATCTCCCTCGGGTAAAGGGCTCGGAGCAACGATGCTCAGCCCCCTGTCAAGTGAAAAAAGGGTATCTACTGTAACCCGTGGCAACCCCAAAGGCGACATCAATCTCGAGGAAGCAATAGGGGCAGCACGCCCATCCTGACTCCGAGACCCGCGAACTTGGCCTCTCCTAGATCGAGGCATGTTGAATAGCCTGCAAAAGAAAAGAACCAAAAAGAAAAGAAGAAGAAGATAGCACGATGTTAGTTTGATATGGAAATATCAAATGGAAGTGCAGAAAAAAAAAGAAGAGAGAGAAAAAAAAAAAAACAATATCATAATGTCAGTTTGCTATAGGCAATATCAAATGGAAGTATGAATGAAAAAAAAAGAAGAGAAGAGAAAAGAAAACAAAAAGAGAGGAAAACAAAGAAGAAAAGAAGAAAGAGGAGACGGCACGGGTCGCCCGCCTCTGCCTCCGGCCTCGACGGACCACCCGTGGGGGGCATTTGTTGAAACCCAAAAATATTATTTAAGTTCTTTTGAAAAGAGTTCTTGAAATAAGGAAAATACAGCGGGTTGTCGTTAAACGGCCTTAAAATGACAAGAGTCCCCTTCGCCGTAAATCCCTCCGACAACCCGGCAAGATATATATATTGGGGATTTCTATTGTTTACGCGCATATACGTGCGTTGAAAGGTCTTGATAAAAATATTTTCCGGCCTATAAATTTGTGTGGGAATCATTCCGCAAAAAGACAATTATTTTTCCGGATGTCCGGATGGTCAACCTGGATGCACCGGGACCAAGAAGAAAGTACAGTCCACCACTCGGCCGTACTGAGGTGAAAAGTAAATTTTTTTAATCCCCGGGGATCCTTTTATAGCCATGGTGGGGACCAAACCCCCTCCACCCCTTTCTCTCTTTTGACCGCACGCGGAAGAAGGCTGGAAAGAGAGGGGGCCGCGGCTGCCGGAACCGGAGGAAGACCCCCTCCGGTCTTGTACCGGAGGGGGGGGGGGTATTCCCGCGCCTGCCAGCCCCGGAGGGGGCTCCGCTGCGGCCGGACCCGGAGGGAACCCCCTCCGGTCTTGTACCGGAGGGGGGGGGGGGTGTTCCCGCACCTGCCAGCCCCGGAGGGGGGGCCCCGCTGCGGCCGGACCCGGAGGGAACCCCCTCCGGTCTTGTACCGGAGGGGGGGGGTGTGTGCCCGCGCCTGCCAGCCCCGGAGGGGGGCTCCGCTGCGGCCGGACCCGGAGGGAACCCCCTCCGGTCTTGTACCGGAGGAGGGGGGGTGTGTGCCCGCGCCTGCCAGCCCCGGAGGGGGGCTCCGCTGCGGCCGGACCCGGAGGGAACCCCCTCCGGTCTTGTACTGGAGGGGGGGTTGTTTTCCCGCGGCTGCGGACCCGGAGGGAACCCCCTCCGGTCTTGTACCGGAGGGGGGGGGGGGGTTTTCCCTGTTGCTACCCACCGGAGGGGGGGGGTTCCCGCGGCTGCAACCCACCGGAGGGGGTTCTCCCCTCTCCGTCCAATCAAAAGAAAAGGGGGAGAAGAAGAGTGTAAAAAAAAAAAAACTGAAGCAAGGGAAGAGGAGAAGTTACCTTGGCCTTTGGTATTCCACCGGAGGAACTCCAAGAGATTTTTTACCACCCCCTCCGCCACTTGTGGAAACTACTATAAAAAGGAGGCTACTCCAAGGAGCAAAGGACGAGAACAAGACAACAAGAGAAGAAGACCAGGAGAGAAAAAGAGAGAAGAGAGGAAGACAAAGACTTGGAGAGCTTTTCTAAGGCCCAAGTCAAAAGAGAAAAGCAAGAGGAAGGGTGCGCCCCTTTCCTTCTTACTATGATACCATGGATTTTGTGTATTTGACATAAATACCCCTTCATATATAAATCATGTACATTTGGCATAAATACCCCTTCATATATAAAGGGGGCTTCATGATGTTATACTATGACAATAAAATAATTAAGTGAGCATGAAAACTATGGTTGTCATGGCCCTTGTCAAAATTATACAAAGGTCCCTCTTGGCGTAAAATTACACCATTGACCCGAAAGTTCTTAAAATTGTGCATGTATATACGGAATCAAATGGGAAAAGGATCTCCAACAATTATTCTTGTCATGGAGAAATCTCTTTTGGGCTGTAATAATAATAAAAAAATAAATATACAAAGCCTTGCAAATGGTATCCTCCAAAGCTCTTTAAATATAATCACGCTTATGTTCGTAAAAACAAATTGAAAGTCGCGGAATATAATTCATCGGGATCATAAAAAGTTACATGAAATTCGAAGCGACATATTCCCTTTCGAACATGAAAAGGCGAGGCCACATGAGAGAATAACAAAAAGGTCATAATCAAAAAATCCCGCTCCGAAGGAAACTAAAAGGGCCTTTCTTTTCGTCAAGGGTAGCAAAAGATCTTTAGCAGTTTAATCAAGGGTATTCGGACTCGTCCGATGTAAATTAACACCGACTTCGGTCGGTGGGGATAAGTCTTGTACCCGAATCCTAAATCGTCTGATAAATTTAAAAAAAAAAGGCGCGGAATTCATATATATATGCCAAATATACGCATATCCATCCAGCGAAATCGGATGTTTCAAAAATATATAATTCCGCGTGTAAACAATCACCCACTGCCGACTTAATGGTCACATACTAAAGCTTCACGGTTTACAAGAGAAGGAAATACAAGAACTATAGGAATGAATGACTATGTTGGGAGGCAGACTTGGAAAGACTTCGACCTGTTGTCTCGGTGTTTTGTAAGATGACCATGTGGTCACAGTTTCTCTTTCGCTTTTCCTTTTCCTTTTTTTTTGTGTGTGTGCGTGCGTGTATGGAATGGGTACAAAGTTCATGAACTGAAAGATAGAGAGCATAAAGTAAACAATCCCCTGCGCCATGAACGGCATTTCTTTACTAAGATTATAGAATATACTATCAGAACTCAGTCACTCTTACCTGTAACAGGATGTCTTATCTGTATGCATAAAATGGGTTTTTCATATTTGGGAAGCAGAGTTGAAATTTTCTGATCAGGTAAAAGAAGACGATATTTATTTTATATATGTTGGAATTTCTTCCTGAAAACTCTGTTTTTTCACAGACCATATTGCCCAGAGCATAGCAGGCATTTACCATTTTCCACAATCTTATTCTCCAGCCTCAATGGACAGAGCTGCTCTCATTCTGCAATCAAATTTAATATCCAAACAATATTCCACCAGCTGACTTGGTAGTGGACTAGGATGTAGTTATGTTAAATTTATAGCTTCTACATTGTAGAGCTAGAGCTAACCAAGTTAATATAAATGGCTAAAGACCACCTCCAAGGACGAGACCTGATAATAGAGGCGAACATTAAACATACGACAAGCTGGGCCCGATAATATTTAAGGCTCTGGAAAGAACCTTCCAAAAAATATTCCACTGCTGACTTGGCATTTAAATAGAAAATATAACTATTAAAGATATCACCTCTTTGAGAATCTTCAAGAAACAAAAACTAAGCAAATTAATATCAACGACTAAATATCATACCGGGTGAGGCCTGAGAATGTTAGTGAAACATTATAGATCTACCATTGTAGCTTGAAAAGTCCACCAAATAGAAGAATAATGAAACATATATGGGCCAAAACATTAATATCTTCCTCTGCATGTCAACAGCTAACTAGAGAAGTGTGCAATGACGCATGTCATAATACCATCCACCTAGCATGAGACCTCATAGTAAATCAGGACAGGAAGAAATTACAGAAGTATGTGGATCCCTCAACCCATCTGTGCCTTGACATCATGTCCAAAGGAACTAATAACAAAGTCCCAAAACATACAACAAGATGAAAATATAGGAAGATTTTCAAGAAAATATTATCTTATAATTAATAATAAGCATTCCTTAAGTTGCAGTGCAGGAGCATTACTTGGATGTAGTTGGCACCATAAAAGGCATTATTCCCCATCTGGTACTGTGCCCTGAAGTCTTTTCCCTGTATAAAAAAGAATCATAAATCCAGCTATAAGTACAACAGGTACACACACCAAAGAAAAGAATCGCACTAGAATTCAAGCAAATTTTAAAATTAACTTTTTTAGTTCTGATTTTGGCGACCATTCTTTTTCTTTTCTCTTCCATTTTTGAATATGCTCAGAACAATAATATGTTAGCACTGATTCAGGTCCACTGGGATGGGAAATGAAGCAGTGTATAGTTTAGTTTTTTTGTTATATTAAAGAATTAAGAAGGATATGAAATTGAGACATACCAGTATCAAAGATAGGAAATGGCCAAATCACAACCACAAAAAAGACAATTTCAAGCACTAGGATTATCTGACAATGACACTAGAAACAGAAAAGGTTGAAATTTCAGTTAATGTGATCGGAGATAAGCTCATCATGCATTTCCATTCATACAAAGAGGTTGGGTAATCCACTGTGTTTAGCTAAATTCAGAAGCTATGAAGGAGCTGCATGAGGAAACATGGATTGCGGAATCGGCCGATTATGATCCAGATCACAATCGTTAGGTGGCGATCCGAGTCAGGGGGGTACTGCCCTGGTTCGTTGAGATCCAGCCGGGATCGGCCGGAATCAGCCTGCATCGGGACGAATTGGATGGGAAATGCCCAAATCATCCAATCCCGAGCCTATTCTGGACGATCCAGGCCAGCTCACCCTGATTTTGCTTTTTTTTTTTTTGAAAAAGACTGAAACAGCCCAAGTCTGGTTGATGTCACTATATACCCCTTCCAAATAATTTTTTGGCCAGGGGGGCTCCGCCCCCTTTGTGATCCCCCAACAAGGGAGGCACTGGCCAAAGCACCCCCCCCCGGGGTGAAAGATGGATCAGGCTCCACACACTCCTTCAGCACTGCCTGCAGCTCCCAGGCCTTCATTCATCATGTTCAATTATTGAGGAAAGCTAATTACTAGTGTTTTAATCATCTTTACTGCACTTTATGATACCAGTGCGTGATATGTAGTATTCTAATCATCTTTTTGTCTAAACACATGTCTATAATTTTTCTATGATTTTTCTGTTTTCCATTTTTTCAGATTTTTCTTGATTTTTTCTATGTGAATCAGCCAATCCGATCCAGATCGGCATCGGCCAGGTCTGATCCAGGGACCCAATCCAAGTCCGCAATCCCAATGAGGAATCCGTCACCTGTGAGATAATGATTAGCATCAAAACGTAAGATTAACCAGTGTTTCTTTCACATGATAGTCGCAATAATGTAAAATGTAAAACAGTAAAAAGAAAATACTAGGGGAAAAAGGTGAACCATTGTAATAATCCGCATAATTAACGAGACAAATTCCTGGATCAGGATAAGTTGTCTCCTCTGAAGCAGGGATGTTGGGACGAGTTGTAAAATGCCACAATTTCAGATTAGCAGACCTGTTGGATGCCCACTTTAATGACATGGCTGGCCTTATCCAGGCATGGTTTGCAGAACCAGAGGTCCCCAATCTGGTTCAGCCAGTTTGAGGACTGCACTGGCCGGTCCCTTAAAAAAATGAAGATGTGACTTTTCCTTAAGAAAAAATGGGAAAAGTTACAAATCTCCTGTTAGCTTTACGTCTCCTTGAGATTAGGGTCTAATTTGCTTTAAAAATAGGGTTTAAGTGAGATTAGGGTTTAAATATCATTTGATTGGGAGAAAATAGCGTTTAAACCATATATTGTTTCTTTTGCACTTAATGTGAAGTATTTAAAGAAACTGGTTGAAACCGGTTCCTAAACATGTAAACAGGCCAGTTCCTGGTTTGAACCAGAACCGACCCTCACTAGTCCCAGAACCGGTTCCAGTTTTGCCAACCTTGTATCCGGGATTAGGATAAGTTGTGTCCTCTGAATCAAGATCACAAGATTTGGAGGACGTGTTTACCAGCGATGATGTGGGCCATACAGAAAGAAAGAAATTCCAACATCTTCAGATATAGCCATATGAATGCTGTCCGTAAGAATTGTATTCACTTCCTTCGAGAGTGGTATTTGAGCAGTGAGTATGTGAGGCTTCGAAAGTCTCATGCAAATTGCAAGGGTGGGATAGATTCTTCTTGTAAAAATGTTTTAGGGTGTTGGGGTTTGTTTCTGTAGGTTTTGTGGAGTTGCATGGAAGCTATTGCCTTGCTAGAGTCCATCTGCTTTTCTTTCCTTCCACCCATACTTTTATAATTTTAATTATATGAATGTGGCTTTTGCTGCCCTAGAGAGAGAGGGAGAGAAAGATTCATCAAGGAGAGAATAACAGATTACGTTGCCGAGAAAAATGTTGATATAAAAAGGCAATAGTGCATTCACTATGGTGAAATAGTGAAAGCGGCTGAAAAAGACTACCACCTCTGCCCATGGCACATGTCAGATGTAATACTAAAGGGATAATATCTTTATTGTTACAATAAAGAGAAAATTACTAAGAAGGGCAAAAACATTTATGAATGATATCCAATAGGGACACTCAAATTTTAAAATATCTAAAAAGGACACAATTCTTGAACTTCATATCCAAAAAGGGCAAAAGGCCTATTTTTTCTAACATAATACCAAGAATGCCCTCAATTGTTTAACAAATAAACTGTTCTAACTCAAATCTATGTGATACAACTTTTAACATATCAAAGTGAAGTAAAAAAGAGCATGATTATTACATTGGTTAGGGAAAAAATATAAAGTTAACTTAACTTATTTATATTATTATACAAGAGGGAAGCTGACCAAATGAAATATGCTATTTATATATATATAATATTTTATATTTTGATATATTTATTTACAATAAGATATTCACACTATTATGTGCTGATTCCGACATAGGTTTGAAGACGAAAATGGAATGCGGGGTGTGATAGTAAGTGATATCACCTTTTAGATATTTTGTGTTAAATGATATAAAATTTATACTATATGTACTGAAATTAATAAAATTCATTTGTGAAACATCTAAGGGTATTGATGGTAGTTTGCCTCTTATAGATATAAAGTTTACAAGGAATGCCCTAGTTAGATATTTTAAACGTAATGTCCCAATTAGATATCTTGAAAGTAATTTTGCCCTTTTTAGTAACTTTCCCTACAATAAAAGCAGCGTTTAAGATATGAAGACATATGAGGGGCAAAAGCCAAATCCAAATTCCAGTCCTTATAGTCCATATTCTATACAAACAAAATCTAAGCAGTACAAGAATTTTTTTTAAAAAAAGGTAGACTATACACCAATTTTATTGAAAACCAGAGGTAGCACAATCTAAACAGATCGACTGGTAGCGTGCATGACACCATGAGAAGCACTATCTGCCTAATGTGCTCTTGATTGTGTACATCTATCCAGTGAATGAACATAGATGTAGCATGCCCGTCCTGCAAAATCTGAATTGGGGACTTTCCCAACAAAATCTGAATAATCATATTCACTAAGATGATCACTTCTTCATAAGGGTTTCAAACAGCAGAAATCTCCATCTAAACAGATTTATGAACATACATCTGCACAGCAATAACAAAATAATATGAAAATTTTCCTTGGATGAATTCACATTTGTCATCATAATAATCTGCTGGTAATCCTGCTCTTCTTCCACGAAGAACAGTGATATTCAATAAAATTTTATCAATGGAAGAATTTAAACATGCCACCGGAAACTATGCATAACTTGCATAGAAAACTAATTGCAGGTAGCATTTCTGGTAGATTTAATTTCAAAGAAGAAAACAGTACACGTGAAAATTTGATTGAGGATTTCAAGGGAAAGGATGAAACATAATTTAACATCAAGATTCAAGACCTCTAATCATCGGAACACTCCCATAAAGCAACAGTTGCTTGGTCCATTCCCCATATCAAGTGTACATACGCATAGACATGATGTAAGTAATAGCCAGGAATACACTTCAGTAACTCTGTATCATTATTTTAATTACTTCACATAACCAATTTACCTTTAGAAATTGCATTTTTCCACATACCATATACAAACACTACAGTCAGATCCAGCTCATGCTGCACAACAGACTGACCTTGTATTCCAAGTTAGCCATACCCTGGGAGTGATGTGCCTCATTTGTAAGCTGAATATAAGACATCAAAGAGTTAATAAATACTTGTGAATAAGCAAACTGTTGACAATTAACAGAGACTGTTACAAAGCTTGAAATACCTGAGCGTTGATTTTCAGGACTAAATTTTCAGTCAAATCACATTTGACTCGTGCATTCAGGCTTCCATCAGTCAGTATCCTACCCACAAGCATCAGCTACAAAATGGACCCAATTATTCCATCCTTTTCATACTGAGAAATGCTTAGAGGCACTGCCTTCTTTAGAAATACGGATGTAAAATACCACTTTTCAGGTGACATGTAATGCAAAGTGAAACTTGTCATTGCTATGCTGCCATGACATGTTCAAAATTTGCATTGAGTCGCCTGTCCAGAGATATTTGCAATCCCAGTGCCAAACACTCTTATACAGTAAATGCTCTTCTTATGTTGTACTAAGGTACATGGGGATAATCACAAACCTTTGGATCAAGAAAACTGGCTCCAAATTCATAACGAGATGTGGGGACTTTGATAACCTCTGTGGACTGGGAGGGAACTTCCATGGAACCCATGAATGCACTTGTGGATCAATTCATGTCAAAGCAAAACTCCAGTAACAGTTAGAAGATGTATTTATTGAAAATGTGACTAAGCTTTTATAATTAGTGAAGCTACCTGTGGCTGAGAGAGAATCGATGATTCAGTGCCTTCGTAAAGTCAAAACGCATTCCTTCGAAGAGCTCAGGTTTTAAAGACACTGCAATTGACACAGAAAATACAGAATGAGGGATTGGGGAGAGTGAGATAGACCCTTGAATAATAAGAATAATAAATTAATGATAATAGTAACCAGACATCATGTGACAATGTGTGTAAAAACTATCAGGTAAAACATTAGAAAATCTACTCTAAAATTATGTAGTTTGAGATAACATCATTTTCCTTTTGTTATTGTTTCATCAGAAGGCTGCATCTTCATCTTAGAAGGGTTCTCCAAAAAGCGCAACCCAAGGTCAGTTGGACTGCAGATTGGGCTTGCCACTATGAACCACAAACACAGAACATGTGTATGTGTTGTAAGGTAAGAGCATCAGAAAGGGGCTTTCCTACAATTAGAAGGGGCTCTTAGAACTTAGAACCACTTTATTGCACACCTTCCAAGCACCACCACCCACCCCCCAACCAAACACTTGAAAAGGTCTCCTTAACAGGATACCTAATCAACCAGAGAATTGATTGACAGCAGGAGAGTGATACCATATACAACGATCATTCTAGGGATAAGGTGCTTCATATAAACATACTCTGCATAGAGACTTTCATGCATTCATGATTCTTCAAGGTAGTATATGTAAACAAACCCAATATCTTGTTCCAACCTTTTTGACACAGCGACTTCCAAGTTATGACATTATGAACAAGGCAAAGTTCAAAAAATGCCAATATATAATCATGACTTGCCACTATTGGACAACCAAAAAGGCCAAGCATCCAAAAAAATGGATATTTGTTCCCATCTCTTCCTTCAGTAAGTCTTTTGAAAAGGTAACTCAATAAAATATACTCTTGCCACAAATATCTACATTTTGGCATCAGATAACCTAAAAAAAGGGGTGAGGAATAAAACTCAAAGTAAATGACAATTATGGGCCAGGTTGGCTCAAAGGTCAGCAGGCTTGACCCATTTTTAACTGATACCAGGCCTCAAAAACAGATCCATAAATAAAATTGCCCCTAGCCCAGCACAGTCTGATAAATACACAGGAACAACTGGGCCTGGTCTTAATCGGGACGCATGATCCCATTTTATTTCACACTATAGCTCAATAAAGTCCAGTCCAGAGGCCATTACAGTAGCATGAAAGGTTACCTGGTGACCATGCCACACCCAGGTTTTCCTCAATAGATAGAACATAGTCTTCAACAACATTACAATTGCTGAAAATTTCAACAGTCTTATTGGATTCCTTTCTTCCTCTTTTTTTAATTCTTTTTTTTTGGTTGGGGGTGAACAGTTTTCCTTCGAATAACTGTGCTTGTTGAAGAATCAGGGGAAAATGTTGAGATGAACATGTGGGAAGAATGATAAATATAAGATCAAAATAATGTGTGCCTATGAAGATGTAAAGTAGCTCCAATTAATGTTAACCAGATGAACAACAGTTTTGGATGGTTTGGGCATGTGCACCATCATCCAAATTCAGCACAACTAGAAGGTGCAATCAAATCCAATTGAAATATAGTAAAGAACTCGGGGAGGGGAAGGCCTAAAATGAGACATTTTTGAAAAGTAAGAAATGCCATGGCTTTTTTTAAGGTCTGATGAAGACACTGGACTCAATATAATAAAGTGGCAGGATAAGATTCCAGCGACCAACACCAAGTAAGTGGAGTATTGATATGATTATTACGATGTTGATGGTAATTATAGGAAATGCAGAATATCTCTAAGGGATGGTCTACGTTTGTCAGTTGTGGCAGGTATTCCTCCATGTTTTTAGAGAAGCTGGATTTTACACTATCTAATAAGTATCATAACTTTATTCCTAACTATCTTTTAGCTACTTTTATATGCATCAAAGGCATGGTTGTGAATACTATCAATAATCCAGTAGGATGTACCTATGGACATTCTCATCATATGGATATCTTTCAGAATCTTGTAGATCATGCAGGTCCAAATGCCAAATGTTAGCTTTAATTTTTGAAAATTCAATTGGGAGATGTAGCCCCTCTCTCCCTCCCGCCAATGTTTGTTACGCGCCTCTTGTTTTCTTCCATCTTTTGCACAGTGAAATCCTCTGAATATCTTTCTTACCCCATGCATTTGCATTTTTAGACCCTTCAAACCAGGAGAACTTGTATATGTCCATTCAAACACTTATAACAAAATAAGTCTCGCAAGCAAACAGTCTTGCATTCTGTTCAACTGGTAGACACTGTTAATGCTATCTGGCCTTTAATCTGTTGGCACCATGAACACAACTTTATTGACAACTCTCCACTGGGCTTTTTCCGCGATTTTCCAGGACAATTTTGCGAGAAGAAGAGTGGAATGTACCATCAATCTCATTAAGAAAAAAAAGGAAATACTACACCCCTGGTGACACAGATAATAACAAATATGTCATAGATTTTACATATCCTTCCAGAACAACAATCATATTGAGTTGATCCTCTCATCAGAACATGTTAACCAGCGTTGATGCAACGGCTGTATTCAAAGATATAGTGTACACGGCACGAAAAGGACAAACAACGCAACCAATCGAATGCATTGCTTCCTACAAGAGAATGCTTTCGTCTGTCCAACCGTCAAAGAAGCAAGCCTTCGATTCAGACAATACAGACCACGTCCCAGGAAAAGATCCTTTTTTTATACTGTCTCGACTCCAAATATCCACTCAAGAACAAGAGCATCCTACAACAAACTTCCCTTCAGCAAATCAACTGAGAACGTACGAAACACCAAACTTGAGAACAGGGAGGGAGAGAAAGAGATGGAGGAGGGGAGATTCAACGTACTCAACGCCTCCCGCTGGATTTCTTCGAAGGGGACGGGACACGGGAGGTTCATGTAGTCGACCTTCTTCTCTCTCCCACCATCCTTCTCCTCCGACTGGGGAGGAAGCAAAGTTGCCAGGCCCGCGGGGTGCGGCGGCGGCGGCGTTGCGGAAGGAGGCGGGGGCGGAGGGGGGGCCTCGTGACTGATGGAGGCGCCCATCGACTCCGCAAAGGAAGTGCAAACTTCGCCGGCGTCGGTACAAGGGGAGGTCGCCGGAAGCAGGTGCAGTAGAGGGGCGAGCACGAGGCTTCGTGGGGTTTCGCTCTCGACGACGACAGCAGAAGCCTCTCTTCCTGCAGCCGCAGCGACCCCTTTCCCTCCACGGAAGCAGCTGAACAAGGAACACGAAAGAATTAAAAACGAAGAAGAAATAAATCATTTTTGTACAATAAATATGTTTCAATTAGTTTAGGATATGTTTGGATGCATGGTATAAAAAAGTTAAAAATTATCATAAACTCTTCTTTTGTTATATCACATAGGTGCTAAAAAGTATTGCCTTGACTGTAACGACTCGAAGATTTGGATACCGGTAAATCGATAGCAAGAACTCGGAGACGTCACCCAAGAGGCTGACGAGACTCCGTAAAGGTTGGGAGGATTGGTTGAGGAGGTACATAATGAACTGGAATTACACGCGCAGTTATAACTTGGCAATTTTAAGCATAAGCGGAAGTAATTTAAAATAACAGAGTGATATAATTATACATATTAGTCTATATCCATACATCACAAGTCCGACACTGTACAAGAATCAAAATAAACAACTACACGGGACATACCCCCAAAAGAAATCAAAAGACAGACAAATGGACCGACCACAGCTGGCGTCTAAGACTTCCCGCCGAAAGCGCGAGAGAAACCTACGGATTGTTGCTCCGGCTCACCTGAAAAGGAAGGGTGAGTCTCATAACAAAGACTCGGTAGGGTTCACGTGGATCCCTACCTCGCAACTAAACGTATATAATCATGCAATGGCATAAACAAATGACAGGAAGTAAAGCTGCACAAGTATATGAATAAATTAAAAACATCTAACTAAAATGCCATTTAATATTCACATGAATAATTAAACTCGAGATTCAAAATATACCAATAGAATAACAATTCAACAATCCCAAGTGACAGGATAGAGAAAGGACCACCAGGAAGAAGACCAGCCGCATCCACTGACGACTTATACTGCGTCTCAAATATCTACACAAGCCTGGATCGCGGCAAACAAGACACGTAACAGTAACAAAGGACAAGAACTAGTCAGGGTCACACTCGTCAGTGTCAGTTCAAGCCCCTGACCACGTGTGCACACACAGGCTCAATGCCTTGAGCCAGGCCTCTAGCTAGTTTTTCCCCCCAGTAGGACGCTACTGCCAAGCAAGGGGGCCCACGGAAACTACCTTACAAACCGTACACCGGGACTACCCCGCCACCTCTCCCAAGTGGGCCGACTCTCGAGGTCGTCGGGCTATGACTAGTGATTCCATCACAAAGAAAGAGAAAATAATTGTATTGGGATCTAAAAACATGCCACAATTTATAAGAATATTTAAACATGGCGAATATGCAGTACAGAATGCATAATTAAATAAACATGATGAAATTCATATGATGCAGGAAGAAACGGTCTAATGCAGGATCGCGAGGGATTGGTAAACGGTCATACGATTGACCGCCAACCGGCCTAAGCGGTCGGCCTCATGACCGCCAGGGCACACATACCTCATATATTATAAACGACAGAAAACTCGACCGTAAACGGCCGTACGATTGACCGCTAAGGGACTGAAAATGGTCGCGTCAAAGACCGCCAGGCGTCCACCGCCTTACTTGGTCAAAGGGTCTTGGCGGTCATTTGCTGGGCCGCTAATGACATAAAACGGTCGGTCTGAAGATCGCCAATGGTGGTAAATGGTCACGGGGCGACCGCTAATGTCCGCCGCCTCATACCGTGTTAATAGCGGTCTCTGGAGCGACCGCTAGTCATCCAGAGCACCAAAACCGTAGGAATTCCATTTGGAACCCCTCCCAATCGATTCAAATCGACGGGAAAACATGGTTTAACCTATTCCCTGCCATCCTATAGCCATTCCACAACAATCACATGCCCGAAAACATAAAACAATGGCCATGGATGGATCGAAAACATAAATTACAATGTTCATGCTATTAAGACATAAACAATGATGTTCATGCTATACAGCTGGCTATTTACACGCCAGGGGGTGGGGAAACAACCCTAACGAGGTAAAGAAGCTTTTCCCCTACCCGGTTTTAGCCGAAAGCGCCGTTCCACGTCCGTTCAACACGAGGGACGCCGCGCCTCACCACGCGATTTCTCGCCTCCACACTCCACGGCCCGCCTTCACGACGACGCCACCGCTCTTCCCACGTCCCGAGCTCGCCAACGCCACCTCCTTCACGTCCTGCAGCGCCCCGGGGTGAGCACACCACCGAAGAGTAAGAGGAGAGAGGGGGGTCGCACGCGGGAGAGAAAAAGAAGGTGAGGGGAGAGAGAGAACCGTGGGTTCTTAAAAAAACATTTATTATAGTTTTTTTGAAAAAACCTTAAATTACAAAAAGGCTTTAAATTGAGCGATATTGCATATATGTCTTATTTGAGTTCTAAAAACTTATACAAATCGATTAAGTCCATTAAACTAGGCCCATTACGCCCAATAAAATAGCCTAAATTCGTAATTCTTTCCACACTTCAATACCGATAAGGATCCGCTAATAATCCATTAACTACCGGATTTACATTGACATTGTACTACAATTTTAAAATTTGTTTGGAGGGAAATAATATCGGATAATTCTCAAGAAACCTGCAAAAATTGAGCAGTGCATCAGAAGGAGCCCGGGGTGTGATCTCAGAGATAACTCTCCGATACTTAAGTCAGAGACATATGCGACAGTAAAATGAGATATTAATGAGAGAGAGATGAGAGCTATGGAGAAAGAGCGAGTGCTCGACTGGACGTCGAGTGCTTGGAGGCGTAGTTGGGGTCTAAAGGCGTTGGAGATCCCTCCGTCTCTCTCTCTGTGTGTATGTCACCGTGTCACTCTCACTGTCTATATATCACACCGTATCCTCCTCTAGGTCCGTCTTGGATCTATTTATACCGATCATAGTGGCGGTGTCTCTTTCTTGACTTTAACGAGGGCGTGGTCAGTGGAGCGATGCCCTGCTCGATCGTGGGGATCATCTGTTGCCCCCTCGCCCGTTCTCTATGGAAGGGCTTCGTGGACGGCATCTCGGCAGCGTGGGCGTGATACTACGTTCATCAGGGTAAGCCTCGTAATTGTGGCCTCAATGCTCACCAGTTAGCGAGTCTCATGGCATCCGGGAAGCACGTGTGTGAGAATCATACATGTGGGTCGGCCAGTCTTGAGTGGACCTAGATTGGGCTACGTTCCCGAACTGTTGGTCGGCTGACGATGGCAGTTATGAGCCTGGTGACATCGGGATGTACTGGGCCTGACGTTACTAGGTAGTTAGGCTCCTGTGATGGACCGGAGGATGGGCACTTACTGGGCTGGCGAGATAGGCCCTCCTCACTAGCCCCCCACTCCAGAGCAGGGAGGGTGCTCAGTGATCGGTGCTTGGGAGGGTGCTCGATGCTCAGGAGGACCTTGGGCCTCTCCTCGCCATAGGAGAGAGAGTGAGAGTGATGTCTGATCTCCACCTCTGGCGCCTCGAGGTCAAGGCACGGAGCTTTAAATGCACCTACCAACCGCCCGTCGAACCACTAGGGTGCCGACCTCATCATCATGATGGCGCAGCCCCATCTGTTATGGGGGCGCGGGACTAGATGCCGAAGGGACGCGGCCTAGGATTTTTCTCGTCAGTTCAGGGAACGGGGACGATCTGCCCTTGTGTTGATGGCACGATCTAGGCCATCGATGTTCGTCATCTTACTTACGGCCTCTTTTCACTTTAAAAGGAGCGCGTGGAGCGGCAGGGGAGACATCTGTTCATCTCCTTCAGTGCCGGCTCCTGCTGCCTCCTTCTTCCTTCTTCTTCTGGTGAGATTTCTTCTTCCCCCTCCCTCTCGTGCTTCCCGTAGGAGGTTGATCATAGTCGACGAGTCTAAGCCCTCCACGATTAGCTCTAAGGCAACCGTTAGTGGCGCCCCGAGTCCCTCAGGAGCTCCTTTTGGTCTCCCCATCACTCAGGTCTCCTACCGTATCACAATTGGTCTGAGGGAGGGGTACCATATTCCCTCGGAGTTCGATATCCTCTTCCCCACTACTGAGGAGCAGCTGGGGACTCACTTCCTGGGAGGTATCATCATGCCGGTGGAGTCCTTCGGGGTTGGCTTCCGTCTTCCCGTCCCTGATCTCTTCAACTAGCTCTTGCATTTCTACGGGGTCCAGCCTGGGCAGATGACCCCTAATTATTTGCGGATTATGTGCGCTTTCGCCTATCATTGCGGTTAGATAGGGTGTCGCCCAACCACCAATCTCTTCCTCAATCTTTGCTATCTTCAGTGTTGCCCTGGCTCCCGAGACTCGGAGTTTTACTTCTGAGCTCAAGCAGGGATGTAGTTCATTTCCTTTTCCCTGACTATGTCAAATGTAAAGCACTAGCAGGACTGGTTCATCATCCTGGCAAAGGCCGGGGGGGGCGGACTGGGGTTATCCCAACTGCCGGTACGTCTAGAGTGAGGTGTCGTCATTATCTTACAAGGGGAGGGCGATAATTGATGAGATCCGCAGGGAGCCATTCTAGAAGGTGGACAAGGTGCTGACACCCTCCCTGCTAAGGTCGCTGGGATTGAGCACGCCCCTCCCTGCTAAGGTCGCTGGGATTGAGCACGCCCCTCCCTGCCGGTAGGGTTTTGTCAGGGTTAAGTGTCTGGGTCGGAAATTGTTCTTCAGTCTAATTCATATGGTCTTGCCATTGCAGGAGTAGCAGAGCCACCGGCGAGCACATAGCAAGTCCAACCCGAGCTCCGTTTCGAGACACTAGTGCTATAGTCGTCGGACCCTTGTCCTCAGGACCACCAAGTGCCGCCCAAGAGTCCTCGTGTTCCCTCAGCCACCGCCCGAGCTCCCACGCCTATTGAGCAAGGCCAGCAGGAGGTGCCGGTTGGAGTGCCACTGTCGTCGCGCGCTTGCCCCAGGCAAGTTCCACTACCGCCCATTGACCGCGGAAGCCGTTGAGGGGCCATCCGCTGCACCGACGAGGCCTTCGCCTCCTCGCTCGCCCGTCGCTACCCCCAGCCGTTCCCCAAGGCCACAAGAGATCCTTGGCTCGAGCGGGTCTTGCACCATGACCGGGGAGAAACGCATAGGCCTGAACCTGGGGGAAATGGTCGCTTGCGAACGATGGGAGAAGAGACCAAGAGAGTCTGTGCCTCCTCAGTATCCCAGCCTCAGGTCGTCGCACAGTCCTCGCACGTCCACCTGTCGTCATCCCCGCAGGTCCTAGCCCCTCCGTGTGCAAGGCCCTTACCCCCGCCAGCGAGCATGACACCTACACCATAGCGGTGGAGCTCATTAGCAGGGCACTGCGATCAGAGGACCGGGGGGGCGGACATCATGTTAGTGGCCGATGACTGGAGGATCGTGGCCTCCCAGGGGTTGACGAAGGTTGCCCGGGTGCTTGCTCTGCTGGACGACCGTGGCCGGGTCCTTGAGATGGACGAGTCCAAGGCAGAGGCTATCCGGCATGAGTTGTTGTGCCGAAAGGACACACGCGAGGAGGAGAAGCATACCTTCCAAGCACTCTCTGATTCCTTGACCAAGGCCCAGGACGTGATGCAGCAACAGCTGGTGGTTGCTCGGGAGGAGCAGTAGAAGGTGGAGGTGGTGTGGAGCGCTGTAGAGGCATGGGTGACGGCGACCGAGTCAAAGGTGGCTGGCCTGGAGGCAAGGGTGAAGGAAGTGATGGAGGAGGCCACGACAGCAGTGGAGGCGATGGTGGACACGGAGGTCGAGAAGGCGAGGGCGACAGAGGCAGTGGCGGCGATGGTTGTCAAGTAATACAATGACTTTGCGGTGTTCACCGAGGAGATGAAAGATCTCGCCTATATACTCCATCTTTCGTCCTACCAGGGACCTCAGCTTCCGCGACGGGTGGGCAGCTGCATTGAAGGCCGGCCTTGAAGCCACCGACATACCTGCCCCTGAATTACAGCCTCCCATAGGGGCCGCAGAGGAGGAGGGGGAGTCTGCCGCTCCTAGCGCAGCCAGCAAGGGGGTCACAGGGATATAGGAGCCCCCGAGGGTGTGGTCGGTGAGCTGGTGGTCGTTCCCGACAGCCCTAAGGCGCCCGCTAAAGCTGCCCAAGGACCCACTCCGACCACCAGTATAGAGCCCCCTGCCGAAGTTTGGGGAACTGCAAGCCCACTGACGTTGCGTACTCGCCACTGCACTTCTTCACTTTCCTTTCTCTCCCTTTTTTCCCTCTTTTTTTTTGAGGGGCACGTCCAAATAGGCATGCCCAAAATTGTAATTTTGCTTTTGTGGAATGGAACAGAACCTTCTTTTGTCCATTGTGTCTTCACGTTTTTCGCACGGTTCCAAGGTCGCCTGAGAAGTCGGAGTGCGTCTCAATTTCTGATCCATCACATCGATGTAAGGGGCGTAGCAGTCGGGGTTGCTTTATGGTAGGTCACGTGGCTCGAGGACTACGCACCTGTTCCAGCTAGTGGGTGGCCCTCCTGTGACCCCAAGGGGCGCTCCCTTATTGCTATAAATAGGGGTCCCTGAGGGCTTCAGGGCCGGCAGAGGATTGGGTGGTTCCTTTCGGAGGTGTAGCAGTTCTTCAGGGAAAGCTTCTGTCGGCTTGGGAGATGGCGAGCCAAGTACATGAGTCGTCTTCAAGCGCAGAAGAAGAAGTGTCCAAGCGCCCACGCCTCAGAGAGGAGCCTTTGCTCAACGGAAGCTCCTCGCAAGCGGGGAGAGAGGAGGAAGGCTATGATGCCTTCCGACGAGGGCTACTTGGTGGGCTGGAAGGCGACCCTGTACATGGTCCATCGCTTATATCATATAAAAGGGGTGGTGAATATCACCCTTGACTTGTATGACTTGAAGACTGATGACTAGAACAGTACTTTGTACTCCCTCCCAAGGGGATAATGAATGGTTCTCCTCATTCTTCTCTTTTCCCTGTGCATGTGGTCAATGTGCCCTGTGTTCTTATTTTCTTCTTTCTTGATGAGTTGAGGGTGTTGTCCTGCAAGGGTTGTGAGAGGTAGAAGCGGTGGGCTATGTAGGTCTTGACGCTCGTTGGGACCTGTTAGCACCAGGCGAGTCAACACATGGGACCTCTCCTAACGCTGGTGAGTGGTACGTTGGTCCATAGTCTCAAGTTGGACTGAATGGGACCTCCCCAGACTCGACCAGGTGGCTCAATGGCCTGTGGTTGATGGGTGTAGCCGTTTGACAGATGGAACCTCTCCGAACACCGGTGAGGGGCACTTGGTCCAAGGTCTCATCAAGACCAGGGAAGGGACCATCTCCGCACTCCATCGGGTGGCACAATGGTCCATGGTCATGGGTGTAGCCAATAGTCTGTTATACCGGTGAGGCCGGTTGGTAGTCTTCCTGGAAGAGTTCACCAAGCGGCCCTCTATTATGGGGATTATCAGTCGGACGAGCGGTGCGGTTGGCCAACCAACAGACGTAAGCCGAGAAGGCGAGAGGTTTTGAGAGGCGTGGTATGTCCTTCCTCCTGAAAAGGAGGAGACTTGTCAGCCTGGCCTCTTGAGGTATGAAGATACCACCTAGGTGTTTCGAGGAGGTGGTATGTCCTTCCTCTTGAAGAGGAGGAGACTTGTCAACCCGGCCTCTTGAGGTATGGAGATACCGTCTGGGAGTTTTGAGGGGGTGGTATGTCCTTCCTTATGAAGAGGAGGAGACTTGTCAGCCCGACCTCTGGGGGCACTGAGCCACCTAGCGATTTCCCGTCAAGAGGGGTGTTGAGAAGCAGTGGGGCGTGCACCCTTTATTGACAATAGGCCTTAAGGTTTACAGAGTTCCAGGTGCGAGGGACTTCTCGACCGTCTAAGGTGGCCAGCCTGTAAGCACCCTTTCCGAGCACCTCTACAACCTTGTATAGACCTTCCCAGATAGGGGCAAGCTTTCCCGCCGTCACTCGAGGGTCTACAACACTAACACGCCATAGGACCAAGTTGCAGGGGAGGAAGACATGTTCCCGTACCCAAGCATTGTAGTACTGGGTTAGGCGTTGCTGCTAGGCGACCAGTCGTGCTCGGGCTTGTTCTCTGTCCTTGGGTAGCAAGTCCAAATACTCTCGGAAAGTGTAGTATATGCTCAAAACATAAGAAAATGTATGCAATCAGAAGTCAATCATACCGGGAAGGGAGTTGGGAAGGGGGGATGGTCTAGACTTTCGACCACCTGCCTTCTCTATGTTTTTGGGGTAAAACCTCTTTGGAAAAAGGGATCTAATAATAGCTAGTGTGCATGTAATGCAATAAAATGAAGGGGAATGTAATAGAACAAGCTAAACCACAGTAGACATTGAAACAGATGGAGGAAATATGTGACTTTTCCATCGACAAGCAGTGGGAGGCCAGATTTGTGGCCATTTGAAGGTGGTGGGCGGCCAGATTGATGGCCGTCTTCTGCAGAAGTTGTCTCCTCTGACATTGGACACAGACTTTCCTCCCGCGGGCAGAGCTTGGCTTTGATTCGTGTCAGGGATTGGTGGGACCAGAGTGGGAAGGACTCCTCGAGCTCTCACAGGACTCAAGGGGCTTTCTGCCTCGAAATCTCCAAGGCTCCCTCCTCCCAAAATCGCCAACCCCTGCTGGAACCCTCGGTTCAAGTTTTTGTATGTGGGTCGTTTCCCTCCCCAAAAATCCATTCGAAATTGGGTTTGAATTCTCGTGAGGGAGTTTTGGACCAATCCTGGAGCGAGAACATGCATGGCTACGTGTGCTTCAACTCCCCGGAGTGGAAGTGGTTGCAGAGGACGCACCCGAAGTGGGAGGAATCGTGAAAACGTGGGTTGACGGACGGTTATCATAAAGCGGCCACATCGATAGCCGTTTAGGTGACATGGGTGGCCAAGTATCTGGCCGTCCAATGCCTTGGGTGGCCATCTATCTGACCTTCTTTTGGGAGTTTGGCGTCCATAGATTTGGAGGCCCGAAGAGCGGATTTGACTTATTATTTTGATGGTTTTCGGTCTTGTTGAGTTACTAGACTGGAAATGGGCACTCAAATGTTCAATCATCCAGAAAAAGTGTCACTCTTATGATGACTAAAATATGGTCTATTTGATGTCCAAAATTAGGCATCTACACTTGAGCGTGGGGTTCGAGATTTCCACGGGGTTGACCGCTTCTGTCCCATAGGCCAGGTGGAACGGGGTTTCACCCGTGCCCGTGCGAGCAATAGTGCGGTGTGCCCAGAGGACGCTGAGCAGTGTATCTACCCATGAGCCATCTTGTTAAAGGCGGATCTTGATGCCATGCAGGAGGGTCCTGTTCGCATTCTCGACTAGCCCATTGGCTTGGGGTGCCCCACCGACGTGTAATGGTTCTAGATGCCCAACACCGAGCACTTACCTTGGAAGTGGGCGTTGTCAAACTAGCATACATTGTCAGTGGTCAGCACCCGAGATATCCCAAACCGACAGATGATGCTCAGTAGGATAAACTTCCAAGTTGCTTCGCTGGTTATTTGGCGAGTGCTTCCGCCTTGACCCACTTAGTGAAGTAGTCGATGGCGACGATGAGGAACTTCTTCTGTTCCTGAGCTTCTGAGAATGGACCGAGAATGTTCACTCCCTACCTGGTGAAGGGGCAAGGTTCCATCAAATTGTGGAGCGGGGTTGCCAGCTGATGATGAAGGTGTCCTAACTGTTGCCACTGGTCACATTGTTGCGCATAGTCAAGGCTATCCTGCTGTATGGTGGGTCACCAATACCCTTGGTGAAGGAGGATCCTCGCGAGTGCTAGCCCTCTGACGTGGCTTCTACAAAGTCCTTTGTGGACCTCGCAGATGGCTAGCTCGGCCTCTGAGGAGAGCAAACACTTGAGAAGGGGTAGAGAGAAAGAACGCCGATAAAGTCATCTAACGATGAGGGAGAAATGGGCGGCCTGCGCTTTGACTTGTCTTGCCTCCAACCAGTTCTCGGGGAGTTGCTATAGGACGAGGTAGTCGAGGATGGGGTCCATCCACGACGGCTCAAGATCAATGGCTTTGACCCGTGGCTTGGATTCCCCAATGCTTGGCCGCTAGAGTTCTTCGACCAAGACCGACCGGGAACTGGTCAGCATAGTAGATGAGGTGAGGCGGGATAGGCCATCAATGTGAGCATTCTCTACTCATGGGATATGCACGATCTTGAAGTACTCGAGGCCCGAGGAGGCCTCTTTGACCTTCTGAAGATAGCTGGACATGGTCGGCTCCCTGGCCTAGTATTCCCTCTTGACCTGGTTGAAAACCAGAAGGGAGTCACTGAAGGCCTGGAGGTGGAGGGCTCACAGGTGCTTGGCCATGTTGATGCCGGAGATGAGGGCTTTGTACTCGGCCATGTTGTTGGTGGCCGGGAAGTTGAAGCGCAATGCGTACTGGAGCTCTATTCCCTTTAGAGAGGATAGAACCAAGCCAGCTCTACTGCCGCTCGAGCACAACGATCTGTCCACATAGAGCTCCCAAACAGGCCTTGTTGGCGAAGTCCCACAACTTCATCGGGGAGTGTACACTAGGTCATGAAGTCTGCCAACGGTTGGGCTTTGATGGTTGTCCTCGGGCGGAAGTAGATGTCAAACTCTTTGAGCTCGACGGCCCACTTGACCAGCCTCCCCGAGACATTAGGGTTTCGGAGTACCTGACATAGGGGTTGGTTGGTCGGGACGTCGATGGCATGGGAGAGAAGTAAGGTTGCAGCTTGCGTGGAGCTGTTATCAAGGCGAGAGTGAACTTCTTGGCTCAGGAGTACCAGAACTCCGCTCCCTAAAATGCCTTGCTGATGTAGTACACGTGTCTCATCACTTCACCGTCTTCCCGGGCGAGCACGACACTGAGCGTGCTTAGCGTGATGGATAGGTAGAGCATGAGTCTCTCGTTAGGAAGGGGCTTGGAGAGGATAGGGAGTGAGGCTAAGTACCATTTAAGCTCCTCGAAGGCATCCTCACATTCCTGGCTCTAGTCGATATGTCCCTTCTTCTCCAGCGAGCTGTGCGTCTATTTGATCAACCTGAAGAATGGTAGGCATCATTCAGCCGCTCTAGAGAGAAAGCGGTTGAGGGTGACGATGCGACCAGTGAGGCACTACACGTCACGTACCCGCTCGGGTTGCTTCATCTCTAGGATGACCTTTATCTACTCCGGGTTGGCCTCTATTCCTTGATGAGTCACGAGGAAACAGAGGAACTTATTGGAGTGCACCCCAAATGCACACTTGCTCGGGTTTAGCTTCATGTTATACCTTCGCAAGGTGGCGAATGTCTCTGCGAGGTCTTCTAGGTGGTCGACTGCTTGGATGCTCTTGACGAGCATGTCGTCGATGTAGATCTCCATGTTGCAGCCGATCTGGGAGTCGAACATGCAGTTGACCATGCGTTGATATGTGGCCTCCGCATTCTTCAAACCGAACGGCATCCTGGTGTAGCATTAGAGCTCATGGTCGATGATGAAGGCGGTTTTGTCCTAGTTAGGCCCGTACATGCTGATCTGGTGGTACCCTGAGTACGCATCTGGGAAGCTTAGCATTTCGTGCCTTGCCATAGTGCCAACGAGCCGGTCGATGTATGGCATGGGGAAGCTATCTTTGGGGGTGGCCTTGTTGAGGTCGGTGTAGTCGACACACATACGACACTTCCCATTACTCTTGGGAATGAGGATGCCGTTGGCGATCCACACTGTGAACTAAGTGGACCTCAGTAGTTCAGAGCGTAGCTTCTCCCTTACCTGTACCCGGATGATAGCTTGTCGCTCGGGGTTACAACGGCACCTCCGCTGCTGCACCGGGCATCACTTCAGATCCAACTTCAGCTGGTGGGTCAACACCTCAGGGGAATGCTGGGGAGCTCATCCTCAGATGAGGCGAACACATCTTAGTTGGTTTCTAGGAAGTGTTGATAGGCTTATTGTTCTTCTTCGGACGTGAGAGAACTGATCCGGAGCGTGCAGCTAGGGTCCTCACCAATATGAATGAGGAAAAAATCCTCGGTGGGGGCTCCTCCGCTGGGTTCAGACTCATTATCACGAGGCTTCTTATCGAGCAGGCCCTGCTTGGCTGATCTCTCCTGAGTGGAGATCAGGTAGAAGCATCGGGATTCCCCTTGGTCCCCCTTGACCTCCTCCACTCTGTAGGGACCGGGGAATTTGAGTTTATGATGGTATAAGAGGGGTACTCCCTTGATGATTCCTAGGATTCCCCGACTGATTATGATGTTGTACCCTGCCACCCCTCTAATGACTGTGAAGTCGGCCATGAATGTGACTTGGCGCGGGGCGGTGCCAAGAGAGATAGGTATGGAGATCCAGCTTCAGGGTAAATAGTTGACTCGGAGAACCCTGTGGAGGTTAGGGTGTGCTCGACCTGGTTGACGCACTAGGCATACACTCGACGCCTATGGAGCTGTCCCCATCGGTAGTCGACCCTCCCTAGATCATCATGATCTCTTTGCCGCGTGGTTAGTTGTCGATGGGGGGTGGCACATCCTCTTTGGGCAGCTACCGCTCGGTTGCTTTGACGCAGTCTCGGAGCTGGGCATAGTCCTCGGTGTTGTAGCCGTTCAAAGAGGATGTCGAGAAGTCCTTAACGAACGAGGTCCTCGAGCGCATCCCAGAGCTGGGCGCAGCCCTCGGTGTTGTAGCCATAGTCGTTGTGGAAACGGCAATACCTCTTGGTTTTCCTCCTGCGGGGGTCGCCCTTCATCTTGGGAGGCCATCGTAGGAGCGGCTTCTCACGGACCTCCATGAGAATTTGCTCAGGGGGAGCAGTGAGGGGAGTGTACTGCCTACGAGGAGTTCTCCCTCTAGGCCTGTCATGGTCGTGGCACTCCCGCTTGCCATGATCGAATCTGGGGTGGTTGGCCGAACGCTTTCGCTCAGCCTGGTTGCCCTCGGTGGCCCGGTAGAGGGTGGCGGTACTTTCCTCACAGTTGGTGCACTTCTGTCCCAAGGTGAGGAGCTCCATGACGGTAGTGGGGGCCTGGACCCCCAAGGAGCGGCGTAGAATATTGTCCCACATCCCTTGAGCCATCGCGATGGTGGCGATGCTGACATTGAGGCTGGGGATGCGGATGGCTTCCTTCCAGAAGCAGGTAATAAACTCCCATAGGGGCTCGTTACCCCCCTGCTTGATGGCGAGCAGAGTGATGGCGGACCGGGCCTCCTTCTTGTAGCCGTGGAGGTTCTCCTTGAACATCCGTTTCATCTGCTGGAAGGAGGTGTTACAACCTGCAGTGAGGAATTTGAGCCACATTCAAGCATTCTCCCGAATGTGGTGGTGAAGGCCAAACACTTCACAGCATCTGAGGCCCGGTGAAACACCAGCTTAGACTCGAAGCTGTGAAGGTGGTCAGTCGGGCTAGTGGTGCTATCATACAGAGTGAATGGCAGCATTTGAAACTTTGGAGGGATAGGTGGTGGGGACACCGGACCCACTAGACCCGTCACACGGAGCCGACGCCGCACCGCCCCAACACCATCGAGCTTGTGGCTCGGAGATTCGGCGTCATGAGTATGTATTTTATTTGTGTGTATTTTATTTTTATTGTGCTGGCCTTGTATTATTAACCACTAGTCATATTTTATTTTATTTTGGCCAATAGTCAAAGGTTGGTTGTTGTATTTTTGTTTTATTAGGCCAAATAGTCATATGATATGGGTGTCCTTAGTTGAGATGTCTAGGGGTATTCTAGTCCTAGTGTAATATGGCCTTTCCTATATAAAGGAGGCTAGTGTATCATTTTATGTATTGAATGCTTATGAAAGAAAACCCACGTTGGTGCTTTTGTCCCTTGTTGCTTCCCTTCCCTCCTAGCTCCCTTGTGAGATTTGAGAGATTGCCCGGTGAGAGACCATCCGGTGTGAGGTCGAGCTGCGCGAGGTAGTGGTTATCCCGTCCCGTTCGTGTCATCGGAGTGTCGACGATCCCCTCCGCGTCGTCGCCACGTCAAATTTGATATCAGAGCACAACAACAGCGTCTCCGTCAACCCCGACGTCCGCGTCGTTTCCCCTCCCCAACATCGATACGTGAACAAAAAGAAAAGAGCAGAAGAGATCTGCTACTCTCGACTGAGAAAACAAATAAACACAGAAGCAGAAGATCTCTCGACTGAGAGGGAAAAAAGAGAGAGAAAAAAAAGAGGAGTTCGTGCGCACGAATCATCGCCCGTGCCCGGTTCAAAAAAAATTCCCGACCGCAACAGCCATTTCCAGCCGCCGCGACCCACCACACGTAGCGCCCCGCCGCCACCCGCCGCCACCGCCACCGCCGCCGCCCCGTGCACCCCCGTCGCCCGCGCCCGCAGGCGCGCCCGCCCGCGTCGACAGACCGCCCACGCCAGCGCTCGCCACCACGCGCGCCCGCCTCGCCGCCCGCGCCCGCGTGTGCCAGCCCGGCCGCCCGCTTGCGCGTGCCCACGCCCACCTCCACGTGCACCAGCGTCACCTCTCGCGTGCGTGAACCCACCCGCCCGCGCTTGCCAGCTGGGCGGCCGCCTTCGCTGGCCGCCCTCACTGCGTTCGCCAGCCTTGGCTGACCACCCACGTGAAACATGCGTGGGTTTCCCCGTCCGCCAGTCCTTGTCAGGCCGTAGCCAGCAGATGACTACCCAGCAGCAGAGCGCATTCCAGCTTCCTACTGGTAGTTCGGGAGCCTCGACTCCAGCGGCATCAGTGGCAGGATCTGCATGTTTCGGCGCCAAGATGAAGAGGTTCTTCAAGAAGGGTTTTTCCAAGAAGAAGAAGGAGGGCCATGAGTAGCAGGCTTCTTCAGGCAGTGTTCAGCAGCTGGCACCTTTGCAGCGGCAGGGATCAGTCGGTGGATCACATTCGGGGTGTCCCCGGTGTGGCGAGTCGCATCCAGGCAGGTAGTGTACAGTGCATGTGATCTGCTTTAGGTGTGATCAGCCATGACACATGGCACGTGACTGTCCGCAGCGGCCGCGTCAGCCACCCCAGTTTCCTCAGCAGCAGCAGCAGTACCCACAGCATCAGTTTTAGCAGCAGGGTCAGTTTCCGCCACTACCACGGTCAGCGAGTGTGGGCAGGCAGAGGGCTCGAGGCCAGATTACTCACATGACCAGGGCAGAGGCAGAGTCGTCGTAGCTTGTGGAAGGTACGGTTATGATTTTGGGTTGCGCAGCACGAGTTTTGTTTGATTCTGGCGTGTCCCATTCGTTTATTTTTGAGGATTTTGCGCTGAGTGTTGAGGACCCGGTATCCCAGATGTCTTGTGATCTGATGGTGGAGTTACCGTCTGGTGACTTCATGATCACTCCGTATTGTTTCGAGAAGGTTCTGGTTTGGATCGAGGGGCAAAGTATGCCAGGCAGGTTGTATGCTTTGCAGCTTCGGGATTATGATGTGATTTTGGGCATGGATTGGCTCGAGGCTCATGGAGCGGTGGTGGATTATGGAATGAAGAGGGTTTACTTTAAGCATCCTAGCAGGCAGACCTTCTACTTCCAAGGTATCCGTTCCACCTCTCCTCGTTTCCTCATTTCTGCGATTCGATCCCGTCGTTTGCTTGATTCTGGTTGTCAGGGTTTTCTCGCCTCTGTGGTCTTGGTAGACCAGCCGTGTCCGAATGTCGAGGACATCCCGGTGGTGTGCAAGTTTCCCGATGCTTTTCCCGAGGATTTGCCTGGGTTGCATCCCCAACGGGAGATCGATTTCGTTATCGAGGTTGTGCCTGGTACGGGACCTCTGGCGAAGGCTCCCTACCATATGGCCCCCGCTGAGTTGAGGGAGTTGAGAGCGCAGTTGCAGGAGCTGCTGGCCAAGGGATACATTCGTCCTATCTTTTCCCCTTGGGGCTGTAGATATATTTCTCCTCCTATCCGTTCTTTAATGCCCTCCCATGTCTATCTTACCACATACAACATGGGAATGAATGAAGACAGAGGGAAAGGGATGAATAAAAACCTGTGATCGCCACCAAGGTGCCGAACGTGATGGACACGCTGTACCTTGGAAAGAGGGAGAGGCACTCGCCGGGTGTGCAGCCTGGAAAGATATACGGCTCAGGATGAACCACCTGTAATGATGCATGGTCTCAGTACAGACCGTCTAAGAACGCTGCAGAAGACGCGGGATGAAGCACTCCTGACAGGTGAACGGTTCTATCACAACCGTTGGAAGAAGAAGGATGGTCCAGATAGCACCACACGTCTCCTTGAACGGATGGAAGAGAACCGCGCAAGACCACCACGCCAGAAGTTGCAAAAGGGTCCAACCTCCACACTTTCGGTCGGCCAGAAAGGATGGGCCTCGCGTTAGTGTACTGCTGACCTGCAAAACAAAGTGTAGAACACCAGGAAAAACCCAAATTAGAAACGTGGACTGTAGCAAACGCTCGAATGAAGGGAAATGAACATAAGTATTTGAATGTGGGATACCTGGGGGTTTTTAAACCCCTAGGGCGTCAGAAAGCATGGGAGGGTGTGTGCATGACAGTGTAAACAATGAAAACGTGGGAGAATGGATGTGTAGAAACAAACATGCAATGAGAAGAAATGAGACCATCAAATGCAAAAAGACTCAAGACTAGGACTACTCCTTGAACCGGAGGCCTATATGGACGTAGAAGGCCTCCCTCCTTGGTGCTAGGTCGCTCAAGAATTCAGCAGGGCTTCGCCGTCGACCAAAATATCCCCCCCCCCTTTCAAAGGTAGCCTTTAGGGTCTATTTATAGAACACCTAAAGTCCTAACTCGAAATTAGGGTTTAGAAGCATTTTCATGTCGAGATTATCAAATAAAAGATGAAGATAATTCAATTATCTTTCATCTGGAAGAAATGGCACTCGAAATAGTTAAGGATTCGCGGAGAAATCATCGGAAGAAGTTTGGGATAAATCCACGAGGAGAGAGAGAAAATCTGTTGAATCTTCAGCAATCGAGCAGATGAACGGTCTAACGATAGACCACACATCCATATGGGCGGCCAATTCTGGGCCGTACAACCTCGTCGGTGGAAATTCAACAATTCACAAAATAATCCAAATTATCCATTGAACCGGCCGAAGAGTTCGCCGTTGGACTCTCATAAATGAACGGCTAGCATTAGACCGTTCAAAGTTAGAGCGGCCAAAGAACAGCCGTTCTAGCCTTGTCGGTGATAAATAGATTAATTGGGTAATTATCTGAGAAAACCACCAAGCGTAGGACTCTGGGAGACGAGCGGCTACTATCCGTCCGTCCATCATATTGAACGGCTATGGGAAGACCACATAAATGCTTGTCGGTGAAATTCAGAAAATTAACCAAAATTTCCATGAATGTATAGACGGCCCACAGGCAACCGCACATTGATTGAGCGGCCAGGGATGAACCGTACATGTACATGGGCACTTGAAACTCATAGAAAAGCTCAATCAACCAAAACCAAAGCCCATTAAGCCCAGAATTGAAACAAACCTAGCCAGGGAGGGAGGCTACCCTAAAACTGGCCCAGAACGTGCCTGAAAAAAGCCCCAACGAGTGATGGACAACTCGAGGCATCAACAAATCGGAGTAAGAGGAACGACTCAACTCATCGGTAAAAAATGGGTGTCAACAGATGCCCCTCCTTAATGTCCTCTTTACAGGGGAGCGAGCGGAGGTGAAGCGAAAGTGACATGGAACATGGAGATGAAGCGGAAATGAAGCGGAGTGGACCGAAAAGCGGGCGTTAAGGTAAAATGACACCCGTTTTTACCAACAAGCGACAGGAATTTTCTGAAAAACTTTGAACCAAACGCAAGGAATGAAAAAACCAAAAGCGACACCAGTCTGGAGGAACTAAACTAAACGAAATGAAACAAATCGATAAGACCAACCTCATGGGGGACACAATCCTGCGGTCCAATGAGGAGGCCAAAAGCAGGCAGTAAAAGTAAGAAACAAGCTAAAGCTCCAGACGGTGACCTCTTAATCAACCAAACCAAGCGAATTGACCAAAGAGAACCTTCGAACTCAAAGTGGAATTAGTTCCTCTTACCCAAACACTGAACGCACAGTTAACCATCACTAACGGGACATTTTGCAGGCAAACCATGGGTCATGAAAGCTCAAAAGATGCATATGATGCATGCTGGACTAAAATAAAAGAAATCGTTAAAACAAATGCAAAGAAAGATTAAAATATAAAATACTCGAGAATAATGTTGCTAAGCTGGGAGAATCAGAGTCAAGATACCATCCGCAACCACAGCGTGCAGGATAGAACCATCCTCCTCAGGCTTTCCCAACCTAACGGCCTATCCGAAGATCAAACGCGTGAACTTGGATCATCATCATTTTTGTTAAAGGGGAACATCAGATCCTGGAACACGCGAGTAACCAACTGGTCCTCGAGATAATATAACATAATACCATATAGTAATGCAACAAGAGTGATAAGGTTAGAAGGCCGTACCTAACTTACCTGTGCAGGTGAAACGGCAAGTGAGAGTTTGATGCTGCACATGAGATTGTTAGCAAGATTTTCAATGATATCACGAAATAGCCAGAATTCATCAATTGAATATCAAGAAATAAGAGAAAGATCATTTCTTCAAAACATGCATGGTCAAGAACAAACCGCCCAAATGGAAGAATGGCTAGATATTAGCCATCTAAATACCTGGAATTCAAACCGACTTAATCAGCATACCGTTGGAGACGAACGGTTATATCCAAACTGCTCAAATGAAGGATGGTAGACCGTATAACCTCTGCAACTTCGAAAGGCTAAAACCCTTCCCCTCCCTCCCTCCACCGTAACCGACGGTGGGAGGGAGAACGAAGGGGGGCAACCCAAACACAACCCCCACTCTCCCCTTGATCCCTCTCATTCTCAATCTCTCTCACTCTCCCATTCACTTCTCCGATGAGGACAAAACATCAAGCCGCCCGCCCTGCTACGGCCACGGAGGAGGAGATGCCGCCACCGGCGGCCGACGAAGCGCCACCGCCGTCGCCACCGGCGGCCGCCGCGGAAGGAGAGGTCACGGAGACGTCTGTCGTCGAGGAAGAAGTTGCGCCCGCGGTGGTGGAAGAAGCTACAGCCGTTGCCGCTGACGTCGGAGGAGGCGAAGTGGCGCCGGAAGGAGACGCCGGCGAACCTGCGGCGAAGGCAAAAGCGGCCCGGGACCCTGAGGTAGGCCCACCTCCAGCCATTGCTTAATTTTAATGCATGCATGTTAGTTTTAGATGTTCAAGGGGGGGCTAGGGTGCTTAGGGAGTCAGTCCAGTGGCCCGTGGAGCACCATCGTCGGCGGGGAAAGCCCTCACCGTCGTCGGGGAAGGCGACGGTCGAGCGGTTCAAACAAGACCGTACAAACCATGACACACGGCTCACATAGAGCCGCCCAAAACCCACACAGCCCAGGGGTGGCCGTACAACGCTAGAACCGAAACAAAGAAAGACGGTGAGAGGTTCACCATACATACGACGAGCAGGCCACATTGGTCCATTCATCACCTTGCTAGCCCAGAACAATACGGTCCTCATCAGACCGCCCTGCCTCCAAACGGCTCAGGAGTGGCCGCCTAAAACCAAAAAACCAGGGAAAGAACGGTGAATGATAAACCGTTCGACATAAGGACGGCCAATGCTGGCCCGTTCAAAACAAGGAACCTCAGGACTGGAACGGCCCATATGAAACCGTTCAGGAGGAATAGTGGTCGAAAGAAGACCGTCCTTCTGACAGAGAGTTGAGCTTTGATTGTTTTTATTTATTTATGAAATAAAATTACTAAATGCATTAAAATGAATGAATGAAATGCAGGGAAAGTGCAGGACCCGCACCTCGTGGCTGCAGGTTCGAGCGGTGTACTTGGCACTGCCGGACTTTCAGCAGGAGCAGTTGGCTGCCATGGGGTTCACCCCATTTATGAGCATTAAGGTGTGTCGGTTCGACACGGCTCTACTCTATGCCCTGCACGACCGCTGGGACCCAGTGAGTCGTACGTTCCTTTTCCCGTGGGGGCATATGGTCCCCACGCTAGAGGACGTGGCCAGACTCACTAGCCTTCGAGTGCACGGGCTACCGGTTAGCGGGACCACTTTTCCCGACTACCGGGCGATGGGTCGGGGGCTGCTGGGCTTAGAGCTGTGGCGCCCCGAGAGGCAGTCGACCCTCCTACCCCGGGCTAGTCTCCAGGACAGCCTGGGATTACGACGGGTGGGAGTTGCAGTTGGTGAGCAGCCGGAGGAGCACCTGCAGCTTCTAGTCGAGCTGGCGCGACCGAGGGTGGCTGCGGAGCCGGGAGCAGAGGCGGACAGAGTGCTACGACGATTCCTGATGCTGATGTTCGGGCGACTCCTCTTCTCCACCAGGGCGGACGTGATGAGCTTCCGGTTCCTTCCTTTCCTCGAGGAGCTGAGCCACGTGGGCGACTACGCGTGGGGAGCAGCAGTCCTCGCGTTCTTGTTCGACACGCTGAGTTCGACGGCCCGTCGGACGATGCTCGGGGGCTTCTCCCCCTTACTCCAGGTACGACTCCTACCATAGACTTAATTATGCAACTCTATATGTTTCCTAAATGCTGACACAATGCTATGATGCAGGTGTGGGCCTACGTACACCTACGTGGGTTAGGCAGAGGCGAGGAGACCCGTCCTGGGCTCCTGCCAATTGCACGGAGGTGGATAGCACCTCGAGAGACTGCAGCCCTGAGATGACAGGTCCGAGAGCTGCAGGATGACCTGGATGCTCTACCGTTTGCCTCGGTATGCTTCTAAACTTAGACTCTTTAATTAAATGCAATTCTAGATGATGACGATGCTGATGCGACTTTCTATTCCTTGTAGGTACGGTGGACACCTTTCACAGAGGAGGGCCAGGAGGGTCAGCCTTGGGTGGTTGGCGCCCTCGCTTTTGCCGGACGAGATGTGTGGCTTCACTGCATGAATGTGGTGGAGCCACTGCACTACAGATTGGTGATGAGGACCATCGGGGTCCATCAGCCCGCGGTGGAGTTCCCGACGCCTGAGAAGGCGGGGGAGGCGTGACGAGGACTACCGGGGGCCTGGCGGCAGCATTTGATTGGACGGCGAGGAATGCTACGCAGGTGGCCGACTGGACAGCTCTTGGGCGAGTGGTGACCGCCCGAGCAGAGAGCGACTCAGCGTACTACACCGCGTACGCTAGACACTATCGGGACCAGGTGTTTTGGGGTGTCCACCGACCGGTACGACTTCTAAACTCAAACTCTACTTATTATGTTTATGCTTTCTATGTGTTGATGCACTGACACTTGGACTTCTACATGCAGATTGACCCTGAGGGACGACTAGCGGAGCTGCAGGGGCTCCTGCACTCCACCATCAGGGAGCGGGACGAGGCCCGGCAGGCCCTGGCTTTGCTGGTGAGTTTTCTAAACCCTAAACTCTCTAAATTATGAAAATACTTATAATTATGACTATGTATGTGACTGACCTAGAGTTTGGATGCAGCGTGCCGAGGGGCCCAGTGACAGGGGGCCGATACTCCTTCTTCTTCTACCCAGACTCCTGCAGATCGGGCCGAGCGGGAGGCCGACTTCACTCGGATGGTAGCGCCGGCCAAGGCGGCCGAGGTGGCACTCACCGAGAGGGTACGCAAAATCACAACACTTTCTCTTGTTATTTATGCTTATGAAATGTATGAAATGCAATTGACTAGCCATGACATGTGTATGCAGACGTTTGAGCTGACCCGTCTTAGAGCAGAGCTAGAGCAGAGCCGGGCAACGGCTAGGGAGGATGTGGCCCGTGTATGGGAGGAGGCAGCACAAAACCTGCCAGTCGACACCCTTGAGATGGCCCTTCTGCGAGCGGAGCTAGAGCGACTCCGAGCTGGAGCGGAGGAGCTGGTGCGGGTCCGAGCGGAGCGGGATCGGGCTCTGATCGAGGCGTCCAGGCTGAGTGGAGAGCTGCGGGCCTATAAGGAGATGAGTCGGCGATCACGCAGCGGGACTCCGAGCGGCAGCCACGGCACTCACGGCTATGTGAGGAGTTACTTCACAGGTTCCTCCGGTCACCGGAGGAACGAGGAGGATGAGCAGCGCCGACGACGTCAGCGTGATGATGCGACTTCAGCGATGCCTCCACCAAAGAGGCATGAGGGCGGTGGAGACATTGACGGGGGCTAGGGAGAGGGACAGTCCTGACTTTTGTAATCGGGGCCCGTCTTTTGTACATGATATGCTATGATAGTGATATGCCTTTCTTTGTTTTGATTTTGTGGATGTATGAAATGTATGAATGAATGCAAATGACTGACACTGACACTGACTACGACACGAGTGAGATGGACACGGGTGAGAGAGAGAGAGGCGGCACGAGTGAGTGACCGAGTGAGGAGAGAGACACGACGGAGTGAGATAGAGACGACACGAGTGAGCGAGAGAGAGCTGAGTGTGAGTGAGAGAGAGGCCGACTCAGAGTGAGAAGAGTGACGCCAAATGAGTGAGAAAAGTGACACCAAATGAGTGAGAAGAGTGATGTCAAATGAGTGAGATGAGTGATGCCAAATGAGTGAGATGAGTGACACCAACTGAGTGAGACGGACATGACTACTAGTGGCACAGGTGCACAACTGTTGAATGAAGGCCTCAGGTCAGTAGAACAGTTTCAATCGGGCCGCCGAAGGAGACATACGGTCATTCGTTAGACCGTACATAAGGATGACAAGCGGTCCTCTGACCACCGTTCATAAAGAAGAACGGTTTATAACCAGCCGCTCGATAACAAGAACGGTCTGTCTCAGGCCGCTCAAACTTCAGCATTCGAACTTCCTGGAAGGTGATAAACGGTCCCCAGAGGACCGCTCAATGAGATAGGCTGTAATATCCCGGACCTTTCGGATCCTTCTTCGTGGGTCCCGGATCTGGTTTTCGGAGCGTCCGGCTCTGTTGTGTCCGAAATTTCGTTTCGGACATCTTTCGTGTTCGGATCGGGGCGATCCGGAGTCATTTCGGAGGCCCGGAGGCATTCCGTGGCTTTTCCGCGTGTGTTTTCCGATTCCCGGTGTGTGTTTCGGCTTTTTCTTCGGAAGCTCGCTGCGGGCGAACCGGGCGGTTCACCCGGGCACGAGTGGTACCGTTGCGATCGGTGCGTTCCGAGGATTCCGGAAATGTATTTTTCTATTTTTCGGTATTTTTCCGAAAAATCGGATTTTCTATATAACCCTTTTTCTTTTCTTCTTTCTCTTTCTTCTTCTTCTTCCTCCTTCCTTCCCCAACCGTGGCCGCCCTCCTCTCTCTCCCTCTCTCCCATTCGGACGCGGTGAGCCCCTCCCCGGATGTTGACGGCGACAGGGCGACGGCGCGGACGCGTGGGTGGCGGCGAGGCGAGCTCGTGGCCGTGCGGCAAGCGTGGGAAGCGCGAGGAGGCGGGGTTTCTAAAAGCGTTCTTCGTGGTTTGTGGACGATCCGGCGGAGCATTCGCTCCATTGAGGTAGGGTGACGTTCCTTAGCCTCTTGCCGTTCATTCCCGTGATTTGTAGGCCGCGGGGAGGCCGAGAGGGGCGTGTTTGAGCTTTTGGGGGTTTTTCGATGATTTGGGGAGAGCTCGCCTGATCTATGGTTTTAGCCCGCTATTTCATGTTTTGGTAGCTTAGAAGCATGCTAGGGGTCCTTAGGGGCCTTCCCCTTTGATTTCCCCCTCTTCGGTGGAGGCACGGGGGCGTGGTCGAAGTTTTTCGGGTTTTCCCGCCGTAGCGTGCTCGGGAGTTTGTAACGGTCACTCCAGTGACCGTCACATGCTTGTGACGCCCCTAGAGGGGTGCGTCACATTCCTGAGTAGTGTTTTTGGGGGTCGGGGGCTGTAACTGCCTCACGATAGACCGCCATTTGCCTATGACGCGCTTGGGTAGGGCCGTCAGGGGCTTTCGACCGTTGGTTTGTGACCGTTGGGGGTCAGGCCATGTAACGCACCGGGCTAGGCGCGTTACATGCGTGTGACGTGCTGAGGCAGGCGCGTTACTTCCGGTTCTCACCCCAAGTGTGAGGGCCATGTAACGCGCTGGGCCAGGCGCGTTACATGCGTGTGACGCGCCAGGCTGGGCCGTTACTTCCCTTTTTGGTTTTGGGAGCGTGGGGGGGTGTGTAACGCATGGGGCCAAGCGCGTTACACTCTTGTAACGCGCCTGGACCAGGCCGTTACATCCCTTTCCCCTCTGACCGTGTGACGGTCTGTGTTGAACCGTTAGGCGCATGTAACGGTCTCGCCTAGACCGTTACTTGCTTGTGACGGACCTAGGGTGGACCGTCACATGCCTGGTTGCCCCATGAGGGTGGCAACCCCGTTTTTACTCCGACTGTGGCCACCGAGCGACGGGGCTGGTGCGTGGGGTGATTCCCACACGTTGTCGGATTCGGACGTTGTTTTCCGTTGTCTTGAGAGTCTACTCCTTCAGTGACCCTCCACTAGTCGTAGCCCACCACTACGAGGTGCTGGTCTCACCTGGGAGTGGTGTACGTGCACTAACCTTGAGACGGTTTGTGGACCGGTTACCGTAGGCCCCTCGTCGGTAGCCAGAGTCCGGCTACGGGGGAAAACCGGTCAGAGGACCAGACCTAGTGACGCAAGGTCTGTGTGTGCACACGTGGTTGGGGGCGGTTGGACCCACGTCGACGGGCGTGACCCCAGCTAGTTACTTGTTTGTGGTTACTTGTGCGGTGTCTATGCCTCGGGTAGGACCTACCACGTCAGGCGGTTCACCTGCGGCGCGGTGTAAGACGTCAGGGGACGCTACCGGCTGTGCTTCTAGTGGGTGGTACTCCTGTCGAGTACGGAGTGACAGACTGTCAGTCGTGTGTTTCCGACCTTCGGGTTTTGCGGTTCGACCGTTGGGTTTCGGTCTTCTTACCGTGGCACGTGTGTCGGTTTGCGTGCCGTAGGGTCTTGTCTTGTAGAGTACAGGGCTTTCCCTTCCGAGGTACTCTCCTACCGCTAGTGTAGTGGTTTCTCGTTTTACGAGGTAGGGTTCGAGTGATCCCTACTGAGTCTTGTTCCGAGACTCATTCCCTGCGTGTTTTCACCGTGTTTCAGGTGAGGCGCCACCTTCGGGGAGCGCGTCAGGAGTGCAGCGTGGTGCGGGTGCCCAGAGATAGTGCCAGAGGTCAGAGCCAGGGTATGTCCCGTGTAGCTGTACTTTTCTTTCTTGTCACTGTACTAGTCGTGGACTATTGTTACTGTTGTTGTTATTTTATTGTGGACCATGTAAAATGTTAATTCATTTCCTGCTTAATATTATAACTGTTTAATTTCTGCAATTATTTGTGATACTTGTGTAGTCTCCACACCATCCTTTTAACCCTTCCGAGTCTTCGGGCTCGTGGGTGGCGGTGCGAGTCTCGGGTTATCGGGCCTTCCCGGTAATCAGATTCTCGGGTCGTTACAGCTGGTATCAGAGCGCGGTTGTGGAATTACATGAGAATCATAGGTAATTGTAGTGGTCCACTAGTCCACAGCGATGATGTACAGGTGACGCTGGCATTGGGCACCGCGTGTTTATTTTGACCTTGCCGTCTCCGTGTTTTCTGTCTTGTGCTTCAGGAGCGAGGATGGCGCCGAGGAGGAGCTCTCGCTCTCAGCAGGGGCAGTCGGCTGGAGGTCAGGAGATCCAGCAGGGGGTCGAGGGGGACCAGGAGGAGCTTAGCAGAGCGCCACCGGGAGCTACCGAGGCCGCGGCTACTGCGAGAGTTCCGGGGGCCGAGGATTTCTTCCGAGGCATGTACCAGCTTATATCTCAGCAGTTCGGCGGAGAGGCCGGTGAGGGCTCGTCAGCTAGGGGTGGGCCAGGCCGAGCAGTGAGGGACTTCATGCAGTTCCATCCACCTTACTTCAGCGGCCAGGCAGACCCTGATGCAGCTCGTGATTGGCTTGATGAGATGGAGCGGGTGTTCAGTTCTGCAAGGAGTACTGTCGAGGACAGAGTGGTGTTGGCCTACAACCAGTTACAGGGTACGGCTCGGAGGTGGTGGTCTTCCGAGTGGAAGACGTCTTTTCAGCTTCGTCCACTGGAGCAGATCGAGTGGGACGACTTCGTTAGTGCTTTCGAGCGTACGTACTGTCCAGATATAGTTGCTACGTAGCGGATGCGGGAGTTTCTGGAGCTGGTGCAGGGTGACATGTCCGTGTTGCAGTACAGGGCCCGATTTGTCGAGCTGGGTCGGTACGCACCTCACATCATGGAGCATGAGAGGGTGAGGACCACGCAGTTTGTGCAGGGCTTGAGGCTGGAGCTGAGGCACCATTTGATTGCGAATGGGGCCACTGATCTAGAGACAGCATCTCGTGTTGCGGTTTCTTTGGAGATGGATATGCAGAGGACTCGAGGACCGATCAGCCAGGGGCAGTCCTTGTCAGGTCGCAGCCAGCAGTCGGCTACCCAGCAGTATGGTTTCTTCCAGCATGCGTCGGGTGGTTCAGGAGTACCGGCATCGACAGCTTCGGTGATAGCATCTGCGTCCTTCGGCTCGAAGGTCAAGAAGTTCTTGAAGAAGAGTTTCCGTAAGAAGCACAAGGATCAGGGGCAGGCTTCATCGGGCAGTGTACAGCAGCCGATTCCTTTGCAGCGTCAGGGATCAGTGGGTGGATCGCGAGGACCTTGTCCACGGTGTAGTGGGACCCACCCAGGCAGGCAGTGCACGGCGCCGATCATCTATTTTCGGTGTGACCAGCCAGGGCATATGGCGCGTGACTGTCCTCAGAAGCCGCCGCAGCAGCAGGTTCCCCAGCAGCAGAGGCAGCAGCAGCAGCAGGGACAGTATCCGCCACTACCCAGGTCAGCTAGCGTGGGAGGCAGGCAGAGGGCTCGGGACCAGATCACGCACATGACCAGGGCAGAGGCAGTGGCGTCGCAGCTCGTGGAAGGTACCGTTCAGATTTTGGGTTGTGCGGCTCGGGTTTTGTTCGACTCTGGCGCGTCTCATTCGTTTATTTCGGAGGATTTCGCGTCGAGCGTCGAGGAGCCGGTGACCCAGTTGTCCTGTGATTTGGCAGTGGAGTTGCCTTCGGGTGACTTTATGATCCCTCCGTATTGCTTCGATCAGGTTCCGGTTTGGATCGATGGGCGGAGTATGCCAGGCAGGTTGTATGCGTTGCAGATTCGGGATTACGATGCGATTCTAGACATGGATTGGCTCGAGACTCATGGAGCGATTGTGGATTGTGGGATGAAGAGGGTCTACTTCCAGCATCCGAGCAAGCGGACCTTCTATTTCCAAGGTATCCGTTCCACCTCTTCTCGATTCCTCATCTCTGCTATTCGAGCCCGTCGATTGCTTGATTCTGGTTGTCAGTGTTTTCTCGCGTCCGTGGTGGTGTCAGAACGGATGGAGCCGGATGTCGAGGACATTGTGGTGGTGTGCGAGTTTCCCGACGTTTTTCCCGAGGAGTTGCCTGGATTACCTCCCCAGCGGGAGATCGATTTTGTGATCGAGGTTGTGCCTGGTACGGGACCTTTGGCGAAGGCTCCCTACCGTATGGCCCCCGCTGAGTTGAGGGAGTTGAGGGTGCAGTTGCATGAACTGTTGGCCAAGGGGTACATTCGTCCGAGTTTTTCCCCTTGGGGTGCGCCCGTGTTGTTTGTGAAGAAGAAGGACGATAGTCTGCGGCTGTGCATTGACTATCGGCAGCTGAATGAAGTGACCATTAAGAACAAGTATCCGTTGCCGCGGATTGATGACTTGTTCGACCAGCTTCAGTCCGCGCTAGTGTTCTCGCAGATTGATTTGCGGTCAGGTTACTATCAGCTGAGAATTCGCGAGTCCGATGTGGAGAAGACTGCGTTCAGTACGAGGTACGGGCATTATGAGTTTTTGGTGATGCCGTTCGGGCTCACCAATGTCCCAGCAGCCTTCATGACCTTGATGCAGAGGGTGTTTCATCCGTATTTGGACCAGTTCGTGGTCATCTTCGTGGACGACATCCTTGTTTATTCGCGGTCTGCCGAGGAGCACGCGTACCATTTGGGTGTGGTGCTGCAGACGTTGCGAGATCACCAGTTGTATGCGAAACTCAGTAAGTGCGAGTTTTGGCTCAGCGAGGTGCACTTTCTGGGGCACGTGATTTCTGGTGATGGCATTTCCGTGGACCCCACCAAGGTCGAGGCAGTGATGCAGTGGCCGAGGCTGAGGTCGGTGACGGAGATCCGGAGTTTCTTAGGGCTTGCGGGTTATTATCGCCGGTTTATCCAGGATTTTTCTCGCATTGCGACCCCGATGACTAGGCTCACGCGGAAGGATGTGCCTTTCGTCTGGTCCGAGGAGTGTGAGCAGAGCTTCAGGGAACTGAAGAGATTGCTCACCTCGGCTCCGGTGCTGGTTTTACCTTCTGGATCAGGAGGTTTCGTGGTGTGTACAGATGCTTTCGGCGTTGGATTGGGAGTTGTGTTGATGCAGCATGGTAGAGTGGTGGCTTATGCATCTCGGCAGCTAAAGCCCCACGAGGAGAACTACCCTACCCATGACCTTGAGTTGGCGGCGGTGATCTTCGCGCTGAAGATCTGGAGGCATTATCTGTACGGTGAGAAGTTCGAGGTGTTCACTGACCATCAGAGTTTGAGGTATGTGTTCTCGCAAAAGGACCTGAACCTCAGGCAAAGGCGTTGGATGGAGTTCATGAAGGACTATGACTTCACCCTGTCTTATCACCCAGGCAGGATGAATGTCGTCGCCGATGCCTTGAGTCGGAAGGTTGCGGTCAGTGCCTTGATGTTGAGGAAGTGGAGGCTCTGGGAACAGGTGCCCGAAATATCTTTTAGGCTCAAGATTCCCCAGGAGCCAGGGTTGGCAGTGCTCGCGAGTCTGACTGTCACTCCTGCTATCCGTCGTCAGGTGACAGAGGCTCAGCATGCGGACCCTGAGTTGCCCCGGATTCTGGCGATGGCTGATGTGGAGCTCGGCGAGGATGGTGCTGCGAGGTTTCGTGGCAGGATGTACGTCCCAACCGAGGAGCAGGTTCGTCGTGCGGTGCTGCGCGAGGCTCATGGGAGCAGGTACACCGTACACCCGGGTGCGACGAAGATGTATCGGAACTTGCGGAGGCAGTTCTGGTGGCCTGGCATGAAGAGAGATGTCGCCGAGTTTGTGGCCAGGTGTCCGATCTGTCAGCTGGTGAAGGCGGAGCATCAGCGACCAGGAAGTACTCTCCAGCCCTTGGATGTTCCTGCTTGGAAGTGGGACATGTGACCACGGATTTCGTGGTGGGATTGCCGAGGACCCCGACTGGGCAGGACAATATCTGGTTGCTGGTGGATCGGCTGACGAAGGTGACGCGGTTGTTGCCGGTCAAAGTCAGCTGGAGCGTATCCAAGTTGGCTCGCCTTTATGTGGAGCGGATCGTGCCGTTGCATGGGATTCCTATTTCGATCGTGTCGGATCGGGATCCGCGCTTCACTTCTGGATTCTGGAGGAGTTTCCAGCGAGCTCTTGGCACGGAGTTGGCTTTTAGCTCGGCGTATCATCCTCAGTCAGATGGTCAGTCTGAGAGGACCATTCAGACTTTGGAGGACATGCTGAGATCTTGCTGCCTGGAGTGGCAGGGGAGTTGGATTCATCACCTACCGTTGGTGGAGTTTGCCTATAACAACAGCTATCATTCAAGCATCGGCATGGCTCCCTATGAGGCTTTATACGGGCGTCCTTGTCGGACTCCACTTGATTGGTTTGAGGTGGGTGAGCGTGTTTTGACGGGACCGGAATTGGTGCAGCAATGTGTGGACGTTGTGCACCTGGTTCGTCAGAACATGTTGGCGGCCCAGAGTCGGCAGAAGAGCTATGCTGACCGTAGGAGGCAGCCTCTCGAGTTCGCCGTGGGCGATCATGTGTTCTTGAGAGTTTCTCCGATGAAGGGGGTGATGCGTTTTGGACGGCGTGGGAAGCTGAGTCCCCGCTATATTGGTCCTTTCACGATTATGGAGCGCATCGGTGAGGTTGCTTACCGGTTGCGGTTACCTCCTGAGTTGGCGTCGGTGCATGACGTGTTTCACGTCTCGATGTTGCGGAAGTATATGCCCGATGACTCTCATGTGCTCGAGTTTTGTGTTTGGCCTGAGGTGACTCCAGATCTTTCTCTCCCAGAGTTTCCGATCCGCGTGGAGGATAGGCGAGAGCAGCGCCTGCGGAACAAGGTTATTCCCTTGGTAAAGGTCGTGTGGCAACGACACTCTGGTGGTGAGGCTTCGTGGGAACGTGAGGATGAGATGCGTCAGTAGTTCCCGTACCTGTTTGAGTGAGTCTTCCTCTTCTTTCCCCTTGGGTTGTTCTCAATTTCGAGGACGAAATTCCTTAAGGGGGGAGGGCTGTAATATCCTGGACCTTTTGGATCCTTCTTCGTGGGTTCCGGATCTGGTTTTTGGAGCGTCTGGCTCTGTTGTGTCCGAAATTTTATTTCGGACATCTTTCGTGTTCGGATCGACGCGATCCGGAGTCATTTCGGAGGCCCGGAGGCGTTCCGCGGCTTTTTCCGCATGTGTTTTCCGATTCCCGGTGTGTGTTTCGGCTTTTTCTTCGGAAGCTCGATGCAGGCGAACCGGGCGGTTCACCCTGGCACGAGTGGTACCGTTACGATCGGTGCGTTCCGAGGATTCCGAAATGTATTTTTTCTATTTTTCGGTATTTTTCCGAAAAATCGAATTTTCTATATAACCCTATTTCTTTTCTTTTTCTTTTCTTCTTTCTCTTTCTTCTTCTTCTTCCTCCTTCCTTCCCCAACTGTGGCCGCCCTCCTCTCTCTCCCTCTCTCCCATTCGGACGCGGTGAGCCCCTCCCCGGCTGTTGACGGCGACGGCGCGGACGCGTGGGTGGCGGCGAGGCGAGCTCGTGGGCGTGCGGCAAGCGTGAGAAGCGTGAGGAGGCGGAGTTTCTAAAAGCTCGTGGTTTGTGGACGATCCGGCGGAGCATTCGCTCCATTGAGGTAGGGTGACGTTCCTTAGCCTCTTGCCGTTCATTCCCGTGATTTGTAGGCCGCGGGGAGGCCGAGAGGGGCGTGTTTGAGCTTTTGGGGGTTTTTCCATGATTTGGGGAGAGCTCGCCCGATCTATGGTTTTAGCCCGCTATTTCATGTTTTGGTGGCTTAGAAGCATGCTAGGGGTCCTTAGGGGCCTTCCCCTTTGATTTCCCCCTCTCGGTGGAGGCACGGGGGCGTGGTCGAAGTTTTTGGGGTTTTCCCGCCGTAGCGTGCTCGGGAGTGTGTAACGGTCACTCCAGTGACCGTCACATGCTTGTGACGCCCCTAGAGGGGTGCGTCACATTCCTGAGTAGTGTTTTTGGGGGTCGGGGGCTGTAACGGCCTCATGATAGACTGCCATTTGCCTATGACGCGCTTGGGTAGGGCCGTCAGGGGCTTTCGACTGTTGGTTTGTGACCGTTGGGGGTCAGGCCATGTAACGCACCGGGCTAGGCGCGTTACATGCGTGTGACGTGCTGAGGCAGGCGCATTACTTCCTGTTCTCACCCCAAGTGTTAGGGCCATGTAACGCGCTGGGCCAGGCGCGTTACATGCGTGTGACGCGCCGGGCTGGGCCGTTACTTCCCTTTTTGGTTTTGGGAGCGTGGGGGGTGTGTAACGCATGGGGCCAAGCGCGTTACACTCTTGTAACGCGCCTGGACCAGGCCGTTACATCCCTTTCCCCTCTGACCGTGTGACGGTCTGTGTTGAACCGTTAGGCGCATGTAACGGTCTCGCCTAGACCGTTACTTGCTTGTGACGGCCCTAGGGTGGACCGTCACATGCCTGGTTGCCCCATGAGGGTGGCAACCCCATTTTTACTCCGACTGTGGCCACCGTGCGACGGGGCTGGTGCGTGGGGTGATTCCCACACGTTGTCGGATTCGGACGTTGTTTTCCGTTGTCTTGAGAGTCTACTCCTTCAGTGACCCTCCACTAGTCGTAGCCCACCAGTACGAGGTGCTGGTCTCACCTGGGAGTGGTGTACGGGCACTCACCTTGAGACGGTTTGTGGACCGGTTACCGTAGGCCCCTCGTCGGTAGCCAGAGTCCGGCTACGGGGGAAAACCGGTCAGAGGACCAGACCTAGTGACGCAAGGTCTGTGTGTGCACACGTGGTTGGGGGCGGTTGGACCCACGTCGACGGGCGTGACCCCAGCTAGTTACTTGTTTGTGGTTACTTGTGCGGTGTCTATGCCTCGGGTAGGACCTACCACGTCAGGCGGTTCACCTGCGGCGCGGTGTAAGACGTCAGGGGACGCTACCGGCTGTGCTTCTAGTGGGTGGTACTCCTGTCGAGTACGGAGTGACAGACTGTCAGTCGTGTGTTTCCGACCTTCGGGTTTTGCGGTTCGACCGTTGGGTTTCGGTCTTCTTACCGTGGCACGTGTGTCGGTTTGCGTGCCGTAGGGTCTTGTCTTGTAGAGTACAGGGCTTTCCCTTCCGAGGTACTCTCCTACCGCTAGTGTAGTGGTTTCTCGTTTTACGAGGTAGGGTTCGAGTGATCCCTACTGAGTCTTGTTCCGAGACTCATTCCCTGCGTGTTTTCACCGTGTTTCAGGTGAGGCGCCACCTTCGGGGAGCGCGTCAGGAGTGCAGCGTGGTGCGGGTGCCCAGAGATAGTGCCAGAGGTCAGAGCCGGGGTATGCCCCGTGTAGCTGTACTTTTCTTTCTTGTCATTGTACTAGTCGTGGACTATTGTTACTGTTGTTGTTATTTTATTGTGGACCATGTAAAATGTTAGTTCATTTCCTGCTTAATATTATAACTGTTTAATTTCTGCAATTATTTGTGATACTTGTGTAGTCTCCACACCATCCTTTTAACCCTTCCGAGTCTTCGGGCTCGTGGGTGGCGGTGCGAGTCTCGGGTTATCGGGCCTTCCCGGTAATCGGATTCTCGGGTCGTTACATAGGTGGTCTATCGTGAGACCGCCCAAATGGGCGTCCTGCAAATTTGAAAGGGGCTCTCCTGGAGAGTCCTAACCCGAGGGTAAACCATCTAACTCCATCCAAACCTTATCTCAATCCCCCCTAAACTTATCTAATCCCAATCTCAAGAGACCTAAGCTCCCTAACAAGCCCTATAAGTAGGAGGGGAGTCTAAATTCGTGATTCACACATCCTCCCTCTTCTAAGCCTTGAAACTTTTGTTATACTTCACCAAACCATCATGAAGAGGGCCCTAGAGGGGAGTTCCATGGAGGGAGCATCTTTTGAAGGGCCAAACCCGGCCAGGAAGGAGCGGGAAGTGCTCCAACGACTGACCGCGATTTCATGACATCTCAGCTCGAGCCCTCTGAGAGAGGTAAGTTAATCATGATTTCATTTAATTCAATTCTTTCATTTACTTACATGCTTTTCCTTCCTCTCTCTTTTCTTCCATCTTCTTTCTCCCCACCTCAGCTTCTCCCTAGCCCCAAGCGGTATTCCACCTTGAAGTGGTTGGCTCCCATGGTCTGCGCCTTGCCCCTAGGAGTGACATCTATCTTGAGATCTTGGCACTTACAACCTCTCCTAGTACTGGGTCAGAACTACCCAAAGCTTTCCCTTGTTTGGCACAGCATCTCAGCCTTAGTAGAAATCTAGCACCCCCAAACCCACACATTCATATTTCCATCATTTGATGCCACTATCTTACTAGAGGAGGTAGAGACCTACTTCTCTTTACCCAGGTCCCAGGTGGGGGAGGAGGACTCCGTGTGTCACACCGTTGCCCCTATAGATCCTAGGTTCATCTTGGGAGGGTTCATACCAGACAGCAGGGATGTCCACACTTTCATAGGCCCACGTCAGATTCACCTTCTTCCTCTTAGTCAGTGGGTAGTGGAGCATTGTAGGAATCGGTGTGGGTGGGATAAGGCCATAGCTAAGGCCGCATCCATCTGCTTGTGCGGGGCTATCTTGTTTCCTTCAGTTGACCATGTGCTAGAGATTCCCCTTCTTAGTACCATCAGCGGCCTATGGCAGGGTCTTTCTGTAATGTCCCTGGATCTTTCGGATCCTTCGTTATAGGTCCCGGATCTGGTTTGACAGGGTGTTTGACCCTGTTGTGTCCGAAATTTCATTTCGGACATCTTTCGTGTTCGGATCGGCGCGATCCGGAGTCGTTTCGGAGGCTCGGAGTGTGTCCGCGGCTTTTCCGTGCGTAGTTTCCGATTTCCGCGTACGGGTTTCGGCGAGTCCTTCGGAACCCTGTAACGGGTGAACCGGGTCGTTCACCAGCCCGCGAGTGGTACCGTTGCGATCAACGCGTCGAGACGGTCGAGGAGGTGTATTTTTCTATTTTTCGGTATATTTGGCATTTTCGGATTTTCTATTTAAAGCATTTTCTTTTTCTTTTTCTTCCCTTTTTTCTTCTTCCTTCTTTCCCCTCCCGTGAGCGCGCAACGGTCACCCCCCTTTTTCCCCTCCTTGCCCGTTGGAACCTCGCGGCGGCCCTTCCCCTCCGGCGACAGGTGGTGGACCTTGGCGGCAGCGTGGTGACGACGGCGGCGGCGAGAGGATCGCGGCGGTGCCCCCATTGGCGCGTGGTTGTGGAGTTCGTGGTTGAGCTAGATTTGAAGATCGGCGGCGATTCGGTGGATTTCGAGCTTCCTTGAGGTAGGGGGACGAATCGTTACCCTCTTTCTAGCATTCCCCGTGATTTCTAGGCCGTGGAGAGGCCGAGAGGGGCTAGATTCATGTCGGGAGGGTTATTTCCATGTTTGGGGTTTGAGCGTCGGATCTGTCGATTCGTGGGGTTTTTGATCGATTTGGGGCTCTAGATGCATGCTAGGTCGTTGTGGGGTGATTCCCCATTGTTTTCCCTTCACCAAAGGGGGTGAATGGGCGTGGTTTTGTGATTTCTGGCCGTAGTTCGCGAACCAGGCTCGGCCCGATGTCGCGCTATAGTCCAGTGGCGCGTTCTTGATGAACGCGCTGTGTCGTCCGAGCGTGTCCGTCGGAGAAGACGAACAGTAAGGTGGTGGGGGAACGCGCCTGGTTCGGGTAGCGCGATCTCCAGATCGCGCTATCCAAGACTAGCGCGTTCAGATTGAATGCGCTAGCCTTGGGCAGCGCGACATGGAAGATCGCGCTAGCCAAAGCTAGCGCGTTCTTCGGTGTCACGCTAGGGATACCTAGCGCGACCTTTTCCCTTCCGCGAACCGCGTTTTACGGGTAGCGTGACCTCCGGTTGGATGAGTTTTGGACCCGGTTGTGGTGTGGCCCTAGGGATGTCGTGGGCACCCAGTGAGAGCCACAGGGGCACCCGGGGTTCCTCGGAGAATCAGTTACCTAGGTAGGAGTGCCACGTGACTTGAGGGATGGTCGGACCTCATGCGTGTCCCCGGCTTCCGTACCTACCGTAGGATCATCGAGAGTCTGTGCTAGTGCTTGGTCGGTGGTTTCCGTGGATTAGTCCTTACTTCCAGTGACCTGTCCACTAGTCGTAGCTTTCTGCGCACGCGTGTGCGGACCCACCTGGGAGTGGTGGAGAGCGAGACCCAGTGTGACGCGGTTTTTAGGCTGGTTGCCGTAGGGCCCCTTGCCTTTGCCACCAGAGTCCGGTGGGGGGGAAAACCAGCTAGAGGACCCGACCTAGAGCAGATGGTCTGTGTGTGCACACGTAGCTGGGGGCTTAGGGCACGCACTGACGAGTGCGACCCCAGCTAGTCCTTGTTGTGGTACTTGTTGCGTGTCTGAGTCTCACGCCCGGGGCGTTGTAGCTAGACACTTGTGATGCGGTGTAAGACGTCTGGGGACGCATCCGGTCGTTCTTCTTGTGGATGGTGCTCCTGTTCACTGGCAGGCGTGGACTCGTGTTTTGTTGGACCGAGGTTCCGTATTACGGTACCGTTAGAGTAGACGACTTTTCCGTTTATTTACTTTAGCTTGTCGGTTCTATTGTACTCTCGGTTGGTAGGGTTGTCTTCTTCTTCCTCGTTTTCCGTGCGAGGTGGGGATTCACGGGATCCCTACTGGGCCAATGAGATGAGGCTCACCCCTGCTCTTCAGGTGATGCGGGGTCGGTGGGAGGCGCGGCCGAGTTTCAACGTGGGTCTTCCAGCCAGGGCTAGTTGCCAGTCTGCCAGAGCCGGGGGATGCCCCGCGTAGTTGTACTCCGGGGGATGCCCCGTGTTGTTGTACGTCGGGGGATGCCCCGTGTAGTTGTACTTTTTCCTGTTGACTGTACTTTCTTTGGACATGAGACACCGTGGATCTTGTAGCAGTTGGATTTATTTATTGTTATGTGCATTTCCTTTTGATTATTGTGCTATCTCTGTGGACGTTGCAGCTTCTCTTATACCCCACACCACTCCTTTCTACCCTTCCGAGTCTTCGGACTCGTGGGTTGGCGGGCCGAGATTCGAGACGCGCCGGTTCCTTTCCGGTACTCGGATCCTCGGGTCGTCACACTTTCCATCTCCCAGGCAATCCTTGCCTATTTGTACGAGGGCCTTACTTCAGCAGCTTTAGGAGGTCCTGTCTTCGGTTCTATGATCCTTCTAGAGTGTTGGATGGGTGTTAGGATGAAATTCATCCATAAGGAGGATGTCACTTCAGCGAGCAGGATCTTCGGGAGCCACCCCCTCTTCTTTATAGGTGGCGCATTCAGGTTCTCTTCACAGGTGGAGTGCAGGACAGTAGAAAAGAAGACCAGGGATGAGTGGCGACTGCACATCAACAGGCTGCCCCTGGATTGGTTCGTGATGCATCCGGACTTCCTCCGCGACACCATTGTCAGAGTTCCCAGGAGGCCGGGCTTGGACTTGAGGCTCATGAGCGATACCGCGCTGGCGATGTACAGCTCGCACCGGTGCTTCCTACAGGTTGGACTACCCCAGACAGTTCTACCAGCACTACCCCACCTTCCCGCACTCAAGGCGAGGAGGATCGGTACAGAGGAGGATGAGCAGGCGGTCAGGAGTGCCTTGATCACGTGGGAGGTGAGCAGAGTGCTTACCCTATCAACAGAGGTTGCAAAGATTCCGACGACACGCCAGGCATATGTTAGAGAGTTGAGAGAGATACGTCCCCGCGGGGATGCCCAGCGGAGGACTGAGTGATTTTCTTTTATTTTTCATGATGGTATTGATGTAGAGATTGATGCTTAGAGAGTTTGATATGAATGAATAAAGCTGATGATTTGGTTGGTTTGAGTTTGGGCTTTTCTGATGTGAATGAGTGAGTTGGGATATGATTCCAGAATGTACGTGGTCACGGACTGACTGAACCTTCAACTTTAACCTGCCCCTGTACACACACAAACGTAAACAGAAAAGATAGATTAAATCTATTTTAGGCTTAACCCCTTGCCTGTAGTAAGTTAGGAAATAACTAGTTCTTGATTTTTGGTCAATGGGGTAAGTCTTATTAAATAGGCAAACAAAATGACAATGAATACAATGGATGCTATGGATGCAAATCATGAAAATCCTTTTTTGTAATTTTGAAAATTTAATTTTTTTTGATTTTGGAATGTTCGAAATATTTGATTTTTTTTAGATTTTTGAAATATTTGATTTTTTTTTTGGATTTTGATTTTTTTTTCGGGTGATTTGATTGATTTTTTTGGTTTTAAAATATTTAATTTTTTTTTCGGGTTTTGAAATATTTGATTTTTTTGAAGTTTTAAAATATTTAATTTTTTTGGAGTTTTTTTTGAAATATTTGATTTTTTTTGGAGTTTTGACATATTTGATTTTTTTGTCGGTTTTGAAACCAGCTTAAACTTAACAACGGGGAACCTCCCATCTCACTAGGGGTCTCCCAAGTCCAACACGTGCTAAAAGGGACCGCCCGTGGCCGGGGCCAATTTCGCTTAACGGTGTCTCTACCGAGGCCATACCCGGGGTAGGATCCATTCCTTGGAAAACAAAACAAGATTTAGCAGAAAAGCTGGCGGTAGGTATAGAGGTTTTTAGGGCTTGAGTTCTTCTCACGACACCCCCTTTTCAAAGAATTTGATCTGTTGCGCTGGGGCTTTGTGTCCGTCATTGAACCTACATCCTCTCTAGGCACGCATACGACTGGGCTCATAATGTCCCGCGGGGAAACTGTACTGCCACTCTTACCATGCCTAGTTTTATCATTTTTGGGGACTTTCAAACTTTTAAGAGCTTTGAGCTTTGGGTGAGCTTTTAGCTTTGATCTTTGATTTTGCCCCTTTTCTTCTATTTCTTTTCCTTTCTTTTTTTTCTTGCTCTTTTAACATGCGGAATAAGGTCATAACAGATTGCCCCTATTTGAGACCTCTTTTATCGGGGGGTCTAGATCAGTTCTCGCCCCCTTATTCACCACTTGCCCCTATGTTCAGCCAAGAGAGAAGAAAAGCAAGGATCTTCACCCTCCCCTAAGCATGGCCAAGGGAGAGACGGTGTTGCGCAAAAGATGAAAACCAAACAACAGGGGGTCGTGTAGTGTGTGAAATGTTGAACTGAGGATCCCCCTTTGCGATCAGGTGAAGGCACACCCCGCGGCCGGGCTATTGCTGGCTTGACTCTATGGATAAAAGCGTTTTAAATATAGCCCATTCCATGGATTCGGAAATTCCTCACCTTCCGCGTTGATTAGACGATACACATTACCTGGATAGACTTCCTTAACTACAAACGGCCCTTCCCAGTTGGGTTGCAGCTTAGACCTAGACCTACTGATCTGATAAATTTGCGTTTCAAAACCATGTTACCCACTTGGAATTTTCTTTCAATAACCTTCTTTTGGAAATACCGCGAGACACGTTTTTGATAAACCGAGACGTGATTGGCCGCGTTAAGCCTCTTCTCGTCTAAGAGTTCCAGTTGGACTAGCAACGCCTCTCGACGCTCGTCGAGATTAAGTTCTTTGTCCAGTTGCACCCTTAGGGAAGGGATCAGGATCTCGTACGGGAGTACCGCCTCCATCCCATAGGTGAGAGCAAAAGGAGTTTGCCCCGTGGGAGTACGGATGGAGGTGCAATAAGCCCATAGAGCTTCTACCAGTTTATCGGCCCAATCAGCAAATTTGTGTGACTCGCATGTTTTCTTGATGATTTTAAGAAGGGTTTTGTTCGTGGCCTCAGCCTGGCCATTACCTTGGGGGTAGTATGGTGATGAATGATGCAATGATATATTAAATTTCTTACAGAGGTCCCGGAGTTCTTGAGAAATGAATTGAGGCCCATTGTCGGTGACGATATCACTTGGCACTCCAAACCGCGAGATGATATTCTTCAGGATGAAGCGGCATACTGTGGTGGCTTTGATCTCTGCATAAGCTTCAGCTTCCGCCCACTTGGTGAAGTACTCCGTAGTCGTCAAAATGAAGGACTTCTGCTTGACTGCGGAATTCGGGTCACCGAGAGGTCCGATGATATCAAAGGCCCACATGGAAAATGGCCAAGGAGCAGAGAGAGGATGGAGAGAAGAAGCAGGAGCATGGATCTTGTCAGCATGGAGCTGGCATTGAAGACACCTACGGACATAGGTGGAGCAATCTTCTTCTAAGGTTGGCCAGTAATAACCCTGCCTAAGAATCTTCTTCGCCAACGCCTACCCATTTACGTGCCCTCCACACTCACTGGAGTGAGCTGCTTCCACAACCTTCCAAGCCTCATTGCCATCTAGACACCTCATTAGAACTCCAGTGAGAGCCCGCCTATACAATTCTCCAGCAACAATCGTGTATCTTGCGGCGACTCTTCTAATGGCCTTACGCTGCTCGGCGTTTGCCATCTCGGGAAAGGAACCATCCCTGCAATACTGTTCAATCTCATAATACCACGACAATTCTTCTTCTTCTATGATCTCCTCAAGCTCAGTTAACGAAACTTCTTTCACATCTTCCCTTTCTGCCTCCATTTCTACGGATTTCCTAAGGTTGTCGAACCAGGGATCCTGAAGAGAAGGAGCGTCTAGTCGCTGGACCACAATGGTCTCAGTGGCGCGACTAAGGGGGAATGAAAGAGAAAAAGCGAGTGATGCAAGTGCATCAGCCAGGATGTTCTGTGAACGAGGAGTGTGAATATAGATAAGCTTCCGGAATTGCCTAGCCAAGAGTGTGATCGGATCTTGATAGGGCTTAAGCTTAGGGTCACGGGTGCGGTAAGTAGACAGAACTTGACACATCACCAATTAAGAGTCTCCTATGATGTTAAGGTATCGCGCGCCCATGAGGTATGCGTGCTTCAGACCGGCAAGGAGAGCCTCGTACTCGGCTATATTATTCGTGGTAGGAAATGAGAGTTGATAAGCGATAGGGATGGTTACTCCTTCTGGAGTAAGGAGAACGGCGCCGATTCCACGGCCCTGAGAATTGAGAGCACCATCGAAATGGAGAGACCAGAAAAGAAGATGAGTGATTACTGCCAGGTGTTCATTAGGAAATTCGTCCTGGATTGAATCAGTGCGAGGGATAGGAGAATGAGCAAGATGCGCAGCAATGGTGTATCCCTTGATCGCTTTCTGGACGATGAAGGTGATATCGAATTGGGAAAGAAAGCTCTACCAGCGAGCTAAACGGCTAGAAAGGACATGTTTTTCTAAAAGATAATGAATGGGATCCATTCTAGAGATCAGCTTGATCTCATGGGCAAGAAAATAATATTTGAGTTTTTGAGCTACCCATACTAGTGCTGCACAAGTCTTCTCCATGGCAGTATACTTGGATTCAGCGGGATTATACAACCTTGAAAGATAGTATGCTGCCATTTCCCTTCCTTCATCATCTACCTGAGCCAGGACAGCTCCTAGGGAGTCCTCAATCACAGAAATGTATAGGATCATGGGTTTCCCAGGGACGGGTTGTTGCAGAACCGGGGGATTAGAAAGATAGACCTTAAGATCCTCGTAGGCCTTTTGGCATTGTTCATTCCACTCAAAATTAGCTCCCGCCTTTAATAATTCGTAGAATGGGCAGCATCTTTGCGAATTTTAAGAATGAACCTATAATTGTGAAACATAGGATTTTATGTAACATAGGCTCTGATACCACAAAGACTGTCATGCCCCGATGCGGAATATCGAGGGCGCGACGAGTCGTAAACAATCGTGTCAATCAGAGCATGTACAATTTTATTTCTAAAGACAGAAATGAATGGGAAAATTGTACTTTTATTCCTTCAAAATGAAGTTTACAACACTAATTGATAAGCCATAAAGGCAATTATAAACTTTCAATCCCAAAGTACATCATTCTTGTAAAAACACTAATGATCTACATAAACCTAGGTAAAAAGGAAAATCACTCTCTCACTCTTGTCCATTCCTTTGTTCATTTTCATTTCCTGCAACAATTAACCAAAACGTAGGGTGAGCTAAAAAAAGCTCAGTATGATTTTATATCTCTATGAACCAGGCAATTTTTAAGTATTAACAATTTAAACAATTTTCTAACTTGTATCAGGAAGTGTATAAATATGAATGGAATTTCCAAGTAATTGAGATAATATGATATCAAGATGAATTTTCAAGTAATGACTTTGAACAAGTAAAGAATTTCATGTAATTGGCCATTTTCACGCAAGTCAAGTAATTCATGTAATTTTCAAGTAAACAATTAATAAGTAAACAAGTACGAATAGTGGAATGCCGTATCAAGTAAATCTATCATGCACTTCGGTGCAATACCACACCGTTGGTCAATCAACTCCCATGGACACAAGTACTTTCGGGCGCTCCCCCCAGGACCAGACCGGGCCCCATTAATGCCAGGCATTGAGTCATATGGATCCGAAGATCTCAAGTACGTGTAGACATCCGCTTTAATGTATATGGCCAATGATTTTCAAGAATATGTTGCTTGTAATAAGCACAGATTTGACAAAATTTCAGAAGTTGCAAGAAAAGTAGATAATAATTTAAGGTATCATGTTTAACGACATTAAGTCGTGGAGTTCAAAAATGAACGGTAAGTAGGAAGAAAAATTAAGATAGTAGTTTTATTTTTAAATATCTTAGCTTAATCTCAAAATCATAAAACATCAAGTTTTAGTTATGGAAATATATGTTTATGAATTAAAATCATGAGTTTAGATGAGTATTTAATCATATATTAATTAACCATATGATAAGAAAATAGATTTAACATGCTGAAAGTAGTTTTTTTATACATCAATATGATAGAAAATACTTTTTTACATTCTGAAATAATTTTCGTACGTCACTATGATAAAAAATATAATAGTTATAGGCTGAAAAGATGTTACTTTCTGTGAACGCGCTACAGCTCAGGGTCACGTTCATACAGCATATATAAATACAGTATATATATATTCAAAATATTATATTTTTGATCACCAAAATTTTTGAGAAAATTTTTATGAACGCGCTAGCCGAGACTAACGCGTTCATGAAGAACGCGCTAGTCAAGAGTGGCGCGTTCAGGAACATATATATATATTTAAAATTTTTGAAAACTAAAGGAAATAGATATGTTCGGTATAAACCATAATAGAAATAGACTCCTGATATATGTATAAACACTTTAGGTATTATATATATATTAGAAATAGTATACTTGTGACCCCTGGTCATCTGGGTTTAAAAGGATGAACGCGCTATCCTTGACTAGCGCGTTCATGAACATATGTATATATTTAAAAATTGTAAAAACTAAATGAAAGAGGTAGGTTCGGTATAAACCATAATAGATATAGACTCCTGATATATATATAAACACTTTAGGTATTATATATATATATATTAAAAATATTATACTTTTGATTTCTGGTCATCCGGGGTTAAGGGTATGAACGCGCTAGCCGAGACTAGCGCGTTCATGAAGAACGCGCTAGTCAGGTATAGCGCGATAAGGAAAGTATTATTACATTATTTTATGTATATTTTTAAAATTTTGATCAAAGAGACGGGGTCTGTCGGAACGCGCTGGGTCGGGCTGGCGCGTTAAGAACGCGCTACTGAGGTATAGCACGTTCTGGATCTGATGAAAAAATGGGAATACCCCTCCAATCAAATGACCATAACTTGCTCATTTCATAACATAATTTAATAAATGAGCTATCAATGGAAAGAGGATAGAAAAATACACAAGATAGCATACTTTAATTAGAGTTTAGCCTGAGAGACACCTACCTTTAGACGGATCTAAAGAAATATCCCCAAATATAAGAAAACCCTATGATCTTCCAAATCTTCCTTCAAATCTCCACCAATCTTCGTAGCAGCGTATACTTAACCTCCATGGATAGTTTTAGGGTTGAATGCGGTTCTATTTATAGCAAAAACTTGACCAAATTTGTCAAGATTCCTCACCTAATTCTACCAAACCCATTAAGTCCGAATTAGAAGAAAAATGCCATTTCTTCTCTTAATCTAGCCCATCGTAGGTGTGAAAATAATATAAAAACGGCTGGTCCAAGGTGGGCTGTTAGGTAAGGGTTGATTCTTGAGTCAATCTTCTAGAAATGTGGTTATTTTAATCCCTTAAATATCATATTAAACACATGTTACGAATTTAGGTCAATTTAACCTTTAATAAATCCTTTAATCTATTAATCTAGCCCATTTTTGATTATCCAATGGGCCAATTGTTATCCTAGTCCATTACATGGACTTTTATTGGGCTTACTATGATTTATCTAAGGTTTAAAGCACTTAATCTCTATTTACTTCTAGTTAATTCAAGTAAATTCAATAAACTAGCTTAAAAATATAATTTAATTATTTCATGAAAATTTTAATTACATAATGAAATTGAAAAAATTATTTCTCATTTTTAATTATCGGGTTTCTACATCCTCCCCCACTTAAAAGAATTTGGTCCTCCAAATTCACATTATATAACTAAAAGTCAAAGATTCGAGTAGAAATGTCGAATTTCTAACCTGATATTAAATCTGGGTATTTCTTCTTGATGGATTCTTCCAATTCTTAGGTTACTTCCTCGAATCCACGCTTGCTCCATTGGACTTTCACCATCGGTATGGTCTGATTTCTCAGTTGGTGTAATTTCTGATCCAGTATCTTGATCGGTATTTCTTCATAAGATAAGTCCTTTTGGAGTTTCAATTTTTCAAATTGAATCACATGTGAAGGATCATAGACGTATTTCCTTAGCATGGATACATGGAATACGTCGTGTACACCGGCCAGTTGAGGAGGTAAGGCCAGCTTGTATGCTACCTCGCCGATTCTCTCTAGAATCTTGAAAGGGCCGATAAATCTCAGACTTAGCTTTCCTTTGATGCCGAATCTTCTAATTCCACGGGTGGGTGAGATCTTTAAGAAGACATGCTCCCCCACTTGGAATTCAAGGTCTCTCCTCCGATTATCGGCGTAGCTCTTTTGCCTTGATTGGGCGACCTTTAGCCTTTCTTGTATTAACTGGATTTTGTCGGTTGTGTCTTGTACAATGTCGGGACCAAGCAATCCCTTGTCACCAACCTCGCTCCAGCATAGAGGCGATCTGCAACTTCGGCCATATAATGCTTCGAATGGTGTCATTTGAATACTCGACTGATAGCTATTGTTATAAGCGAACTCAGTCAGCGGTAAGTGTTCATGCCAACTACCACCGAAGTCAATCATGCAGGCTCTCAACATATCTTCAATAATTTGATTCGTCCTCTCGATTTGTCCATCCGTCTAAGGGTGAAAAGCCGTACTAAACCTTAGTCTAGTACCCATAGACGATTGCAAACTCTTCCAGAAATGAGAGGTGAATCTCGGATCTCGGTCCGAAATAATAGAGCTTGGAATACCATGCAGCCTTACGATCTCCTTGATATATAAGGCGGCTAGAATATCCACGGTCCATTTAATCTTGATAGGTAAGAAGTGAGCAGACTTGGTTAACCGGTCCACAATTACCCATATAGCATCGAAACCACTTCGGGTCTTCGGTAATCCAACAATGATGTCCATACCGATACTATCCCATTTCCATTCCGGTATTTTGAGAGGCTTGAGCTTGCCAGCCGGTTTGAGGTGTTCGGCCTTGACTTGTTGACAAACCAAACATCAGCTTACGAACTCGGCTACCTCTCTCTTCATATTAGGCCACCAGAATGTTCTCTTGAGGTCTTGATACATTTTTGTAGCACCTGGGTGAATACTGTACCTTGACCGATGTGCTTCCTCTAGGATTTTACCCTTGATAGTAGAACAATCGGGTATACAAGTTCTTCCTTTAAATAATAGCCTTCCATCATTAGCTAGAAGAAAATCCGGTCGTTGATATAATTTGTCTTTAATTTCCACGATCAACAGATCATCAACTTGCCGTTCCTTGATTTCCGAGAGTAACTCGGGTTGGAGTCGAATATTTGCAATAAAGACTCCGCCTTCCTTCTCCTCCATATTGAGGTTTAAGTTGGCCATTTGCTCAAGTAGATGCCATTCTTTAACCATCATGCTCGATAATAAAGCCATCGGCTTCCTGCTAAGTGCATCAGCTACGGCATTACCTTTTCCGGGATGATATTGTATAGAGAAATTAAAATCCTTTAAATATTCCAACCACCGTCTTTGTCGCATATTGAGCTCCTTTTGAGAGAATAAATATTTGAGACTCTTGTGATCAGAATACACCGTAAAGGCTTCGCCATAGAGGTACTGTCGCCAGATCTTCAAAGCGAAGACCACAGCTGCCAGTTCTAGGTCATGTACGGGATAATTTTCCTCGTGCTTCTTCAATTGCCGTGAGTAATAAGCTATGACCTTGCCATGTTGCATTAATACGCAACCTAGGCCAATTCCAGATGCATCAGCATATACTTCAAACCCTCCTCCTTCTATAGGTAATGTGAGAATAGGAGCAGTCGTCAGACAATCCTTTAAAGTTTGAAAGTTTTTCTCACATTCCTCGGACCAGATAAAAGGATTCTCCTTCCTTGTCAATCTTGTTAAAGATACTGCGATCTTTGAGAAATCCTTGATAAATATTTGATAATATCCAGCCAATCCCAAGAAGCTTCAGATTTCCGTCACACTAGTAGGTCTTTCCCAGTTTTTTACAGCCTCGACCTTTGAAGGATCGACGGCGATATCGTTCTGGGAAATTATGTGACCGAGAAAAGAAACTTTCTCCAACCAGAAATCACACTTGCTTAATTTGGCATAAAGCTTGTGATCTCTTAATAATTGAAAGGCCTTCTTGAGATGTTCTTCATGTTCTTCCTTGGACTTGGAGTAGATCAAAATGTCGTCGATGAATACAACCACAAATTGATCGAGGTACGGCCTGAATACGTTGTTCATCAATTGCATAAATGCGGCAGGCGCATTTGTTGAGCCGAAAGGCATAACGGTGAACTCATAATGACCATACCGACTTCGGAATGTCGCCTTGTGAATATCACTTTCCTTGATCTTCAATTGATGATAACCAGATCGAAGGTCAATCTTTGAGAAATATCGAGCTCCGGAAATCTGGTCGAATAATTCATCAATCCTCGGTAAAGGATATTTGTTCTTGATGGTGAGTTGATTCAATTACCGATAATCAACACATAGTCTCATCGAACCATCTTTCTTTTTAACAAAGAGAACCGGGGCTCCCCAAGGTGAAGTACTTGGTCGGATAAACCCCTTCTCCAGTAATTCCAATAATTGATCCTTTAATTCTTTCATTTCCACGGCAGACATCCAATATGGAGCTTTAGAAACTGGTGCCGCTCTCGGAATTAAATCAATAGAGAAAATCACTTCTCTCTCGGGAGGAATATCAGGCAACTCGTCCGAAAATACATCAGAATAATCCCGAACGATAGGAATGTCATTTAGAACGGGTTCCGTATGCTCGGTGATAGTGATAGAAACTAAGAAACAGGCACAACCCTTCCTTAATAATTTCTCAGCTTTGAGGGCCGAAATGAGAGGTATGTGCTTGGAATGCCTGATACCCGAAAATAGAAGGTCGGGGTAACCCATAAAAGTTACCGTACCCAACTTGTAATTGACACTGGCTCCATGTGTAGATAGCCAGTCGACACCCAAAATAACATCATATCCTTCCATCTCCATGCATACCAAATCAGCGGGTAAGTTGTAACCACTAATTAGAATTTCACTATCGGGATAGAAATATTTAATCTCCGTTCCCGTTCCAATAGGTGTAGTAATGGTAAGTGTAGAATCTAATGGAACATGCTTCATAGGTAAAAGACCAATAAATCTTCTAGATATAAATGAATGCGTAGCTCCAGTGTCAAATAAGACAGAGGCAGACTTGGAGTATATGAAAAGAGTACCTTCCACGACTCCTCCTTCCTCGGTAGGTTCCGCATTCATTAGAGCTTGGAGTCTCCCTTGCTTCTTTGCAATAATTGGAAGCTTTGCCGGTGGTGGAGCTTGCTCGTTGAGAAGAGGGCAATTCGGGATCCTATGCTCCCGACTCCCACATCGGAGACATGCGCCGAGTTTTCTCCAGCATTCCTCGGCTTTGTGTCCGGGCTTCTCGCAGAATTTACATAATTCTTTTGATGTTGCCGATATAGGGACAATTTGCTTGTCGAATGTCCTCGGCTTCTTGTCCCCTTGAAAATTATGTCCACCTTTGTTTAAATTACGCTCGTCCTAGATGAAGTTACACCCATCATTGGGCCTTTTCTTCCCGAAGGAAGGTTTGAAACTTCCAGACCCAGTAACTTGCTCTCTCTTGGCTTCCCTTCCTCGGATGCGATCCGATAACTCCGTTGCATCTTCTAGTAGTTGTGCTCTCCGTATCGCATCAGAATAAATTTGGATATCCATGTGGATGCACTTTTTTATTATTATTTATTATTATTATGTTGTTCGTTTATTGGTTTATTAAGTGCGTGGGCGTGCCAGTCACCGGAGTGACAATTTATTCGGGCTCCGAAGAGCCCATGGTGCGCTCGACCTGACTTCGTCAGACGATTGTGTGGTTCGTGTCGGGACCAGATCCCGTCATGCCGTAAAGGTCACGACGTCATTTACATCCCCCATACGAGGGAACAAACTTGATTAATTACCGAAGTTAGGGGCCCTGCGGCCGAAAGGACTAATACTAACTGCGCGAGAAAGAAACATGAATAAATCACATTGAGATCCGCATCGGGATATGGGCCACGGGCTATATTGGTCACTCGTGGACCTTTTTCATGTTCGGACGAGGGTCCGTAATAGAAACGCGATGGAAGCCGGTATGAATCCGTTCAAATGTCTATCGAACGCGCGGCAATTTCAATAACGGCTCGAAAAGGGTCCGGTCTTTAGAAACGGGTCCGGTCTAATCAGAATGTCGGCCCGATGCGAGGTCGGGTCGTGGCCGTATTGAGGTAATCCTCGCGACTTAGGCCCGACCTGCAGGGACGGCATTGTTATTCCCTTCCGCATCGGGTCACGAGAGAGACGGGGCTGCAATGATAGATTTTATCGTCTCTTTATCTGGGCTTCCGATTATAGATATACATATGTATTTTCTTTTACTTATTTCCCTTTTATGTATTTTTGTGAATGATTTTTTATTATTATTATTATTATTATCATCATTGTTATCTCACATTTTTTGTTTATTCCTTATATATATATTCGGATTTATTTATTTATCGTAATTTTTATTAATTTATTATTATTATTATTGTTACCATTATATACATATTATATATATATTTTTGGAGAGAGAGTGGGCCACTGGAGGGCCAAAAAAGGGGGGGCTGAAGGGGCGTGCCGGCGAAGGGCGGCTAAGCTGGGCGTGCCGGTGAAGAACGCGAGCGGGTGTGCCGCTGAAGGAGGGCAGGAGTGCACCGGGTAGGAGAGTTGATTGTATACTGGGTGGAGGGGTTGGGGCGCGCCGGGGAGTGCACCGGGCAAGGGCGGATGAAGGCGTGTCGGCGAGGATGTCACAGGGTGCGCTGGGTAGAGATTGGGCTAGGTCGGTGCAGACCTGGGCTGGCAGCAGGTCGGTGCGAGTCCACCATGGGGTCGATGCAACTGTAACTGGGGTCGATACAACTATTGCACAGGGTTGAAGACAGGTCGGAGCAGCCTGCAGGCTGGAGTCGGTGCAGCTTTGAGCTGTGGAGGGGCAAAGTCGGTGCAGCCTACGGGTTGAAGTCGGTGCAGCCTTGGGCTATAGAGGGGCAAAGTCTATACGGCCTGCGGGCTGAAGTCGGTGCGGCCCTGGGCTGTAGAGGGACAAAGTCTGTACGGCCTGCGGGCTGAAGTCGGTGCGGCCCTGGGCTAGAGAGGGGCAAAGTCTGTACGGCATGCGGGCTGAAGTCGGTGCAGCCTTGGGCTGGAGAGGGGCAAAGTCTGTACGGCCTGCGGGCTGAAGTCGGTGCGGCCTTGGGCTGTAGAGGGGCAAAGTGTGTACGGCCTGCGGGCTGAAGTCGGTGCGGCCCTGAGCTGTAGAGGGGCAAAGTCTGTACGGCCTGCGGGCTGAAGTCGGTGCGGCCTTGAGCTTTAGAGGGGCAAAGTATGTACGGCCTGCGGGCTGAAGTCAGTGCGGCCTTGGGCTGTAGAGGGGCAAAGTCTGTACGGCCTGCGGGCTGAAGTCGGTGCAGCCCTGAGCTGTAGAGGGGCAAAGTCTGTACGGCCTGCGGGCTGAAGTCGGTGCGGCCTTGAGCTTTAGAGGGGCAAAGTATGTACGGCCTGCGGGCTGAAGTCGGTGCGGCCTTGGGCTGTAGAGGGGCGAAGTCTGTACGGCATGCGGGCTGAAGTCTGTGTGGCCTTGGGCTGTAGAGGGGCGAAGTCTGTACGGCCTGCGGGCTGAAGTCGGTGCGGCCTTGGGCTGTAGAGGGGCAAAGTCTGTACGGCCTGCGGGCTGAAGTCGGTGCGGCCTTGGGCTGAAGAGGGGCGAAGTCTGTACGGCCTGCGGGCTGAAGTCGGTACGGCCTTGGGCTGTAGAGGGGCGAAGTCTGTACGACCTACGGGCTGAAGTCGGTGCAGCCTTGGGCTGTGGAGGGGCAAAGTCTGTACGGCCTGCGGGCTGAAGTCGGTGCGGCCTTGGGCTGTAGAGGGGCAAAGTCTGTACGGCCTGCGGGCTGAAGTCGGTACAGCCTTGGGCTGTAGAGGGGCAAAGTCTGTGCGGCCTGCGGGCTGAAGTCGGTGCGGCCTTGGGCTGTAGAGGGGAAAAGTCTGTACGGCCTGCGGGCTGAAGTCGGTGCGGCCTTGGGCTGTAGAGGGGCAAAGTCTGTACGGCCTTCGGGTTGAAGTCGGTGCGGCCTTGGGCTATAGAGGGGCGAAGTCTGTACGGCCTGCGGGCTGAAGTCGGTGCGGCCTTGGGCTGTAGAGGGGCGAAGTCTGTACGGTCTGTGGGCTGAAGTCGGTGCAGCCCTGGGCCCGGAGTCAGTGCAGGTCACGAGGACTATGCACGTGGAGAATAAGGTCGTGCACATATGCACCGGGCTAGGCCAGGGTTGGTGCACAAAGGCGCCGGGTTACCAAGGAAAGGCATGCCGAGCGTGCCGTTGGGGGTTCAAGGAGGTAAGGGAGTGTGCCGTGGAGGGTTGATAAGGTGTACCGGCGAAGGCTGGAATAGGCATGCCGGCGAAGGCCCACTCCTCCTTTACTTATTTTAAGGCTTTTCTTTTCTTCTTTTCCTTGATCTTTATATAGTTTTGTACAAATCTTTTCTCCCTCTTCCCCCAACCTTTTCCTTACTGATTGAGCGTTTAATTTACCACCTAGTCATTTAATCCAATTCTTCTCATGTTGTCCGCAGTGCCTTATTTCGGTTAGAGTGTTCTATAGCCGATCGTTTTGTTCGTTCATTGCTTCCCTTTGCCTTTTAAACACATTATTATCATTTCTACCAAAAAATCGGCAGCATCTCCCCTTGACCCGAGCGTAAGGGAGATAAAGGGAACGCGCCCACAAGGAGTGGCGGAACCCGTCAATTGGGGGTGGGCGCCCAAAGGTGGCAGCACCTTTGATGAAACTTCAGAAAACCTCGGAGAAATCAACGAGCGGGAGACCCGGCTAAGACAGACTGGGAGTGCACTAGGTAGGAGGATATGGCAACCGTGCCGGGCAAGAGGGCTCCAGGAGCGTGCCGGGCTAGAAGGGTTAGAGGGTGCACCGGCTAGAGGGGCTGATAGGCCGTGCCGGGCTGGAAGGTGTACCGGATGGGGCTGGCTAGAGTGTGCCGGCCTAGGAGGGCCTGGGGTGTGCCGGGCAGGGACGATTAGGGAGTGCACCGGCCAACGGACGAGGGACTGTGCCGGGCTAGCTGGGGATGGACTGCATCGGACTAGAAGGGCCAAGGATGCAACGGACAAGGGGCTTGAAGCTATAGCGGTGGAGGGTATGGGTTGGCCTACCAATGAGAGGAAGCTGTTGGCACATTGGGTTAGGTCTAAGCCCAGGGGTGCATTAACTGACCAGGGGGGAAGAAGATCAAGAATGTTAAGGAAGCAGGGGCTCAAGCGGCCTAGAAGGAGGGCACATCTCCTCTACGGGGGTGGGGACACTCTATTGAGCTAAATGGCATGCTCTGGAGTCAGACTCACAGGGGGAGAAGCCCATACAAGAAGCCACTATCAAAGGACCCCTCTCGATGGCGCTACACCAAGACGTTGTACATTAGATCGGACAGGCCGGCATCATGGAAGGAGATTAACATAAGGAGCAAGAACACCAGAGAAAGGGGAGAAGCAAGTGGCAAAACATATCATAAGAAGAAACCAACGAGAATGACATGAAACCTAGCAGAGGGGCATCTTTTATTCATGATAGAAAATGACCATGGTTGGCCAAGGGTCAAGCGTTACAGAGTATGTCTGAAACAAGCTACAAAAGGGATGAGAAGAGGAACAAGAAGATAAACAAAAAAGGAAAGAAGGGGTGAGGAGAGAGCCGGGGCCGAGCAGGGGCGACGGCTCCCTTGTCTTCCCCCGCTACCTCCCGCTACATAGGACCTCTCTCTCTTTTCTTACTATCTTTCTCTCTTTCTGGCCTTTTCTTCCCTGTAGCTCCCTGGGCTTGCCGAGCTTGGGCGGACATGGCTCTCCTTCTTCCTCTTCTCTCTTCTCCCTTCTTCTGTCTGCCTCTTCCTTCTCTGGGTGTCTCGTGTGGTCTCTCTGGCCCTCCATTCTTCGTCGAAGCAGAGGGGTTTTATACTCCGGGACCATCCGATGACGGCCGGGGACAGGAGTAGGTGGGGTGACGACACCCCAGCAAGGTGCAGGTATGGGCCTGCCATGCCTTCGCTGCGCGCCGAGGGCTACGAGCGTTGACCGGCGTGGATGGGCCGAACGCTGTGCCGCTGGGGGCTGAGGAAGGCGTGCCGCTGGAGAGCCTCGCAGGTGTGCCGCTGAAGGCCTTCGCAAGTGCGCTGTTGAGGGGCTGGAAAAGTGTGCCGGCCAAGGGGTGTTTGTACTGCACCGGGTGAGGGCGTTCGACAGTGTGCCGGCAGAAGGACACTAAGGGCATGCCAGGTGGAACATTATCCGGGGAATTAGGCAGGAAGAACTCTGTGTGATGGTTCTTCAGCGCTACAATCACCGTGAACTTCATATTCCACTTCTCATCAAGAAACTTGAAAGCCTCAATAATTTGATCCAACTCTATATTCAGAACCTGGTTGAATTGTGATTCACTCACACCATCCCGAAAGATAATCACTTGGTCTGGTTTCCTTTTGCCAGAGTTAACATAGAAATCCAGTAAAAGTTCCCGAACTATCCCAGAATCTTCGTTATCTGATCCGGGCTTGAATAGAGAATCTATTATTTCAACCTCCGGTGACTGGGTGCGCACTGCTGCTCTATAACGAGATATTAAAGGCCATTGTCGTGAACTAACAACACCCAGTTTGGCATTGATCCTGAGAAGAACATTCGTAACATACTGATCATTGATTCTAGTAGGAGCATGACAATGAGTGACAATACCAAACTCTGCAAGGTTCTTGCGCTTCCAAGGGCCATAAATATCAGAATTCTTCCGTTCCGGAAGAAGACAGAGAAGGAAACATGGTATCCCAGGAAGTTTGGACTGTATTTGGTCAAATATTTCATCCACCGGAACAGTTGGTGGTGTTGGTGATGGAGGGGCAGCATCCATCGGAGAAAGTGCCATGGCTTTGCTTCTTTTTTTTTTTAATTTCAAGAGCTCTCACTATGAGTTGGACATTGCAACCAATCTTTGAGAGAGTCAAGATGCATTCACGATCAACTGCTGAGATGTTTCTGTAGGTAGGAAGATGTCTTACTTCATTGCTGTCAAGTAACTCATGGTCATGCACATTGCTAATTTGAACAAACCCCATCGTGCAAGTCCCTGACTTGAAATCCTTCTTTATCACCATCTGGGCCTCACAATTGCAGCGCGATGATTTCTTATTTCTTTAACGTTTCAAATCTGCCATTTTCCTAGGTAGGTTTAAACTTGGCTGAGAAACTGTTCTTCCTAGCAAAGCCGCAATAAAATTCTTCGGGTTCATCATCACTGCGGAAAGATCGTCCAACATATGGAGTCATGCCAACTGTTGCATTTTCTGATGGAGGTTGTGGTGAGACGGTGATGAGAGGGGGGGGGTCATCCGGTATGGTGATTATCCGGTGCGGGCGGAGGTGTGCCATCCGGCACAGCTTTTGGGGTGTTACCCGGCACAGTGGGTGTGTGCCATGGAGTCGGCACGGTGGCGTGCCGGTGAGGTGGTTGGAGGTGTACCGGTGAAGGTGCTCGCGGGTGTGCCGGTGAAGGCGCTCGCGGGCGTGCCGGAGCGGAGCATACAGAGTGTGCCGGTGGAGGGACGAGGCCTCGAGATGCCACCGGAGGAGATGAGGACGGGTCAGAAGTAAAGGCCTTGGCCTGGCCAGCAGCAGCATCGAACGCAGAGGCTGCATTCGAGATGGGACGGTGGGCAGCATAGCCATCGTTGGATGGCTCGGCGACGACCTCAGGAATGCCAAGAGATGATGCATCGCGGAGGGACGTCCAATGGCCGCCTGCTGGAGCAGTGGTGCTAGCGACCGAAGCAGAGGAAACATGCCTGCCATCACCCTTCAACAAGAACATAGTATCGTGATGGGGGGTGTCCCATCACGGCCAACGACGGTCAACGCGCTTGCATTACCAGAGAAAGACGTCGGGCGATGGGCTGACGAAGGGGGAGCCAGTTGTGAAACCAGAGGCAGTTCCTTTCCGCAAGTAAGACCAAGAATTTGTGCCAGAGGATAAAGCATGTGGCCTCAATCTCATAACATCATATGTGAACAAGTTTACTATGTCATCTGGAGAAAGTGTTGTAGACACGAGCAGGTCTTGAAATAAGATGAGAGAGTAGCACATGGAGTTGGTTCCAACACAAGATTCCAGAACTGTGGCAAGTGACTGCACTTCTATGGCAGCTTCTCGTCCTACTGTCAACATCTGAACAGTTCCTCGTTCTCCCAGACACTCACGGAAGGAAGGCATTTGAAATTTCTTTCCCACATGAAAATCAGGTAAGTAATCCGTGACAAAAAAATGTAGATGACTCCTCGCCAGATCACCACTAGGATGTTTATCTAGTAAAGAGTGTAAAAATCCATAAAACATTACAAAAAGGGAGTGCACACCCTTCAGAACAACGCGCAATGCGTCACAGCGCCAAATATGCTCAGATTTCTTACTCTTTTCAACTATCATAACCATCCATATGTCCGGTTCAGCCTGATAAAATATGTGGGAGTGTCTTTCTGCTTCTATGACCTCACAATCAGCTTCAGGAGAGAAAATTCTTATAGATGTAACGAGCCCCTTGGTGTGCCATCCGGCACAGTGGCTGTGTGCCGTGGGAGATGGCGCGGGAGCGTGCCGCGGTGGGAGGCGACCGCACCGGTGAGGGAGAAAATGAGAGAGAGAGAGAGAGAGAGAGATCATGTAGGCCCTCCCCTTTTATTTATTTGTTTATTTATAATTATATATATATTACTTATATATATATATATATATATATATATATATATTAGTTTTTTAATACTCTTTTCCTCTTCTCTTCTTTTTGTTTCTTCACCATTATTTATTCTTTCATTTCTAACCTTCTTCTTTTTCTCCGTCCGCTTCAAAATGGTTGGAGTTAGAATGCGCCCGCTGTCCGCAAGAATTTTGACTGTCCACAATCCATCGGGGCCAGTTGAGTAATATATTGAGACTTAAGGCCGTTAAGAAATCTCCGTGCCTTCATTTTGTCAGTACCCACGAGAGATGGAGCGTACCGAGATAACCTTGAAAATTGAGCTTCATATTCCGCAACTGATAAACCCCTTTGCTTCAAAGCGGCAAACTCGGCGGCCTTCCTTTCTTGTACTCGATCGGAGAAGTATTTACTATTGAAGTGTTCCACGAACTCTTCCCATAATACTTGGTGGTGCGGTAAAGTTGCTTCGACCGATTCCCACCAGGCACGTGCATCCCTTTCTAGTTGAAAAGTAGCAAGTAGGACCTTTTCCTCGTCAGCACATTGCATGACTAGGAAAATCCTCTCAATTTCCTTAATCCAATGTTCGGCCTCATCCGGATCCGTAGATCCTGCGAACTTGGGAGGGTTCATGCTTCGGAAATTCCTATGCAAATCTCCGGCTCCTCGGTTTGCTCCTCCCTGAGCAACCTGTTGGAGGGCTTGGGTTAAGCCTTGAACAGTGCGCTGCATCTCGCGCCGTTGAGCTCTCTCGGCGGCCATTTGCGAGAATTAGCCTGAAACCATAATTCTAAGGTTTATTATTTTTATTTTGGTATTTATTTCCTGATAATTCCATTTTTATTAAAACGTAACCCGTGTTTCTACCCAAATCTTACCGGGAAAGTTCAAGATCTATCAAATTTATAGATATTGATCTAGAACCTATGTTTGAGGGAAAACTATGTTTTAAGAATGAACCTATAATTGTGAAACCTAGTATTTTATGTAACATAGGCTCTGATACCACAAAGACTGTCACGTCCCGACGCGGAATATCGAGGGCGCGACGAGTCGTAAACAATCGTGTCAATCAGAGCATGTATAATTTTATTTCTAAAGACAGAAATGAATGAGAAAATGGTACTTTTATTCCATCAAAATGAAGTTTACAGCACTAATTGATAAGTCATAAAGGCAATTACAAACTTCCAATCCCAAAGTACATCATTCTTGTAAAAACACTAATGATCTACATAAACTAGGTAAAAAGGAAAATCATTCTCTCACTCTTGTCCATTCCCTTGTTCATTTTCATTTCCTGCAATAATTAACAAAAATGTAGGGTGAGCTAAAAAAAAGTTCAGTAGGATTTTATATCTCTATGAACCAGGTAATCTTTAAGTATTAACAATTTAAATAATTTTCTAACTTGTATCAAAAAGTGTATAAATATGAATGGAATTTCCAAGTAATTGAGATAATATGATATCAAGATGAATTTCCAAGTAATGACTTTGAACAAGTAAAGAATTTCATGTAATTGACCATTTTCACGCAAGTCAAGTAATTCATGTAATTTTCAAGTAAACAAGTACGAATAGTGGAATGCAGTATCAAGTAAATCTATTATGCACTTCGGTGCAATGTCACACCGTTGGTCAATCAACTCCCATAGGCACAAGTACTTTCGGGCGCTCCCCCCAGGACCAGACCGGGCCCTATTAATGCTAGGCATTGAGTCATATGGATCCGAAGATTCCAAGCACGTTTAGACATCCACTTTAATGTATATGGCCAATGATTTTCAAGAATATGTTGTTTGTAATAAGCATAGATTTGACAAAATTTCAGAAGTTGCAAGAAAAGTAGATAACAATTTAAGGCATCATGTGTAACGACATTAAGTCGTGGAGTTCAAAAATGAACGGTAAGTAGGAAGAAAAATTAAGATAGTAGTTTTATTTTTAAATATCTTAGCTTAATCTCAGAATCATAAAACATCAAGTTTTAGTTATGAAATATATGTTTATGAATTAAAATCATGAGTTTAGATATGCGTATTTAATCATACATTAATTAACCATATGATAAGAATATATATTTAACATGTTGAAAGTAGTTTTTTTATACATCAATATGATAGAAAATACTTTTTTTACACTCTGAAATAATTTTCGTATGTCACTATGATAAAAAATATAATAGTTATAGGCTGAAAACATGTTACTGTCTGTGAACGCGCTATAGCTGAGGGTCGCGTTCATACAACATATATAAATACAATATATATATATATTCAAAATATTATATTTTTGATCACCAAAATTTTTGAGAAAATTTTTATGAACGCGCTAGCCGAGACTAGCGTATTCATGAAGAACACGCTAGTCAAGAGTGGCGCGTTCAAGAACATATATATATATATTTAAAATTTTTGAAAACTAAAGGAAAGAGATAGGTTCGGTATAAACCATAATAGAAATAGACTCCTGATATATGTATAAACACTTTAGGTATTATATATATATTAGAAATATTGTACTTTTGACCCCTGGTCATCCGGGTTTAAAAGGATGAACGCGCTATCCTTGACTAGCGCGTTCATGAACAGATGTATATATTTAAAAATTATAAAAACTAAATGAAAGAGATAGGTTCGGTATAAATCATAATAGATATAGACACTTGATATATATATAAACACTTTAGGTATTATATATATATTAGAAATATTATACTTTTGATTTCTGGTCATCCGGGGTTAAGGGTATGAACGCGCTAGCCGAGACTAGCGCGTTCATGAAGAACGCGCTAGTCAGGTATAGCACGATAAGGAAAGTATTATTACATTATTTTATGTATATTTTTAAAATTTTGGTCAAAGAGACGGGGTCTGTCGGAACGCGCTGGGTCGGGCTGGCGCGTTAAGAACGCGCTACTGAGGTATAGCACGTTCTGGACCTGATGAAAAAATGGGAATACCCCTCCAATCAAATGATAATAACTTGCTCATTTCATAATACAATTTAATAAATGAGCTATCAATGAAAAGAGGACATAAAAATACACAAGATAGCATGCTTTAATTAGAGTTTAGCCTGAGAGACACCTACCTTTAGACGGATCTAAAGAAATATCCCAAAATATAAGAAAACTATTTGATCTTCCAAATCTTCCTTCAAATCTCCACCAATCTTTACAGCAGCGTATACTTAACCTCCAGGGATAGTTTGACGGTCGAATGGGGTTCTATTTATAGCAAAAACGTGGCCAAATTTGTCAATATTCCTCACCTAATTCCACCAAACCCATTAAGTCCGAATTAGAAGAAAAATGCCATTTCTCCTCTTAATCTAGCCCATCTTAGGTGTGAAAATAATATAAAAACGGCTGGTCCAAGGTGGGCTGCTAGGTAAGGGTTGATTCTTGAGTTAATCTTCTAGAAATGGGGTTATTTTAATCCCTTAAATATCATATTAAACACATGTTACGAATTTAGGTCAATTTAACCTTTAATAAATCCTTTAATCTATTAATCTAGCCCATTTTTGATTATCCAATGGGCCAATTGTTATCCTAGTCCATTACATGGACTTTTATTGGGCTTACTATGATTTATCTAAGGTTTAAAGCACTTAATCTCTATTTACTTCTAGTTAATTCAATAAATTAGCTTAAAAATATAATTTAATTATTTCATGAAAATTTTAATTACATAATGAAATTGAAAATATCATTTCTCATTTTTAATTATCAGGTTTCTACAAGGGTAATGGGCCCTCTTCGGGCTCGGTCGGGCAGGTCCGTAAGCGGCGGGTGGAGGAACATTATGATATTGCGGCGGCCGTTGAGGCTGTTGGGGTGGTGGTGGTGGTTGTTGCGAGTGTTGAGGAGCCGGGAAAGTGGGTTGGGAAGCTTGTGGAGCGGCGAACTGGGGGTTGCGTGGAGGCTGCGGGAAGTGAGGTGGAGCGGCTTGGTGGGGAAATTGAACAGCCTGGACCTCCTCGTTGATTTGCACTCCCTCAGTGACGGGGCCCTGGGACTTTCTGGCGATTTTGGGTTTCTGGGCCTCGAACATTGAATAAATAGGGGAGTCTTTAAACTGCGTCTCTATGAACCGAGCCCTGCTGTATAACTGGTGCATATTTGAAATGTCATTCATTGCCAAAATATTTCTGAATGTCGGGGTGGCATTGGAGATTAACAACTTAACTTTCTCTTCTTCCGGGATTTGCCCGGGCACACGTGAGGCCATCTGCCTCCATCGATCCGCATAGGTTGCAAAATCCTGCTCCGGCTTCATCTTTTCCGCTACCAGGTCGGTGAAGGAATATTCGGGACCGACCCGATCTTGGAACCTCTGGATAAACTTCTCCTTGACTGTCTTGAAATTTTCTGCCTCCTCCAGAGGCAAGGTATAGAACCACTCCAGGGCGACCCCGTCCAATGATCAGCGGAATAAGTAAGCCATCAGGCGATCATCATGCTGGAACTGCGCTGACTCGTAAAGAAACTCCCTGACATGAATGAACGGGTTGCCGTTCCCGTCATATTTTCGGTACACGGGGAGCTCGGACTGAGGAGGAAAATGAATCTCCTGAAGTTAGGAATAGGGACATCAGCCAAAGACTGCGGGCCAACCCGCTTGTGGAGGAGGTCAATTTGTTGCTGCATAGCAGCCCATTTGTCAAGGAGTTCCCGCTCTCGGGAAGGAGCGGACTGAGCAGGAAAGATGGAGCCCGGATGAGGAACGGAGGGGTGAACCGGCTGGGAGGGGAGCCCATAGGATGGATAATGGGCCAAGAAAGGGCCCATATCCACGTGAGTGAATTGGGCAGCCCCGGGTTGTAAACGAGTGAAATCAGCCGGGGCCAGAGGGGCCTGCGGCGATGGAGAGATTGTAGTGTATGGATCAAGGTAAGGACCAGAGGGGACCTGGGCCTTCCCCTTATCAAGATACTGATGGGCCGAGGTGGAGGCCTGGCCCGCTTCCATGCTGGGGTATCAGAGAACCTGGGAACGGATGGGAGTAAGATCAATGGGGACAGCAGGGACAGGTGCTGACCCAACAACAGGAGACGTAGTGGTGGTGGTGGCAGTCACGCCATAGGAAGGAACTGAGGACGGGGTGTCTGCCCCTTGCAGGGCTTGCCGGATAAGGTGGAGCTGAGAGGGATCAAGCTGGGCCATCAAATTAAGAATTTGACCTGCCGAATTTTTTGTGGAGGAACCAGGACGGGAGGGCTGAGAGCCCTCGATGGCGATGGTCGGGAGAGGAGGGGCAGTCCCCTCTCCTCCCTGCACATGGGCGACCCTGGGCGGGTCCTCAAGAAGTCAGCGAGGGAGAGAATCCTCGTGGGAATGGGAGAAGTCGTATGACGACATGGGAGATGATGAATCAAACAGAGGATTAAAGTAAGAAATGAAGTGAGAGTTGCCCCTAGACGATGATCCTACGAGGAAGAAACAACTCCGCATGCACTGATGATAACGGGGAAGGTGGAGGCAAACATCCCTAAGTAAAGAGTTAAAAACCAACAACTCGAATGAGATGTACACAATGGAGGAGGAGATGAGAGGAGAATCAGCCACTTAAACAACCAAGTTGTCAAATGATGCGTGACAATTTTTAGATTCCTCTTCTAGGACCTTAGTGGATTAATTAATGTATAAATTCGCTCAACCACAAGGTACCTAATCATGGTAGGAAATGAGGAACTGGGTGACTCTATGGAACTCTCTCTCTCTCTCACGGATGTAAACCCTAGACTGGGGGTGGATACAGTACAACCTGCCCGGTGTCCGTGTGGGAATCCACGGCTCACGGGGGCTTACGGAGGTCCTTAGTAAGGTCCCCTAGTTGGCTCCAAGGAGTATGAGACGAGAGGAAACCCTTCCTCGGTAGGAATGCAACTACTATGAAAAGAATGTATGTCCCTATGCGCACCGGAGTGCATGTAAAGTCTAGCCTAGCAACTAACAACCAATGATCAACCAGATATGCAAGTAACTAAAGCAAGCATGCAACGGAGATATCAGAGCAGGGGGAGATCAATAATCAACACCAAATATCATGGAAATCAACTAACATGGCAATCACAGTGAACCACGGGTGCACTGTAGCACCACAAGCACGGTCTATAGAAGGCCGCTCAGAGAGAAGGACGGTCTGTATACAACCGTATAATTCAGGGAGTAATGACAAAATAACAGGGAAATCAGAGAATGCTGGAAATGAACAATGACAGAAATGAGACGCGTACCAGGATGAGCGGTCTATGGACAGCCGCTTAATGACTGGAACAGACCTGGATCAACCGTGTAACAGCAACCAAGCCAATAGAGTAAAGGCAGAGGCGTACCTATGCCAGCAAGATGGACAGTGTACTATCAGCCGCACATAAGTTGGACGGCTCTGGATGAACCGTTCAAATTCCAGAGGACAAAAAACGCAACCAGCAAAGATCAACCTGGAACCACTCGAAGAAAAGGATTAACAAAGGAAAAGAGAGGGTCAGCAAGCCACTAACACGATGGACACTAGGTGTCCCACCGTGATCGCCACAAAAGAAGGGTGTAGATATATTTCTCCTCCTATCCGTTCTTTAATGCCCTCCCATGTCTATCTTACCACATCCAACATGGGAATGAATGAAGACAGAGGGAAAGGGAGGAATAAAAACCTGTGATCGCCACCAAGGCGCCGAACGTGATGGACACGCCGTACCTTGGAAAGAGGGAGAGGCACTCGCCGGGTGTGCAGCGTTGGAAAGATATAAGGCTCAGGATGAACCGCCTGTAATGATGCACGGTCTCAGTACAGACCGTCTAAGAACGCTGCAGAAGACGCGGGATGAAGCACTCCTGACAAGTGACTGGTTCTATCACAACCGCAGGAAGAAGAAGGATGGTTCAGATAGCACCGCACGTCTCCTTGAACGGATGGAAGAGAACCGCGCAAGACCACCACGCCAGAAGTTGCAAAATGGTCCAACCTCCACCCTTTCCGGCCGGCCAGAAAGGATGGGCCTCGCGTTAGTGTACTGCTGACCTGCAAAACAAAGTGTAGAACACCAGGAAAAACCTAAGTTAGAAACGTGGAGTGTAGCAAACGCTCGAATGAAGGGAAATGAACATAAGTATTTGAATGTGGGATACCTGGGGGGTTTTTAAACCCCTAGGGCGTCAGAAATCATGGGAGGGTGTGTGCATGACAGTGCAAACAATGAAAACGTGGGAGAATGGATGTGTAGAAACAAACATGCAATGAGAAGAAATGAGACCATCAAATGTAAAAAGACTCAAGACTAGGACTACTCCCCGAACCGGAGGCCTATATGGATGTAGAAGGCCTCCCTCCTTGGTGTTAGGTCGCTCAAAAATTCAGCAGGGCTTCGTCGTCGACCAAAATCTCCCCCCCCCCTTTTCAAAGGTAGCCTTTAGGGTCTATTTATAGAACACCTAAAGTCCTAGCTCGAAATTAGGGTTTAGAAACATTTTCAGGTCGAGATTATCAAATAAAAGATGAAGATAATTCAATTATCTTTCATATGGAAGAAACGACACTCGAAATGGTTAAGGATTCACAGAGAAATCATTGGAAGAAGTTTGGGATAAATCCACGAGGAGAGAGAGAAAATCTGTTGAATCTTCAGCAATCGAGTAGATGAACGGTCTAACGATATACCACAGATCCATATGGGCGGCCCATTTTGGGCCGTACAACCTCGTCGGTGGAAATTCAATAATTCACAAAATAATCCAAATTATCCATTGAACCGGCCGAAGAGTTCGCCGTTGGACTCTCATAAATGAACGGCTAGCATTAGACCGTTCAAAGTTAGAGCGGCCAAAGAATAGCTGTTCTAGCCTTGTCGGTGATAAATATATTAATTGGGTAATTATTTGAGAAAACCACCAAGCGTAGGACTCTGGGAGACGAGCGACTACTATCCGTCTGTCCATCATATTGAACGGCTATGGGAAGACCACATAAATGCTTGTCGGTGGAAATTCAGAAAATTAACCAAAATTTCATGAATGTATGGACGGCCCACAGGCAACCGCACATTGATTGAGCGGCCAGGGATGAACCGTACATGTACATGGGCGCTTGAAACTCATAGAAAAGCTCAATCAACCAAAACCAAAGCCCATTAAGCCCAAAATTGAAACAAACCTAGCCAGGGAGGGAGGCTACCCATAAAATTGGCCCAGAACGTGCCTGAAAAAAAGCCCCAACGAGTGATGGACAACTCGAGGCATCAACAAATGGGAGTAAGAGGAATGACTCAACTCATCGGCAAAAAATGGGTGTCAACAGGGGTGCGCCCGTGTTGTTCGTGAAGAAGAAGGATGGTAGTATGAGGTTGTGCATTGACTACCGGCAGCTGAATGAAGTGACCATCAAGAACAAATATCCGTTGCCATGGATTGATGATTTGTTCGACCAGCTTCAGTCTGCTCGAGTGTTCTCGCGGATTGATTTGCGGTCCGATTACTATCAGCTGAGGATTCGCGAGTCCGATGTGGAGAAGACTGCATTTAGTACGAGGTACGGGCATTATGAGTTCTTGGTGATGCCGTTCGGGCTCACCAATGCCCCCGCAGCCTTCATAGACTTGATAGGGTGTTCCGTCTCTACTTGGACCAGTTCGTGGTCGTATTTGTGGACGATATTTTTGTCAATTCGCGGTCTATCGAGGAGCACGCTTACCATTTGGGTGTGGTGCTGTAGATGTTGCGAGATCACCAGTTGTATGCGAAGCTCAATAAGTGCGAGTTTTGGCTTCGTGAGGTGCACTTTTTGGGGCACGTGATCTCTGGTGATGGTATTTCCGTGGATCCCGCCAAGGTCGAGATAGTGATGCAGGGGCCGAGGCCGAGGTCTGTGACGGAGATCCGGAGTTTCTTGGGGCTTGCGGGCTATTATCGAAGGTTTATCCATGATTTTTCTCGCATCGCGGCCCCGATGACCAGACTCACGCAGAAGGATGTACCTTTCGTCTGGACTGATGAGTGTGAGCAGAGTTTCAGGGAACTGAAGAGATTGCTCACGTCGGCTCCGGTGTTGGTTTTACCTTCTGGATCGGGAAGTTTTGTGGTGTGTACAGATGCTTCCGGGGTCGGATTGGGTGCTGTGTTGATGCAGCATGGTAGAGTGGTGGCGTATGCATCTCGACAGCTGAAGCCTCACGAGGAGAACTACCCTACCCATGACCTGGAGTTGGCGGCTGTGATCTTCACGCTGAAGATCTGGAGACATTATCTGTACGGTGAGAAGTTCGAGGTGTTCACTGACCATCAGAGTTTGAGGTATGTGTTCACACATAGGGACCTTAACCTCAGGCAGATGCGGTGGATGGAGTATATGAAGGATTATGACTTCACCCTGTCTTATCAGCCGGGCAGGATGAATGTCATCGCCTATGTTTTGAGTCGGAAGGTCGCGGTCAGTGCCTTGATGTTGAGGAAGTGGAGGCTCTGGGAACAAGTGCCCGAAGTGTCTTTCAGGCTCAAGATTCCCCGAGAGCCAGAGTTAGCGGTGCTTGCGAGTCTGACTGTCACACCTGCTATCCGCCGTCAGGTGACAGAGGCTCAGCATGCAGACCCTGAGTTGCCCCGGATTTTGGCTATGGCTGATGTGGACTTCGGTGAGGACGGAGCCGTGAGATTTCGTGGTAGGCTGTACGTCCCAACCGAGGATCAGGTTCGTCGTGCGGTGTTGCGTGAGGCCCATGGGAGCAGATACACCGTGCACCCGGGTGCGACGAAGATGTATCGGAACTTGCAGAGACAGTTCTGGTGGCCTGGCATGAAGAGAGATGTGGCCGAGTTCGTGGCCAGGTGCCTGACCTGTCAGTAGGTGAAGGCGGAGCATCAGCGACCGGGAGGTACTCTCCAACCCTTGGATGTTCCCATGTGAAAATGGGACCACGTGACCACGGATTTTGTGGTGGGATTGCCGAGGACTCCGAGTGGTCAGGACAGTATTTGGTTGCTGGTGGATCGGCTGACGAAAGTGGCTCGATTATTACCGGTCAAAGTCAGCTGAGGCGTGACTAAGTTGGCTCGTCTTTATGTGGAGCGGATCGTTCCGTTGCATGGGATTCCCATTTCCATTGTGTCGGATCGAGATCCGCGTTTCACTTCTGAATTCTGGAGGAGTTTACAACGAGCCCTTGACACGGAGTTAGCATTTAGCTCGGCGTACCATCCTCAGTCAGATGGTCAGTCAGAGAGGACCATTCAGACATTGGAGGATATGCTGAGATCCTGTTGCCCGGAAAGGCAAGGGAGTTGGTTTCACCATCTACCGTTGGTGGAGTTTTCCTACAACAACAGCTATCATTCGAGCATCGGCATGGCTCCTTATGAGGCGTTGTATGGGCGTCCGTGTTGAACTCCACTCGATTGGTTCGAGGTTGGTGAGCGTGTTTTGACAGGACCGGAGTTGGTGCAGCAGTGTGTGAATGTTGTGCACCTGATTTATCAGAACATGTTGGTGGCCCATAGTCGGCAGAAGAGCTATGCTGATCGGAGGAGGCAGCCTCTTGTTTTCACCGTTGGCGATCGTGTGTTCTTGAGAGTTTCTCTGATGAAGGGGGTGATGCGCTTTGGACGGCATGGGAAGCTGAGTCCCCGCTATGTCGGTCCTTTCCTTATTGTGGAGCGCATTGGTGAGGTAGCCTATCGGCTGCAGTTACCTCCTGAGTTGGCGTCGGTGCATGACGTGTTCCACGTCTCGATGCTGCGGAAGTATATGCCCGATGACTCTCATGTGCTTGAGGATTCTGTTTGGTCCGAGGTGACTCCAGATCTTTCTCTCCCAGAGTTTCCCGTCCTCATTGAGGATAGGCGAGAGCAGCGCCTGCGGAACACGGTCATCCCCTTGGTTAAGGTGGTGTGGCAGCGGCACTCTGGTGGTGAGGTTTCTTGGGAGCTTGAGACGAGATGCGTCAGCAGTTCCCTTATCTATTCGAGTGAGTCCCCTCTTCTTCCCCTGAGCTTTGTTCTTAAATTTCGAGGACGAAATTTTTTTAAGGGGGGAGGGCTGTAATGTCCCGACCTTTCGGATCCTTCTTTCTAGGTCCCGGATCTGCTTTCTCGGAATGTCCGGCTCCGTTGTGTCTGAAATTTCATTTTGGACATCTTTCGTGTTCGGATCAGCGTGATCCGGAGTTATTTCGGAGGCCCGGAGTGCGTCCGCGGCTTTTCCACGCGTGTTTTCAGATTTCCGGTACGGATTCCGGCAAATCCTTCGGGCTCTCGTTGCGGGTGAACCGGGTCGGTCACCTGGGTGAGAGTGGTACCGTTGCGATCGGTGCGTTCCAAGGATCGCGGAAACATGATTTTCTATTTTTTTAGTATTTTTTAGATTTTTCAGATTTCTATAAATACCCCTCTATTTCCCCCTTTTTTCTCTTCTTCTTCTTCCTCCCCCACCGTGAGAACCCCCCTCTCTCTCCCATTCAACCGCGGCGACGTCCCCTCCGGCTGCAGACGGCGCGGGACGACGGCGTGACGACGTGGGCGACGGCGAGGCGATCGTGGCAGTGTAAAGCTTGTGGGGAATCGTGAAGGAACGAGAGTTCTAAAAGCTTTCTTTGTGATTCGTGGACGATCTGGCGCGTCTCGAGGCGAGATCGAGGTAGGGTGACATTCCCTAGCCTCTTGCGTTCCTTTCCCGTGATTTGTAGGCCGAGGGGAGGCCGAGAGACGGGTTTTCATGCCGGGTTGGGGTTTTCCATGATTTGGGGAGAGCTTGCCCGATCTATGTTTATAGGCCGTGATTCGGCGTTTTGATGGCTTAGAAGCATACTAGGGGTCCCCAGGGGGCTTCCCCCTTGATTTCCCCCTCTCCCATGGAGGTATGGGGACGTGGTTGCCATTTTTGTGCTTATTCACCGTTTTCGTCGTCGGAGCGCTATGGCGGTCGTTCCAGTGGCCGCCACAGGGTGTAACGCGCCCAGGGAGGTGCGTTACACTTTCGTTGGTTTTTGGGCATGGCGTTCGTGGGCCTGACGGTCCCACGATAGACCGACAGGGCACTGTGACACGCATGGGTAGGACCGTCAGGTGACGATCCGACCGTTGGCATCCGACCGTTGGGTTTTGACCGTTGGGGGGTCAAGGCCTGTGACGCACCCAGGGTGGTGCATCACAGCCTTGTAACGCCCCTGTATGAGTGCGTTAGAGTTGACACATTCCCACCCTGTGATGCACCAGAGATGGTCCGTTACAGCCTGTGACGCACCGAGTGGCACGCGTCACAGTTAGTTTCCTCGCGCCTTTTGACGCACTGGGCTGAGTGCGTCAGGGCCTGTGACGCACCAGGGTAGGCACGCACAGTCATTTTTGCACCGAACGTGTGACGCTCCTATGTTGGACCGTCAGACGGCTGTGACGGCCCAGTGATAGACCGTCAGAGCCTGTGGCGCACCAGTGTTGGACCGCCAGGCTCAGGACTGCACCGGGTGGTTCGCAGTCCCGTTTCTTTTCCGACAGTGGTCATCGTGCGACGGTGTTGGTACGTGGGGTGGTCCCCGTACGTCGTCGGATGCGGACGTTGTTTTCCATTGACTTGAGAGTCTACTCCTTCAGTGACCCTCCACTAGTCGTAGCCTACCAGTACGCGTGTGTTGGTCCCACTTGGGAGTAGGTGGACGGGCTTACACTGAGGATGGTTTTTAGACTGGTTTCGTCGGGCCCCACGTCTGTAGCCAGAGTCCAGCTAAAGGGAAAACCAGTTAGAGGCCAGACTAGGATGCATGGTATGTGTGTGCACACGTGGTTGGGGGCGGTTGGACCCACGCTGACGAGCGTGACCCCAGCTAGTCACTTGCTTTGTGGTTTCTTGTTCGGTGTCCGTGCCTCTGGTAGGAGCTGTCACGTCAGGCAGTTCACCTGCGGTGCGGTGTAAGTCGTTAGGGGACGCTACCGACTGTGCTTCTAGTGGGAGGTACTCCTGTCGAGTCGGGAGCGACAGACTGTCAGTCTTGTGACTTCGACCTTCAGGTTTTGGTCGGGTTGACCGTTGAGCTCCGGTTGTTTCACCGTGGCACGTGCGTCAGTTTTCGTGCCGCAAGACCGGTGTTGTAGTTGCAGGGCTGTTACTTTTGAGGTACTCGCCTAACCGCTAGCGTAGTGGTTTCCCATTTAACGAGGTAGGGTTCGAGTGATCCCTACTGAGTCTTATTCTGAGACTCATTCCCTGCGTGTTTTCACCGTGTTTCAGGCGAGGCGCGGCCTCAGAGGAGCGCGACTGAGGCTCAGCGTGGTTCAGGTGCCCAGCGTTAGTGCCAGAGGTCAGAGCCGGGGTATGTCCCGTGTAGCTGTACTTTTCTTTCTTGTCTCTGTACTAGTCATGGACTACTGTTGTTATTTTGTTATATCTTGTGGACCATGTGTCATGTAAAACGTTAATTTATTTCCTGCTTAATTACATAAACTATTTAATTTTTACAATTATTTATGATACTCGTGTAGTCTCCACACCATCCTTTTAACCCTTCCGAGTCTTCAGGCTCGTGGGTGGCGGTGCGAGTCTCGAGTTATCGGCCCTTCTCGGTAATCGGATTCTCGGGTCGTTACAGCTTGTATGCACCTATCCTTAAGCCCTAGAACTATCACATTAGGGCACCGTAACTGTCAGGAGGTAGTTCCACAACTACTTTACCTACAGGCAAGCAACTCTACCTAGCCGGTCCTTTCACAAAACGAATTGACCCTTGCGTATTAGCTAACAAATTGGGTCTACACCTTGCTAATTTTCAGTCCTAAGATTGTATCATTTAGGTCTGAGCTCGTGCATACCACGTTGGTTTAAGAATTCATCAGGTCGTCTAGAGCGTGTTTCAACACTACAACCACCCATGGCTCTAGATAGCATGAATGCCATGTTAGCCCAGTTCGAGCATAATCTTACGGCCCAATTTGAAGCATCTATAGGCCAATTGTGAGCGGAGCTAGATGATAGGATCCGAGCCTTAGATGATCATGTGAAGGGAGAGGAAGGAAGGATGAATGGTCGTAGAGATCCCGTCGCCAACCATAGAGAAGAGAGAGACCGAGCCCCCCTAAATCAGGCTCCTTGAGGTAGAGAGCAAGATGATCGTGCGCCTCGGGGAAGAGACCACGAAGATGAGGAGATCATCCTGAGGAACGTCAAGATAGACGCTCCCAATTTTGATGGGTCCCTAAATCCCGCCACATACCTTGATTGGAAATCGGGATGGACCAGTATTTTGATTGGCATCACAGCATGACCCCTGCTATAAGGGTGAGGTTTGCCAAGATGAAGCTCTTAGGTCAAGTCAAGACCTACTGGTGTAATGTTGAGAATCTCCTGGAAAGGAGACGAGAGGAGCGCATCAACACATGGGAAGAAATGAAGGAGAAACTTAAGGAGAAGTATCTGCCACCCTCCTACCATCAGCGTCTTTTAGACCAGTGACATAAACTCACACAAGATGGGAAGTCTGTAGATGAATACATCGTCAAGTTCGATGAATTCTTCCTTCGGAGTCATGTCGTTGAGGATGCCTCTGTCACCCTCTCGCGATTTAGGGCTGGCTTACACGAGAGCATTCAACGGGAGCTATTATTGCGAGAGGTTAACACTCTCGAGCACGCCTACCAGGTTACTCGAGACGTTGAGCGGTTTCAAAGGGTGGTCCCACTTCGGGTTTCCACCTACCGCCAACCTGAACCCCGAAACCCCATGATCTGCTACCCTGAGAGGCCTGGCCCCTCTACTTCCTATGTGCCTACTGCTACCCCGCTTCGGGCAATTGCTCCTACTGTTCCTTTCATAAGGAACCCCTTATCGGCACCTGCTGCTGTGCCCAGGCTGGAGTACACTCCGCCAACCGATAGGAGGGATGACAAAGGAAAGGGAGCCATCCCTAGCACCTCCCAACCGGTCTCTATCTCGAGAGTTCGTTGCTTTAGGTGCCATAACTTAGGACATGTTGCCACCAATTGCCCCACCCGAGCCTTGGTCATCACTGACCCCCAGCCAGTGGAGCTTCCACCTCAGGAAGGAGAAGATATTGAGAGGTATGAGGCCGATCCTGACCTCATCGCCCAGTTTGAGGAAATGGACGCGGGATTTGATGGCACGCATGTCGAGTATATGCAGGTTGGTGATATTGTCGAGAGTTCTAGCTAGGGAAGATTGGGCGTAGTTCGCTGTATCTTAACACACCCCCAGGAGGACGACTGGCGTCGAACCTCCATCTTCCAAACCTCCATCATGGTGAAATCATAACCCTGCAAGGTGATCTTTGACAATGGGAGCTGTATCAATGCAGTCTCTTCAAATTTTGTCTCCCGTCTAGGTCTACCTGCGCACCCCCATCCTAGGCCATACAACGTGGCTTGGGTTGACGACACTTCTATCCCAGTCATCACTACATGCATCATTCCCATTCAATTCTAGTCCTACCAAGGACAGATCTTATGTGATGTAGTGCCTATGAAGGTCGGGAGCATCATCTTAGCATGACCATAGATCTATCATGTAGACCTTACTACATTTGGTCGATCCAATCAATATTCCTTCTCCCATAACGGGAAGAAGATTCAGCTGTACCCGACACCCCCAAAGGTGACCCTAGGAAAGAGTTCCACCTCCACCTCCACTGGACCCCCCAAGGTTTAGGAGAGTCCCCGAACTCCCAATGAAGGGAAACCTCACATTCCCTCTTCTCCTGCACCTATCACACTCGTTCTTAAGGCCCCTAAGGTTGGTCATGACCCAATTAGGTGCCTTAACTTCATAAATGTCTGAGAGCTAAACAGAGAGGTTGCTGAGGGTGCCCCTATTTGGGCTGTTGTCGTTACCATCACACCAAAGGAATCCCAAGTCTCAGTCCCAACTGAAGTCGAGGCAATCCTATAGGACTTCCAAGACATCTTCCCTGAGGACTTTCCCTCTAGGCTCCCTCCCATGCATGATGTACAACACGCCATTGACCTTGTCCCCGGGTCCACCCTACCCAACCTTCCCCATTACAGACTGAACCCCAAGGAGCATGCTGAGCTCCAAAGAATTGTTGAGGACCTTATTCAAAAGGGTTTCCTCATGGTGAGCAAGAGTCCCTGTGCTATTCCTGCCTTGCTCACACCAAAGAAAGATGGCACCTGGCGAATGTGTGTTGAGAGCCGTGCCATCAACAAAATCACTGTCAAGTACAGATTTCTAATTCCCCATCTCGATGACATGCTTGACATGATGAGTGGAGCCACCATCTTTTCCAAGATTGACTTGAAAAGTGGCTATCACCCGGTCAGAATCCGACCAGGAGATGAATGGAAGACAACCTTCAAAACAAAAGAAGGTTTGTACGAGTGGCTCGTCATGCCATTTGGGCTATCCAATGCCCCCAACACTTTCATGAGGCTTATGACGGAAGTCCTTCACACTCTCCTTGGTCGCTTTGTTGTCATCTACTTTGACAACGTTTTGATCTATAACCGCAACCCTCAGGACCACGTCCAACATTTGAGGGAAGTCTGCGAGACTTTGAGGAGAGAAACCCTGTATGCCAACCTCAAGAAATGTGAATTCATGATAGACCAGGTTACTTGTCTCGGATTTATGGTTTCGAGTCAAGGAGTGTCTGTGAACCAATCCAAGGTCCAAACCTTAGTTGACTGGCCAGAGCCACAGAACGTCCATGACGTTCGCAACTTCCATGGTCTAGCCACTCTCTACAGACGCTTCATTAAGGGTTTTAGCACCATTATGGCACCCATTACGGATTGCATCTGTAAGGGAAATTTTGAGTGGATTAGAGCCGCCTCCCAGGCTTTTCTTGTCCTAAAGGAGCTCATGACTAAAGCCCCCGTCTTCCGCCTGTCAAACTTTTCCAAAGTCTTTGAGATATCCTGTGATGCATCTGGCGTAGGTATAGGAGGAGTGTTTAGTCAGGAAAATCACCATGTGACTTATTTCAGTGAGAAGCTTTCTGATGTAAAGTTTCGTTAGTCCACCTACGATAAGGAGTTCTATGCCGTGGTCCAAGCTCTCAAACACTGGAGACATTATCTCTTACCTCAAGAGTTTATCTTATACTCGGATCACGAGGCCTAGAAATTCCTTAGCTCTTAGGAGGGCTTAAACCCTAGGCATGGTCGATGTGTAGAATTCCTCCAGTCCTTCACATTTGTCCTAAAACATAAGGTTAGAAAAGAGAATAAGGTGGCCGACGCCTTGAGTCGAAGGGTCTCCTTTCTTTTCACTGTTCGGGTAGAGGTCACCGGATTTGACCGCATGAAGGCACTCTATGGAGAGTGTCCAGATTTTGGCCCTGCCTACTATGCCTTGTCCGTTGGGTCCTCGACGGTATTTGCCGACTATCTACTCCAAGATGATTTTCTTTTTCGAGGACAACAGCTCTGTGTCCCGAAGACTTCTGTACGAGACTTTCTGATATGGGGAATGCATGCTGGAGGTCTTGCTGGTCATTTTGGACGAAACAAGACCATCCATTCTGTGGAGGAGCATTTTTATTGGCCTGGCATGAAGAAAGATGTGGCCAAAATTATAGCCCAGTGTCAGACATGTACAATGGCCAAATAGTCAAACAAAACACTGGTCTCTACACTCCTCTCCCCATTCCTGATAGACCATGGGTTGATGTGAGCATATATTTCAACCTTGGTTTACCTCGTACTGCTCACAAACATGACTCCATCTTTGTTGTAGTTGATCGGTTCTTAAGATGGCCCATTTCATTGCATGTTTTAAAACATCTGATGTAGCCCACCTTTTCTTTGATGAAGTCGTGCATCTGCATGGTCTTCCCCAAACCATAGTGTCTGATCGAGATGTACATTTCACTGGTTATTTTTGAAAGACACTTTGGCACCTAGTTGGCACCAAGCTTAAATTCTCCACTACCTATCACCCACAAACTGACGGGCAAATAGAGGTCGTCAATAAGAGTTTAGGGAATCTTTTGAGGTGTATTCTAACAATTGGGATCTTCTTTTGCCCAAAGCCGAATTTGCATATAATAGCTCTGTCAATAGATCCATAGGTATGAGTCCATTTGAGGTCGTACATGGATACAAACTTAGGAAATCAATGGATCTCATTCCCCTTCCCCTCGAGTCCAAGACTTCCAAGTCAGCCGAAGAGTTTTCACAGCATGTCAAAAGTCTGCATGAGTCAATTAGCAAGCAAATAAGCCTAAATAATGAGACCTATAAACGTTTAGCTGATTCGCATAGGTGTCACCACGAATTTCAAGAATGTGACTTGGTTATGGTACGGGTTCGACCCGAACGACTCCCCTCGGGAGCCGTTAAAAAGTTGCAAGCTCGTAATGAAGGTCCCTTCCAAATACTACGGAAGATTGTCTCTAATGCATATGTTGTGGACTTACCTCCCGAATATGGGATTAGCTCTACCTTTAATGTGGCAGATCTAATGGCCTACAAGGAACCTACAACGATTCCTAGTGACCCTTTCAAGCCTTCTCCTCCCATTGAGAGTGAGCCCACCCCTGTGCGTCCAATAGCCTTGAGAGCACCGCGCGAGCAAATTGAGAGGATATTGGATGAGCAGGTGATAGCTACACGGAGCAGGGTTTACCAGCGCTACCTTATCCGCTGGCGGGACCGTCCACCTTCTGATGATTCCTAGATCAACCGGGAAGATCTCCAGCGCCTCGATCAGACTTGCTAGAGCACTACCAGAGTGGTGTCCCACCTTACTCGACGAGTCGAGTTCCAGCCGTCGCGGGAGGGTTGGTGGGGACACCAGACCCACCTGACCCGTCACACGGAGCCGACGCCGCACCGTCCCGACACCATCGAGCTTGTGGCTCGGAGATTCGGAGTCCTGAGTATGTTTTTTGTGTGTGTATTTTATTTGTATTGTGGTGGTATTATATTATTAACCACTAGTCATATTTTATTTTATTTTGGCCAATAGTCAAAGGTTGGTTATTGTATTTTTATTTTATTAGGCCAAATAGTCATAGGATATGGGTGTCCTTAGTTGAGATGTCTAGGGGTATTCTTGTCATAGTGTAATATGGCCTTTCCTATATAGAGGAGGCCAGTGTACCATTTTATGTATTGAATGCTTATGAAAGAAAACCCACGTAGGTGCTTTTGGCCCTTGTTGCTTCCCTTCCCTCCTAGCTCTCTTATGAGATTTGAGAGATTACCCGGTGAGAGACCGTCCGGTGTGAGGCCGAGCTGCGCGAGGCAGTGGTTATCTCGTCTCGTTCGTGTCATCGGAGTGCCGACGATCCTCTCTGCGTCGCCGCCGCGTCAATAGGAGCCTCCAATATTTATTGAGAGAAGGGGGCCTGGATGTCGACATCATCATCGACTAGGCCCCTTGTTTTGGCTGCTTGGATGATGTCATCCAGGTAGCGTACGTTCCCCTTGAGCTCACGCTCCGACGTCATCGTAGCGTCGCAGTCATCGAGCCATCCTCGGGTTGGAGTGGAGTGGGCTCGACGAGCAGCGTAGAGAGTTCTAGGGCTGGCGAAAAGTCGGCGCCACGGAGGCGACTGAAGGTGTTGGCTGTCCATCGCCGATTGAGCTCTACTCCTTGGCGCGGGGGCTGTGACGGTGCGGTCTTGCTTCGCCTGCCGGTCGAGAAGGCCTTGGTAGGCCTCGGTCAATGCCTACAGCTAGCACCTTACATCGGCCAGCTCTTCTGTCGCGGAGTGGGCGGAGGTCTGTCGATGTTCACCCTCGGACATGTGATCTTTGGCGACTCCCCGGGACGCCTGGCGAGAGCCCACCTTGCTCCTCCGATTGCTGATGTTGCGGTAGCTGATCCTTGGAGCTATGGCTTGTGTTATATTCTTTCCACAGACGGCGCCAAGAAGTGTAGCAGTCGGAAAATGGTTGCCCACTTCTCGATCTAGACCCCAAGAATTTATTTTGATTGGGACGGAGAGCCTTGTCTAGAGAAGGACCTGTAACCACCAACAAGAGGTCAGAAGGAGTCCTGGGTGTTATCCCAGGGGACAACCCTCTGACAGTGAAGTCAGGCAACAGTAGAGTAGGAGGATATCACTCGAGAGAGGAAGATAGAATGAGAGAGAGGACATTTGAGCTCAAGAGAAGAGTATGCCTTTCTTCCCTGCCCGTTGGGTTAGGGTCCTACTTATACTATCGTAGGGGGAGTTGACTGTTGGGTTGTCGTGGCTGGGATACGTGAGCCGTCCAGCTCATGTGCCTGACGAGGTAGGGAGGAATGGTCATTGACTTGTCATCTCACTCCGGGGAGGTAGCTTCGCCATTAATGCGACAGGGTCGCCGGTCATTAATAGGGAAGGGCTCGCCGAAGAGGGTGTGACCCTACGTTGACAGGGGGAGTGGAGTGGGCGGCGTCCTGATCTCGTCGTCAAACTAGAGCGCGGTTCATCATTAATGCACAACAGTAGCCGTATGCCGTGGCCGCTGCTGGAGAAGGTGCACGGGGGTACGGAGCCTGCGCTGGGTCTGCGTCGGGGAAGGAGGCGTGTTGGGCCGTTCAAGCAGCGTAATGGACTTAGAGAGACGTTGGATGGGTCGAAGGATGGGGCTTACTGGGTTGGCAAGATAGGCCCACCTTAACTATGTTCCAAAAGACAAATGACTTTGGAAGGTTTAGTTTTATACTACTCAAACTTAGATGGAAGTATTTCAATTCAAGAAAATGTTATAATTTGTGCAGATTAAAAGAAACTTTCGAATTAAAATTACGTCAAACATGACTTAAAAATTAAAACGTTTGAACACTTCACATTGCAAGATGTTTGCATCCTCTCTTCAGAACGAGCTTCTTAATAAAGGCTGCTTTCACCTTCTATATATAACCGTGCAATGCAGTCTAATCTTTTTTTTTTTTGAACATGATTGACAATCTAAGACCACAAAGGTGAGGGGTCGAAATCAAGCGTAAGCTCGCAGCCCACGAGAGTCACAAAACTCAGTCTCGCTCTAGCACAATGGGAGCAATGCGCGACCTCCCCATCAGTTCCCACAAGCTGCTGTTCACCATCTTCCCCGTATTGCCAGTGATCACAATCCCATCTACACCAATCTGCACAGGAACAATAAGCGCAGGAGACTATCTTTCAAATTCGAGTCTATGTTGACTCAGAGAGAAGACCTTGAAGTCTTGATCCGTGACAGATGGGTCAATACTCCCCCCTGACTTCCAATTACCATCAGAAGACTCAGTCTATGCAGTCTAGTATAAGGAGATGGAGGGCCGACAATTTCAGAAATCTCCTACAACGGGTAAGGGAAATCACAAACGAAATGAAGTTACTCCGTTCCCTTCCTCCTTCGACAGAGATTATCAAATCTGAAGCCATTCTGGAGAGCCAACTTGAGGATCATGCCAGGCTTCAAGAGCAATATTGGAGACAAAGGGCCAAGACTCACTGGGCCAAAGACGGTGATTGATGCACCAAGTATTTCCACACCAAGGTTCTGAATAGAAGGTCATCCAACATGCTCACTTGGATTAAACTGCCCAACAACAGCTGGACTGGGGATGTCCACATCATCAAGGATTGTTTTGTTAATCACTTCAAAGTCATCTATACCTCTTCCACATCCAACCCTCCCTCCAGGCAACTCCCCCCAGTCTCCAGATCCATATCCCAATCCCAAGACACTTTCTTCCACTCCCCTCCCTCCATCCCCAAAATAGAAGAAGCCCTTTTCACCATGAACCCCCAGGAAGTCCCCAGGGCCTGATGGCTTCCCCCTCATATTCTACCAAAAATAATGGCCCATCCTCAAAACCCAATGCATCGACCTCATTACATCCGTCTTCCTCAGTCATTCTATTCCCACTGGCCTCAATCACACCCACATCACCCTCATTCCCAAAAAAACTCCCTGCCAGTACCCCCTCCGACTATAGACCCATCAGCCTGTGCAATGTGCTATATAAAATAATCACCAAGATTCTAGCCAACAGAGCCAAATACATCCTCCAAAATATTATCTCCCCTAACCAGTGTGCTTTTTTGCCTAACAGGTCAACTTCAGACTGTATAATCACTGTGCAGGAACTGAAGCACTCTATCCGCACAAAGCAAGGGAGGGCGGGCCTCTTCGGGCTTAAGGTGGACATCAGTAGAGCTTATGAAAGTCTTAAATGGCATTTTATAGAAGCAGCCATGGACTCTCTGGGCTTCTCAACTCATTCCAGAAATTTGGTACACCAATGCGTGGGCACTGCCACATACTCCATCAACATCAACGGTGAGCCAACGGGGACTATTATCCCAACTCGAGGATTAAGGCAAGGCTGTCCACTATCCCCATATTTATATATCATCTGCGCAGAAGTCCTCACTAATCTACTCAGAGTCAAATTGGAGGAAGGGAGGATACAAGGTCTCAAGGCAAACTGTCGAGCTCCTCCTATCACTCATGTCATGTATGCAGATGATGTCTTTCTCTTCGGGGTGACAGAGGAAATCGAGATTCAAGAATACATGGATGTGCTCCATACCTATGCGTCCTGGTCAGGTCAGCTCCCCAATAGACTGAAATCTGGTTTCATTTATAGTTCAAATGTCTCTACTCCCACCCAAAGATATATTAGTCAATATACTCATATCAATTGTCTCCCTAAGAATGAGATGTACCTGGGAGTTCCTTTATGGCCCGAGAGGAGGAGGATACAACAATACGATTTCTTGGAACAGCACATCAGGTCAAAGCTCAGCCACTGGAAATGCAAAACTCTGTCCCCGGCAGGGAGAGCCACCCTCATCCATTCCGCCCTTTCCTCCATCCCCTCACATATTATGGGTACCTCCCTCCTCCCCAAGGGCATAATTCACATGTTAAACAAAGTGCAATGCAGATTCTGGTGGGGGGCAAATACACATCATCACATGATCTATTTCTGTAAATGGGAAAATCTTAAACTTCACAAGAAAGCTGGGGGATTGGGTTTCATAGACCCTCTTAGCTATAACAAGGCCGCCACTATGAAGATAGTGTGGAGGTTCATCACCGATCAACAGTCCCCATGGGTTAGTCTGCTGAAAGCCAAATATCTCAAAGGCTTAGATTTCTGGTCCTCCAACAAACCAGCCAGATGCTCCCACATATGGAATGCCATACTCTCAGTCCGGAAGGAGGTCAAGGAGGGTATCCTCAAATTGATACAAGATGGCAAGCTACTAGCATTTGGGAGGACAAATGGATCCCGGATAGGTTATGTCCCCCTGTCCCTCTAGAAGACCTCTCCCAATTCCATACGGTCCTGGTATCCCAACTGATTTCCAACAAGCAATGGAATTGGCCCCTCCTCAAGGCTACCTTCCAAGAAGACACAGTTCAGGATATTCTAAAAATTCACCTGTCTCAGCAATCCAGATCCCAGGGTGATTCAATTATCTGGAGCCTTACCAAGGATGGTAATTTCTCAATAAGGTCAGCTTATAGGATGCTCACGGAGAAATCCCTCCCCCCATCATCTTCAACCAATCACAACATTTGGCATCTCCTTTGGAACCCCAGGTATTGTAACAGCTTCCCCCCCCAAGGTCATCATATTCATATGGAAGTGTATTGTGGGTGCTGCTCCTGTCAAGTCCAAAATTGCTAGATGTATCAAAGGGGTCGACCCCAATTGCTCCATTTGTAATGCTGCTGCTGCAACTGCTCACCATATGCTATTCCAATGCAACAAAGCCCGAGCTATCTGGTTGTTATCCCCCCTAAATTACCACTCGGCCGAGGACCCCAAGGCCCTTGAAGATAGAATCCTGGAATGGTCCAAGCCCCCTTTCTCCAGAGACCCTATTTAACCTTCTTATCTTTGTGTTATGCTATCATTTGGCAGATATGGGTAGCTAGATGTAAAAAGGTATTTGAAGGCTTGGAGGAACATCCTAGTATAACCATCAACAAAGCTTTGAAGGACCATTACTTCTGGATGTCCAACTATGGTTCTAGCAACATAACACCCACCAAGCAGCCCGCTCCTGAGCTTACTCCACAAGTCCTCCTTCCCAAGATCCAGGCAGATGCTACTTTCTCCGAAGGCCAGGGAGCGCTGGGCATTATTCTCCTCAACCCGGAAGCCAGCCCAGATTTCTATTCACAAATGTTCTTGCCCGACGTCACCTCCTCAGAGATGGCTGAAGCTATGGCTCTTCTTCAGGCCCTGAAGCTCGCGGCCTCCCTACTGCAGGATATTGTGGTTGAAGGTGATGCACTTAATGTGGTGAATTATATAAATGGCACTTCTCCCCCTCCTTGGAGGTTAGCATCCATCATTCAAGATTGCAGAGGTCTCCTTTCCCACAATCTCCAGGTGTGTTATGTTCCCAGAACCGCCAACAAGTTAGCTCATGTGCTGGCCAGAGAGGCCCTACAGCTCCAGAGGAGTCGCTCCTGGACTTATCCCGATATCTCCAGTTGTATAATTCAGTCTGTAAACTCTGGTTCCATTACTTAATGCAATGTTTCCTTCGTTTGCTTCCAAAAAACAAAATTGACTCATCAGTAAATTGCAAGTTATCGTGCCGTTTCATTAGTCTCTTGCGGCCACGCCATTAAGGGTGCCTCGCTTGGTGAAAATTTATTGATTAATTATGTGACGTATTATTAGGATGAAGTATATATAGTGGGCATTTTCTTTGTATTCATCCCACGTATGTACGTAAATGTACAGCTTAACGTATGGGCTTGAATATATAATATCTTAACGGCACGAGACATTAGGCCTTCGAAGCAAGGTTTTACAAATCAAGATGGGATGGAGAGAATCGTCCGTCCCATCTCAACCACATACTGGGACGACTAATCTGTGGGACGCAACTGGGACGATCTCATATATTATTTGTATTATTTTTTAACAAAAAAATATTGTAGGTGGGTTGGTTAGAGCTCTCATTTTCAACCGAGAGCTCATCGATTCAAAATGTATGAGTTACATGTTTTTTTGTCGAACCCGAGTCACGTTACAAAATACGTGAAGATCGCCTAACCAACTGAGCTAACAATTTTCTTGAGTTATTTTACATATACTATATATATAAAGGTCATTTTTTCATCTCGGTATGTAGCGGTACGTGACTATACCGTCTCATCCTGGGCCATGACCGAGACGGCCGATTCGGACGGGACGACAAACCCTACTTCAATTCGAAGGATATATATATATATATATGTTTCTGGGTTTCTATAAAAAAAGTAATCTTGCTCAAGATACATGGGAAAACATGTTGGTGTTTCTTAATGTTACTTTGCCTAGGAAGCTAGGGTTCTACTGGTTATATATACATTTTTCCTGTACATTTGTAAAATTTCATGAGCTCTCAATTTCATTTGTTGTTCATATAATTTCATTTAGAAATAATTAGAACTACACCATATCTTCAGATTACACAGCATGAAGTGACTATACACGTTTTCTTTTTTTTGCTACATAGTTTCATTACACACTTTTATACACCTTCTGTTCATAATTTCGCATAGTTCACGTTTCCTATACATAATGTGACAGACTGACAGACATATATAGCTCCATAAATATTTTAAAAACAGGCATAATCCTTTAAATAATATAAAAAGAGATCATAATTTTTCCAGTTAAAAAGAACCCGTGTCTCATAATTAAGTAAAGCCATGCACTAATTAATATTCTTGCCTTGTTTCTCATGCTAAGGCATTGCATGATCAACTTTGAGAACAGAGTGTGAGATTATGGATGTGAAGCAAGGTGCCCATGCCATGCACCTCAATAAAACTCTCCATTTTAACACCCAAATGCCTGCACATGATCACAAACTAGATGGGGCTACCAAAACCAGACCCCGGGGGAGATTTATTAGAAAGCAACTGAGCTCCTCCAGCTCTCCACCTCTTCATAAGCTCTTCATGCTCTTCTTTCTCTAATGCAGCACCCCCAACCCTCCTCCCCCTCCAAACCCTTGCTGCCTTGTTCAGCTCCATCTCTGCTGCCTTCACCAGTTTCTCCAAGTCCAGGTCCATATCAAAGCTCGGGCTCAGGTTCAAGCTCAAGCTTTCCTCGTCCTTCTTCTCGAACTCCCCGCCGTGACCTAATTCGTTCTCTGGTTTCTCCTCGAGCATCTTTAAGAACTCGTCCTCGACCCGGTATAACTCGTCTGCAGCCTCTCTGAAGAAAGGCTCCGCTCCGGTGTCGTCGCCGTCGCCGGTGTCGAAGGAATTGCTAGACGGCGGCCGCTTGGAGCGTGCACGATGACGGACCATCCCTTTCTCTATGGTTATGAAGCTCTCGTCCTCCTCGTCGCTAGGGTAGGGGTCGTCGATGACGTTCTCGATGGTGATGAAGCCGGCGTCGGACTTCAGGGAGGGTATTCTCCGGGCGGAGACCGTCAGCGACCGAGTCCGGCGAGGCCGCAGCTCGGGAAGGCGGGGGAAGCACCCGCATTTGGTGCTCTGTCTGTGGCCTGCAGCATCTGTTGATTTCCTGTTGCATGTCAGTCGGGTTCTTGATCACGGAACAGAGAAGTACTGTCAGATTCAATTATTACAAGTAACGAAGCATCTTGGCGCCTGTTCAGGTGCTCTACAAACATGGGATCTCATTGTAGAGAGAAATACTTTGCAAATGTAGGAAGTATTTGGACACACGACGTTATAAATTATCTAAGGGATAAATCCACATGCAGGGCGAGAGCTCGATTCCTAATTATAGAACTTCTCTCTCGTGGGAGGGAAGCACTTATGCCATGAGTCACAAGCTCGATTATATATGAGTTTATATATATGAAGGTAGACTTCTCTATTTAAAGAGTTAGAGGCTTTTCAACATTATGTCATAGCCAACTCATATATATCTAACATTATACTCTTACCAATCTTGTTCGGACTCCAATGTTTAGATCTCATTGCTAGGTTGTCTATAAGTTTCAGTGCGAGGTGAACGTAAAAGGGTGTCAGATTTTTACATTAAGTTGTGTTCGTATCTGTGAACTTCTCTACTGTGAATTCCATGGCGTCTGCATGATATGTGATCAGTCCATTTTTCCATGCAAGAACAGGAAGAAAAAGGAAGCATTTTTTTCCTGTATATATGTAGCCACAAGATCTTACCATCTGGATCAAATCTCTGCTTCTGCAGCTCATAGATCTGGCCCTCGATCACCCTGTAGTAGACGCTCACCTTGAGCAATATCCCTCCCTTGGCCGCCCCGGACAGATCCAGAGTCACCGTCCTCCCGCCAAACTTATTCGAGTCCCCGGTACTGTCCGCAGCCACCAGCCCCCCCAGGTCGACGTCGAAGGTGCCCAGGTCGCAGTCGGCGGCGTCGACCAGAGAGACCCAGACGGTGAAGTCCTGCAGGGTGGACCGCACGTCGTCGTTGCGGTAGTGCAGGAAGATCTCCTCGAAGCTGGCGCTGCCCCCGCGGACGTGGGCGGGCAGCGTCTGCTCGCCCTTCCACCCCCGGGTCCGCCACCCCACCGCCAGCGCCCGGCCGTCCATGCACGGCGGCAGGCCGCTCACCTGGTGGATCTGCAGGCACACCACGCACCGCGACCGCCGCCGCCGCCGGACGTCGTCCAGGAGGGCCAGCGCCGGCCCCCACCGCCACCTTCCGAAGCAGGACGGCTGCTGTTGCTGCTTCGGGGTGGCGGGCAGCTCGCGGGGCGCCCTCACCGTCCTCTGCAGGAGGTCGAGCTCCTCCAGGAGCTTGGCTCCCGGCTGGCCTTCTCTCGCCATGCTTGCCCAGCTCTACTGCAAGGCCACAAGCCCTTAAAAGCCCCCCCGCTTTGGGGACAACAAATGAGGGTGCTCATGATGGGCACGCCGTGGCACAGCTCACATGGTGAGTTGTATGGACCTTAGTTGTACCGGGGGATCGAAGTGGGGAGCGTGTGGTGTGCTGGTCGGAGCTACACGGGGTGTCTGATCTCCGAGAAGAGAATTTTAAGAAGAAAAAAGATGATGAAGGTAGTAGTGCATGAAACCTTCCGATGTCGAGTAGCCAAGTGTTGTTGAGACGGTGAAAAGGTCTGGCTTTTGGAGAAAGCGATGCGTTTTGAAGAGAAAACAATGCTTGCTTTCTGACGCCGCAATGGAGAAAGGGAGATGCGTGGGGCTACATCACAGCTTACAGATGATCATCATGCTCTCCACACGCAAATCTCTGCTTCTTTATTACTGCACATCGTGGGTTGAGCTAATAGTTTATTGACTAGTCTATGGTTCGGTAAATTACACGCATGAGATTTATTTTCTTAGATAAATCTTCTTTTATATATATATATAAGCATTGTGCTTAAATATTAGCGTGTGATATGTATGTTATTTTGCAGGGAGTTGAGATGAAGAGACGTACGTGGGCTGTGTGGGGGGGTAAAACTCCCGAGTCCTGATTGGATTTTAAGTCTTCTGATGACATCGATATTCATATACATTTAAATAGTTTGTATTGATTTTGCAGGGCATAATTAACAGTGTTGCTCAGTTCGCAATTAAAACTCTGGAAGGATTTTCCAGAAACCTAGCATGCATTGAATACACCCGTCATGCCTCTTTATCTGAAGAGAAAGTCACAATGGAGGGAACAAGAAGAAGCTAGCATGTGAGCATGTTCGTGACTTTAAAGCGTATGCTGTGAAATACTCAAGACATCACTTTAGATTTATTCGCCGCCTTTTTGAAATTCTTTTATTTTTTTGGAAAACTAATTAATCTGTTCTTCTAAATAAAAAGCAAAAAATGGGTTAGTAGAAATTACTAAATAATTCTTACGTGAGATGAACCTAAATCTCAGCCGTTGTTTGTGTGTGTGTGTGTGTGTGTGTGTGAGGAGAGGTGAAGAAGAAGAAGAAGAAGAAAGTCAAAAATTAGAAAAACTTTTAACGTAGGTAATTTCAAAGAACAATAAACTTTCCCTACTGATTTGCTTTTCTAAACTTCTTCTCTCAAAGAAATGCATTTCTCAGAAAATAAAAAAATCATCTTCTTCTTCAGAACCCTTAACCCAGAAAAACTGATCATGAGAATTTTTTCCCTTAATCATATATATACAGTAAGCATTAACATTTGTCAGTTCACATATTAAATTTACATATATTAATTTAATGTATGAGTTTCAAATTTGTAACATCTAATAAAAACAAAGAACATCAAATAAAATTGTTATCTGTAAAATAGCTTTGAAATTAGTTTTTTTGGTAGTAACTTTGAAATTAAGTTGGCAACAAGTTTTCTGATGTAACAAATTAGCAGCTGACAGATGAGCAGGGGCTTTGTCACTTAGAGAGGGGTGGTAGTATCAAGGCGTCAAACCAAGTTTACCATTGGGGAAAAGCGAATGCTTACTTCGTTGCATGACGACGTGTAAGTTTTATATTATTCTTGGGCTGTATGTTACTGGGTCACGTGTAAAGTAATTATATTTTATTATTATTTTATAAAAATGTATATTTTATTATAAAATTATTTAATATTTTAATTAATTATTAATTGTTCTGATATTAAAATTAATTAATAATAAATAAATAATCTTTTAATATTGAAATTATTTATCACTCTCGAAGGTGATAAGTAATGAATTAAGAGTGATAAGTAATTTTATGAAAAAATATACAATAATATTTAAAGAGTATTTAAAAATCTACTGAATAATACCCGCACATCAGTGCGTAGACCAATATCGCATTGGATGGTAGCTTTCCTACCCGTGTAGAGGTTCAGCTAGCATTTCTAGAGGGAAAAATGTGACCTAGTTTGAGCATAATTTATGCTCCTTTGTGCTAATTTCTACTTCTTTCTGCTAATCCCGGATAAGGGGATCGGTGACTGTTCTTTTTCTCCTTCACTTCGTGGTAATTCTTCTAAACCTCCCAACTTAATTTTCCTCTGGAGTCTGCTGCAACAGCAACAATAATAATATATACATGTATATCAGAGTACGGATATATAAAAATGGTGAAGAAAAACCCAAGGAAGACTCCGTCTTGGCGACCGATTGGTGTTGTACAGATCGTTAGAACAAAGAAAAACAGGCGGAAGGAAGGGTGGAATGTGAAGGAAAGAGAGAGGGGCGAGCAGATGAAAGTATAGGGAAGAGGATTTGATCTGTCAGTTCCCAGCTTATCGTAAAACCCGCGCCTTTTTGTGCCATATGCCTCTTCTTTGTTTCCCCTCTTCAATCTTGTCTTTGTTCGTTATCTTATCGGTTTTTGCTTTACAATTCCTCTTCTTTGTTGGCTATTTCTTCACCCACGATCAATCCCTGTAGAACACTCGGAGCCTTTCTGGTTTTTTGTTTGTGTGTGTCTAAGGATAGATCCGATGCTTGCCTTGGGGCTGGAAAGTTCCAGTTTTTGATGTTGGGTTTGGTCTCTGCTCGACAAGAAACGGAAGAACAGGAAGAAAGGGTGCCTGATTGGGGTTGGAACGGTGTTCTTGTGCGGTGGATTGTTGGAAAGAGGGTTTCTATCCTCACCCTTTTCCATCACCGTGTTTTTCGGATAACCTTTTCCATCACAGAGCATTTTATATATCATTTTCATTTTTTTTATGAGTTTGCCCATCATGGATGAGCCTCCTTGTCGAGATGAAAGAGGATAATTGTTGCTGTGACATGGTCACGGCACAGCCTCAGTTAGATCCGACAGATATATTGTTGTGGGGGTGACGATGGTGGTGGTGGTTGTTCCTGTTATTATTAGTAATATTTTGTGATCTCAGGATGTCCATAGAACTTGATCATTTTTGCATCGACCATAGCCTTATGAGAACATTTCACTATGAAGGGAACTGTTTTATGCATTTCTCTTTCCTTTTCCTTTGTTTTCTCCTGGTCATTTCCTCAATTTCTTGGACCCTGTTTCACTTCCTTTCTCTCTTTACATCTTTGATGATTTCGGTTAAATAGGATCTTTGGATCTTACAATTGTCAGTATGCTTCTCATATGCATAGATAATTGATGATTTCAGCTAAATAGGATCTTAAGATCTTACAATTTTCAGTATGCTTGTCATATACATGGATAATTGAAATTACTTTCTTTGATTCTTAGCATTTTCAGGATAGTTTATAGATGACAAACTTTTTGCATCATAAAATAAGTGCAGGCACAGAACTCACAAATTACCTGGGGATCGTGATTTAAAACATTGTTGGCCAATCCAAGGCTGTACCTTGCTTGGGTTCTTTATTGGATTGTTGGAACATTTCATCATTGTTTCGGGACCCAGCTGCTGTAGGAATCTCTCAGAGAACTGTTTGAGTTACATCTTTTATGGTGAAAAGTTGATTGCCAGTTGATAAATTACCCAAGCTACAAGGAACCTAAGGTCAAGTAGAACGTCCAAGTTTCTTATTCTGGGCTATTTTAATTTGCTTTCTGATATAACTGAAGATTATTATTTATTGTATGTCGTAAGTTTCTTTTGCAATATACTCATGCAGCTGGTGCTTTATCTCCATTATCCTTTCATCATGTTTCAAAATTCTGTATTCTATTGTTGTAGAGCACGGTGCTTAATAGTTTAAACAAATAGATTAGTAATGCATGCAAATATTTGTTCTTTTAGTTGTCAAACTGCATGCACACAATAGCTAGAAGCATCAGTTGTAGACTTGGTTTTAAGTTCAATATATAATCCGACCCGATCAAACAACAATAAATATTTGGGTTTACAATTGGATATATCTCACGACGTGGAAGTTTCTTACTGGCTTCTTTGGGAGCTCATCATTGTCAATGAATGGGTAACATTTATCTCAGAACAACATTTTGGTGTGTTTCCTCAAATTTTAAGTGAATATAGATGAATGATAAGTGGCCGCCAAAGTTTTGGAACGCTGATTATTAAAATTGCTTTAGGTAGAGTGGAGAAAGCTCGTCTGGGAAAAGGGAAGCTGTAAATGTTGTCTTAAGTGTGTCGAGTCTCTGCAATACTCTTTTCTTTTCAAGGTTTTGAGTTTTGTAGAGGAAGTTCATGAATGGATGGAAGACCAGCACCTATGATACTGGAATTAGAAGGGGCACTTGAAGTGCTTTGAGGGACATTACACACTTGAACCATTTCATTTATTGGGTGTTATAGGCCGTAATGGCATTAGTTTAGATCTTATTGTAATGATACAGCTCTTTACAATAAGATCAAAATTTTGACTGTACCTAAATCTTCACTAGCCTAAAATGCTTTTTTAAACTTTTGCATATAATGTATTCATTCTGGAGGCATAGGCTGCATTTGCGAAGTTCTAAAAAGACCTTGTAAAATACTTCTCCTTCGCATAGAAGGACATCTCACGAAATGAAGACCATTTGGTGTAGATGGCAATTTTAACTTCTCCACGTGGAAGGAGAAAAATTCTTCTTCGGTCTGGAGTAATTTTCTCCTTCATGCAGGAGAAAAAAAGGAAACAGTGATTAATATTTAATACCCTTCTCATGACAATATGCATGGACCTTTGCAAAGAACAACTTGTATGGACTCCTCTGCCTCATTTTTCCTTCTGATGGCCACACATGCATATCTTTCTTCTTTTACGTGTGGAATCTTCTTCCCTTTCATTCAAATGGAGAATGTGACCCATGTGTTTCCTTTTGTTTCTCTCCCTCTGTCGGGAGCAATTTTCTCCTTCGTGCAGAAGGAAAAAGAAAAGGAAACAATCATTAATATTTAATACCCTTCTCATAACAAGATGCATGAAGCTTTCCAAAAAATAACAAGTATAGACTCCTCTAACTCATTTTTCCTTCTGATGGCCGTATGTGTATATCTTCCTTATTTTGTGTATGGTATCTTCTTTCTTTTCATTCAAAAGGAGAATGTGGCCCACGAGTTTCCTTTTGTCTTGTGTTTTGTTTTTTGGTTTAATTGAACCAGACAGTGCTATTACCTTGAATGCATATGATGCTATTACCTTGAATATGTTTCAATTTTTTTGTTGAATGTTAGCACTTTTTCAACTTTCTTTATTTTATGCTTATTGAAAGTTAGAAATCATGAGGGATGCAATTTTTTAAATAACTACAATAAAGGTATCTTCACCTTGCAACAAAAAGTGTAATAAGGGTATTTCAGATAAAATACATGATGGTATTTCTCGCTGTCGTATCTATCTTATGGCTCCAAATTACTTTCACTTCTAGAAGCAAAAATGTTTCTATCCGAAGGAACTTTTGTTTGAATATACTTCCATAAGCATACTTCTGAATAGTGTTCCCAAGCATGGCCATAGTCTCTCTAGCCACTTAGAGAGGTTGTAAAGGACAATGGTGGTTTTTCTTGTGCCTTGAATTCTAACATCAACGTTATAGAATTTTTAGTCTATATCAAGAATGAAGATATTTACATTTTTACTTGTTGGCCAAGAAAATAAATAAAAATTTGAATGAATCCAATGTCCAATGACATTATGATGCCATGGCAACTCTATTGATTTTTTCTATGTCACCCGCACAGAATTGAACATTATATTACGTGGTTTTGTTAAACAAAATCTGTATCCTTCAACTGCAAGAAGCATAAGCGTGATAATTTTTTTTGGAAAGGTTAAGATATTAGTGTAGGCCTGCTTCAGTGTTGCTCTCTTGGCAGGTGGAACAGTAGAAGCAGCATACGTTTTGTCATTGCGATCCCTGAGTATGAAAATGACCCTCAATGCCTACATAGGCATTCACAGAAGCTCTATATCTTAGCATCTATGCAGGTTGCATGTGATGGATAAAGATTTGCATTAGCACAGATAACCAGATCTATGTTGGGATTGGTGTTCTTCTCTTGGACGTATTTGTTTGTTGCTGGTTCTGTGTTCATCCTTATTGTGTTGGCATAAGTCCTTTCTTTCAACCCCCCCTCTTTTTCGAAGATCTGGATTGAGTTGGTGAATGATGGATAGATCAATGATAGACATGCTTCTAGTAAAGTTGGGAGTATAAGAAGTGGTATTCAGTTTAGAAAGCTGGATAATCTTTACCCAATATATAAAGGACCTGAGTGCATGCCTGCTGTCCGTGAAAATGATCACTGGAGTCGAGGCCCAAAAACTGACAGTCATCAGCCAATTCCTGGAGATCCGATCTGGAATTGGTTGGAATTGTCCCAGATTGAACGGATTCTGTAGTCAAAAACTTAGAATTGGCTGATGTCGCCCTGCTCCGGTTCCCTTGGAACCACTAGTTGTACGTCAGGGGACAAAATGAGGAAATATTGGATGCCAATTTTAGCAGCTTACATAGACCTCTGGATCAGTGCTCATAGTCATATAGGTGCTTAGATGGGCATCGCTCCCTATGTAATCAAGATACTATATCCAGCATTTAGCAGTTGCCTCTCAAATACGCTGTTTGAACAACACGCGGAATTTTAAAAGAAAGAAAGAAGATAAGGGTATAAAAATGTCAATGCATGATATGCACAGTAATGTACATTATATGTAAGATGTACATTAAATAATTATAGATAAATTCCACGCATTCTTTTGTCAGATGATTTTTGGGTTTAGGTGCCGGACAATTCTCCACCGACTATAGTCGGTGTTTATTTACATCGGCTTAAAGTCTGAACATTTTTTATTAACTATCAGAGAGAACCAAACACCTTCACAATATTGGTTATGATATCGGGAGAATAGTTGTAATTGCAACGCCCGGTATCCCTGAGAGGAGGGTCGGGTATACATAGGTTTTATTGAAAGCTTCTGCCAAACCATTGGCTTGGGGATTATAGACAGGTGACGCCCTCCAATAAATATGGAATTTGGCCGCCAGTTGATATATTGTTTTGCTTTTGAAAGGCGTGCCATTATCTGACATGTTTCGACTAGGTGTGCCAAATTTATAGATTATATGATGCTTGACGAATCGGGCAACGACTTTACTAGTCATTTCTCAAAGGGGAATAGCTTCAACCCATCGTGAGAAATAATATGTAGTGGCCAAGATGAATGTATGGCCTTCAGAAGATGGTGGTAATGGCCCCACAATATCCATCCCCCACTCCACAAACGGCCATGTAGGAGCCGTAGGATGCAGTGGGTTAGGAGGTCTTCTAGGGATAAGTCCAAATGCCTGACATTGATGACATGAACGGACATATTGGCTACAGTCGACATACATGGTTAGCCAATAAAACCTTTTGAGTCTGATGCTAGTCTTCATTTTGACCCCTACTTGGTGAGCACCGCATTGCCCTGAGTGAAGCTCTTGCATTATCATTTTAGCTTCTTTTGTTGAAACACACCGGAGGAGAATTGATCTATTTTTTTCATGGACAAGCCTAAAAAGGCTACCCTCGATCAGCTCATATGAGGTTGCTCTGCGCAACAACTGTATTCTCTGTCTGCTTGGAGGAATCCACCCATTCTTGATCTTTATAATGGGCTCCCACCAGTCTTCCTCGTCGGCAGAACTGTCAAAGGAGGAGGAATCCACCCATTCTTGATCTTTATAATGGGCTCCCGCCAGTCTTCCTCGTCGGTAGAACCGTCGTCTTTGACATTGTTGACTTCCTAAACACTAAGGCCAGATTCTTCGTCCAACACACTTGGCATCAACCTTCTATGCTTGACAATGATGTCTACCTCGCTCTCGGGCGGGAGCTTTATGACCGAAGCCAATTTAGCCAAGCCATCTGCCTGAGAGTTTCTCCCTCGGGGAATGTGATCAATCTCAAATAGATAGAACATTTTTTTGAGCTTGATGACGGCGGCATGATAAAGGATTAATTATGGCTTCTTGACATCATAGTCACCTAGGATCTGTCGGATGACTAACTGCGAGTCTCCATAGATCTTAATGCACCCGATGTCCATATCTAGGGCTATCTGCAACTCGACGATCATTACCTCATACTCTGCCTTATTGTTGGTTAATGGTTTCATGAGAACATAAGAAGTGTGGAGGATTCCTCCCTGGGGAGTCACAAGAACTATGCTCGCCTTAGATATGAGATATGTGGTGCCATCTGTCTTTTTGACCATTCAGGAGGCCTCATCAAAATATAGCTCCCAAAATGGGAGATCGAGTGTCAGGACATTTTTCTCCTCCGACGACGAAGCATCCAGAGTATGATCCTATGTTCCTTGTTGAGCTACGAATACCTCCTCATCTAGGAGTTCAGTGGTTAACGGAGAATCCTCCGAAACTGGGTGTGCTGCAAGGAATTCGGCCATCCCCTGTCCCTTGATTGCCTTCCGTGGGACAAAGGTGATGTCAAACTCCATGACCAAGAGAGCCCATTTTCCAAGTCTGCCTATCAATGCAAGCTAACTAAGGAGAAACTTGAGGGGATCACATTTTGATATTAACTCCACTCGATAACCCAGCAAATAATGTCTCATCTTTTTTACAGTAAAAACCATGGCTAACCACACTTTCTTCATGGGACAATATCGGTGTTTGGGACCAACCAGCTTTCTGCTGAGGTAATATAGTGCATGCTCTTTACCCTCTTTGTTGATTTGTGCTAGTAGAACTCCAAGAGAAGTGTCCATCGCAGCAATATAGAGAATGAGCGGTTTCCCTTTGACAGGTGCTCCCAACACAGGAGGAGCAAGGAGATATTCCTTGATTTGTTCGAAGGCGTTCTGGCACTCTTGGTCCCAGATGAATGGTGCCCCTTTCTTTATTAGCCTGTCGAAGGGCATGCATCTTCCAGAGAGATTTAAAATGAATCGCCTGATATAGACGAGTCTCCTCTGAAGGGATCTGAGCTTTGTCAGGTTTTAGGTGGCAGTTCCTTGATTGCTTTGATTTTGGCGGGGTCTATTTCTATTCCCCGATATCTAACGATAAAGCCCAGGAATTTCCTGCTTGTAACGCCAAAGGCACATATCATGGGATTCATCTTGAACTTGTATTGCTGTAGCCTTTCGAAGACTCAGCGTCAGCCATCCAAATGATTTTCTCGTCTTTTAGTTTTGACGACTAAGTCATCAACGTAGCATTCTACGAGGTCGTGCAGTATTTTGTCAAAGATCTTGGTCATGCCTCTCTGATATGTAGCACCTGCATTTTTCAATCGAACAACAGCCTTTTATAGTTGAAGATCCCCTTCGGAGCTCGGAAAGCAGTGTGATCTTTGTCTTTGATCGCCATTCGGATTTGGTTGTAATCGGATGACCCATCCATAAAGGACAAAGCTTCATGTCCCATAGTTATGTCCACCATTATTTCAGTGATCGGGACCGAGAAGTCATCCTTAGCGCATGCCTTGTTCAGGTCCCAGAAGTTGATGCAGACTCGCACCTGGCCATTTTTCTTCTTTACCGGAACAATATTGGTAAGTCATATTGGATACATGCAGGGTTCTATGAAATCTACAACTGCCATCTTATCTACTTCGGCATTTACTGCCGTCTAGAGCTTATGGCACATTCACCTTTGAGTTTGTTTGGCCGGCTTTGCTGTGGGAAGTGTTGCCAACTCATGTTCAGCCACTGAAGGGTCCAGCCCGGACATCTCTTTGTAAGTCCAGGCGAAGTAATATTTGAACTCCAAGAGGAGCTATTGATATACTTGCCTTTCTTCTTCACTTAAGAGTGCACTGACAAAAATTGGACAGGGGTCGTCCATGCTCCCAAGATTGATTTCCATTAGTTCATCTACAGTTGCCTAACCGCCATCTTCAAGCTCACACGGTGCCGGCTGTAGATCAATGAAGTCTTCCTCGTCGTCAATGTTGGCGACTTAAATGTCGAGGAACTCAGCATCTTTGTCATCCTCTTCTTGTTGAAAAGCCGGCTGAGTTAGACTTTCTTTAACTCCGAAAGATTGGTCGAGCATGTCGGGAGAAGGTAGTGTTGCCGTTTCTTCCCTCTCCTCATTGGAGCTGTCAAACCTGGCTTCACCATTTGTTTGACTACTAGAGGGCAAGAGCAGCCCTACCATATTGACAACACAATGAACTTGGAAATCATCTTGGTGCTCGTATTCAAGTCCTCTTGCGTCTTTTGTGGAGAAAGGTGGTTTCCCCCTGACCTGTGAAGGGTATCACAATTGACGAAAATATTCCCGTCTTGTAGAGTTTTGTGTTTGAGGGATTCTTTGCTTTCTGAACATTTCCTTGATATGTTCGGGCATATCGTCCATTTCTTAGATTGGTTCTGGAGCAGTATCAGTCAAGACATTCTAGCCAAAGTCATCTTCAAGAGGTCCTTGTGGAACCATACCCCCTTTGTAAAAGATGATGGGTTTATCCCTCTTGTTCTTGTTCTTCCTTTTCCTTTGATAGGAGACTACGAAGGTTTTCAGTTGCTCTATCTTGTAATCTTCTTTTTCAAATGGAAGTTGCATACATCTCGATGGAAGAGGCATCCTTTTGTTGACGGCTCGGCCAATAAGGTTAGCTTCAAAATTGACATCCCATCTTTCAAGACGCTGCCTTGGCATCCGGGGTCCAGAGGCTCAGTCTATGCAGCTTGGCCATATCTTTGTTTACTACGAAGAGCTCTGCTTCATCTTCTTCTCCTTTTGAGAATAGATTTTTTTTGCCCGTGGTCTTGGCACTTAGGCGATGCAATAGGCTCCCTAAAATATAAAGAGGCATCAATCAAGTTGCATTCATTTGGCTAAAATGGAGCCCGATCAGCAAAGGCCGTATGTTGTTCGCCATTCTTAGTGTACTTTATGCACTGATGTAGAGTTGAGGGAATGACACAATTTTCATATAACCAGGGTCTCCCTAAGAGAACTTTGTATGACATATTATAGTTGATGATATAGAATGTGGCCTTAATAACGAAGTCATCTAGTACCACCTCTACATCAACCTTGCCAAGAGCATCCTCTGAGTTTTAATTGAACCCAGATATCTTTATAGCATTTACCTTTTGTAGGTAAGGCATCAGGTACAGGGACTTGAATGTCTTCAAGGGCATAATATTGACAACTGGTCCAGCGTCTACCAAGACCCGGTTCACTTCATGACCGTTAATTTTCCCCTGCATGTATAGCGGGCGATTATGGCATGGAGAAGACAGCAATATGTCCTCAAAAAATGTGACGCTTTCCGCGAATGCTTCATAAGCCTGAGCTTGCAGTTTGGCAGTGTGAGCTTCACGCTTCAGGCTCCTGAAGGACTCTTATAAGAGCCTCCTTTAGCTCTTTGCTCCAGGCAATAACTTCCCAAATAATAATGGTTGTAGGGAATCACTTCATATGCTGGAGTATTTTGCAATCTGCCCGATCACAGGCCTTCTCCAATGGAGGGATCATTTCCGCTAAATCATTATGTGAGCAGATCGACTTCTCCTCTTCAGAGGGTTTCCCTACCTTGCTCGGCTCGCCTGGTCCTTCTTGAAATAGTGGAGCCAGAGATTCTTCTTTGAACGAGGGCGGTGGGTGGCCAGAGCTATCCTTGCTGGAAGGACCGACCTGATTAGGGAGTTTATCTTGCATCGCTTGGACTGCAAGCTCTCCCTCCTCGTCGGAGGGGTCGAACTCAAAGACGTTACCCCGTATCTCAACTACAAGGATAGGGCCCGATTCTTCTCCTCAGAAGGCAATCACCTTATCAAGGTTTACAAAGTTGGAGCCTTTACTGTTGGACGGGTTTGAATTCTTTCCTCGCCTGCAGCCTCGGCCTCTGCCTCGACCACGACCTCTTTCCTCCGCCTGGTAGCGTTGACGCATTGCCAGTGCTGCTTTTTGCTTGGGCCTATTCACTATGAATTCACCTTCTGTGGAGTTGAGGTTTTCATGTGTTGGAATATACAGACACCATGTTGCACGAGAAACTCTTAAACATTTCATCAAGTTTCTCAAGGGTGATTTCCTCGTCCTTGTAGAATAAGGTCAAATCTTCAGGGATCGGGAGTTTCTCTCGCTCTTTAACCCGCTGATACGTTTGACGGAGCCAACTCCTCAGGCAAGTTTTGCGCTCCATCTCCTCCCAGGGAATGTACTAGCGAGACCACCTGAGTAGGGTGAGGGGGAACATCCTCCTCTAGCTCATCAATGAGTTTTTGCAACTTTTGGAGGAGAGCTAGTTCTCGAGGGGCTTCATGGTGACAGCATGTTCTGCCTGATTCTTCAACCTTCTCTTGATGTTCTTTCTTTTGTTCTTGTCCCATTTTTTGGTTTGTGCCGCCTCTTGTGAAGAGGGCATTGCTGGTTTCGGCTTTGGGATGGGGTTGTCTTTAGAACTGTGCCTTCTGATCTGAGCCGATATTTTAGCAGATCTGAGCCGATGGCTTTTCCTGGGAGCTACTCTGATCCAATTAGCTTCCTCAGATTGCACCTGAAATGTGACATTGATTGCTCGTTCAATTATCTCAGGTGACAACTCTTGAAACTCTACCATGCCAGGACGGAGATCACGAGGCATTTAGGCCATCATAGTTTCTTCAATAGCCTTTTGCGTGCTTGTTTCAGCATCTGTCTTAGGATCGACTTCACAACTCTTTTTCTTAGCTCCACCTTGTTGGCTTTACTTAGAGGTGTTTAGAGCCTCCCTCTTTGACTTGGCCTTTTGGCTCTACCGAATGATCTTCTCAACACTTTCTCTGAGACGCTGCTTTATCATGGAGTTCCCTTGGGCATTGATTTTCCCTTTTCGGATAAGGATCTCAATGTAGTCTTGAACTTCTCGACATTCTCCCGTGAAATGAGACACCCTAGCATGGAACTTGCAGTAAAGAGGACGTCTTTTCGCCATTTCGTTGTAGTATGCTGGTGGATCATGTGCCATTATCCAACCCTCTTTTAGGAGAGCATCAAATATCTTTTTTAGTGTCCTCTTTGAGAAAGGAACGTTGATGAGAGGGTCGCCAGCCTGGGTGCCACAGTGTGGGTTTGGTCTGGTTAGACTCGGTTCTTTCTGCCCCTGTCTCGAGAAATGTGATTGAGGCTGATGTGTGTTTCACATTTACAGAGAAATTTGTTTCAATCCCTGTATGATGTTATAGGGAGTTTGCTAGATGATCATCTGCCTTTATCACACCCTGAAAGCTCAAATTCTCTGCAATGTCCCTAAAGACTTGGCAATCTTAGATCACATCTAGCACAGAACCGGCACACTGGCATGTCGGCATGAGTGCGATCCATTACCAGGTTGCCGATGGCGGCAGCAGCAGCAACAAAGGCGGCGGTTGATGGGGAGGCCAGTCTGAGAGAGAGACATGGGAGTGGCAACGCGAGGTGCTCCGGCGGGGTTCGGCAGCGCGGCGAGGTGGATGTTGATGTCCGGTGGGGTGGTCAGCGGCGGGCTGGGTAGGAAAGGGGGTAGAGGGAAGAAGAAAGGGAGAGGGCAGCAGAGGCTGCGGAGCGAAAGGGGGGGGTCCCTAGGAGGGCGGCAGAGTCCAAAGTAGGGTTAGAGAAGATGGATATTTATAAAAGAATCTCTATACAAATCAGTTCTTCGTCATTTGGAGCTCAATTTATTTTTAATTAAAAAATTGTTCTCGGCTCTGTATTGTACCATACTGGATCGTACCACCAGAAAACCGGCACTGTTCGATCCGGCAATCCGGCAAACCTTGTCTCTCAGTACCGATATATTTCTTTATGCCATACATGTATTCTATTTGTCTTGCTTTATACTTGTTTGCAGTTTGAATATTCTATACCTTAATTTTACAGTCCAATGGGTATAAAAATAAGGAAAATTCCACTTGTACTTCCTTAAGATACTCCCTTCTCATTGCACCAGTCACCATGAATTGGTGCATGGTGACCTATCTCATTATCCCAAGGGTGTAAGATTTAATGTACTCCAAAAACAATTACAAGAAGTCGAAACAACTTGAAGTCTTAACTGCTCTGGCCCTGACTAAGGCACTAACCCATTTACTAACCAGACTCTTTAAGAACCTTGCTTGGAATTCGTATATAACTTTATGTTCTGTTGGAATCAGGTATGGTTCCTTTCCTAGTTAATGAGTCATCATGTATAATACCTGAAGGAACCATTTTCACTTTTGGAGTTGGCCTTATCTATGTGTTTACGAAGTTCCACGGAAGCTAAATAGTTTTGATTAATGGGAAGGGTAATGGTGCAGGACTTGGATTTCCGTGGAGCATGTATCAAAACTAATTCACAAAAGATCATTGCAAGTAGAAGCATCCACTCTTGGATTTCCCCATGTCCTGATCTGTTCCATGATATAAGCTCAATTGAAGCAACTTGTTCTTTTAATTAAAAAAAACCTTGTTTCTCCATTATCATGGTTCTGATCATTCTTCTGGCTACCAAGTCTTGAAAATTTTAGAAGTTCTTTCCCCATTTCACTCCGAAGCAAGAAAGGATATTGTGAATGATAGTGCCTAACTTGCAACTGCTAAGTTGTTTCCTGTGCTGAATGTACAATGTAGTTATTTCTGATGACAAAATGGTATTAATCATTGTGCTTACATAGGAAAATCATGTTTAAATGAAAATCAGTTTTAACTTTTTGACTAGATCAGAGTGGCCTTGAACACTAACTAGTCTTAAACATTTTTGTGTCCTGCACAGTGAGTTCAGAGATGACAGATGTGAAAGGCGGTGCATCTGCTGATGCAGATTCCTGTAATCTGCACAAAGATTGGGATGAAATTTCATGCCCAATTTGCATGGACCATCCACATAATGCTGTACTTCTCATGTGCAGCTCTCATGAAAAAGGATGCAGGCCTTACATCTGTGATACAAGTTATAGACACTCAAATTGCCTGGACCGATTCAAGAAACTGAAACATACCCCAACCTGTACGCATGAAACCTATCATTTGGAAGAAAGCGGTGATGGCATGCTGCTGGAACCACTGGAAGAAGCTAGCAGTCAAGAACCAAATAGGTATTTAGAAACTCCAAGGCAAGAAAGACTGGATCTTCAAGAATTTAATGGTGGAAACAATGTATCAGAACAAAATGGGATGTTAAGGTGTCCCCTTTGCCGTGGGATGGTATTGGGTTATAAGATTGTAAAAGAGGCAAGGAACTATCTAGATCTAAAACTAAGGAGTTGCTCGCGAGAGTCGTGTGCCTTTTCTGGCAACTATAGGGAGCTGCGCAGGCATGCAAGGAGAGTTCATCCCACAACAAGACCTGCTGATGTGGACCCATCAAGGCAAAGGGCATGGCGTCACCTGGAGCGCGAGCAGGAAGTTGGTGATGTTCTCAGTGCCTTGCAATCAACGTCCCCTGGAGCCATTGTGTTCGGGGATTTTATAATTGACAGTGAGGATAGATTACATGATCACGAAAGCAGCAGCTCAGTATATGGCACCCCATTGTGGGCCTCACTATTCTTGTTGGAGATGATAAGTGGCTCACTAGGTCCTATTGATGAACCAAGGAGGTCACTAAGGTCTTCTAGGACACACCGAAGGTCAGGCCACAGGAACCTGTGGGGTGAGAATCTTTTGGGTCTACAAGATGATGTTGAAGATGACGACGACGGTTTTCTTGATAGTGATATTCCAGTGCCACGTAGACGTCGCCGGTATATGAGATCCAGGGCTGATGATGATGATATCCATGAGAGATGACCTTTCTGGTAATTATATTATTTAAGCTCTTTTAGTGGCTTAGTAATTCATTTTCGAGCACATAACTATAGAGCCATCAATACTTGTACATCCTTTTTTACATTTAATACAATGGTGGTACCACCCACTTTCCAAAAAAAAATATAGAGCCATCATAATTTCTTCTTGGTGATGGTTTCGAATGTAGAATATTTTCAGCTGCAACTTCAATTCTTAGCTGACGGCACACCCTGTGCTATTTGAAAATGTGTTGATACTCTTGAGGTGTTGCAGGGATATGGAAATCCTAGAGCCCAGAAGGAACTGGACTGGAGACTGGATGATTGAAGTCTAGTTGTAGATTTAATCCGTTGGCAGTGAGTACCGGTTATAATGTGTCATTCATATTCTCCATTACTTCTTTGGGTGGCAAGTTTTTACTAGTTTCTATGTCAATTCTGCCACCTTTGGAAGCTTCTCAATATCTTAATAGGCCTTATCAGAATTCTTCTCAAGTGTACAGAACTTTTATGACTGTAATATACTTTTGTTCTTTCACTGTTTTGCTTCCAGTGATTTCTGGTGGTTATGAAGTGGAAAATCCACTTGAGTGTGGATCCTTTTTTGCCCTTGAACATTATCCGGTGCCCACAAAATCATGCATGTCCCAGATACATTGCTTTGTTTCTTTGGTGTGACAAGTCGGGCATAACTGTAATTTAGATGTTCAAATAACCAAGATAGTGGATCGAGGAATAGAAATAGTTAGTGCGGAGAAGCTAACATTTCTAGCATTTCTAGAGATGTTGCCCCTGCATTCAATTGGCTGGATTCTTATATTGTGAGTTCACTTTGCCAATCAAGTGCAAGCTTTGTCCCATAGATCCAGGTTGGTTAGAAATGGATATCATGAAAAGATTTGACAAGAATAGTGATGGGTTGTCAAGCTGTTGTATTTTCATTTTCGGTTTTCGGTTTAAGTCTATTTACACAATCAGATATATATTATTTTGTGATGCATTCAATGTCTGCCTTGTCTAGACAATCTGTTCGATTGCATCTGACTCATTGATGCTATTTCCCATCTCCATCTTTTCTTGCATGCTCAGTGACTGTGTGTGAGGAAGTTAACCACATAATTTGCAGATGGTGATTGGTAGCTTCTACGCATTATGACACTGAATCCTGAGTCATTTGATTGCAGTTCTGTGAACCTGTTCACATATCCCAAACAATCAAATGCATTTCAATAAACCACTTAATGGTAAAATTAGCTGAACTTAAAGAATAGTTGCCTGCCTTGTTCTAGGTAGAGTTAAGTGGTAAGAGACTGTAAGAAGTGTACCTCAGTTCCTAACAGTGATTGCCAATGCCTCTGCTCCATGTTTACCAAAGCTATTGCGTTCCTTGTTAGTCTTTCACCTGTCACTCCGTGAATGGAACTGGCCACGCATTTATTGTTCCTCTGGGGATTCATTTTCCATGGAGGGTGGATGGCATGGTATTTCAATTTCCTGTACTATGAGCTGAAGATACTTGGAATTTGTGTATAGTTATATACAGCAGGGTAGAAGGAGGTCTACAGACTAGCAGATTAAAACAGCAGGCAGTAGAAATCGCGCCAGACTTCCGAGATAACACCTCTCGTCTATGAAAGAATGCAGCAAGAAGAACGATGATGATAGCAAGGAGATGGGGGATATCAGACAGCCCGCCGGCCTTGGGACCCTTAGAAGTTACCTTAGTCCTTCTGACTGACCATTAGACGGGACACAGGTTTGTAAACACCAAATAAGGCAGGGAATGATAAAAATATTATCGCATTAAATTTATGATATCTGCCTGGTCGTAATAGAGAATGAAGGTGCTTTCCTTACTCTAGTGCTTGGTGTTAATTTGGGTGTCCTTATATAGTGTTCAAGAATCACTCTTCTAAAAATAATGGAGAAGGCTAGGTGTAAAATGCCTTATGAGGGCATTAATAGTAGTTTAGAAGAGGTTCCCAGAAGCTATACTCCTTTGTGGGGGAACTTAAATTTCCCCTTGCGGGACAAAAAGCCTGTTTTCTTTTTGTTTCTTGCGAAGGATGTGAATGAAAGCTGATAACCCAATGACTCAAGCAATTCTTAGCTTATAGGTTGGTTCATAGATAGTTTTTTTTCTGAACCGATTTGTATAGCAGGTCGGGTAACAGATGCAAATCTTAAGTTGGGATGTGTATGGGATCGGGAAATATATACTTTTTCTTGCCAAACTTGGTACGTACCTGGTCTATCTGTTTGATATGATTTAAATTATATACTGTTAAGTCTCTTATCTTTGGAACGTGGAGATGTGTGTGTGAGTGAGAACAGACTTCCATAATCTAGCAGTTTGACTCTTTTTAGAATTGTTTTTATAATTATAAAGTTTCTTAAAAACCTATCATACCCAAGTATATTACACAGGTTGCTGACAAGGATCCGGAAATGTATCCAATACCATTAGCCTGCTCGGATACGGTCACATTTTCGTATATGTATGGTGTCTATTGAATTCAAACAGACTGCAGATCCTCTTATATGTTATCAGATACGGTCACGGATCTACCCTTGATCGACCCGTTTGCATCCCTACTACTTCTGGCTAATCAGCTGGTAAACTATCCATTCACCGAGAACCAACCCAACACACACATGAAGATGCTGGAAATGTTTATAATCACTATTTGCAAGTTTTAGAACTGGTGTGTTTTATTAATTTAAAGCTGGGACTATTTGTTTGGATAATCGTAAAATAAAATAAGGTTTTTGTTTCTTTGTTGTAATTTCAACGAAACAAGAAAATCTCAGCACCACGTGGACGAATATAATCTCATTTACAGTGTTTTCACAGGCAAACAATTAACCGAAGAATGTTATTAAGTGAAATAAATCAATAATTAAGGAATTTTACAATATTTTATGATGACAACAACGAGCTCTAAGCCTCTAACTGCAAGAGGATAAAGATGAGCCCATTTCAGAATGTGCATGCTTATGAGGACATTATGCATCAGAATTTGTTTGCGTATGGTTGTTTCTTTAACTTCAGCCCTCGGATTAAAGTTTTGGGTTCGTCGAAAATAACCTTCAAAATTATAAACAAAATTTTCAAAATCAGAAATATTACAGATCTCAACTCTTAACCAATATTGAGTAACCATCACGTGTAAAGACAGATTTAACTTTTAACACGAGGTCAAACTAGAAGTACATTAAAACTTTTGAAAATAAAAGAAAATGCCAGAGTTGCCCAGCCTGGTTAATTAATAATAAACATTGTCAATGTTTTGTCATTGTGATTGGATATCATAATGTTACGGATCACATCAAAATTTCAAAAATGAAGGTCAGATTGGACTATGTATTCACTTTGTTAGAATAGTCTTATATTGAAAAGGGACAAAATCAGAACATACTTATAACGATGAAATCCAGAGTCCACTTCCCCTTCTAATATGCTCCCTCGTTTGACCGTGAAAACCATGATCTTGTTTGATACGGGGTGTGTGACCTAGATCATTACTATGGGCCCCGACACCCAAAAAGAGTTAATGAATTGAGTCATCCAAATGATATTGAGTGGAGAGACCTCTACCATTATAGGCTTATAGTGATTTTGTCTCTTTTCAATATGAGACTATTCTAACACACTTGAACCCTAATCTAGATCTACTATGGGCCCTGACACCATGAAGAGTTAATAAATTGAGTCATCCAAATGATACTGAGTGGAGAGACCCCTACCACTATAGGCATATAGTGATTTTGCCTCTTTCTAACACGGGACTATTCTAACACAGTTGAACCCTAGTCTAGATGCCCAAACTTGGGAATACAACTCTCCCAAATATGTTGACCAAGCCATTGTATCGAAAGGTAAACGAGGGCAGAGCATCAATTCTACAATCAAACATGCCCCAAGGATAATCTAGAATTTGCTGTTGTCGTCGCAGTTAGTTAACAAAGAAGTGTTCGCGGCTTCAGAGCGAATAACTTTTTAAACCGACACATGGTCTGCATCATGGCTGCACGAGTAAAGCATCTGAATTGAGGAGCATCTTCGGCTTCCATACATAGGAGAGAATTTCTGGACTCATAGGTCAGAAAGATCAGTCATTTGAAGAAGCTGTCAACCGCAGAACATCTCTTGCCCTCACCATTAGCAAAAGTATGGAATGGGCATACAAGGGCAACAGCCTGCTTGGTGTCATCATATCCACATAACGCTGGGCTTGGTGAGGACTTCTTCTCCGTGGGAAGTTTCAAAACGGCAGAGGCTGGATTATGGGATGAGTTCTCAGCCAATCAAGAAGTCATAAGGAAGCCCCATAGATCAAAGAAGCTTGGGAGTGAAGAACCATAGATGTGTCAGGAAATTGGGATCCTGGGATGAATACACTGCAGGGGATGCATGTCTTCTAGCATTGCATGTAACACATACAGTCGACAGCTGTGAAAAAGTTTTGGATCCTACCAATGAAAGAAAGAGGGGTGATACTTACAACACCATAAAAAGGGGAATTATCTATATTTACATCCTAGCCGCACAGGAAGGGAGCAAAACCCTGTACAGATTACTGAATTGCAAAACTTCCCTAGACAATGACTAAGGCCTACCACTCTGATCATCTGATATAGTCTCCTCAGAAGATGCATCTCCATCTAAGATGACCAGGTTACTTTGTTCAATGGCTTCCGAAGAGCTCCGGTTCAGATCTAAGATGTTGGCATCTGAAACCTTACTCTCGGCAGATTTCAGGGTAGATGAACCCAAAATGCCAGCATTGCTTCTGTTAGCTCCTCTCCTCTTCAGTATTCCCCGTCGTGAATCCTTCAGTGCAGCCAATTGCTCACTGGGATAAGAGAAAGGGCGAACAGCCCTCTGATCACCAGAATGTGAGACCATTGGTTGCTCAAAGTTTGAAACATTGAAAAGGAGAGCTTGTTCACTTTGTGATGCAGGTGTACTGAGAACTTCTTTGAGCCAATGAGGCAGATTAGTGCTTGCTGATAAAGCAGCAACCTGATGCCCAGGACCAGGTGATCTTTCAACTGAATTTTGCTCCAACATGCTAGGTCCCAAGTCATATCTGCCCTGAGATTTACCAAGCCTTTGGTTTGTTGTTACAGAGTCTGTGTAAGGTGGATGCCTTTGGTGGCCTCTATAACTGTATGAAGAACTTGCACCTAAGCTGCCATTTGCTGCCAGTGGGTGAACCGCAAAGTCTGAAAGTTGCGCTGGGGTTTTGATTGTTTGTTTCAATTCTTTCTTCAAGTATACACCTCCCAGAGACAGCCCGGTCTCATTTCTAGAGCTTTGAAATTCTGGCAGGTAACTCATATGAGAACAATCAACTGCTGAATTTGACAATAATCTATTAGATATGATAGAACTGGATGAATGGTCTGGTTCAAGTGATCTCACTTGTTGAACTAAAGGGGCACTTAGAAGCCTTGATTGTTCCACATCCCATCTCTCAGCCAGATCGTCTGCAATCCTCCAACCTGCAAAGTGCAATTTTGGGTCACATAACATAGCATTCCAGTTGCCCCTTCCATGTCTTCTTACACCTATCCAGAGAGAATCCAATTCCTCTTCTGACCAGGCACTTGGATATCTCCTACAGTTTGCAAGATAATAGTCATGCCTTTTATTTAAAATTCTGCTGCTGGTTATGATATCATCAAGTATCTGCTTGTGCCTATATATTGATGAATTACTATCAACCGGTTGCCATGGAAGCTGCACTTCATGAACGTAACCAGTGCTCTTGCGACTTGATACTGGAGACATGCAACGAAAATTCTTGATGGGATCAATTGTATTTTCTCGTGTATGTACAGGTCCAAGAAAATCCATACAAATAGTTCTGGTTGCTTGCGTTCCCCATTGACTTTCAAGAACAGAGTTGTCTATGTTTCTTGCAAAATTTCTTTTCTGAGGAGATGCAGTCTGATTTGTGGTCTCTCTCAAGAAATCCTGCATTTGCTTGGGGAAGAAAGAATCCATACGTTAGCATAGAACACAGGAAAAAACTGACAACTACCTGGCTGATGAAAAGGTGTGAGAATTCCATGGAAAGATGACACCTAGTAGAGAGGCTTTCAAAATGGAACAGATATGACAAGAAACTGGGGAGATGCACGAATTTCATTCCGAGCAACAAAAGAAACAAACTTCTTGCCTATCAAGGCTTACCGGCACTGCTGGATCAGGCAGAGATGAGCTCCTTGACATCTGACCCAAAGTATCATCTTCACTAAAGGCCAGTGTGCAGTTGATATCAACCTCCGACACAGATGTGCATATAACTCTTTGTTTTCTTTTCTCCATGGTTTCCAAAGAGTCAAGTCCTTTCCCATTTCCACTAGCTTCCTGAACAGCAGTACTAGATGAAGCTCGGGAATCCAACAAGTTTTGATGTGAAGAATTATCCACTGGTTTCCTTGCCTCATATAAAGAATCGGCAGTTGCTTTGCCTGATACCGACTCATGCAAATTGATATCAGGACGAAGTCCATCAGATTGATCAGGATTGCCGAGGGAATTGCCAGTCTTTAGAAATCCATTTGATACGCTCCTAATAACAGGCTCCTGTACAGCATCTACTGAGCCAATTGCTGGCACATCGCCAATGACAATGCCAGTTTTTGGCAGCTTGAACTGTTTATCCTTATGACTTACTTCAGAAGGGGACTCTTTCTTGGAATCATTTGAACAGTTTGATCTTACTTCAACATGTCTATCTTCTCCTTGTTTGATGGTAAAATTTGATCCATTCATACAATGAACAACTGATACTTTTGACCTGTCCCTGGACCATCACAAGCTCAAAAAGGTCATTTTCTCTACATGCATGAATGATGGAGAAAGTAATTTTAGAAAATAAATGCTTATTTACTTCTCATTTTCATCTAAACTTCCAAGGCTTTGTTCATGGCTAGCATCTTCTTGCAGTTTCTCCACCTGTCAAACATATTTCACATGATGACCCTCAGACAGTCTGTTGTCTACAAGTCAGGAAATGCATCTTTCAATAAAAGGAAGCACACAATGCAGCCAATTCTGATGATGCAATCAAACAACTAGGAAAAGGGAAAGTAGCATTGCAGGTTAGTAACTTTTCTTTTGGTAGAAGCACTTTTTGAACAAAAACAGGACCCAGAGTAAACAACAGAAACGTTGACTAGCTTCTTGCTGTCAACACATGGCAAGAATTCCTTAGACATCCCAGGTCCAATTCGGCATATCATCCTTCCCTAACCATGCTCTTTCTTTCAGAGTTTCCACTTCAAGGCACACCACATATCCTCCCCTGCTGACAATCAGGATATATTTGGAGAAAAGCAAGACAAGTTCCCAATCTACTTAGTCACCAGTATGTGGTGAATGAAATTGTTCAAGACAAAAGCCAGCCCATATGAATAACTCATAAATTATCAGTGTTTATACATATATATTGCAAAAAAAAATGAATGAGAAGAATGTCTCTCTCCTCTGCAGAAATCCTCCAAGTAAAGTCCCATATATTCTGCAGACAAAGAAAAAAAAACTAAAAAAAAAACAGAAGACAGATGAAGAAAATGCTAGTTTGATTCCCTGCTAAACCTAAACCCCACCTCCATGTACAAAGAAAAAACATACAACACCCTTAAGAAAGAGAAGGTAGTTCAGAAAACATAATAAAGCGGTAGGCTGATGAAGAAAAGTCTCTGTTACATCCTGCCATGCCCGAATTATTTTTTCCTCTGTAATCCACTGACAATCTGACATTCCAAAAGGATGCAGAGTGTCATTCTTATCATATGCCCATACAATCTCCATACACTGACACTGTAGGACAACGAAACAAAATCTTGACATAACACCCAGGGTAATGATGCTGATAGAGCACATGGAAACATATAATTCACATTAAAGAATTTTAGAATCTCGAAACAAAGGTTGACAATGATGCTACTGATCTTTTGATTGAAACAACACTCACATGAACTGCAAACTGAAGCAAGTGACCATAGGAAGAAAAGGAGCAAGATCTTAAGAAGAAGATAGTCAAGAATTTCAGCTATCACATTCAAAAAGAGTTAAAAATGGAGAGTTAATGTCATTAATACTATGTTGTACACTATTAAAAATGACTAAAAGATAGATAAATGCCAAGAGAGGATGAGGGAGGAAAGAGAGGAAGTTGCATTTGTGGAAAGGACAAGTCAGCTGATAAATGATTGCCGCCACTCTCATCTATAGTGTATTATCAAATGAAGAGGTGAAAGAAAGTCTCCTTGCCTTGCCAAAGATGGAATTCTGACCTTGTGATCTCCCCCCTTTTGGGGGAGTGGATTCACTGGATCGTACCACATTGAACCGTGGGATGCAATCAAGTGATGGCCCTTGACCCACAAACAGACCCCTCTTCCTTGTCAGTGCAGGACTATAATCTGTTAATATCCATGTCAATCACCACAGCCATGGTTTGTTGACCGCCAGTTTATTAGTCACTGCTCAGTCTTTCCTACTTTCTTTTCATTTTTTTCTGTGAAGGAGGGGGGACCACCTTTTCTGCAGAAGCAAATGGTTATAGTTCTCCCACCTGCTACGGGCTTCTGATTAGGAATCAGGGTCGACAGGCAGTAGTGGAAAGAAACCTTGGGAGACAGCAGGACTTAGAGAATGTTAGCAGAAACTTACATTTCCACTACATTCAGGAAGTCCCTTCCCCTTGGGTTATAGGAGCCTCTACGGACCTAGACCAGTCCCTTCAGCTGATAATTCAAATCCCCACACATACACACACAAAAAAGAAAGGATGAGATTCACTAATGTGATTAGCTTCTAGAGGAAATCTCTGGTAAAAGTTGTCCAAAAAAAATCAGGCAGCTAAAGCATAAACATCTTTTAAACAATTGAACTGTTTGTAGTTTTGTTGATTGGCTCTTCCATTAGCTTGCTATGTGCACATCATTTTTTCTGCCTGCTTTATGTAAATGCCTGGAAAATGTAGCTTCAATCACTTGTGAAAGGCCTTGTCGGACTTGTCTGAGTATCTAAGCCAAATGCTTGACTAAAAAACTAAGAGGAAGAAACTCCCGTAATGAACTCCAGGCTTTTAGTAAGAATACTGTCGGCCAAATTTTGTTTCAGGGTATGTGCTTCTTAAAACCAGTTTAGACTGACTTTAGAGTTGCCATCCAAATACAGCATACAAATATGGCACTGGTTACAGAAAATATACGAAACACCATCTTATCAGAAATAAAGAAAGAAATATGAAGGAAAAGGAATAAGTGACTATACTGTGAAAAGGTCTAGCAAAATGTCACAGATTAAAGAACATACCATGTCTTCCCCATTCAGATTCAGTGAGCTCTGGTTGCTGTTTAAGTTTTCTTTCCCTAGAACAGGTACCGCTATCGACTGATCAGTTGGCCCTTCACTTTTACAGATTGCATCAAGCATCATACTCTGCTCAGATGCCAAGCCCTCCCCTCTCACAACTTTTGTGTTGGCACGGACTTCTGTTTCACTAACATCTTTAATCTTTTTTGCTCTTCTGCAGAAGGTACGTAAAGGGGCTCTAAAGCTCTCTTTATGGACTGTTTCCTGGAATACCATTTCTGGCTTATCTTCAAAAGGAAAGCCCTTTTCCCCAGGAATAAATGCCTCTGTGGTAGATTCTTCTATACATAAGGCAGTACACTTCCTTTCAGTAGAATCAAGGGATACAGGATTTGATCTTACTGTATTATGCTGGTCTAATGACTGAAAACCTGAACGCTCTTTGTTGTGTAACGTCGAATTTGCAAAAGTAGATTTTGAATCTGCAAAAGCCAAGTCTGAGTCCTTACTTAGCGCTGCATCTTTTAGAGATACTTCCCTGACGGGGCTGCTGTCGTAAGAATGTTCTGTTAGACCCTTCTCAAATCCTTGTGCACTTTCAGACCTCTTAGAACTCTCTGGCTCTTGCAGTTGCTGCTGAACCAATTCTCCAGTATTATCATGTTCAACACAAGTGGCACTATGTTGCTCAACACAGGTACCACATCGCCATCTCCCTTGTGTTGTAGACTAGCACAAGAAAGCAAGGAAATCAGAATGATACAAAGCAATAGCATACCACCCAATAAAAACATTTATGCTAGTATGTGACACGCAACCTCAGATGAACGGATTATTGCACATTATAGCTTTGGAACAGCTACTGCAGTCAAGCACTGTCCCATTAGAATCAGGGACATGGCACTTAAGCAACGCTGTGGTTTGGGGAAAAGAGTGAAGAAAAGGGTGGGAAGCAAATCATGACAGCAAACAATTAAAGGGACTTTCACATATATCTTAACAGCATGTATTTGTGATAACAGATGACATCCTAAAATAACATATAACGTACTGCAAAGCAGAAATCGCAAAGTTAACTCAATTTTTTTCTTGAAAAGTGGATGGAACCACAAATATATTAATAGAAGAAAGGGATGTACAGGTATAAGTTCTCAGCTCTGAACAAACCCCTATACAAAACCAGCACACCCAAGAAGGTGTACCACAATTAACTTCCCAACCACAAGAAAAGTGACGAGTTGTGCGCCTGTACTCACATAAGTGTTTCGCCCAAAAAGCCACTATCTCACAAACAAAAGAAAATATCCTGTCCTCCGGTCTCGTTTCCCTTTTGAAGATTCTATTGTTCCTTTCGCTCCACAGGGCCCAGAGAGTGGCATGAAAGATAAGTCCGGTTGTATTTTTCGGGATTTTTCTGTGACTCCTGTGTTTTTCTAAATGAGATAAAAGAAGAAAATAAGATAAATATAATATAATAATATTATAACTAATATTATAACCCTAAACCCCTTTCTTCCCCTCCATTCCCTCATCTTCCCTCCCGTGCCCTTCTTCTTCCTCACGCTTCTCCGTCTCCCTCACTCTCCCTTCTCCCTCCGGCGGCCGACAAAGGCGGCGACGGGTGCGTGGCGGCACGGCGGCGGCGGCGGCGTGCAGGACTAACCCGGAGGCGTGGAGCTGGACGAACCCGGAGGCGGTGGCGGCGGCGTTCGTGAGAAGCCGGCCACGGGGGCGTTCTCCGTTTCGAGGTTTGGGTGAGGCTAAAGCTCGGATTCCAGGTAGGGGGGGATGGATCCCTGCTCTATTCCCGCGTTTTCCCACCGTTTCCATGCCCACAGAGGCCGAGAGAGAGGGTATTTCGCGTTTGGGGTTTATTCCATGCCGGGAGGGTGAGTTACGGATTTGGCCTTTTAGGGTCTCGTTTGATGTTGGATTGAGGCCCTGTTGATGTTGGATGTGGTTCCCTACTTCCCTTCCGTGTTTTCCCCCCCCATCGATCCATGCCCGGTGAGATTGAGAGTGGGAGTCTCTTATTTCGGGGGTTTGAGCATGCTGGGGGATGAGCGACGGTTTTGGCCCATTGGAGGCCTGAATTGTGGTTTGTATTTGGCTTTTCGGTGGTAGAATGGTCGGGAGATGATTCCCCATGTTTTCCCCTTCGTCCGGCGACGAATGGGGCTTGGAACGAGCTCCGGGCGAACTTGGGACCGTGTTTTCCGTGGAAATTGCAGGAGACGGCCACAAGGGTGGTCTCAGGCGGCCATCAAGGTGGCCGTCCTGCCCCGTTTCCCGTTTTTCTGAAGCCCAGTCTGGGCGGCCAAAGAGCTGGCCGCCCAGGTTCCTGGGCGGCCACCAGGGCCCTTGCTGTGCCCAGGGTGGGAGGGCTGGGCGGCCACCAGGGTGGCCGCCCAGGGTCAAGGGAGCCCCAGGGGTGGGCGGCCAATGCTCTGGCCGCCCAGCCTCTTGGGCGGCCAGGACCTTGGCCTTCTTGTCCCCTTCAGCCCGGTTGGTCCGTGCTCCGCGTTTTGGTGTTCCGGGATATCCGTAGGAGGGGTGGCCTAGTGGAATGGGCGTCCGCTTGGTTCTGTGTTCTGCTGGTTCTGGATTAGGTGTGTGGGCCATCCTTGTCTACTGTGGAGTGCGGACAGTCCTTGTGTCGGGCTGCTCGCGTTGATTGTCCCCGCAAGAGTTTCGTGACTGTGGAAGGTGTTTCCGCGTGAGGGCCGTGATCGCGGCTAGGTATCTTTTGTAGGAGTGTGGACCGTGGTCCTTGTGCTTCCGTCCTACGCTTTGGTAGGTCTTCTGTGATCTGACAGTCATGGTTGGCTGTCTGTTTAGTGGTCCATAGTTCTCGTGCTTGTGAGCCACCTCGTGGTGGCTTGGTGTGGACTGGTGGTACTCCGGTGGTTTCCGTAGTTGCGACGAGTTCTTGGTGACTCTACCCACTTGACGTAGCTGACCTGGGCACGATATGTGCCGACCCACCTGGGAGTGGTGGAGGCTTGTCCGGTGTAGTAGTTTTTAGGCCGGTTACCTGAGGGTCCCTTGCCTTTGCAGCCTGAGTCTGGCTGGGGGGAGAACCGGCTAGAGGACCGACCTAGAGCAGATGGTCTGTGTGTGCACACGTGGTCGGGGGCAGTGGACGAGTGCTGACGAACACAACCCCAGCTAGTCCTTGTTCTATGGTACTGTGTACCGTGTCTCGGTTCCCGCCTGAGGGCGAGTTGGGAGACGCTTGAGGCCGCGGTGTAAGTCGTCGGAGGACGCTTCCGGTCTCGTGGTTAGTGGGTTAGTACTCTTGTCACCTGAGAGGTTTCAGTGTGGGTTCCGTTCGGCGTGGTTCCTTTCCGGTGGTTCGGTCTGTTCCGCTTTGCATGGCTTTCCGGCCGTTGGGCTGGTGTTGCCCCGTGTGTGTGTGCGGGGCATGGTTCTTCCGCTGGTTCTAGTTCGAGATCAAGAGATTCTCCCGAGGGTGTCGGTTCAATGTGTGGCCGTGTGGCCTTGTCCGTGGTTCCGTCGGTTAGGACGGACTGTCCGACTGTGGTTGTCGGAGTTGTTTTAAGGGAGTGTTCGTGTGCATTTCCCTTGGTTGACCGTCTTCTGGCTCTGGTCACTGTCGTCGTGTCGTGCCGACGTTCTTACTCTGTTGCTTCCGTTGTTGTTGTTCTTACTGCTTTCCCTTACTGTCGTTATTTCCGTTGCTGCACTCTTGTTACCGTTTTCGTTGTGGTGGAGACCCGCGGGACCCCTACTGAATCTATGAGATGAGGCTCACCCCCTACTTTTCAGGTGCGACGTTCCCCTCGGAGCGGCGTGTGCTAGTCGGAGGTTCTTTAGTTGCCAGCTCGCCAGGCCGAGTGTTCACTCGGCGTTGGGTACATTCTTTTCCATGTTGACTGTACTTGTGGACTGGACTCTGTAGCTTATTTAATTGATATAAAATGTAATTTTATTCCTGTCAAAATTGTAGATTTACTTTCCTACTATTGTTTATAATTTCAATGCATATCCACACCAACTCTTTAGCCCTTCCGAGCCTTCCGGCTCGTGGGCGGCGGGCCAGGATCCGATTGGTATCGAGTGTTTCCCAATATCCGGACCTTGGGACGTTACAGCCAGCTTGCCTCGCAATTGCCCAAAGCGCCTAGGTGATCGCCTCAGCCACTTTTGGGTCGCCTCAGGCGCCTCAGCACGCCCAGCCCACTTCAAACGCCTCGGCCCAGTCCCGCCAGTTCGCCAACGCGTCGAATCCAAGTATTGAACCTTCGAAGACCCAGTAACCCTAGATAAAGCGGATCCGGGTATATAATCTCCTTTCTCCCGAGGAATTTGATCCCCGAACACTTCCTCCCCCATTCGAACGGCGAAGCCCTAATCCTTCATCTTCCACCCCCTCTCACGTCTGCCCCTCAGCAATGATCTGCATCTAACAAGCGATGACCGTCGACCGGCGACCCTAAGTGAACGATGATGCCTCCGCCTCTCTCTGTCACAAGCGACGGGCAACAGTAGCTCTCTCCCCCCTCTCTCACACGCACCCTCTCTGTGTCTCCCTCTCCCTCCCTCTCTCTCTCACACACACAAAGACACACGCACAGCCCAGCCCAACAACCCCTCTCACTCTCTCTCTCTCTATATATATATGTCTCTCACTCACACACGCACAGGGGCTCAGCCCCTCTCCCACCCTGTCTCACACACAGGGGCCGAGACCCTCCCTCTCTCTCTCTCTCTCTCTCTCTCTCTCACACACACACACACACACTCTCACGCGTGCGCGCACGCACACACACAGGCACACACACACACAGGGGCTTGGCCCCACCCTCTCCCACTGTCTATCTCACTCTCTCTCACACACACATAGGGGCCAAGCCCCATAGTCTCACACTCTCTCACTCACACAGTCTCTCTCTCTCTCTCGCACACACACCACTCACTATCTCACACAAGGTCGAGCCCCTCTCTGAACGGATGCCTCACTCTCTCTCTCTATCTCGTCCTCCCCTTGTCTCTCACAAACTATCTCACTCTCTCTCCGTCTACGGGATTGCAGGGCAATTGGCAACGGCAACCGTTTCTGTTCTGTATGGAGGGCAACAAGGAGCTTAAACAGGCAATTAAATATTTTTTAAATTTATTGTTTGATGTATTTTTATTTAATCATATTTAACTTTGTTGTTACTTATATTTACATGTGTTGTTATTCTTGTTTAGGAATGGATGAATTTAAGAAATTTATTGACTTCATATATGCAATTTTTTTAAATTTACTTTTCAAATAAATACATTTTTATGATATTTAGACATATAGTTTAATTTTTGAATTATCAATATTTATTTAATAAAATCTCGCCTCATCGCATAGACGTTTGAGGCGTGAGACGACCCCCTAGTCGCCTCGGTCACCTCACGCCTCTAACTACAGAGTTCCAAGTAGATGAGGAGAGCCAGTTGTATCTTGTTAGGTGGATGCTAAAGCTGCTACAAGAACTTAGTGAACTAAGGTGAATTTCAGCAAAAGCTGCATTGCTTGGGTCAAAGAGGACACTCATGAGATCATCATTTATATTGGAGATTTCAATTTCTCCTACCTTAGCCTACCCTTGTCCCCAGGGGCCCTACATTGTAGTGATTAGTAGGTGGTTGTGTAGAATTTAAGTCCACACTAGCAAGTTTGAAGGCGAGGCTCTTCTCATACGGGGGGAGAATGGTGTTATGCAAATCGATCAGTACTTGACAGCCTTCCCATAGACTACCTATCTATTTTTAGGATCCTCAAAATGGTGGCCAAGAAATTGGAGTGCATTCAAACTAGATTCTTCTGACATGACAGTTGCTCATAGGGTAGAGTTTGCAAGAGCAAAGAAGCAAGACACGTGAGAATCAAGAACAGCAGAAACTTCAACTTGGCACTCCTATGTAAATGGTTGTGGAGGCTTGGAGTAAGAAACCACAAGCTATGGCTACAGTTTGTCAGGCAGAGATACTATAGTAGGGTCAGAGATTTAGACTTGACACCGACATCTCTACACAATGTCCAGCCGATTTGGGAGGCATCCTTCAATGCGGGGATATCACCACTTTCTTTTTACAATTAATACAAATGCAGTACCATCCACTTCTCAAAAAATGTTCCATGACACAATCCTTGTGACTACTCATAGAGAGTGCTTCTTCCCTCTCTAGAGATCCACTTCTCCATGTCCCCTTCCCTTGCTCCCACATCACCTCCTTCTTTCCTTTCCCTTTCCATCTTCTCCCCTTTAACACTCCTAACTATGTCAAGGCTCCCGTTCCTTTTTATTTCATAACATAGGCTTAACCTCAACTTCCATTTTGGTAAAGAAAATCCCCCCTCCTATCAACTCCCTTATCTGCTTATTAGTGATTTTGCTCCATCTCCTCAATAATCTCACTCGCTTCCCACTCCTCCCCATTATCACCTACCATAAGCATCCTCTTCCAAAGTTCCCTCTTCACCTCTCTCCTTTTCTGACTCCTTTCCTCCCCCTTACCTATCTCCCTCCACCCAACACCACACCCCCAAGAGAAGTCCTCACCAGCCCCAACTCAAACCTTAGAAACAAGTGAAGCCAAAGCTAAAAGGGTGTTTAAGAACATTTTTTAAAAAAAAATATTTCTATCTTAAAAATTATGACATCAGTTTTCAACCCAATTTTTAAAATTGACGAAAATGAGCCACTCTCTGTTTTGGCAAAAATATCATAATTTTTAAATTTTAAGTAGACTTGTTTGTTAGACAAAAAAGTGTAGGCAATATTTTAACAGAGCTATCAGCTCTTCTAAATCTCGCTACGGGGGGTGGGAAGACAGCGAATGCTGGGACCGACGCACTTGCCGTCCCAGAGGACAAAGCCTCCCTTTCGACCCTCTGGAGCTCTGCTAGGTCACCCGTTGCCCCTAGGACCTGGTGCTCCTTGAGGATAACGTCGATATCCTCGTCGATCCCCCCACCCAAGATCTTTTTTTTTTAGTCATGAATTCCTCATTCCAATTGAATTTTCGGTTGCATATAAGCCCGAACATATTTACACCAAGCCTTCTTGTGAAACCCAGTCAGTACACAAGACGGAGGAATCAATAGAGATTAGGAAGGAAAGAAGCGGGAAAAGAACTACAAATCATCTTAAATAAATCGAACACTTCTTCATACGATCTCCTGTTGTTCCTTCTCTTCTGAGGCTACTGCAAGTAGAATGGGAGACAGGAGAGGACGGAGGCCCCGATCAGCGACCCCATCACGGGCGCCATCACGAACGAGCCGCTGGTGGGAGGCGGGGCCAGGGCAGCCGCATCGCTGGCCAGGGCGGTGGTCGCCGAAGCGGCAACGACAAGGGTGGTGCAGGCGACCTTCTTCATCTCCATTGCAGACGTGGGTGATGGCCGGCGACGATACCACCCACCTCCGGTGTTGGTGAATGAGAAGATTTCTCGAGGGAGGGGCTGCGGCGTCCAGCGGACGGACGTCACATAGGGTGCAAGGGCGGAAGTAGAGGGGAGAGGAAGGACATGTGAGGAGTCCCAAGACATCATGGGCACTTTTTAAAAAAAACTTGCTAGAGACTTATTTTTATTTTAGGGAAGGTTTATACATGGTAAGATTCCTCCCTAAAAAATAGGATAGATCTTACCAAACGTGTTTGAGTGCCCTCCTCTCCCTTAATTTTTATTTTGAGAAAAAAAAGAGATAAAAAAGTATAACCAAACACCCTATAAACCAATGACAAGATCAGCAAATGTTCAGAAGGTGGGTTGAGAGCATCCCCTGACAGGGCCGCCAAAGAGATGCTCAGAGCCTCCATTGTTAGGTCTTCCCACCCTCTTTCCTTCACTCCTAACACAACTTGGGGAGGGAGGATGAGAGAAGATCATCTGGCTTCCAAAGCGACCTGTTGCCTTTCCCAATACTGCTCCGATGTGCTCTACTGACTACTTCCATGGCACCTTAGTTCTAGTGCTAGCCCAAAGACAAAGATAGTAAACAAGATTGCCCTACTTCGGGCTACCTCGCAGGGGATTCCTATGGCACAGTCTCCTCTTTCTAGCACGCTGCTCACGAACTCTTTAAAGAAACAAAGTGGGGTAGAGAGGATACATGCAACAATAAGAGTAGTTGGGTCTCACACAGTCACACACAGTCGTCGACCCCGTGTGTTCACTACTTGGTTCAAACCAACAAAACATACCAAATCGACTCATTTAGTTTGTAAATTTTTAGTTTGGTTTGGTTTCTGTCCTTATCAAATCAAATCAAATCGATTTTTTTTAAGTGGGCAGTACCATTGTTGTGTTAAAAGTAAAAGATGAATGTACAAGTGTAGTCAGTATGTTCACAAAAATTCCTATGCACTAAAAAACTATCTACACTAAGGCGGTGTGCCCCACCCTAACCTACCAGCAAATCAAAAATGGAAAAGCTATGCGGATTCACGTTACAAAGAAACTCTGCCCACTCTCTCACGCATAAAGGAGACAAGTCTTTCCATTGCTCTGACTTCCCCTCCGAAAACTTTATTGTTCCCCTCTCCCCATAATACCCACAAAGTAGCGTGGAGGATAATCCACCATGTAAGTTTGTCTCCTTTAAGCCTCCATCTTCTACGTCAACTCGTGTGCACTACTCGGCAAGCCAAAGGCACCATGTGATGGTGCCTGTTGGCAACATTGTTTTGCCTGCTTATAAGGAGGTGGACAGCATATGAAACTTGTCCGGGTTAAAACAGCCTGTCTGGGGTGATGAAGACCTACCCGGGGTAAAACCCTATAGCAAGGACAGCAGGCCATAGCCTCACCCTATAGCAGCAGTAGCTCATGACCCCTCCCGGGGTGAAACCCTGCAGAGTGCAGACAGAGCTGGGGTAAAACCCTGCAAACAGAGCAACCTGTCCGGGGTGGATGCACTTGCCCGGGGTGAAGAAGGCACACCACTTGTCCGGGGTGGATGCTGCAGAGGGTGACTACTTGCCCGGGGTGAAAGCACACTGCAGCAGCCGGCCAACCTCCATGGGGCGAAAACTCCAACAAGGCCTGTGACCACTTGCCCAGGGTGAAAGCACACTGCAGCAGCCGGCCAAACTCCACGGGACGAAAACTCCAACAAGGCCCGTGACCACCTTGCCCGGGGTGAAAGTACAATTCCGGGAGGCAGTAGGTTGGGATTTTTGTGAGAAGGGGTGTGGTCACCCACTTCTCTCCCCCCTGGGGGGTTCCGGTCACCTCCCGGGCCTTTGGTGATGTTAAGTCAAGTTTCACCCCCCCTCTCTCACTTCATACGCTAGGTCAACAGGGTAGGGAATGGCCCAACAGACTCGTCCGGGGCCCGACACTGGGCAGGTCCACGCGTAGGAGGGCGGGCCCTCCCGGGGTCACGCGGCCCCCGAGGTGACCTCCCCGGGGTCATTTGACCCCGGGAGGACCCACCCGGAGTCAAACCACCCCGGGCAGGACCTGCCCAGGGTCGTTTGACTCTGGGAGGGACCTGCCCGGGGTCAATCGACCCCGGGCCGATCACCTCTCCCGTGCACGGAAACCAAAAAAGAGGGGGGAAATGGACCTCCCCGGGGTCATTTTAACCCGTACGGGTTCAAACACCACTCTGTTTAACCCGTACGGGTCCAAACGATCCCAGGGAGGTTCCACTTCTATAAATAGACCCCCGGGGGTCGTATTTGAAGAGACAGAGAGAGAATCTACAACCTATGCACTTGAAGCATCCACTACTCGGCGCAAGGAACTTGTTCGTTGTTTTGACCCACGAGGGATAAGTCCCCGGGTGTTGTGTATATGCCCCTAAGGGTATCTTTGTAATTATGCCCCTCAGTGGGTCATGTTTGTAAGTTTCTACGTCCCGGGACGACTAAATTAAGTAGTTCCACCCACATAACAGGAAATTACAAAAATGTCCTCTCTGAGGTCCGAGAAACAAAAATATCATGTTGTTTGCAGTTATACCCTGAACTTTTGTTATTGGGGCTACGCCCCTATCTCCCGTGTTAGTGCGGACTTTTGTACAGTCGACAACTCGCCGACAACCGTTGTACTCATTCGGACTATAAAAGCACTCAGCATGTTTTATGTATGTCCTCGAGGGAAAATTATAAGAAAACCCCCGGCCTTCACAAAATTGCATATATACCCCTCCTTCGGCCAAGTTGAGAGTTATGTGTCTTCTACGAAGCCCCTTGTCTTTCCTTCGGTCCGAAAATGTTGTCAGCCCAATTCGACACTCAAATGTCACCCCAACCCTAGGTCTGTGTAGGGTATGGTAAAATTACCAAAATATCTCTGCGACCTAAAAACGGCTTACCAGCCCCCGTAACCCTCCAGGAAGAGCCTTAGCACCTTGGGAAGTCAGGAACCCGGTCCTACTTCCGTTCCAGCTCAGAAATTTCAGAAGTACCCCTGGCCTGGTAAAATTACCAAAACATCCTGGGTTGGTAAAATTACCAAAATACCCTCAGGGTCCAAAAAACTTCTCTCTACTTCAAAAATGCCTACGACTTCCGCATATTTGCATCTTTACTCCTAAGTCTTAGGGTTTTGCTCAGACTTAGCCCTAATTACCAAAATACGATTGGGTTGGTAAAATTACCAAAATACCTCGGGGTCCAGAAAACTCCCTTTTACTTCAAAAATGCCTACGGCTTCCGCATATTTGCGTTTCTATTCCTAAATCTTAGGGTTTTGTTCAGACCTAGCCCTAACTCTATTAACATGTTGGTGGTAAATGAGTGGTCATGGAGTCTCTCGAGTGAGCATGCCCTCCACATCAGAACCTTTATAGAAGACTTTGGGATTTCTTTGACAGTTAAACAAAGGTATTCAGACGTTAAGCCGATGTAAATCAACACTGACTACGGTCAGTGGGGAGAGGTCCAACACTCGAACCCAAATCAGCTGATACTATACGCACCCACAGAATCACCCTCTACTCAGATAGGGAAATGTTTCTTTTCAAAAAGAACATTTATATTTTCAGATTTTTCCTACGTGAAAGATTCCGTGTCTCACAGACTGGCACGCCCGGTGGGACCTTTCCCGCCTTTCTTCTTTCTGTCAAAGGAAGTCTCCAAACCTTTTTCAAGGTTCTGATCTCCCTCCTCTTCCTCTTACAGGACGGGAAGAGGAGGGCACGTCTCTCTATTCCTTTGAGAGTTCTTCGTGCATCCGCACGCCACTCCATTCGTGCTACGCACCACCACCAGCAACAGCAGCAGCGATGGCTGCCGTCACCTACGCCCCCAGATCATCGCCAACCACGCCAAGTTCGGATACTTGGCGACCCCTATTATCTTCGACGACTTCGCACCGGTCGTCGGTTCACCCTTCTTCTTGGGCGTCGTACCCGTGGTTGAGGCCAGCTCAGCCACGCCTGCCACGGCAACTACTGAGGGTGTCAGGCCCTCCGCTCCATCAACTGGTCGACTCCGCTCAGCCAACAAGACCAGCGTTGGGGGTGTCAGACCCTCAACCTCAGCAGCCGGCCGGGTTCGCCCGGTCAACAAGACAACCGTTGGGGGTGTCAGACCCTCAATCTCAGCAGCCGACCGGGTCCGCCCGGCCAACTCTCCAATTGTTAAGGGTGTCAAGCCCTTCATCCCGATAACCAGCCGTGCTTATTCGGCTCCATGTCAACGGTCGAAGGTGTTAGGCCTTCTGCCCCAGCTTTTCTCGGTCAATCAAATCACTGCTGGCGTTGCTCCTGCTCAACGGGGGCAGCGCCGTCGCCATAACAGCGCCAACCCCACTGCGGCCACCCTCAGAGGTATCGCCCCTACTCAACGGGGGCAGCGCCGCCGCCCTAACGACGCCATGCCTATGGTAAGCGTCACCAACGTTGCTCCTGCTCAACGGGGGCAACGCCGTAGCCGCAAGGGCACAGAGCCTACAGTGGCTGCATCCCGCTCCGGCAAGACCATGCTTGTCGAAGATTTCCACATTCGGCTCGACGGGGGCGAGCCGAATGTGCCTAGGGATCGACATGTCCCAACTGTCTCTACCTCCAATCGCTTCGAGCTTCTTCGACAAGTCCGGAGGACAGAGTGAAAAAGAAGAATCCCGCATACCGACGGCAAATCAGGGTCCAGTCCAACGGCCCAAACCACCCGCTCCCCGACTGCGGTCAGGGGGCAACCCGATTGAGGAGCGCCAGCTCCATTTGAAGAAGATATGGGTCACCAAAGAGGAGGCCCGAATTATGAGACGTGCAAGGGCCGAGGAGCCCTTCCGCATGTCGGAGCTGCAACGCGTGCGGAGTCCAACCAGCACTGAGGCCTCAACATCTCCGAGGTCTACAACTCAGCCTCTACGGGGGCAAAAGCATCGAGGAACCGACAAGAAGGTGCGGCCTACCTCTCCGTGGGCCAGTTCCACGCACACAGAGGAGGATCGCTCCCCTCAAGCCTCTACATCCCGGGTTTCTGTCTTTGACAGACTAGGGATGCCGCCAAAGCCGGATCAACAACCATCCAGGAAGAAGCGGGTGGCTCAGGTGACCAATGATACTGTCAAAGTGTTCACCTGTTATGCCACCTCCGGCGACAAACAGCCGGAGGATGTTTCGGGCGACCCGAACCAGCCTCTTCAATACTCGAGGAGGTCAAGGTCCGGGTCCCGGGGCCTGGCACAAACACAACAGGCGTCGGCTGCTGGTATGTCTCAGCCCGAGCTGGTACGACAAGAAGAGCGCCAGGAAGACGTCCATAGTGCCGACGGGGATAGCCATCCTCGGCACGGGGAAGATCTGGGGGAAGAGACACACACTCTTGCCTTGGAAGAGCTCCGACGCAAGAACCAAGAACTCAAGAACCTCTTACAGGTGCTATTACGTGAGAAGGAGGTTCCTGTCCCACCTCAGGCGGCACCCACTGGAGTGGATCATCAGCCTGCCCCCATTCCGGTCGCGGCCAATGCCTCCGTCACCGCTGCAAAATTGCCTTTGGCAGTGGACTTCGAAGTCCCGCAGCATGAAGTCATTGCGCGGTCGTCTGCTACTCCTGCTGCAGAGAGCCTCATGGCGCAGAAGCAGATGATCGAGCGCATTGTGGAGGCGAAGTTCGCTCAACATGGTGAGGGTGTGGCTACAGTCGATTTGTACAGCGTGCCTTATCCCCTCCACCATCAGTTCAAGAAGCTTCCGCCGGATTGTCCAAAGGCCCCGAAGCTTCAGAAGTTCAACAGACAAGGCTCTCCACATGAACACCCTGGCCTCTTACATGACGGCCATGGGTGAATTGACGCTGGAAGAGGCATATTTGTTGCGGTACTTCGCCACGTCATTGACAGGCACCGCCTTCCAGTGGTACTCCAGGCTTAAGCCCAATTCTGTAGCTGATTGGGCTGATATGCAAAAGAAGTTCGTCGACCGTTTCCAGATGGTCGAACGCAAAATCTCCTTGACGGAGCTTTGTTCCCTCTGACAAAAGAAAGGTGAAACTGCGTTGGACTTCATCAAGCGATGGAGGGACGTCAGCATGCGCTGCGATATTCCTCCGACGCTTGAGGACGCAATCACCATCTGCCGCAAGGGTCTCTCGGCAGAAGTCAGTGAAAAACTTCTGAGCTCAAACATCAGAAGTTTTGACCAGCTTAACACGGTGGTATCGGAGATTGAGATGTTCTTCGCTGACCACCCGACACATGCCCCTACAAAAGATAAATCCTCTAAAGACCGTCTGACTAGCGGCAAGGAGGTAAATGTTGTGGACTTCTCCCTGACAAATTGAGAAAAGGGAGAAGGAACATCCAAAGGCAATGGCAAGAAGCCTGATGCCAAGGCAAGAAGCCTGATGCCAAGGCAAGCGCGTCTCGGTTGGCGGAGAACATGAAGACGCCTTATTCCTTCAGGAAAGAGCATACCAAAATGCTCTTTGATCTCTGCATGAAAGAGCAGCTCATCACCCTACCGGATCCGCGGAAGCCCTCAGAGATGGACAAAACAGATGATCCTACTTATTGTGTGTATCACCGAAGGTTGGGTCATACCATCGAGGACTGTTATGTCTTCAAGAATATAGCAGATGAGCTCATTCAAAAGGGCTTGGTAAATATGTTGGGCCATGCAGTCGACCCACCACAGCCTCATGCTTGGAATCGATCGAACCAGTCGGCTAATGTGGTCTACATGGCGGCGATGGCTTCAAGCTCCAATGCCTCCGAGGCCGAGCCTTCAAATCAGCAGTCCGACGCCGGTCCGGGAGCCGCCCCTCCCTCGCTCCCTGAGTGTTTGGCTTTGCGGAGGACTATTCGGAAAATCCGAGGAGAAATCTGGCAATTGCAATCTGAACAAAGGTGTCTGCTGCAGTTCCTGGAGAGCATTGATCAGCAGTTGTCCACCTTCCCCTTTGGCCCATTTGTCAGGGGGTTAGCTCCAGCCCACATACGGGAGGCAGGTGTATCACCCATTGGCCGGGCTCCGCCCAGGGGTTGGCTTTCGAGGAATCCTCGAATTCATCTGAAGACGAAGAGGACTCACCTGAAGGCGAGGAGGCTCCGCCTCAAGGCGAGCAGCCCGAGAAGTTATACTCATTACCTTGGGAGAAGACCCCAAACATCTTCTTCGCATGCCAGCAAGCGCGTTTGATCAGCCCATCACCGATGGAGCAGGCACCAGGTACCCGCATTTCATCAGGGCTATTGCCCCTACCATGAGGTGATAGGCCATATCATCCACAACTGTGAACCGTTCAAGGATCTCGCTGAGGACTTGATCAGGCGGGGAAAGGTTAATATGGGTGAATTTCTGGTCAATCCACCGCAATCGCACGCACGGGAGAGTCTTCACTTCTCCGTCAATGTCATACATGCTGCAGCAACTTTTCAATTCCCGAAGCCACAGGAGGAGGGAGTCAGTTCCTAGGGAGTCAATTCCTAGCCACCAAAATCCACACTGTGATACCAAGGGTGGCGACCCTCTCATCAGTGTTCTTTCACTAAGGAGGACACTGAGAAAATCTTTGACAAACTCCTGGAAGATGGTCGGGTGATGACGCATGATCCGCCAATCTATTATAATGAGACGGCCAAGAGTCATCCTCACTACTGCAAATATCATGCCAGGGTATCTCACCCCACCCGGTGGTGCGGACACCAGAGCGAGCGAGAAGCACAAACCGGCGAGCCGTCAGTACCGTACGCGCTACCACTCGGGCTACATCGACTTCCCTTTGGCTCGGAGATAGTCTAGAGTCTCCGTCTTGAGTTTGGATACTTTTTAGCATTTATTTGCATTGTATTTGGACTTGTAATGTGTGTTTTTACTTGGGTTTTCATTTTGGGCTCTTTGTAAGGCTCTTAATAAGCCATTTGGATTAGGCCTTTTAGAGTCCATTAAGGGGTGTGGCCATATTGGCCCATTAGGCTTCATAATGGGTCTTTAAGTCACTAAAGGCCCAATTGGGCTTCCTCTCCTTAAAATAAGGGGGGTGCCCCCCTCTTTTGGCCTCATTAGGCTAAACTTTTTTATTTAGGCTTGAGCACATGGGGGAAATAACATTTGGCATCTCCTCTACGTAAACCAAGATCCATGGGTTTCATATAAAAGGGTTGTATTTCCTATTTTCAAGAATTAATGCATAAAAATTTGTGGGATTTTCTTGGAACATAGCTTGGTGCACCCCTCTCTCTCTCTCCTCTCTCCCCCTTCTGCAGCTGGGAAGACTGTGAATCAGAGGTGTGAAGCCTCATCTATCAAGTGTGAAGATCGTCGTCGCCGCCGCCGCCGCCATCGCACCGCCACCATCGTCGCCGGAGTTCTGTCCACCCAGGATAGCCCCTTCTTCCCGAAATTTCTGCTCCCAGCCACGAGATCTTTTGGAGCCCAAACTTTCAGGGTGAGTTCCATAGATCATCACCACGTCCCAGAAAAATTGAAAAAAAATCCAGCCATCGTTTTCCATTTTTTCATTTTCATGCTTCAGAGTCCATTAAGGGGTGTGGCCATATTGGACCATTAGGCTTCATAATGGGTCTTTAAGTCACTTAAGGCCCAATTGGGCTTCACTCTTTCTCATGGGCTTCCTAGATTGGAAGGCCCAATTGGCTGGTCTATGACCCAACTTAGACCAAGCCTCTCTTGTTGACCAAGGGAGACAAAGTGGGAGAAAAGCCCACTTTCTCTCCTTAAAATAAGGGGGGTGCCCCCCTCTTTTGGCCTCATTAGGCTAAACTTTTTTATTTAGGCTTAACCACATGGGGGAAATAGCATTTGGCATCTCCTCTACGTAAACCAAGATCCATGGGTTTCATATAAAAGGGTTGTATTTCCTATTTTCAAGAATTAATGCATAAAAATTTGTGGGATTTTCTTGGAGCACATATTGGTGCACCCCTTTCTCTCTCTCCCCCTTCTGCAGCTGGGAAGGCTGTGAATCAGAGGTGTGAAGCCTCATCTATCAGGTGTGAAGATCGTCGCCGCCACCGCCATCATGCCGCCATCGCACCGCCACCATCGTCGCCGGAGTTCTGTCCACCCAGAACAACCCCTTCTTCCCGGAATTTCTGCTCCCAGCCACGAGATCTTTTGGAGCCCAAACTTTCAGGGTGAGTTCCATAGATCATCACCACGTCCCAAAAAAATTGAAAAAAATTCCAGCCATCATTTTCCATTTTTTCATTTTCGTGCTTCCCAGTCCACCAGATCTGCCAGATCTCTGTCCTGTGTCACAGTAGCCCTGAGTTTGGATACTTTTTAGCATTTATTTGCATTGTAGGGACCGACTCTAAGTGAAGCGGACCTCGGACTCTAAATGGAGACGCGACCAGCAACATATGAATAGGAGAGACACTTCGGCCCGACACTAAGAGTTCCTATGGGCTATACGTCGCTAACGAAAACGCAAGCTCACTCGTCATCCCAAGCGAGGGGAAACGCGGATCCGCGCGGTTGAGAAACCGGCAGAGTCAAGGGTGGTCGACTCACTTCCGTGCTCGGATCGAGCCACGGGAGGGGTCACTCTCTCGCTCACAGCGGTGACATGAACTCACGGGCTAGATTCCTATCGCACTCACGGCGGCATATGACCATATACTAAACTAGCAAATGAACGCCAAGAAGACCGTTACCTCCACGCTCCCGACGTGGGGAAGACAACCCCGGCCAAGTTCGTACTCTCGGTTAACAAATATTACAGCGGCACAAATGTGTCGACCCACTCCACGCAGGGAGGTAACAGGTCACAAGTGGGGCTCGGGAGTCTCGGGAATTGGGTTGACGGGCAGCATCTTGATGTCGCTCCGTCGGTGCCGAAACCCGCGTTTGGTGCTATCCGGACGGCGCTATCTGCAGGGACGTGGGGCCCACGTGCTACTCAGTCCTCCGGATCTGACGGGGTGAGTCCCGCTGAGATGGTGACCCCTGGTGGCGCGCTCCCCTGGACGGCGGTCGGGCTGGAACACCGGTCGGAGGCCGGGTGGCTCCGATCTGCACTTGTCGGAGTTGCTGCCCACGGATCTGAAACTCAGTTTCAGATCTGCGCGCTCCAGCGACAGAAGCTGCTGCGACGAGCACCGACGTCGGATCGACGCACAAGAGATATCATTGGAAAACTCTCTCGAAATCCTTCGACTCTCTGGGACTCCAGAAAATTCGTTGGGACCGTACTTCTGATGGGGGATTTTAAAACCGGACTGATCTCTGTTTCAGATCTGGCCGGGTAGAAATGAACTTTCCTGAGAGTTGGCGTTGACCGCGATGTAGACCTCCGATTGAGATGATGAGCTCTTCTTGAAAGTTGTAGAGGGGAGAGAGAGAAAAATGGGGATAATTTTTATGAAAGGTTTGGTGGAGGTTTGGATGGGGAAAGGTATTTTATACTGCTGGGTGGTCGGATCTGGACAGTGGTAGGCAGAATTGAGCTGAGATCTGAAGTGAATTTTTAGAAAATATGAACGAGATTCTAAATTCACAAGAAAATTTGTGGATGGTGGGGGTGGTAGACAGAACCTCTAATAAATTTGGGGATTCAAACAAAAATCGAGAAGGGGATCGAAAGGTGGAAACTCAGGACTGCTGTGACACAGGACAGAGATCTGGTGGACTGGGAAGCACGAAAATAAAAAAATGGAAAATGATGACTGGAATTTTTTTCAATTTTTCTGAGACGTAGTGATGATCTATGGAACTCACCCTGAAAGTTTGGGCTCCAAAAGATCTCGTGGCTGGGAGCAGAAATTACGGGAAGAAGGGGTAGTCATGGGTTGACAGAACTCCGGCGACGATGGTGGCGGTGCGATGGCGGCACGATGGCGGTGGCGGCGGCGGCGACGATCTTCACACCTGATAGACGAGGCTTCACACCTCTGTGTTGTGACACAGGACAGAGATCTGGCAGATCTGGTGGACTGGGAAGCACAAAAATGAAAAAATGGAAAACGATGGCTGGAATTTTTTTCAATTTTTCTGGGACGTGGTGATGATCTATGGAACTCACCCTGAAAGTTTGGGCTCCAAAAGATCTCGTGGCTGGGAGCAGAAATTCCGGGAAGAAGGGGTTGTCCTGGGTGGACAGAACTCCGGCGACGATGGCGGTGGCGGCGACGATCTTCACACCTGATAGATGAGGCTTCACACCTCTGATTCACAGCCTTCCCAGCTGCAGAAGGGGGAGAGAGGAGAGAGAGAGGGGGGTGCACCAAGCTATGCTCCAAGAAAATCCCACAAATTTTTATGCATTAATTCTTGAAAATAGGAAATACAACCCTTTTATATGAAACCCATGGATCTTGGTTTACGTAGAGGAGATGCCAAATGCTATTTCCCCCATGTGGTTAAGCCTAAATAAAAAAGTTTAGCCTAATGAGGCCAAAAGAGGGGGGCACCCCCCTTATTTTAAGGAGAGAAAGTGGACTTTTCTCCCACTTTGTCTCCCTTGGTCAACAAGAGAGGCTTGGTCCAAGTTGGGCCATAGACCAGCCAATTGGGCCTTCCAATCTAGGAAGCCCATGAGAAATAGAGAAGCCCAATTGGGCCTTAAGTGACTTAAAGACCCATTATGAAGCCTAATGGTCCAATATGGCCACACCCCTTAATGGACTCTAAAGGGCCTAATCCAAATGGCTTATTAAGAGCCTTACAAAGAGCCGATAGTCTAGAGTCTCCGCCTTGAGTTTGGATACTTTTTAGCATTTATTTGCATTGTATTTGGACTTGTAATGTGTGTTTTTACTTGGGTTTTCATTTTGGGCTCTTTGTAAGACTCTTAATAAGCTATTTGGATTAGGCCCTTTAGAGTCTATTAAGGGGTGTGGCCATATTGGACCATTAGACTTCATAATGAGTCTTTAAGTCACTTAAGGCCCAATTGGGCTTTTCTCTTTCTCATGGGCTTCCTAGATTGAAAGGCCCAATTGGCTGGTCTATGGCCCAACTTGGATCAAGTCTCTCTTGTTGACTAAGGGAAACAAAGTGGGAGAAAAACCCACTTTCTCTCCTTAAAATAAGGGGGGTGCCCCCCTCTTTTGGCCTCATTAGGCTAAACTTTTTTATTTGGGCTTGATCACATGGGGAAAATAGCATTTGACATCTCCTCTACGTAAACCAAGATCCATGGGTTTCATATAAAAGGGTTGTATTTCCTATTTTCAAGAATTAATGCATACAATTTTTTGGGATTTTCTTGGAGCATAGCTTGGTACACCCCTCTCTCTCTCTCCTCTCTCCCCCTTCTGCAGCTGGGAAGGCTGTGAATCAGAGGTGTGAAGCCTCATCTATCAGGTGTGAAGATCGTCGCCGCCGCCCGCACCGCCATAGTGCCGCCGTCGCACCGCCACCATCGTCGCCGGAGTTCTGTCCACCCAGGACAGCCCCTTCTTCCCGGAATTTCTGCTCCCAACCACGAGATCTTTTGGAGCCCAAACTTTCAGGGTGAGTTCCATAGATCATCACCACGTCCCAGAAAAATTGAAAAAAGTTCCAGCCATCGTTTTCCATTTTTTCATTTTTGTGCTTCCCAGTCCACCAGATCTGCCAGATCTCTGTCCTGTGTCACAGCAGCCCTGAGTTTCAACCTTTCGATCCCCTTCTCGATTTTTGTTTGAATCGTATTAAGAGCCTTACAAAGAGCCCAAAATGAAAACCCAAGTAAAAACACACATTACAAGCCCAAATACAATGCAAATAAATGCTAAAAAGTATCCAAACTCAAGGCGGAGACTCCAGACTATCTCCGAGCCAAAGGGAAGCCGATGTAACCCGAGTGGTGCTCCGCATACGGTACCGACGGCTCGCCGATTCGTACTTCTCGCTCGCTCTGGTGTCCGCACCAATTTGGGGAGTCCGAGATCCGCTTCACTTAGAGTCGGTCCCCGTGTCCGTCCCGCATCACCCGGGAATGCCCGGAAGTCCAAGATTGCATTGAAGTCCTCATCCAAAGAGGGGAGATCGATGCGCAGGGGAATTCTATGACGAGACGGCGTCTTAAAGAAGCCGCTAAAAAAATTCTCCAGCAAGCTCAACAGGAGCAGGCTAAGCTATGTGGGACTAAACCCACCTCTCAACAGGTTCAACCGGACAAGTCTACGGGCAGCGGTAATCCTCCGCCAAACCCCAAAGGCAAGGCTAGGTGCGAGGGGCCTAAGGCCCGGAGCCCAGATAGCCAAGCCAAAGGGGAGGGTTCCAAACCTCTGCCCAGGTCGGGTCAACCCAGCATCGTCATAGGGGGAAACCCTCCACCACATAATAAAGGCAAGGCCAAGGTGAGGGAGCCTCCGGCCAAAGCTCCTGTCAAGCCAGCAAGGCCGCCAATTGCAGAAAGGCCTCAACACCTTGAGCTTGCGAAGGCGCCCGTCAAAGCAAAATCGGTGGAGTTGCAATACCCCCAAGGGCCCCACTGTGGATTGGCAGAGTTCCAAGAGTTGCCTCCTGAAATAATTGCTCAGGCAATCAATGCCACCTTCCAGGTTCAGCCGGAGGAGGCCAACTAGACTAAGGTCACTCCCAGAAAGAACCGTGGCACTAAAGCTCCCAAGGAGCTAACCCAGAGCAAAAAATAAAATTCTAGGGGCAAACAGGTCCCACCTCCAAAGCAAACTCCTCTCTCTTCTCAAGAGGCGGCACGCCAAAAGAAGCAAGAGAAGAACCATAGAAAGAATTTGAAGAGGAGGTTGAGGAAGGAAGCTGAGCAAGCAGCTACTATGGAGGCCCCTAAGGAGCCAACTCCTCTGCAAAGACTACAAAAGCTCATAGATGAGCTGAAGGAGTATACACCCCCTCGTCCCACCAGGGTTGTCACTTTAGACAAATATATTCCCTGGGACAAGTTTGGGCGTAAAGCCCGACTTCTTCAATGGCTCCGAGATATGACTCACCGTCTCGAAGAAGGGGAAGACTTCCCAATCCCAAAGGAGCTCTCCTTATTTTACAAGGACGAGGAGTTCACTGTGGAAATGCTCGAGGAAATGCTACAAGAGCTCTCCTGCAACATGGTGGCGATTCCGCCGCCCGACAACATTAACTCTCTTGCGGCTGATAACACTGGAGGCAAGGCTCTTATGGCAACATATCAACGTCGCTCGGCAAGAAATAGCCGAGGTCGTGGCCGAGGATGAGGACGTGGACGTGAAGGTCCCCTGACTCTCGACCGGGTCATAATATTCAAAGGGGAGAAGCCGGGTCCTGTCCCAGAAACCCAAGTTCGGCGAATCCCTTTTATCCTCAGCCCCTCAGAGATTTCAGGCCCCGCCTCAGCGACTAAACCGGGTGGCGTCCCTTTTATAATCGCCTCTTCTGATGATGAAGAGGAGTCAGCCAAGTCGCCAGTGTGCGAGAAGGCGTCGGAGCAAGCTGGCCCCTCCAACAGGGTCGAGCCCTCAAGCCCAGCATGTCCCTCTAATGAAGACCAGCCTGATCGGCCTTTGCCACCTCCGGAGGAGTCTTTGGCTCCGCTATTCCAAGAAAATGCGGAGGGTCAGAATGAGGAGCGCCCTTCTAAACGGGAGAAACCTCGCCAGGCGCCGAAGACTCTGGCGGAGATCATCCCGCCGTTTGACAAGACCCGTGCTCGGGCAGACCGCAAAATTATTCATCACATGAAGCGGTTTCCAACAAATGTCACTATGTGGGAAGCCATCACCTGGAGCAAGGATCTCAGGGAGGCTCTTGTCAAGATACTGCAAGACCCTGAGGCCTATGAAGTCCATGTCGCAGAGCTACAAGCCCAGGCATATGAGGCATTTACAGCCAACATCTCCTTCGCGGGCAAAGACATGTTGTTGTCCTCTCCGTGCCACAATTTCTCCTTATATATGCGGGGGACGATTAATGGGCATGATGTGAATCGCATTTTGATCGACGCTGGAGCGACTATCAACATCATGCCTTTGAAGACTTTCAAGTCTTTATACTTGGCCCCTTACTTGCAAAAGGTGAACGCGGTCAAGATTTCGGGATTCAACCAGAATTCCGAGGAGGCACTTGGTCGGGTTGAAGTCAAGCTAGCCTTGGGCGATTTTGTCACCCAGGCGACATTCTATATTATCAACGCCGACACATCATACAAGGTGTTGCTTGGGAGGCCTTGGCTCCACGGGAATTGGGTCGTTCCTTCAACTTTGCACCAGTGCATTAAATATGTCAAGGGAGGGGAGCAACATACAGTCTTTGCAGATCAGACCCCGTTCCACCCCAATGAGTGTCACTTGGCGGATGCTTCCCTATATTTTGGGAAGCCCACTTTAGCAATCCCCGAGCCCATAAAGGACAAAGGGAAGCAAAAGGTGAACTATGAAGCTGAGGAAGGACAGTTGTTCACTGTCAATCAAGACATGGTAAAACTGCATAGGCTAAGCCTCCAGGCTGCCTCCAAGTCGACTCAGCCAGAGAGGCGAAGTGTTGACTTTGAAGCCAACCTCATCAGCCAGGTCATTGACCGAAGCATCTCCTTACCGCCCAAGTGCCTTCAACTCTCGTCCCAACGGGAAGAGTATGAGGTGGAGCAGTTGAAGACCTTCACAGTCTCCTATCAAAGGAGAAGAAGACGTAACAAGGGCAAGGGGGACAAGCCGACCATCTTTTACAAAGGTGACTTAGTCCCACCGTGCCCTCCTGAAGATGACTTCGGCTGGGATACTCCCGCCGATGTGGCGCCAGAGCCAGTCCAGGAGATGGACGATATGCCCAAATACATCAAGGAAATGTGTAAAAAGCAGCACATCCCGCAGGCTCTGGACCCCGCACGAGCGGCGTATTTCCGCCAGCTATGGAATCCTCCGCAAGTTCGTGGACAACCTCCCTTCTCTCGCAAAGACACGCGGGGACTCGGCTATGACCAGCAGACGGACTTTGAGATCTATTATGCAGTCAATGCCATAGGACTGCTACCTCCTCATCACGGGTAAGTTGAAGTTGAGCCCAAAATTGATGACTCTGTAAGGGAGTCCGGTGAGGTGTCAATGACACCATCACCTTCATCGGAAGTCGACAACGACCACCCCTCGGAGGGAGGGGCAGCCCAGTCTGCTGACCGTCAGCAAGATGAAGCAAGTCCTTCGACTTCAGGCCATGAACAAGATAGCTTCGAGGAGTTTGAAGTCTATGAAGCGAATACTGATGATGAGGGAGACTTCGTCGACCTCCAACCAGCTCCACCGGAGCTTAAAGACGGTGGTCAAGCAACTGTGGATGAGTTGATCGAGATCAATCTCAGAAGCAAAGATGACTATCGTCCCACCTTCATAAGCGCTCTCCTCAGCGAGAAAGAAAGGCAGTCGTATCTACAGCTCCTAGAAGAGTTCAGGGATTGTTTCGCAAGGACTTACAAAGAAATGCCCGGGCTCGACCCTTCTGTGGTTGAACACGAGCTGGCAATACTTCCAACAGTCAAGCAAGCCCAAAGACGTATGCGCCACGAGCTGGAGCTGAAGGTCAATTCTGAGGTCAATGCTCAATGTGGACTTCATAGAGCCTTGTATGTACCCGTGTGGCTTGCCAATATAGTCCCTATTAAGAAGAAGAATGGCCAAGTCCGAGTCTGCATCGACTTCAGGGATTTGAACAAGGCATGTCCGAAGGACGACTTCCCCGTCCCGATCACTGAGACAATGATTGATATGACCACTGGTCACGAAGTCTTGTCTTTCATGGACGGGTCGTCGGGTTATAATCAAATCTGCATGGCCACCAAAGACAAAGACCATACGGCCTTCCGATCTCCTAAGGGGATCTTCAACTATAAGAGGATGTCGTTTGGCCTGAAGAATGCCGGCGCAACCTACCAAAGGGCAATGACCAAGATCTTCGATGAGATGCTGCATGACATTGTCGAATGCTACGTCGATGATCTGGTCGTCAAGACAAAAAGGCGGGAAGATCACCTGTCCGATCTACGTCGAGTCTTCGAAAGGCTTCGACGGTACCAGCTCAAGATGAACCCAATGAAGTGCGCCTTCGGCGTCTCCAGCGGCAAGTTCCTCGACTTCATCGTCAGGTATCGAGGTATAGAAATCGACCCCGACAAAATCAATGCTATAAGAGGGCTACCTCCGCCTAAGAACTTGACAGAGCTCAGATCTCTGCAAGAAGACTCGCCTATATTAGGCGATTCATTTCTAACCTCTCAGGAAGATGCATGCCTTTTGACAAAGTAATGAAGAAAGGAGTACCCTTTATATGGGACGAAGACTGTCAGAAAGCCTTCGAGCAAATTAAGGAGTACCTCCTGACTCCTCCAGTCTTAGGGGCACCCGTTAGAGGGAATCCCCTCATCCTCTATATTGCAGCTATGGATGCCTCTTTGGGGGCGTTGCTAGCCCAGATCAATGAAGAGGGCAAGGAGCAACCGTTGTATTACCTCAGCCGGAAGTTGATCGGGCATTCGGCCCTGAGCATCGGTATGCGCCCATGGAAAAGGTGTGCCTAACTTTGGTATTTGCCGTCAAGAAGTTATGGTACTACCTTCTGGCTCACCGGGTGGAGCTCATCTCAAAATGTGATCCACTCAAATTCCTGCTCAGACAGCCCGTCCTCTGTGGTAGGCTCGACAAGTGGACACTTATCCTCATGGAATTCGACATTACCTTCATCCCACGCAAGGCGATCAAGGGACAAGGAATGGTGGAGTTCTTAGCAGCGCATCCTGTGCCAGAAGATTCGCCACTCAACTTCGAGCTGCTAGATGAAGAGGTGCTGATACTTCTCCAAAAACTGGGAGCATTCTGAAAAAGTCCCACCACAGATGGAGCCGGGTGTTCTCACCCTTGACCTCCCACACTGGGAGTTGTATTTTGATGGTGCTTCCCGGACAACCAAAAGGGCTGGCGGCCTCACATACTATGTCTCGGGCGCGGGCATAGTCTTTGTATCTCCGCAAGGCGGCATTCTCCACAACTCTTGCGCTCTCATGAAGTCATTGACTAATAATGAGGCAGAGTATGAAGCATTAACTATTGGGCTTCAACTGGCACTGGAGATGGACATCAAGTGCATCAAAGTGTACGGGAATTCTCAGCTTGTCATCCGACAAGTCCTGGGCGTCTATGATGTCCGAAAAAAGGAGCTCATCCCCTACCATGCGGCCATCATGAGACTAAAGGAGAAATTCTACCTCTTTGAAATAGGCCATGTCCCAAGAGGCAGTAACTCTCAGGCTGACGCTCTTGCAAAATTGGCAGCAGCCCTAAAACTCCCGCCTGAGGGAGAGTTGAACATTACAGTCAGACACTAAAGGCTCATGCCAAGTGTGCTCGACGAAAAGTCTGGCCTCACTGTCTACGAGGTCGGCAACATTCAAGAGGAGAATGCTCCCGAAAAAGAAGATTGGCGTGAGCCAATTATAAAGATAAAGAACGGCTGGCTTCCCCCCCGATCGGGCTCAGAGGGTGCAACTGCTACGCAGAGCAACATCCTACCAGCTGATTGACGGCCTGCTTTTCAGGCTCGTCTATGAAAAGGACCGATCGGTCCTCCTACGCTGCCTTTCATCCAAGGAAGCGAAGACCGTCATGCACGAGGTCCACTCCGGATTGTGCGGGGCCCGTCAAGCAGGAGCCAAGATGAAAAACAGCATCAAGTTCAAGGGGTTTTATTAGCCCACCATGTACGAAGATTGCAATCAATACGCTCGTACATGCCACCAATGCCAAGCATTCGGGCCAGTGCCTCGGAGGCCGCCCAATCCGCTCCATCCAACAGCGCCTACTTGGTCATTCGCGGAGTGGGGCATAACATTGTGGGACCATTCCCGCCATCATCTCAAGGCCACAAGTTCATACTGGCGGCCACTGATTACTTCTCCAGAGAGATTATATCCGATAATAGGACGCCATTCAAGAACAAGATTGTCTATGCTTTGGCGACCAAATTTCATATTGACTGGAGAACGTCATCAGTATACAATCCCCAAGCCAACGGGTTGGCCGAGGCCTTCAACAAAACCCTCTGCAAGCTGCTGTCCAAGATGGTAGGTGGCCGCAAATGAGATTGGGGTGAGAAGGTCCACGAAGCCCTATGGGCCTATCGGACTATCTACAAAACCCCCACGGGTTGCTCCCCATTCTCCTTGGTCTACGGAGCCGAGGCGGTGGTCCCTGTGGAGATTGAGCTGACATCTTACCGCGTTGTTGTGCACGCCGGATTGCCAGGCCAAGACCAGTCCGAGGTAGAAAGAAGGCTTGAGGAGCTATCCAACCTCGAAGGGGAAAGACTCAAAGCCTACAAACACTTACAAGTGTATCAAGCCCGCATGACACGTGCCTATGATAAGCTGGTCAAGCAAAGGGCATTCAAGAAAGGTGACCTCATCATGATTAAAGAAAAGGAGGTCCTCGCGGGAAGATCCAGCGGCAAACTCCAACCCAATTGGCGGGGACCTTATGTCATTTAGAAGGTCTATGAAGGAGGGGCCTATTCGGTCGTCGACCATAAGGGAGATAATCCCTTCCCTCCTCTTAATGACAAGCACATGAAGCTCTACTATGCGCCACCGCAAGAGTTTCCCCAGCAGTCCTCACAGGACGCACCTCTCCCCAGTGAAGGTGCACGTTAAAAAAAAATGGGGTTAAAAATACTGATATCCCGGCGGACTCAACCGACCTTCAGGGGTTGGCTGAGGGAAAAAAGGCCATAGACCCGGCCGAGGTGAAAACCCGAAAGGGCGTCTCGGGCAAAAATGGGCAATCCCTTGGTGTGAAAACCCGCAAGGACGCATCGAAAAAAACTAAAGGGGGCCAACCTCGACGAAAACCCGAAAGGGCGGTGAGGTTGGTAATGTGAAAAAAAAAATCATCTTTCACCATGCTTTACGAGTGGTTCTAAGTCAACGACTTCACCCTATAATGGCAAGAGCATTATACAAATGCCTCAGTTACATCCCCTACGTCGTCCTGTGACACCCAGTCCCACATGGGCATCCCAACATTATCATATTCTATCCCATTGGGATTACCCAAGTTTTGAACCCTCCAGGTTCGATCCCGTGTCTCTCCGGGCTATCCAATCTGCCCTTCTAGTCCCATCGGGCTCGGCCTGTGCATGCCCCTTACGGGCTCCCGACCCATTTCGCCTATCGGCTTCCGAGTTTAGCTCGCATGTCTCTTTCGAGCAATTAAACCCACTTACCCTTCATTTGTCCCATTAGGTTTGGCCTCAGCATGCCCTCTCGGGCTGCCAACCCATCACGTCTTTCGGCACATTTTTCCTTCCTGAGTTTGGCCTCAGTATGCCCTCTCGGGCTACCAACCCATCATGCCTTTCGGCATATTTTTCGTTCTCGAGTTTGACCTCAGTATGGCCTCTCGGGCTACCAACCCATCTTGCATTTCGGCTCATTTTACCTTCTTGGGTTTGGCCTCAGTATGTCCTCTCGGGCTGCCAACTCATCATGCCTTTCGGCTCATTTTACCTTCCTGGGTTTGGCCTCAGTATGCCCTCTCGGGCTGCCAACTTATCATGCCTTTCGGCTCATTTTACCTTCTTGGGTTTGGCCTCAGTATGCCCTCTTGGGCTACCAACCCATCCTGCCTTTCGGCTCATTTTACCTTCTAGTGATTGACCTCAGTATGCTCTCTCGGGCTGCCAACTCGTCATGGCTTTCGACTCTTTTTACTATCTCGAGGTTGGCTTAAGTACGCTCTCTCGGACTGCCAACTCATCATGCCTTTCCGTTAATTTTTCCATCAGGATTGGCCTCAGTATGCTATCTCGGGCTGCCAACTCATCATGCCTTCGACTCTTTTTACTATCTTGAGGTTGGCCTCGGTATGCCCTCTCGGACTGCCAACTCGTCATGCCTTTCGGCTCATTTTATATTTTTGGGTCTGACCTATGCATGTCCCTTTCGGGCTGTCAACCCATCTCGCCTCTTGGCCTTTAGACTTGACTCATATATCCCACCGTGATCGCCAAGTCTATTCCTTTGTCCCCACGGGCTTGACCTTCGCATGCCCTTGTTGGGCTGCCAACCCTATTTGCCTATCAGCTCACGGATTTGATTCATACGTCCCACCCAGGCTGTCAAATCCACTCTTTCATCCTATTGGGCTTGGCCTATGTATGCCCCTTTCAGGCTGCCAATCCATCTCGCCTATCGGCTTCAGATTTGACCTACATGTCCCTTTCGGACCCTTGAACCTACTCCTTTACTGTCCTAACCGGGCTTGGCGCATGCACACCCCTTTCGGGTTGCCAACCCGTTCAACCTTTGGCTCTTGGATTTGGCTAATTGCGTCCCACTAGGGCAGTCGAATCCACCCATTTGTCCCACCTATGCGGCACACACGTCCCTACGGGAATGCCACTTTCTCCTTGCCTTTTGGCATTATAGGTTCCAAAAAAAAAAACGAGGTTAAAAATATTGATGCCCCAGCGGACTTGGTTGTTTCTGTTAGAGGAGCAATCAAGGGCAAAAAAGCTTTAACCCGGCTAAGGTGAAATTCCGAAAGGACGCCTTAGGCAAAAATGGGTATCCCTCAGTGTGAAAACGCGCAAGGGCGCACTGGAAAAACTTAAAGGGGGTCAGTCCTAGCGAAAGCCCGAAAGACGGTAGAGCTGGTAAAGTGATAAAAAAAGAAGAAAAAAAAGAAGAAGCATACATGCAAGAGGATAGACACAAATGTTGTTGAGCTATGTCTTTATTCATCAATGTCATCAAAAAAGGGAGCCTGAGACAAGCTCTCGGGATGACTGAGACAAGAATGGGCAAAATACAAAAGCCCTGTGTACGAGAATGCTCATTCACCGGACTCGCTCCTCTCAGCGCAGCAAGGTGAGTCTCATACTGAAGAGCTTCCTCCTGGAGCCCCTCTAAGCCTACGGCGAAGAGTCTACATCGGCACGCGCAAGACTGCGCCCCTCCTAGGTCTCCCGACCTCTTGCAAAAGTTCCTCCACTCTTCAGGTGGTCATCTACTCGCGCTCGTGAGCGTCCTCGATTTGGGCACCCACCTCAGCCTGGGCCGCCCGAAGTTTGCAAAGTTGCTCCTCCTCATGCTGAACTATCAGCTAAGTCCTCCGCCTTCGCTCCTGAATAGCGCGAAGGCGAGCGAACTCCTCCCATAAAGACACAAGCTCAGTCATCCACGCGTCCCGAGGGAGACCAAATGCATACATCTGGCAATGCTACACCAAGTTGAGAACCATTCGGCCACTCCATCCCAAAGGCCAGGAAACTCTGAAGCAGCTTTGAAGCTTCACTAGCTGAAGCTAAAACAAAGAAAGGAGTTGCCTCAGCCCGTGTACGGCCGACATCTACCCAGACCAACATGCCCTAAGGGCCGGTCTACATCAACCTTGGCTATCACAAGTCAGCGGCTAGTTAGCTTCAACCTTCGGCCACACACCTCAGTGGTTAGCCGACACATCTTTGGCGACACCTTAATAGTTAGCCAACTTTAATATTCGGCGACATACCTCAGCGGTCAGCCGACACTTCGACATGTTCGGCAGCACACCTCAGTGATCAGCCGACATATCTTCAGTGATACCTCAGCGGTCAGTCAGCACAACGACTTTTGGCCAAACGCACCCCCAAGGTCAACCAATGTCAATTTCCAACTATCACAGCTCAACAGTCAATCAATGATGACTTAGATGTCTCTCTGAGACAGACCTACATCAACTTCGGGCCAACAAGTCTCTCAGAAGCAGGCCTACATCAACTCCGGGCCAACAAGCCTCGTCGAGGCAGGTCCGCATCAACTCTAGGCCAACAAGCCTCACCGAGGCAGGCCTACAGCAACTACAAGCCAGTAAGCCTCTATGAGGCAGGCATGCATCAACTTCGGATCAATATGCCCCAAGGGCCGGTCTGCATCAACTTTGGCTAATGCACCTCCAAAGATTGGCCAACATCTAATTTCAGGCCAATATGTCCTAGGAGACGGTATACATTAGCTTTGGCCAGTATAACCCTAAGGGTTGGTCGACATCGACTTCAGGTCAGAGTGCCTCGCCAAGGTGGACCTACACTACTTCTAGATTGGTGGGTCCCACTGAGACAAGTCTGCATCAACTCTCGACTTTCTAGAAAGCAACGAAACAGTGAGGTGCAGTCCTACAATGATCTCCCCATGTCATGAAGACTCAGGAGAAATCAAAAACAATACAGAGGGCACGGACCGCCCGCCTTCGCCTTCAGCTTCGACGAACGCTCCGTGGGGGACATTTGTTGGCAACATTTTTTTGCCTGCCTATAAGGAGGTGGACAACATATGAAACTTGTCCGGGTTGAAACAGCATGTCTGCGGTGATGAAGACCTACCCGGGGTAAAACCCTATAGCAAGGACAGCAGGCCATAGCCTCACCCTATAGCAGCAGTAGCTCATGACCCCTCCCGGGGTGAAACCCTGCAGACAGAGCAACCTGCCTGGAGTGACTACCTTCCTGGGGTGAAGTGCAGACAGAGCCGGGGTGAAGCCCTACAAACATAGCAACCTGTCCGCCTGTCCGGGGTGGATGCACTTGCCCGGGGTGAAGATTACCTGCAACTGCGAAGGCACACCACTTGTCCGGGGTGGATGCAGCAGACACACAGGGGGTGACTACTTGCCCGGGGTGAAAGCACACTGCAGCAGCAGGCCAACCTCCCCGGGGTGACCCAAACTCGCTCGGGACGAAAACTCCAATAGACAGCAAGGCCCGTGACCACTTGCCCGGGGTGAAAGCACAATTCCGGGAGGCAGTCAGTTGGGATTTTTGTGAGATGGGGTGTGGTCACCCACTTCTCTCCCCCCCCCCCCGGGGGGTTCCGGTCACCCCCCCCCTCTCTCACTTCATACGTAAGTCAACAGGATAGGGAATGGGCCAGCAGGCATAAACAGACTCGTCCGGGGTCAGTGGGACCCGTACGGGGTCGCCCGACCCCGGGCAGGTCCGTGTGCAGAAGGGCGGGCCCTCCCGGGGTAGCGCGGCCCCCGAGGTGACCTCCCCGGGGTCAAACCACCCCGGGCAGGACATGCCCGGGGTCGTTTGACCCCGAGAGGGCCTGCCCGGGGTCAATCGACCCCGGGCGGGTCCGAGGACCTCCCACCCCAGGCCGGTCCCCTCTCCCGCGCACGAAAACCAAAAAAGAGGGGGGAAATGGACCTCCCCGAGGTTATTTTAACCCGTATGGGTTCAAACACCACCCCGTTTAACCCGTACGGGTCCAAACGACCCCAGGGAGGTTCCCACTTCTAAGGGGTCCAGATTTGAAGAGACAGAGAGAGAATCTACAACCTACGCACTTGATGCATCCACTACTCGGCGCAAGGAACTTGTTCGTTGTTTTGACCCGCGAGGAGTAAGTCCCCGGGTCTTGTGTATATGCCCCTAAGGGGTATCTTTGTAATTATGCCCCTCAATGGGCCATGTTTGTAAGTTTCTACGTCCCGGGATGACTAAATTAAGTAGTTCCACCCACATAACGAGGAATTACAAAAATGTCGTCTCCGGGGCCTGAGAAACAAAAATGTCCTATTGTTTGCAGTTATACCCTGCAACTTTTGTAATTGGGGCTACGCCCCTATCTCCCGTGTTAGTGGGGACTTTTGTACAGTCGACAACTCGTCGACAACCCTTGTACTCATTCGGACTATAAAAGCACTCAGCATATTTTATGTATATCCTCGGGAGAAAATTATAAGAAACCCCCGGCCTTCACAAAATTGCATATATACCCCTCTTCGGCCAAGTTGACAGTTATGTGTCTTCTACGAAGTCCCTTGTCTTTCCTTCAGTCCGGAAATGTTGTCAGCCCAGTTCAACACTCAGATGTCACCACAACCCTAGGTCTGTGTAGGGTATGGTAAAATTACCAAAATATCCCTGCGACCTAAAAACGGCCTACCAGCCCCCGTAACCCTCCAGGAAAAGCCTCAGCGCCTTGGGAAGTCAGGAACCCGGTCCTACTTCCGTTCCAGCTCAGAAATTTCAGAAATACCCCTGACCTGGTAAAATTACCAAAATACCCCTAGGTTGGTAGAATTACCAAAATACCTCAGGGTCCAGAAAACTTCTCTCTACTTCAAAAATGCCTACGGCTTCCACATATTTGCATCTTTACTCCTAAGTCTTAGGGTTTTGCTCAGACTTAGCTCTAATTACCAAAATACCCATGGGTTGATAAAATTACCAAAATACCCTCGGGGTCCAGAAAACTCCCCTTTACTTCAAAAATGCCTACGGCTTCCGCATATTTGCGTTTCTATTCCTAAATCTTAGGATTTTGTTCAGACCTAACCCTAACTCTATTAACATGTTGGTGGTAAATGAGTGGTCATGGAGAGTCTCTCGAGTGAACTTACCCTCCACATCAGAACCTCTATAGAAGACTTTGGGATTTCTTTGACAGTTAAACAAAGGTGTTCGGACGTTAGGCCGATGTAAATCACCACTGACTACGGTCAGTGGGGCGAGATCCAGCACTCGAACCCAAATCGTCTGATACTATACGCACCCACGGAATCACCCTCTACTTAGATAGGGAAAAGTTTCTTTTCAAAAAGAACATTTATATTTTCAGATTTTTCCTACGTGAAAGATTTCGTGTCTCACAGTGTCCAACTACCTATCTCACCCCAAACATCCTGTGAGTAAGAGCAACCTGTAAAAAAGTGATCCAATATCTCATCCTCCTGTCTGGACAAACAACATATGGTGGGAAGGTTATGTATGAAAGAAGTAATCATATCACACGAAGGCAGCCTCCCTCTCCAAATCAAAATCTCCACCTTAAGGGGATCTTGAGAGACCATATCTGAGAAGCGAGTCGATGACGTACTCTCCATCAAAAATGAGGGTGTAGGCTAAACTCACTAAAGAGCCCTCCTGCTCTCACCTCCGCCACCACTAATCCTCTCTGTCTAGTTGTGATGCAAAGTCAAGAAGAAGCAAAGGAGGTCTTGTAACTAATCTATCTCCTTTGGCCTGCCTTCTAAATGTCGGTGCCCAAGTTCCTCTTGACAAGTGACAATCAAAAGTCTGAGCCATTGATGCCAAGGTGCTGATGCTGCAACTGCAAATAGCCTTAAAATTGATACCTCTAGAGTGAAGTCTCCACACCATCTGTCCTTCTAGAATAGACATTTCTCGTCACTTCTCAGATGGACTCGAACACTAGCAAAAAATGAAGTCCATGCATGACAAAGCATCCCACCAAATAGATGAGATATGATGATTGGTGCTATGTCCCATACCCTCACTCTGCCATAATATCTCTACTTGATGACTTGTGCCCGCAGTTCATCCTCACTTGTTCCTAGCTTCCACAACCACTTGCACATAACAGCCAAAGTTGAAGTCACCAACATTTTGGAGCCAACACCTCCCATGTCCTTGCTTTTGACGTCTCTACAGTAAGCTATATCATGCCATCCCCTAGTCCTCTCTCCACTGTCATGGCAAAAGAACCTTACCTAAATTCTTAGCCACCGTCTTCAGAATCCAGTAGACGGATAGGGAATATATAGGTAGGCTATTGAGCATAGACTTGCATAATATCAATCTCTCCCCCCCCCCATAGAAGAGAAGCCTTGCCTTCCGACTTGCAAGTCTGGACTCTTATCTCAGCATCGCCGGCTGCCAGTCACTACAATGCAGAGCCCCCAGAGATAACAAGAGCACTAAGTAAGAAAGAGGAAAAACTCCAATTCGACATCCCAAAATAAATGCTGCCCTGTCAAGAGCTCTACCTTCCATGTTCACACCCACCAGGAGAGTCTTGTCAAAGTTAACCTTGAAGTCACTGACTTCCTCCAGCAACTCCAGCATTAGTCTGACCACATGCAGTTGTGACTCATCCTCTACTAGAAATAAAATAGTGTCATATGCATACTGCAGATGGGTAATAATAGTGCCACCCCTCTCGGCCTGGAAACCTCCTATCAGCTATGAAACTTCCGCTCTCAACTGGACCTTGCTCAGTACATATGCAACGATCACAAACAAAAGAGGAGACATAGGGTCTACCTAATGGAGGCCTCTACCATTGTGAAAGGATGCGGTCTGCCTCCCATTACCAGACCTGCAAAGCGGAAGAGATGCATACCCAAATCCAACCAATCCATCAATCATCAAAGCCCATTTTATCCAGCGCATCAAATAAGCATGCCCAACTTACCTTGTCATATACTTTCTCAAAATCTAGCTTCAATACTACTCCTTTCCTCCTCTGAGTCTTCATAGCAAAGAGACATTCATGGGCCACTAGGAAATTCTCCTGAATGTGTCTACCCCTAATGAGTGCCCCCGGGAAGCCACTGACCATCCTGCCCATCACTCTGTCAAGTCTACCCGCCATCAACTTGGTGATGATCTTGTATGTGCCATTGAGGAGGCTAATGGACCTGGAGTCCCTGAAGTATTGTGCACCTTGTTTCTTGGGAACGAGGACTAGTAGAGTATGGTTTATGCCCACGAGATGAGCCCTCTCCTCCTAGAAATCCCTTAGGTCCTGTTTGATTGCAGAATAGGTTAAGTGGATAAGCTAAACTACAGGTAGGTATTCCATAAATACACCAAAATGCTTTGATTGAGAGATAATGTCACGTCCCGTACTCTATACCGTCGAGGTATTGTCCGCTTTGGCCTATCGGCCTCACGGTTTTATCCCTTTTAAGGGTCATCGGCTCCAGAATGAGGGACTTCCCGGGCAGGTCACCCATCCCAATACTACTCCCCATTAAGCACGCTTAACTTCGGAGTTCTTTCCAAGAACTGAGCCGATACTTGAAAAGGCGCCTCGATGATATAGAGTACAACTTAGCTATATTTGAGGGTGTTACAATCTACCCCTCTTATATAGGCGACGTCCTCGTCGTTGGGCACATATAGCACACAATCAAACCCCCAGACAGGTAGGATTCTAGAGGTGGCCCCTACAGGCTCAAGAGGTGGCTCCCACTATGTAGCACTTTGTCCCATTGCGGGTTCAAGAGGTGGCTCCCATAGCGTAGCACTTTGCCCTGCATGGCACTTAGTTCCCACACTTCCGGTTGGGGTATGGCTCTGATACCATTCTGTCACGTCCCGTACTCTATACCGTCGAGGTATTATCCGCTTTGGCCTACCGGCCTCACGGTTTTATCCCTTTTTAAGGGTGATCGACTCCAGAATGAGGGACTTCCCGGGCAGGTCACCGATCCCGGTACTACTCCCCATTAAGCACGCTTAACTTCGGAGTTCTTTCCAAGAATTGAGCCGATACTTGAAAAGGCGTCTCGATGATATAGAGTACAACTTAGCTATATTTGAGGGTGTTACAGATAAGATAACCCAGAATATCTTCTCGAGAATTGTGAAAAAATTTAACCCTCCTTATTCTATCTTTTTGATAGAACAATTTACCCCGGGATAAAACAGGATTATACTGGATATACCTTGTACGAGCAACCAAAGTGAATAGGAGAACTTTTAGTGGCGTACTCCGATTTATTCCCCAAACAAATAGGGCCTTAAAGTAGCCAAGAGACCCCCCTTAATGATGTCTCAAAACCGAATTACATAAAAAATATACATAACTACATACATTTTTATGGATTGTTCGCTATATCTAGGTAAATTGCTAAAACACTAGAGAAAATATGGTATCCCCATTTTTGAATCCTCAATCCTTCAAACCTTTAAAATTGACTTTTAGTTCTATTAGTTATTTGGGAGTTTGGGCTTTAAAGGCCATTAATCTGGGTTAAACCGAACCAAACCAAATTATTTTGGCTTGGTTTGACACCTATTTTGGATTGGTTTGGTTTGTAAAAAATCTTTATAAACCAACCCATGAACAGCCCTACCCATGGGTTTTGTTTCATTAGGCCTTTTTGTTCAATTTTTACAATGACTAAACTGCCCCTGAACATATGAGGCCATGAGGGGCCAACCAAGACAGTGGGACATCCTGAAAAAAAAATTAACAAAACACTCACCACCCAAAGGCACATGGAGAAAGACTGAAAAACCATTATGGATATTACATTATTGATTTACTTCCTACAGCACCTAACCCCTCTCCATCTCTTACATGATGCATGCCCCCTCCCCCTTGTTGAACCCTACTTCGCTGCCCCATGGCACCTCAACATCACCTCCCTCCTTCACCATTTTCCACCATAACCCGAACATGTCCCTTTCTGGTGGAACTTCAAAGCCACTAGTACTTCTCTGAGGCTGCTCACCATTACCATGACCACCATTATTGTCCATGGGTCATCATCAGACATCCACTCCCCCACCATGTCAAAGAATACAAATGGGACCAGCATGTTTCTCAGCAGCTCTTGGTCGTGGAGCAAAAGAGGGGCCCCCATTAATTTCAGCATCATTCCAGTTTGTCGGGGCTTGCATAGATGCTAGTGTAAGATTTCCACAAGTTCAGCTGAATAAGAATGTTGGAGCTACCTAGTGCACCAGCCTCCACCATCTCTAGGGTTTCCTCCTACCTCAAGCAGATTAGCAATTCTTCAAAATTGAAAGTATCACCCATGTCCAAAAACCCCACATCTCCCTTCTGGGAGCTTTCTGATACCTTCCAGCTCCCTCCTACTTTTGATTACAGTCGGCTTCACACACTGCGTCAGGAACCACTCACTTTCCAGATGTTTATATGACACTAGACATGACATTCCTAACACCTCCAGTCCCTGTGTTGCCAGACATATCATGAATATCCATCCTCTCCTCATAAAGGCACTAGCAGCCGCCACCATCCAGGATGGCTTGTTACGAGGGAAGTAGGACCTCCAGAATTGCCCTGTCCCTCCACATGAGTAGCATCTTGGTTGGAAAGCTCTACAGGAGCATTCCCCTTGATCAGGCATGCCGCCAATGCCTAAGCGTCATGAAGTCCCAGAGTCTCACCTTCCTAGGCTCCTGGAGAGGAAGGTGGCGGCAAAAGGGCTTTTCACTGTCCCTTGGTTATCAAGTTATTTTTGGAGATCAACAATAAACATAGCCTTTACGCAAGTTCTTGGTTATTGATCACCTCATTACATGTTTGCAGAATATAAAGAACTACACATAAGAAAAAGGTATTAGTTAGAGACAAAAGATGTAGTCTTTAAATAGTGATTCAAGTGTTAAGGTATCCACTTATCAAAAGCAGAGGTTCAACAATACCCAACAAACACACAGTTCCCCAGCTTGTGAACCATATTGAAAAAGAAAACAGAAGTTGAACTAGATCGACAATTTCTACATCCAAGATTAAGCGTAAGTTCTAGCGAAAAAGAATGGAACTTTGGGTCTTTGAGGTATAAACTACTTAGCATTATGATAAAAGGCTTAGCATCCAGACCTTATCAGCTCCTTCCAACAGCCCATTAGATGTAGCAGATTTAGGTATCCTCGAAGATTTTGAAGATGTGTTTCCTTCATTAACACATGCAGGATCAGAATGAGAAGACACATGCTTCCGCTTGTATGTTAAGACAACTTTGTCGTTTATCATTCTGCCTTCAAAAATACTTCTGGAGACCCATCATTTAGAAGAGCTCCAAAAATGAGGCATGACAACCCCTTGCGATGAAATTCTAGTGCAAGTCTGTCTAGTCCAAAAGGAAAAACACATGCAATTAGTGAGACCTGGATAATGAACACAAAAGTCTCATCAATGCAATAATCAATATCAACCATCGATACAAAAGGAAGCTAAAATCGTAAGCTTACAACACGCCCAATATTCAACTCATTGAAAACAGTCGGGTAAGAGAGCTCTATCAGATTACAGTAACACTTGTATGGCTTGTTTGTTATTGGTAGGGCTGCAATTTGGGTCAAGTCAACCTGGGTTGAAATAGAATTAAAACCAAAACCAACCCACCCTAAACAGAGGAAAATTCAACCCAAACATGAAACCACCCCAATCTGAGATCCAAAACCATGCACCAACCAACCCAACCGAAATCATGAAGCCAAGTTTCATGCTATAAACTTACCCAAACCAACTTTCTTTTATAGTATATATGCTAGTTCTTTTATTATGTAAGGTACCATTTTATTTAAAACACAGCCTATGTTGGGATCGCTTGACCCAAGTGCCCCTACTTGACACAATGGAAGGTCAGTTGAACATTATTTCAACTCAAAGCCAACCCAATAAACTGTGGATTGAATCCAACCTAGTCCATTTCTTGGTTTGTCCCAAAAGGATTTCCCTTGACCCACCTGAACTTGCAGCCTTTACATTGTGACTAAGGAGACTCTTAGTCAAGTACCATGGTTCTTAGGATTCACTACCTCATTCGGATTTGAGACTTGGATTCTTTGGAGATTCATGTTTGTTCAAGTATCATGATTCAAACTTCTGTGCTCCTTTAAAATTTTAAGGAATCACTTTTCTTTTCTTCTTTTTCATGTGTGATGGAAAATTACTGGAACCCCAAAGTTATACCTTTCAGGAAAATCCTTGAGAAATGGAACCATGAAGAACTTCTTCCTGCAAGAAGGGCTATTTTCCTCACATCTGGCATAGCCCTCGAGGGGAGTGGGGCTTGCATTTCCCAATGATATTATCTAAGATGACATCCAACCGGAAAAACCCAAGGAATTTCTCAAAAATCGCATTCCTCTCCCATAAGAATCAGAGATCCACCAGCCCATATAAATATGTTGGAACATTGGAAGGTACATCAGAACAAATGAGCCTTCATCACCCGAAACATGTAAAGCACAATGAATAGTCAGCTTAGAGTAACCAGTCCTATACCAGAAACTTAGTATCCGACGTCAATAGAATTTTGCCAACCCTCTTTTTTATGTAGGAGAGTAAACTTCCTGCGTTAGAGTTTTTTCTTTTCAATTGTTATTTTGAAGGTAGTGAGTAACAAGTATCCCTATGTCAAATAAGAGGTATCTATCAAAATGTACAACTACACTTTCCCATGTAAGGTAACTCCAAACGACCATAAGGTTTGAGAAACTAACGTCCATGACAAAGTGAGTTATAAATATCCATCACCACAAAGTATAAGATCCTCCACCTGAAATACTTCCAAAGCTGCCAACCAATTCTTAATGGAGCATGTCATCCACCTCACAATGTCCATGAACACTGCATAGTCTAGGAAAGACATAATCTTCCTTTCATCTAATTGGCCATCCTGCAGTTTAGCATGAAGGGCTATCTATCAGATCTTGTGGTCAAATGCCAGATCTCAAGCTACAACTTCCATCGTGCTTGTTCACTACATGAAGGATGAAATTTACATCCATAATTTGGTTTTAAATGCATTAAGAAAATGATCTAAAATTAGACAAATTTCCTCTGTTGTCATTTTAAATACTTGCAAACATGTTCCTGTTTTAATATGTAAGGAAACTATCTAAAAATCTCTGAGATTTAATGATTTTGATGGCTGCAATTCAGGATATTTCTTAATGTCATTTGTCTTGACTATTGTAACACTTGTTAGCCTTACACAATTACGTTCAAGAGGGAAAACCAAAGAAGATCTTCCAATGCAAAGATACCTAGGACTTTGCATTCCAGATACATGTCATGTCCAACATAAAGAAGAAAAGAATAAGCATATACAAACCAATATACTAAATTGATATAAACATGGCCCAGTTCATACAAATTTCGGCTACCTTCATGGACTAAGTTTGTTCTTGCAGCTGATTAATACAGCATCATTCTCCTTCAGTGGTTTGTAGAAACCCTTCATGCAAAGGATGATCTCAAGTTGCTTGATCTGGTGTCAAAGAAAACAACTCCTAAGTCCAAAGAAAACAACTCCTAAGTCCAAAAAAAAAGCTTGAAACTATACTCTTAAATAATCAACTGTAATGCCCATGATTATTTTTTTTGAAGTGTAATTCCCATGATTATTATAAAGGACACATGAAAATCTAATTAACCTTCTAAACAGTAAAAATTAGTTCAGGAAAAACAGCATGCAAATGCGCAACCGGCACTCTCATGTTTAGATAGCCTATGATGTAGGTTTAGAAACAGGTCAACACAAGCCATTTCATCCTTAAGTATGACCTCGAGATTAGTACTTCATGGCATGTCACAAAGATAAAACTTGATTTTAACACTTTATCACCTTAGTTCTCTAATACTTTAACACTGCTCCTGGACACTAACACTTAAATTTTAACATTTAAACTGACTGAAGTATAACTTCAAGTTTTAAAGACAGTGGGTTATGGCTACAACTTGTCATGTATAGATATTATAGGATTAGGACTTGACACCGGTATCTCTACACAATGTCTCGCCGATCTGGAGAGGCATCCTTCAATGCGATGATATCATCAAATCGAGTGTTCGAGTCTTTTTGGGCAATGGTCAGAGGTGCCTATTCTGGAATGCCAGGTGGTGCAGGGATTTCACCCTAAAAGAATCATGTCCGAAGCTCCTTGCTATTTCGGCTGCACCCGCAACATCGGTGGCTCATAACTTTGACACACAGTTACCTGGGGGCACATGGGCACGACACCTTCAGGAGGAACCTCACCTACGAAGAGATGGGCCAGCTGGAGGATCTCTTGTTATTCCTCCTAGACTATAATCAGGTGGAGAGCAGAGCCGATAGGTGGCAATGGAGATGGGAGAAAGAGAGAGGTTTCTCAGTCAGGTCTGCATACTCACTCATATCAGATGGGGGAATGTGCCACCGATTTTCTTCCCAAATTCAGGCCCCCCAAGAGCCCTCTGAAAGTGAAGCTATTGATATGGAGAATATCGCATGACCAGCTGCCCACATGTGATTGGATTGCCTCCTTCCTTCAGGAGATACCTTAGTGGGGAGGTGGAGGAAGATCTAAACCACCTCTTCACATAATGCACTTTCTCTAGGGAGGTATGGGCAAAGATCGGCGATAGGATCCATCACACTTTTGCCCCATCTGAGAGTGTGCACCATCTCCTCCTCAAATGGCAAAAGAGGTGGAACCTAAAGGGGGATAGAAATATCTAGTGGCTCATCCTTGATGCTATACTATGGCCATTGTGGGGAGAAAGAAATAGCAGAATCTTCATAGATGAAGCAAGAATTGAGAATAGGATTGTCTCCTTTGTATGTGAGAGAGTGACCGAATGGGCTAAGCATTTATGTAAAGTGGAGTCTCACAACTCCTCTCTTTTCCTTTTGTTGGAGAGATAGCAACAGATATACTATCTCGGTGTGGAGTTTTTTTGTAAGTAGATTTTTTGGAGTTGATTGACTATACTTATATATCCCACTTTCTTTTTACAATTAATACAATTGTTACTATCCACTTCTCAAAAAAATATTTTAAGTGTTAAAGAAAATCAGAAAATGTCAATGTGTTAAAGTGTTAAAGACAAGGGGCATCCGAGGGTTAACAGTCGACTAGGGGAGGGGGGCAGAAAATAAGTCCCTCGTCAAGCAAGGGTCCAATGTTCGAGGAAAAGCTGACAGATGATGGGAGGTAAGGAACAACCTATAACCGGAGGGGGGCAAGTTACCCTTGAAAGAAATGCAGAATGAAAATAAGGTCGATAGAAAAGATTACATATTTTGCCTAGTGCTGACTATATAAAAGGATGGCAATCACCACCATACTGCATTTAAACTCCAGAACACATGCAATACAAGTGTAACAAGACATTCGTAGAAACATGATACTAAACGAATCAGAGTGCCAAAACACAATGGTCCAAAAAAGAAAGAAAAAACAAAAGTAACATATAATTAGAGCACAAAGTCAAACATTGGCATCCCCTCACACTTGCAAATACCCTTGCTACTATCAACGATGAACCGTCCCAGACAAAAAAAAAATGACTTCACAAGGAACAACAGCTCTTCACGACCAAATTAGATATATCCCCCACTACAACCAATCGCCCACAACAGCCGCTGTCATCACCACTAACAACAAACATCTCCCACGGCACAACGAACGCAAACAAGCTGCGGAGCTCATTTCCACATGATCGAGGGACACATCCTGACAGGAACCATCCACCACTTCCCACCCAACAGAACGATCACCACACACACAAACCCAAATCACCATTAAACGCGAAAATGAAAAAAAAGGGGCACAGGAATGCCAGATTCCACCGTTTCATTCACAGAGAGCACAGTTTTTAAAAATAAAAGAAAAGATGCGTTTTGCACACGGAAAGTCCCGAACATAACGATCAAAACCACCAATCGGGAGAACTCGATCGGAGAGAAGGAGGGAGAGGAGTGTACCTGCCGATATTTGGAGGAAATTGGGGGCCGGGCATCGCGTCGGAGGCTGGCATCTAAAAAATGGGAGAAGGCACGCCTCCTTCACCCTCCCCCCACCCAACTTTTCCTTTCTCGGCTAGAGCGACGGTGCCGAACAGCCTCGCCGGACTCGCTATTACGAAAATGCCCCCCATCGTTATCCCCAAGGGCGGAGGCGTTGGTATACGTGCGGTCTCCCGGGCTGACTGGTCGGGCTCCGCAAGCGGGAGACAGGTTCGAGTGCAGGACCAATGGGAGGGGAAGGTGCTGTTTACTCGCAAGATTGGTACGTAGCAATGGGCACAGGTACTGTGAGACCCAATCAAAATTCCCGCGTGCATTTCGACCGCCTATAGCGATGTGCACCGACTGATGATGGTTTGCTGGTCCCTACCCCGGCCAAAGCCAGCTGGGAATGCTGAGTGGGTTTTTTTATTGTTTATATTTCTATGTATAGCCCTCTTAAAAGTAAATTTGTGTGAAAATATATCCTACAGTTGTATTTGAATGTATACTCTCCTTACATCCTGAATACCCATTTGATAAATTTCATCTGAAGATCCGCAAAATATTCCGTCACAGATGATCTTTTAACAGAAAAAAGTGATGATAAAGACATAAGTGATATTTAATTCATGTAAGAAAAGTATATATATAAATATAAAATAATCCTTCACATATATTCATTTTTAACATGAGTATATATATGAAGAAAATACTTGTCATTAATGTGGGGGAATATATTTCGGCTTGGATCACTGTGTATATGTCAAGAAATAGCTTGGCTAATTGGTTTCGGCTGTGAGAGTGGACACCTTCCACTTCCAGCAGTTTTTTGTGTTTCCGTCTATTTAAAAGAACAAGGTGTGACTTTTCATGATCCATAATCCGATGATCTCTCTCGTTCCCAAGTTCATATGTATTGTGATGGTTAACATGTTCTTTTACATGAATTGTTCTAGTTTCTTGAGATTACCTCTTCCCCGACAACTTCAAATGCTGAAATGTTACTTAAATATGCACATGGAATAATCAAGACTTGTACGAAAGCTTTTTACCTGTTTTACGATGCAATATTATAAAATCATGTATTTGTTTCATTCTACAATATTTCCTGATTATTTTTTAAATTGTAAAACAATACGAGTGGAGTCACGAGACACTTTTTTTCAATTCTTATTTCTCAGGTTTGTCAAATCGAGACGGAACGGCTCGAACCACCCATCTCGTCCCGTCTCAGTCACAAATCGGGACGACTACGCAATCGGGTCACTTTATATATTAGATATTTTATTTTAAATATAAAATATTTTATAGATAAGTCGATTGAGTGTTTTCATTGATTCAGGGGCGGTTTGAGTTTGGAAGATGCCAGTTACATGTGTTTTTTTATTTCTTTTTAAGATTTCCAATTAAAAACCAAAATTCCAAAGGCGTTCGCAATATTCAAACATAAGACATCTTAGACGAAGCACATAAGCCACTTAACCAACTAAGATAAGAGTTTTGTTATGTTATAAACTCTTTTTTCAGGGATAATACCGCACCGTATCGTCCTGGCAAAAAATCGGGACGGCCGGTACGACCTAGCCGGCAAACCTTGCTTGTTTCCAGGTCATACCCACCACCGAAAATTAAAACCCGAGGTAAATGATGTGAAATTACAACATACCAAAAACTTTTTTTATTTATTTTATGTTGATAAAACCCAAGTAATCCATGTGTCTAATATGAGCAGAGTCTGGGACATACATATGCATAGCGGAAGCGGTTGGCCCATGTAGTGTCGTGGAGATGGAGAGTAAACTACTAGAGTTTTATGCATATCGGAAGCGATTGGCCCATGTAGTGTCGTGGAGACGGAGAGTAAACTGCTAGAGTCTATCCTTTAAAATCCACATTCCACGACCCAAGAATGATGGTGATGTCCTTTCTAAAAGATCAAGCCGAGATGATTGTGGGATGACGACTCACCCACAGAGATGATATGCAACGACCTTCTCCCTACAAGGCTCATCGATCTTATCCTCTTATTCCTCCTTGCAACATCAAGTAGAGGGAGGAAGATGGAGAAGGGTGCGAGGAAGAGAGAGGGACTGCCAGAGGGCGGCGATGGCCGCATCTTGGCCTCTCTCACACACAATGAACAGAGCAGGATCGCCAACTCTATTTCTTCCTCGCAAGACTCACACACGCAGTAGTGGTAGCACTGGCGATGCGAGCTAGGGTGGCCGACGAATAAGGGAGCAACCGCAGTAGTGAGTAGCGGCGAGGCGGGGATATGGGAGCAGCAACGGCAACACCCGGCCAACAGGATAGTGGCGGCGAGGACCAAGGAGCGGCGACGCACCTCCAAGGGGCTGCTCGCAAGGGGGAGAGGCTGCAACACTCTCCTCTCTTTCTCACAGGGGCACATGAAACTATGGAGCATCTATTGTGTCCCCTCCCCCTACCCTCTTATTTATAGAGGTGTAGGAGGTAGTAAACCAATCAGGAAGCAGAGTACATGTCATGCTTAGACATGGAGGAGTTCCCATCCATCATAATGTGTCAGAGTCCCAATGGGACAAAGAGAGGAGAGAGGGTGGCCAGCTCAAGATGGAGTCCAAACCTAACTTGGAGACCAAATGGAGGAAACTACTTCCTCCCTAATCCACCACAATCCCACCCCGAGTGTGCTCCTTGTGTGGGCCTACTGCAGGCCTTCCAAGTCCAGGTGAGACTTGAGCCACGCCCTTATGGGTTGTTGTTGCACCCGCTTATTTTCTCAAACTAATCGAGATTTAGGCAAAGGGAATTACTCCCTAAACGATACTCTGTAAAGATTCGGGGACCACTCATGGATACTTTGCAGGCAACATCACACCATCGGCACCTCGACAACCGGGCAAACCCGAAGCTCAGAACAACTTGCCGCGTCCCACGGCACCCTACAGAGAAGCGGGAATCACTCCCTAACACCTCATAAATGGCACAACACCGACGGCTCCAAACGTTGAATCCAACTTGGATTCCAGAGCCACACGCCGTGTCACACAACTCTTCACTAAAAAGCGGGGACCACCCCCGACTACTAGGCAAACGACATCGTCATGCCGACATCTCGGTTGCCAGGCCAACCTAGGACTCATAGCCACCCATCGCGTCATGCGGCGCATGATAAAAAGGTAGGGAACAACTCCTAACATGCCTTCTATAAGCAGCTTGACACCGGCGACTCTAATAGCAGGTCACATTTGGGCTTCAGAGCCACTACCAGGTGTCAACCAGATCGCGATCAACCAACTGGGCACGATCATATCTTAACGTAGCCACTCCGGCTGTGCATTCAGAACGCGGCACCTGGGTTGGGCGTGTTCAAGACTGAGCCCTGACAGACAGCATGCTTCACCAGCTTAGCTGTTCTAGTTCCAGATCCGGGGATGTTTCTCCCTCCCGTCTCCCGTCAGAGCCCCGCTCAAGACATCAAACGGCACAATGCCATCAATCCCTTTATGACTGGGCCGAACCCGGGACTAGGAGCCTCTCACCACACCATACGACATCACAAAAGGATCGAGAGTCGATCCTAAGCGCCTTCTACGAGGAGTCCGTGCGCAAAGTGGGAGGTGGCCGGTCAACGACCCATTGTTTAAAAAGGCGGTGCCTCAAGGCACTAAGGCTTAAGCCTCACGGTGAGGCACTAGAAAAATGTCTTGAGACATGCGCCTCATATCTTTTACTTGAGGCTTACGTCTTTTTTTGATTGAGGTGGTACGCCTCACCGCTTTCACTGCCTCAAGGTATTTAATTGAGACGTGTGTATCACTTGAGAAGATGATGTAATGAGGTGTTGTAGGTACTCCTAAAATTTACGTTTCTTTTGTTGTCTTTAAAGCATAATTCAAATTTTTTTTCTTGATAGGTACTTTTTAACAGGAAGGGGATAATCGAGTTAGAACTTGGGCCTTCCCCATATGCGGAAGGGTGAAAAACCAACTGCATTAGACAACTGGCTCATAATTTAGTACTTTTGGAATTACATGAATTTATCATTGAGTTGACATAACATTAACACATAAAAATCACTATTATTTTTAGCATTTTTATGGTTTTAAGATTATTTTTGTCTCTAGTAAGACTTACGCCTCGTTGTGCCTTAAGGCTTTCGCCTTATGAGACTTACAGAAAGTGCCTCGTAACCGCCTCAATACCTTTTAAACTATGTCAACGCAGCTTCCGAAGCTCAAAGCGTCGCATTCTTCCTCCGCACGTGCAATAAAAAGGTGGAGACCCTTGTTAAAAACAATGAGATGGGACTACTCTGAAGGGGCCACCCTCTTTTCTCTCTCCTCCAGGTCAAATCCAGCCATGCTGGTCCGCGTAGACCCCCCTAGGGGGAGGTTTACGTAGACCAGGATGCCCCCAATCACCCAAGCCTGCGTAAACCCCCTTTACGTAGACCAACTAGCTATGATAAGAACGTGGCTACCCCAACAACCGCGTTCACGCATAATGCAGTCGCCATGACAACTGCATTCGATCCTTCTAGCACAAGTCTGCGTAAACCCCCTTTACGTGGACCAACCAGCTAGGGATCACCCTGGTTGGCGTAAAACCCCTTTACGCGGACCAACATGACCCCCCTTCAACCCAAGGCCTATAAAACCCCCCATGGGGTGACGAAGGGTCATAAGAACTGCTGGTTTGAATCCTAAAGGCTACACACGGCTCGCATACAACTCTTGAGGAGGAAGACGATGATTCTCATTGATTGGTCTTCTATTTGCTAATCACACATCGAGAGCATGTCACATAATCGTCCCTACACCAGCCTCCCCATCGTACGAGGACGTGTTTCACATGTCTCGATGCAAGATGGAGTGTCAAGTCCATACCTTGATGAACGCACTCTACTCAGACGTCACATTCAGAACGCGATCACTCAAAAGATCACATTCAAACCAGAACGTGCCCTCCCCGAATGTCACATTCATAACGCGACCACTCAAAAGACCACGTTCAAGACAGAACATGCCATGCCCAGACGTCACGTTCAGAACGCGACCACTTAGGAGGCCACGTTCAAGTCAGAACGTGCCTTGCTCAGACGTCAATGTCACGTTCAGAACGGAACCACTCAGGAGACCACGTTCAATCCAGAATGTGCCCTGCCCAGATGTCACATTCAGAACGCGGCCACTCAGGAGACCGCATTCAAGTCTGAATGCGGCCACCCAGATGACTACGTTTAGGACCATCAACCTGCTCCGCGTAAACCCCCCTTTCATGCGGACCAACTTGATATCAGTCATCATGGTCCACATAAACCCCACTTTACGTGGGCCAACATGACTCCCCTTCAATCCTTGGCCTATAAAACCCCTGGGAGGCCGAAGGTCATAACACTTCATGTAACGACCCAAGATCTGAATACTGAGAATTACCCGATAGCATTCGAATCTTGGCTCGCCACCCACGAGCCGGAAGGCTCGGAAGGGCTATTTGGGTGTTGTGGAGGTACATTAAAATTTAAAATAATGTAAAAAAATTATTTAAATATTAAATATTAAATTATATTTTTAATTAATAAATTATCTACATAGGCCAATCCACAAAGTACAGCCTACAAGGAAGAAAAACGTACTCAATCGCCAGGTACGCCCCTGGCTCTAGTAAGCTGGCAACTATGAACCTCCGTGCTGCACCTCCGAATCTCGAGGAAGAACCACCACACCTATAAAGAAAAGGGTGAGCTTTATTTCATTGGCTCAGTAGGGGTCCCGCGGATCCCCACCATAAACAACGGCGGTAAACGTCAATAACAACAACAATAACAATAGCAGTAGACGGCGGCGTAAACACAACTCTATAAACTACTCATATGAGTAACGGAAAGTAAATCCTGATCTCACAGTCGGGACCGCCAAACCAACGGTGAAACCACAGGTACGCTACTCGGAAAGGGACCAGGACACCTCTATCGTGTAGGCTAGTCATCACCAACGAAGGCCACAACCCAGACCACACGTTCCCGGGGGTAAGGTCATGATCTCGCTATCGTGAACATGACTCTGCCTACGGGTGAAACCACGACAACTCTGACGGGAACTCTCGACCTGAATGTCAGGAAAAGCGTACAGAAGTTGTAACGACCCGAGAATCCGATTACCGGGAAGGCCCGATAACCCGAGACTCGTACCGCCACCCACGAGTCCGAAGACTCGGAAGGGTTAAAAGGATGGTGTGAAAACTACACAAGTATCACAAATAATTGCAGAAATTAAACAGTTATAATATTAAGCAGGAAATAAAATTAACAATTTACATGGTCCACAATAAAGAACAATAATAACAGCAGTCCACGACTAGTACAGTGACAAGAAAGAAAAGTACAGCTACACGGGGCATCCCCGGCTCTGACCTCTGGCACTACCTCTGGGCACCCGCACCACGCTGCGCTCCTGACGCGCTCCCCGAAGGTGGCGCCTCACCTGAAACACGGTGAAAACACGCAGGGAATGAGTCTCAGAACAAGACTCAGTAGGGATCACTCGAACCCTACCTCGAAAAACGAGAAACCACTACTCTAGCGGTAGGAAAGTACCTCGGAAAGGAAAGCCCTGTACTCTACAGAACTAGACCCTACGGCACGCAAACCGACACACGTGCCACGGTACGAGAAGACCGAAACTCAACGGTCGAACCGTCAAAACCCGAAGGTCGGAAACACACGACTGACAGTCTAACACTCCGTACTCGACAGGAGTACCACCCACTAGAAGCACAGCCGGTAGCGTCCCCTGACGTCTTACACCGCACCGCAGGTGAACCGCCTGACGTGGTAGGTCCTACCCGAGGCGCAAACACCGTACAAGTAACCACAAACAAGTGACTAGCTGGGGTCACGCCCGTCGACGTGGGTCCAACCGCCCCCAACCACGTGTGCACACACAGACCTTGCGTCACTAGGTCTGGTCCTCTGACCGGTTTTCCCCCGTAGCCGGACTCTGGCTACCGACGAGGGGCCTACGGTAACCGGTCCACAAACCGTCTCGAAAGGTGGGTGCCCGTACACCACTCCCAGGTGAGACCAGCACCTCGTACTGGTGGGCTACGACTAGTGGAGGGTCACTGAAGGAGTAGACTCTCGAGTCAACGGAAAACAACGTCCGAAACCGACAACGTGTGGGAATCACCCCACGCACCAGCTCCGTCAAACGGGGCCACGGTCGGAGAAAAACGGACGCACCGCCCACGGCCAAACTCATGACCAAGGCAAACGGAACCTCCGGACACCAAAGACACGGTCACGGAACTCCACGGGGTGCCCGGGACGCACACACGGCCCAAGGGGAACACCCAACAACGAACCAAATCGCGCTAGGGATACCTAGCGCGACAGGGCATGTCGCGCTAGGGTCCCCTAGCGCAACAAGGGTTGTCGCGCTATGGCCCCATAGCGCGACACGGACCATCGCGCTAGGGATACCTAGCGCGACAGGGACCATCGCGCTAGGTCCTCCTAGCGCGACAATGATGATCGCGCTAGGGCCCCATAGCGCGACACGAACCGCCAAACTGTTCATCTTCTCCGATGAACGCGCTCGGTCGGGGCAGCGCGACCTCCAAGAACGCGCTACTGGAGTATAGCGCGTTCTCAGTCCGCGGCCGAAAACGGTAAGAACGCCCAAAAAATCCAACCACGCCCCCATACCTCCATAGGAGAGGGGGAAAACAAAGGGGAAGACCCCTGGGGACCCCTAGCATGATTCTAGGCCCTCAAAACACGAATCCATGCATTGAATCCATAGATCGGGCGAGCTCTCCCCAAATCATGGAAAAACCCAAAAACGCTCAAATGATCCCCTCTCGGCCTCCCCGCGGCCTATAAATCACGGAAAAGAACGGCATGAGGCTAAGGAACGTCACCCTACCTCAATGGAGCGAATGCTCCGCCGGATCGATCACGAATCACGAAGAATGCTCGAAGCTTCACGAACTCCCCACGCTTCCCACGCTCGCCGCACGCCCACGAGATCGCCTCACCGTCGCCCACGCGTCCGCGCCGTCGCCCCGCCGCCGTCCGTAGCCGGAGAGGGGTTCGCCGCGTCCGAATGGGAGAGAGGGAGAGAGAGGGGGCTCACGGTCGCGAGAGAGAGGAGGAAGAAGAAAGAGAAAAGGGAAAGAAAAAGAAAAAGGAATTAGGATTTATAGAAAATCCGAATTTTCGGAAAAATACCGAAAAATAGAAAAATACATTTCTGGAATCCTCGGAACGCACCGATCGCAACGGTACCACTCGTGCCCGGGTGAACGGCCCAGTTAACCCGCAGCGAGCGTCCGAAGGAAAAGCCGAAACACACACCGGGAATCGGAAAACACACGCGGAAAAGCCGCGGAACGCCTCCGGGCCTCCGAAACGACTCCGGATCGCGCCGATCCGAACACGAAAGATGTCCGAAACGAAATTTCGGACACAACAGAGCTGGACGCTCCGAAAACCAGATCCGGGACCCACGAAGAAGGATCCGAAAGGTCCGGGATATTACAGCCCTCCCCCCTTAAGGAATTTCGTCCTCGAAATTGAGAACAACCCAAGGGGAAAGAAGAGGAAGACTCACTCAAACAGATACGGGAACTGCTGACGCATCTCGTCCTCACGTTCCCACGAAGCCTCACCACCAGAGTGTCGTTGCCACACGACCTTTACCAAGGGAATGACCTTGTTCCGCAGGCGCTGCTCTCGCCTATCCTCCACGCGGATCGGAAACTCTGGGAGAGAAAGATCTGGAGTCACCTCAGGCCAAACAGAAAACTCGAGCACATGAGAGTCATCGGGCATATACTTCCGCAACATCGAGACGTGGAACACGTCATGCACCGACGCCAACTCAGGAGGTAACTGCAACCGGTAAGCAACCTCACCGATGCGTTCCACAATCGCGAAAGGACCAATATAGCGGGGACTCAGCTTCCCACGCCGTCCAAAACGCATCACCCCCTTCATCGGAGAAACTCTCAAGAACACATGATCGCCCACGGCGAACTCGAGAGGCTGCCGCCTACGGTCAGCATAGCTCTTCTGCCGACTCTGGGCCGCCAACATGTTCTGACGAACCAGGTGCACAACATCCACACATTGCTGCACCAACTCCGGTCCCGTCAAAACACGCTCACCCACCTCAAACCAATCAAGTGGAGTCCGACAAGGACGCCCATACAGAGCCTCATAGGGAGCCATGCCGATGCTCGAATGATAGCTGTTGTTATAGGCAAACTCCACCAACGGTAGGTGATGAATCCAACTCCCCTGCCACTCCAGGCAGCAGGATCTCAGCATGTCCTCCAAAGTCTGAATGGTCCTCTCAGACTGACCATCTGACTGTGGATGATACGCCGAGCTAAATGCCAACTCCGTGCCAAGAGCTCGCTGGAAACTCCTCCAGAATCCAGAAGTGAAGCGCGGATCCCGATCCGACACGATCGAAATGGGAACCCCATGCAACGGCACGATCCGCTCCACATACAGACGAGCCAACCTGGACACGCTCCAGCTGACCTTGACCGGTAACAATCGAGTCACCTTCGTCAGCCGATCCACCAGTAACCAAATACTGTCCTGCCCACTCGGGGTCCTTGGCAACCCCACCACAAAATCTGTGGTCACATGGTCCCACTTCCAAGCAGGAACATCCAAGGGCTGGAGAGTACCTCCTGGTCGCTGATGCTCCGCCTTCACCTGCTGACAGATCAGGCACCTGGCCACAAATTCGGCGACATCTCTCTTCATGCCAGGCCACCAAAACTGCCTCCGCAAGTTCCGATACATCTTCGTCGCACCCGGGTGTACAGTGTACCTGCTCCCATGAGCCTCGCGTAACACCGCACGACGAACCTGCTCCTCCGCTGGGACGTACAACCTGCCACGAAACCTCGCAGCACCGTCCTCGCCGAGCTCCACATCAGCCATCGCAAGAATCCGGGGCAACTCAGGGTCCGCATGCTGAGCCTCTGTCACCTGACGACGGATAGCAGGAGTGACAGTCAGACTCGCAAGCACTGCCAACCCTCGCTCCTGGGGAATCTTGAGCCTGAAAGATACCTCGGGCACTTGTTCCCAGAGCCTCCACTTCCTCAACATCAAGGTACTGACCGCCACCTTCCGACTCAAGGCATCGGCGACGACATTCATCCTGCCCGGCTGATAAGACAGGGTGAAGTCATAGTCCTTCATGAACTCCATCCAACGCCTTTGTCTGAGGTTCAGATCTCTCTGCGAGAACACATACCTCAAACTCTGATGGTCAGTGAACACCTCGAACTTCTCACCGTACAGATAATGCCTCCAGATCTTCAGCGCGAAGATCACCGCCGCCAACTCAAGATCATGGGTAGGGTAGTTCTCCTCATGGGGCTTTAGCTGCCGAGATGCATAAGCCACCACTCTACCATGCTGCATCAAAACAGCACCCAGTCCAACGCCGGAAGCATCTGTACACACCACAAAACCTCCCGATCCAGAAGGCAAAACCAACACCGGAGCCGAGGTGAGCAACCTCTTCAGTTCACTGAAGCTCTGCTCACACTCCTCGGACCAAACGAAAGGCACATCCTTCCGCGTGAGCCTCGTCATCGGGGTCGCAATGCGGGAAAAATCCTGGATAAACCGGCGATAATACCCCGCAAGCCCCAAGAAACTCCGGATCTCCGTCACCGACCTCGGCCTCGGCCATTGCATCACAGCCTCGACCTTGGCGGGATCCACGGAAATGCCATCACCAGAAATCACGTGCCCCAGAAAGTGCACCTCGCTGAGCCAAAACTCGCACTTGCTGAGCTTCGCATACAACTGGTGATCTCGCAACGTCTGCAGCACCACACCCAAATGGTACGCATGCTCCTCAGCAGACCGCGAATAAACAAGGATGTCATCCACGAAGATGACCACGAACTGGTCCAAATACGGATGAAACACCCTCTGCATCAAGTCCATGAAGGCTGCTGGGGCATTGGTGAGCCCAAACGGCATCACCAGAAACTCATAATGCCCGTACCTCGTACTGAATGCAGTCTTCTCCACATCGGACTCGCGAATTCTCAGCTGATAGTAACCGGACCGCAAATCAATCCGCGAGAACACTCGCGCAGACTGAAGCTGGTCGAACAAATCATCAATCCGCGGCAACGGATACTTGTTCTTAATGGTCACTTCATTCAGCTGCCGATAGTCAATGCATAGCCGCAGACTACCGTCCTTCTTCTTCACAAACAACACGGGCGCACCCCAAGGGGAAAAGCTCGGACGAATGTACCCCTTGGCCAACAGTTCCTGCAACTGCGCCCTCAACTCCCTCAGCTCAGCGGGGGCCATACGGTAGGGAGCCTTCGCCAAAGGTCCCGTACCAGGTACAACCTCGATCACGAAATCGATCTCCCGCTGGGGAGGTAATCCAGGCAACTCCTCAGGAAAAACATCGGGAAACTCGCACACCACCGCAATGTCCTCGACATTCGGCTCCATCCGGTCAGACACAACCACAGACGCGAGAAAACCCTGACAACCTGAATCAAGCAATCGACGGGCTCGAATAGCAGAGATAAGGAATCGAGAAGAGGTGGAACGGATACCTTGGAAATAGAAGGTCCTCTTGCTCGGATGCTGGAAGTAGACCCTCTTCATCCCACAATCCACCACCGCTCCATGAGTCTCGAGCCAATCCATGCCTAGAATCACGTCGTAATCCCGAAGCTGCAATGCATACAACCTGCCTGGCATACTCCGCCCATCGATCCACACCGGAACCTGGTCGAAGCAATACGGAGTGACCATAAAATCACCCGAAGGCAACTCCACTGCCAAATCACAGGACAACTGGGTCACCGGCTCCTCGACGCTCGACGCGAAATCCTCCGAAATAAACGAATGAGACGCGCCAGAATCAAATAAAACCCGAGCCGCACAACCCAAAATCTGAACGGTACCTTCCACGAGCTGCGACGCCACTGCCTCTGCCCTGGTCAAGTGCGTGATCTGGCCACGAGCCCTCTGCCTGCCTCCCACACTAGCTGACCTGGGTAGCGGCGGATACTGTCCCTGCTGCTGCTGCTGCTGGGGAACCTGCTGCTGCGGCGGCCTCTGAGGACAGTCACGCGCCATGTGCCCTGGCTGGTCACACCGAAAACAGATGATCGGCGCCGTGCACTGCCTGCCTGGGTGGGTCCCACCACACCGTGGACAAGGTCCTCGCGATCCACCCACTGATCCCTGACGCTGCAAAGGAATCGGCTGCTGTACACTGCCCGATGAAGCTTGCCCTTGATCCTTGTGCTTCTTCCGAAGACTCTTCAAGAACTTCTTGATCTTCGAGCCGAAGGACGCAGATCCTGCCACTGACGCTGCCGGTGCCGGTACTCCTGAACCACCCGACGCATGCTGGAAGAAACCCTGCTGCTGGGTAGCCGACTGCTGGCTGCGACCTGACAAAGACTGCCCCTGGCTGATCGGTCCTCGAGTCCTCTGCATATCCATCTCCAAGGAAATCGCAACACGAGACGCCGTCTCTAGATCAGTGGCCCCATTCGCGATCAAATGGTGCCTCAGCTCCAACCTCAAGCCCTGCACAAACTGCGTCGTCCTCACCCTCTCATGCTCCATGATATGAGGTGCATACCGACCCAGCTCGACAAATCGGGCCCTATACTGCAACACGGACATGTCACCCTGCACCAGCTCCAGAAACTCCCGCATCCGCTGCGTAGCAACGACGTCTGGACAGTACGTACGCTCGAAAGCACTGACAAAGTCACCCCACTCGACCTGCTCAAGTGGACGAAACTGAAAGGACGTCTTCCACTCGGAAGACCACCACCTCCGAGCCGTACCCTGCAACTGGTTGTAGGCCAACCCCACTCTGTCCTCGGCAGTACTCTTCGCAGAACTGAACACCCGCTCCATCTCATCGAGCCAATCACGAGCCGCATCAGGGTCTGCCTGGCCGCTAAAGTAAGGTGGATGGAACTGCATGAAGTCCCTCACCGCTCGGCCTGGCCCACCCCTAGCTGACGAGCCCTCAGCAGCCTCTCCGCCAAACTGCTGAGACATGAGATGGTACATGCCACGGAAGAAATCCTCGGCCCCCGGAGCCCTCGCAGCATCCGCGGCCTCGGTAGCTCCCGGAACTCTGCTATGCTCCTCCTGGTCCCTCTGGACCCCCTGCTGGATCTCCTGACCTCCAGCCGACTGCCCCTGCTGAGAGCGAGAACTCCTCCTCGGCGCCATCCTCGCTCCTGAAGCACAAGACAGAAAACACGGAAACGGCAATGTCAGAATAAAACACGCGGTGCCCAATGCCAGCGTCACATGTACATCATCGTTGTGGACTAGTGGACCAATACAATTACCTATGATTCTCATGTAATTCCACAACCGCGCTCTGATACCAGCTGTAACGACCCGAGAATCCGATTACCGGGAAGGCCCGATAACCCGAGACTCGTACCGCCACCCACGAGTCCGAAGACTCGGAAGGGTTAAAAGGATGGTGTGGAAACTACATAAGCATCACAGATAATTGCAGAAATTAAACAGTTATAATATTAAGCAGGAAATAAATTAACAATTTACATGGTCCACAATAAAGAACAATAATAACAGCAGTCCACGACTAGTACAGTGACAAGAAAGAAAAGTACAGCTACACGGGGCATCCCCCGGCTCTGACCTCTGGCACTACCTCTGGGCACCCGCACCACGCTGCGCTCCTGACGCGCTCCCCGAAGGTGGCGCCTCACCTGAAACACGGTGAAAACACGCAGGGAATGAGTCTCAGAACAAGACTCAGTAGGGATCACTCGAACCCTACCTCAAAAACGAGAAACCACTACTCTAGCGGTAGGAAAGTACCTCGGAAAGGAAAGCCCTGTACTCTACAGAACTAGACCCTACGGCACGCAAACCGACACACGTGCCACGGTACGAGAAGACCGAAACTCAACGATCGAACCGTCAAAACCCGAAGGTCGGAAACACACGACTGACAGTCTAACACTCCGTACTCGACAGGAGTACCACCCACTAGAAGCACAGCCGGTAGCGTCCCCTGACGTCTTACACCGCACCGCAGGTGAACCGCCTGACGTGGTAGGTCCTACCCGAGGCGCAAACACCGTACAAGTAACCACAAACAAGTAACTAGCTGGGGTCACGCCCGTCGACGTGGGTCCAACCGCCCCCAACCACGTGTGCACACACAGACCTTGCGTCACTAGGTCTGGTCCTCTGACCGGTTTTCCCCCGTAGCCGGACTCTGGCTACCGACGAGGGGCCTACGGTAACCGGTCCACAAACCGTCTCGAAAGGTGGGTGCCCGTACACCACTCCCAGGTGAGACCAGCACCTCGTACTGGTGGGCTACGACTAGTGGAGGGTCACTGAAGGAGTAGACTCTCGAGTCAACGGAAAACAACGTCCGAAACCGACAACGTGTGGGAATCACCCCACGCACCAGCCCCGTCGCACGGTGACCATGGTCGGAAAAGAAACAGACGCATTGCCCACGGTCAAACGCCTGACCGAGGCAAACGGGACTTCCGGACACCAAAAACACGGTCACGGAACTCCACGGGGTGCCCGGGACGCACACACGGCCCAAGGGGAACACCCAACAACGAACCAAATCGCGCTAGGGCCACCTAGCGCGACAGGGCATGTCGCGCTAGGGTCCCCTAGCGCAACAAGGGTTGTCGCGCTATGGCCCCATAGCGCGACACGGACCATCGCGCTAGGGATACCTAGCGCGACAGGGACCATCGCGCTAGGTCCTCCTAGCGCGACAATGATGATCGCGCTAGGGCCCCATAGCGCGACACGAACCGCCAAACTGTTCATCTTCTCCGATGAACGCGCTCGGTCGGGGCAGCGCGACCTCCAAGAACGCGCTACTGGAGTATAGCGCGTTCTCAGTCCGCGGCCGAAAACGGTAAGAACGCCCAAAAAAACCAACCACGCCCCCATACCTCCATAGGAGAGGGGGAAAACAAAGGGGAAGACCCCTGGGGACCCCTAGCATGATTCTAGGCCCTCAAAACACGAATCCATGCATTGAATCCATAGATCGGGCGAGCTCTCCCCAAATCATGGAAAAACCCAAAAACGCTCAAATGATCCCCTCTCGGCCTCCCCGCGGCCTATAAATCACGGAAAAGAACGGCATGAGGCTAAGGAACGTCACCCTACCTCAATGGAGCGAATGCTCCGCCGGATCGATCACGAATCACGAAGAATGCTCGAAGCTTCACGAACTCCCCACGCTTCCCACGCTCGCCGCACGCCCACGAGATCGCCTCACCGTCGCCCACGCGTCCGCGCCGTCGCCCCGCCGCCGTCCGTAGCCGGAGAGGGGCTCGCCGCGTCCGAATGGGAGAGAGGGAGAGAGAGGGGGCTCACGGTCGCGAGAGAGAGGAGGAAGAAGAAAGAGAAAAGGGAAAGAAAAAGAAAAAGGAATTAGGATTTATAGAAAATCCGAATTTTCGGAAAAATACCGAAAAATAGAAAAATACATTTCTGGAATCCTCGGAACGCACCGATCGCAACGGTACCACTCGTGCCCGGGTGAACGGCCCAGTTAACCCGCAGCGAGCGTCCGAAGGAAAAGCCGAAACACACACCGGGAATCGGAAAACACACGCGGAAAAGCCGCGGAACGCCTCCGGGCCTCCGAAACGACTCCGGATCGCGCCGATCCGAACACGAAAGATGTCCGAAACGAAATTTCGGACACAACAGAGCTGGACGCTCCGAAAACCAGATCCGGGACCCACGAAGAAGGATCCGAAAGGTCCGGGATATTACAGCCCTCCCCCCTTAAGGAATTTCGTCCTCGAAATTGAGAACAACCAAAGGGGAAAGAAGAGGAAGACTCACTCAAACAGATACGGGAACTGCTGACGCATCTCGTCCTCACGTTCCCACGAAGCCTCACCACCAGAGTGTCGTTGCCACACGACCTTTACCAAGGGAATGACCTTGTTCCGCAGGCGCTGCTCTCGCCTATCCTCCACGCGGATCGGAAACTCTGGGAGAGAAAGATCTGGAGTCACCTCAGGCCAAACAGAAAACTCGAGCACATGAGAGTCATCGGGCATATACTTCCGCAACATCGAGACGTGGAACACGTCATGCACCGACGCCAACTCAGGAGGTAACTGCAACCGGTAAGCAACCTCACCGATGCGTTCCACAATCGCGAAAGGACCAATATAGCGGGGACTCAGCTTCCCACGCCGTCCAAAACGCATCACCCCCTTCATCGGAGAAACTCTCAAGAACACATGATCGCCCACGGCGAACTCGAGAGGCTGCCGCCTACGGTCAGCATAGCTCTTCTGCCGACTCTGGGCCGCCAACATGTTCTGACGAACCAGGTGCACAACATCCACACATTGCTGCACCAATTCCGGTCCCGTCAAAACACGCTCACCCACCTCAAACCAATCAAGCGGAGTCCGACAAGGACGCCCATACAGAGCCTCATAGGGAGCCATGCCGATGCTCGAATGATAGCTGTTGTTATAGGCAAACTCCACCAACGGTAGGTGATGAATCCAACTCCCCTGCCACTCCAGGCAGCAGGATCTCAGCATGTCCTCCAAAGTCTGAATGGTCCTCTCAGACTGACCATCTGACTGTGGATGATACGCCGAGCTAAATGCCAACTCCGTGCCAAGAGCTCGCTGGAAACTCCTCCAGAATCCAGAAGTGAAGCGCGGATCTCGATCCGACACGATCGAAATGGGAATCCCATGCAACGGCACGATCCGCTCCACATACAGACGAGCCAACCTGGACACGCTCCAGCTGACCTTGACCGGTAACAATCGAGTCACCTTCGTCAGCCGATCCACCAGTAACCAAATACTGTCCTGCCCACTCGGGGTCCTTGGCAACCCCACCACAAAATCTGTGGTCACATGGTCCCACTTCCAAGCAGGAACATCCAAGGGCTGGAGAGTACCTCCTGGTCGCTGATGCTCCGCCTTCACCTGCTGACAGATCAGGCACCTGGCCACAAATTCGGCGACATCTCTCTTCATGCCAGGCCACCAAAACTGCCTCCGCAAGTTCCGATACATCTTCGTCGCACCCGGGTGTACAGTGTACCTGCTCCCATGAGCCTCGCGTAACACCGCACGACGAACCTGCTCCTCCGCTGGGACGTACAACCTGCCACGAAACCTCGCAGCACCGTCCTCGCCGAGCTCCACATCAGCCATCGCAAGAATCCGGGGCAACTCAGGGTCCGCATGCTGAGCCTCTGTCACCTGACGACGGATAGCAGGAGTGACAGTCAGACTCGCAAGCACTGCCAACCCTCGCTCCTGGGGAATCTTGAGCCTGAAAGATACCTCGGGCACTTGTTCCCAGAGCCTCCACTTCCTCAACATCAAGGTACTGACCGCCACCTTCCGACTCAAGGCATCGGCGACGACATTCATCCTGCCCGGCTGATAAGACAGGGTGAAGTCATAGTCCTTCATGAACTCCATCCAACGCCTTTGTCTGAGGTTCAGATCTCTCTGCGAGAACACATACCTCAAACTCTGATGGTCAGTGAACACCTCGAACTTCTCACCGTACAGATAATGCCTCCAGATCTTCAGCGCGAAGATCACCGCCGCCAACTCAAGATCATGGGTAGGGTAGTTCTCCTCATGGGGCTTTAGCTGCCGAGATGCATAAGCCACCACTCTACCATGCTGCATCAAAACAGCACCCAGTCCAACGCCGGAAGCATCTGTACACACCACAAAACCTCCCGATCCAGAAGGCAAAACCAACACCGGAGCCGAGGTGAGCAACCTCTTCAGTTCACTGAAGCTCTGCTCACACTCCTCGGACCAAACGAAAGGCACATCCTTCCGCGTGAGCCTCGTCATCGGGGTCGCAATGCGGGAAAAATCCTGGATAAACCGGCGATAATACCCCGCAAGCCCCAAGAAACTCCGGATCTCCGTCACCGACCTCGGCCTCGGCCATTGCATCACAGCCTCGACCTTGGCGGGATCCACGGAAATGCCATCACCAGAAATCACGTGCCCCAGAAAGTGCACCTCGCTGAGCCAAAACTCGCACTTGCTGAGCTTCGCATACAACTGGTGATCTCGCAACGTCTGCAGCACCACACCCAAATGGTACGCATGCTCCTCAGCAGACCGCGAATAAACAAGGATGTCATCCACGAAGATGACCACGAACTGGTCCAAATACGGATGAAACACCCTCTGCATCAAGTCCATGAAGGCTGCTGGGGCATTGGTGAGCCCAAACGGCATCACCAGAAACTCATAATGCCCGTACCTCGTACTGAATGCAGTCTTCTCCACATCGGACTCGCGAATTCTCAGCTGATAGTAACCGGACCGCAAATCAATCCGCGAGAACACTCGCGCAGACTGAAGTTGGTCGAACAAATCATCAATCCGCGGCAACGGATACTTGTTCTTAATGGTCACTTCATTCAGCTGCCGATAGTCAATGCACTAGCCGCAGACTACCGTCCTTCTTCTTCACGAACAACACGGGCGCACCCCAAGGGGAAAAGCTCGGACGAATGTACCCCTTGGCCAACAGTTCCTGCAACTGCGCCCTCAACTCCCTCAGCTCAGCGGGGGCCATACGGTAGGGAGCCTTCGCCAAAGGTCCCGTACCAGGTACAACCTCGATCACGAAATCGATCTCCCGCTGGGGAGGTAATCCAGGCAACTCCTCAGGAAAAACATCGGGAAACTCGCACACCACCGCAATGTCCTCGACATCGGCTCCATCCGGTCAGACACAACCACAGACGCGAGAAAACCCTGACAACCTGAATCAAGCAATCGACGGGCTCGAATAGCAGAGATAAGGAATCGAGAAGAGGTGGAACGGATACCTTGGAAATAGAAGGTCCTCTTGCTCGGATGCTGGAAGTAGACCCTCTTCATCCCACAATCCACCACCGCTCCATGAGTCTCGAGCCAATCCATGCCTAGAATCACGTCGTAATCCCGAAGCTGCAATGCATACAACCTGCCTGGCATACTCCGCCCATCGATCCACACCGGAACCTGGTCGAAGCAATACGGAGTGACCATAAAATCACCCGAAGGCAACTCCACTGCCAAATCACAGGACAACTGGGTCACCGGCTCCTCGACGCTCGACGCGAAATCCTCCGAAATAAACGAATGAGACGCGCCAGAATCAAATAAAACCCGAGCCGCACAACCCAAAATCTGAACGGTACCTTCCACGAGCTGCGACGCCACTGCCTCTGCCCTGGTCAAGTGCGTGATCTGGCCACGAGCCCTCTGCCTGCCTCCCACACTAGCTGACCTGGGTAGCGGCGGATACTGTCCCTGCTGCTGCTGCTGCTGGGGAACCTGCTGCTGCGGCGGCCTCTGAGGACAGTCACGCGCCATGTGCCCTGGCTGGTCACACCGAAAACAGATGATCGGCGCCGTGCACTGCCTGCCTGGGTGGGTCCCACCACACCGTGGACAAGGTCCTCGCGATCCACCCACTGATCCCTGACGCTGCAAAGGAATCGGCTGCTGTACACTGCCCGATGAAGCTTGCCCTTGATCCTTGTGCTTCTTCCGAAGACTCTTCTTCAAGAACTTCTTGATCTTCGAGCCGAAGGACGCAGATCCTGCCACTGACGCTGCCGGTGCCGGTACTCCTGAACCACCCGACGCATGCTGGAAGAAACCCTGCTGCTGGGTAGCCGACTGCTGGCTGCGACCTGACAAAGACTGCCCCTGGCTGATCGGTCCTCGAGTCCTCTGCATATCCATCTCCAAGGAAATCGCAACACGAGACGCCGTCTCTAGATCAGTGGCCCCATTCGCGATCAAATGGTGCCTCAGCTCCAACCTCAAGCCCTGCACAAACTGCGTGGTCCTCACCCTCTCATGCTCCATGATATGAGGTGCATACCGACCCAGCTCGACAAATCGGGCCCTATACTGCAACACGGACATGTCACCCTGCACCAGCTCCAGAAACTCCCGCATCCGCTGCGTAGCAACGACGTCTGGACAGTACGTACGCTCGAAAGCACTGACAAAGTCACCCCACTCGACCTGCTCAAGTGGACGAAACTGAAAGGACGTCTTCCACTCGGAAGACCACCACCTCCGAGCCGTACCCTGCAACTGGTTGTAGGCCAACCCCACTCTGTCCTCGGCAGTACTCTTCGCAGAACTGAACACCCGCTCCATCTCATCGAGCCAATCACGAGCCGCATCAGGGTCTGCCTGGCCGCTAAAGTAAGGTGGATGGAACTGCATGAAGTCCCTCACCGCTCGGCCTGGCCCACCCCTGACTGACGAGCCCTCAGCAGCCTCTCCGCCAAACTGCTGAGACATGAGATGGTACATGCCACGGAAGAAATCCTCGGCCCCCGGAGCCCTCGCAGCATCCGCGGCCTCGGTAGCTCCCGGAACTCTGCTATGCTCCTCCTGGTCCCTCTGGACCCCCTGCTGGATCTCCTGACCTCCAGCCGACTGCCCCTGCTGAGAGCGAGAACTCCTCCTCGGCGCCATCCTCGCTCCTGAAGCACAAGACAGAAAACACGGAAATGGCAATGTCAGAATAAAACACGCGGTGCCCAATGCCAGCGTCACATGTACATCATCGGTGTGGACTAGTGGACCAATACAATTACCTATGATTCTCATGTAATTCCACAACCGCGCTCTGATACCAGCTGTAACGACCCGAGAATCCGATTACCGGGAAGGCCCGATAACCCGAGACTCGTACCGCCACCCACGAGTCCGAAGACTCGGAAGGGTTAAAAGATGGGTGTGAAAACTACACAAGAATCACAAATAATTGCAGAAATTAAACAGTTATAATATTAAGCAGGAAATAAATTAACAATTTACATGGTCCACAATAAAGAACAACAACAGCAACAGTAGTCCACGACTAGTACAGTGACAAGAAAGAAAAGTACAGCTACACGGGGCATCCCCCGGCTCTGACCTCTGGCACTACCTCTGGGCACCCGCACCACGCTGCGCTCCTGACGCGCTCCCCGAAGGTGGCGCCTCACCTGAAACACGGTGAAAACACGCAGGGAATGAGTCTCAGAACAAGACTCAGTAGGGATCACTCGAACCCTACCTCAAAAACGAGAAACCACTACTCTAGCGGTAGGAAAGTACCTCGGAAAGGAAAGCCCTGTACTCTACAGAACTAGACCCTACGGCACGCAAACCGACACACGTGCCACGGTACGAGAAGACCGAAACTCAACGATCGAACCGTCAAAACCCGAAGGTCGGAAACACACGACTGACAGTCTAACACTCCGTACTCGACAGGAGTACCACCCACTAGAAGCACAGCCGGTAGCGTCCCCTGACGTCTTACACCGCACCGCAGGTGAACCGCCTGACGTGGTAGGTCCTACCCGAGGCGCAAACACCGTACAAGTAACCACAAACAAGTGACTAGCTGGGGTCACGCCCGTCGACGTGGGTCCAACCGCCCCCAACCACGTGTGCACACACAGACCTTGCGTCACTAGGTCTGGTCCTCTGACCGGTTTTCCCCCGTAGCCGGACTCTGGCTACCGACGAGGGGCCTACGGTAACCGGTCCACAAACCGTCTCGAAAGGTGGGTGCCCGTACACCACTCCCAGGTGAGACCAGCACCTCGTACTGGTGGGCTACGACTAGTGGAGGGTCACTGAAGGAGTAGACTCTCGAGTCAACGGAAAACAACGTCCGAAACCGACAACGTGTGGGAATCACCCCACGCACCAGCCCCGTCGCACGGTGACCATGGTCGGAAAAGAAACAGACGCATTGCCCACGGTCAAACGCCTGACCGAGGCGAACGGGACTTCCGGACACCAAAAACACGGTCACGGAACTCCACGGGGTGCCCGGGACGCACACACGGCCCAAGGGGAACACCCAACAACGAACCAAATCGCGCTAGGGCCACCTAGCGCGACAGGGCATGTCGCGCTAGGGTCCCCTAGCGCAACAAGGGTTGTCGCGCTATGGCCCCATAGCGCGACACGGACCATCGCGCTAGGGATACCTAGCGCGACAGGGACCATCGCGCTAGGTCCTCCTAGCGCGACAATGATGATCGCGCTAGGGCCCCATAGCGCGACACGAACCGCCAAACTGTTCATCTTCTCCGATGAACGCGCTCGGTCGGGGCAGCGCGACCTCCAAGAACGCGCTACTGGAGTATAGCGCGTTCTCAGTCCGCGGCCGAAAACGGTAAGAACGCCCAAAAAATCCAACCACGCCCCCATACCTCCATAGGAGAGGGGGAAAACAAAGGGGAAGACCCCTGGGGACCCCTAGCATGATTCTAGGCCCTCAAAACACGAATCCATGCATTGAATCCATAGATCGGGCGAGCTCTCCCCAAATCATGGAAAAACCCAAAAACGCTCAAATGATCCCCTCTCGGCCTCCCCGCGGCCTATAAATCACGGAAAAGAACGGCATGAGGCTAAGGAACGTCACCCTACCTCAATGGAGCGAATGCTCCGCCGGATCGATCACGAATCACGAAGAATGCTCGAAGCTTCACGAACTCCCCACGCTTCCCACGCTCGCCGCACGCCCACGAGATCGCCTCACCGTCGCCCACGCGTCCGCGCCGTCGCCCCGCCGCCGTCCGTAGCCGGAGAGGGGTTCGCCGCGTCCGAATGGGAGAGAGGGAGAGAGAGGGGGCTCACGGTCGCGAGAGAGAGGAGGAAGAAGAAAGAGAAAAGGGAAAGAAAAAGAAAAAGGAATTAGGATTTATAGAAAATCCGAATTTTCGAAAAAATACCGAAAAATAGAAAAATACATTTCTGGAATCCTCGGAACGCACCGATCGCAACGGTACCACTCGTGCCCGGGTGAACGGCCCAGTTAACCCGCAGCGAGCGTCCGAAGGAAAAGCCGAAACACACACCGGGAATCGGAAAACACACGTGGAAAAGCCGCAGAACGCCTCCGGGCCTCCGAAACGACTCCGGATCGCGCCGATCCGAACACGAAAGATGTCCGAAACGAAATTTCAGACACAACAGAGCTGGACGCTCCGAAAACCAGATCCGGGACCCCCGAAGAAGGATCCGAAAGGTCCGGGATATTACAGAAGTTGCCTAAAGAACCATGAAGAATCTCATCCTGCATGACAGGAGAACTGCCCACTAGAAACAAGGCCGGATGCATCCACTGACGACTTAGTCTACAGCCTCAGGTGTCTCCCTACGCGCCCTAGGTGGAAACTGAGACATCGTACACAAGTAACCATAGAACAAGGATTAGTTGGGGTCGCACTCATCAGCACGTGTCCAACGCCCCCAACCACGTGTGCACACACAGACCAACTCCTCTAGGTCAGGTCCTCTAGCAAGTTTTTCCCCCAGCCGGACTCATGATGCAAAGGCAAGGGGCCCGCAACGAGCTTAAAAACAGTCTACTTGGGTCTAGCCTCCACCACTCCCAGGTGGGTCGGCAACTACATGCCCATGTCAACTACGTCTAGTGGGAGGGTCACTCGAGGTAGAAACTATCGGTAGGAGAAACACCAAAGTACTAACGGGCTACGAACGCACCCATCGCAAGTATCACGGAACACAAGGTGGCACGGTGCCACCAGACTCAAGATGACTAGCTAGACTCGCTAATCCAACGGCCATAGAGTCACGCGACTCATCCCAAGGCCATTGTACAATACGACACCATGACGTCCAATTATCCTAGTCCGAGAGTCAGAAACCACAGTCAAAAGAACTCATTTATATAAGGCGGTTCACAACTGTCGGGTTCATTCCCTCTCTATGGAAGACTAAGAATCCCTTAGCTGGGTCAAGGGGCTCACAATTCTTGGTCACATTCATGGCCCCCACAAAAATCACTTTCCGAGGAAACAGAAACAGTCCTCTGCCCGTATTAGAGTGTACGGTGACTCGGACTAGCGTAACGAATAATCTCAGAACACACGGGGTCACCCGGACCCTCAAAACCACACGGGCATACTAATCGAGATATCATGATTCTTTCAGACACCTAAAAACATGAACTCGGTCCCCACGGGTGTTCGAGACATCCACGGGACCAAAGGTTGACCAAAGGGTCTCAATCGGGTCGAACGGTGGCCAAAACGGGTGAAAAGGCTTCAATCGGTCAACCTGCCCATTGGGTTGGTTGACCTACAAGGGATCGGTCGACCGGATCCATAGGGTCGGTTGACGGGACCAAAACCAGGCACTCCCTAACCTGGTTCGGTCGACCGAACCACCTGGGTCGGTCGACCATACTAGGGTGGTCTGCCCTCCGTGGTGAATGCCAATCCGATAGACCGAACTACCCATTCGGTCAACCAAATCCGGCGACGCAATCGTGAAACCCCATCCGAGCCATATTCTACACCCCAATCATCTCGGGTAATGGGGAAAACATGGGAGAATCATTCCCCACCCTCTAAACTACCAAGAGGGCACAATCAAACCAAAAAAATGCGATCAAATCGACGAATATGTCGCTCACCCCAAAATCATGCATTTTAACCTCGGCGTGAAAGAAAACCACTCTCGGCCTCACCTCGGCCTATAAACCACGGGAAATTGAAATGCATGGGCCAAGGATCCATCCTCCTACCTCTCACGATGAGATCCCGCGTCGATGACGCCGATTTCATGCGAAAACGGCACTCGTACCAACGCCGGCTTCACAAACTCGCGAACGAGCTTCGCCGCGCCGCCGCCCTATTCCTCGCTCCATCCTCATCCGCTCGCGGCCCATGTCACCCCCGCCTCATCCACGTCGTCCTCCTCCGGCCGCCCGGAGAAGGGGTAGAGAGAAGGAGAGAAGAAGAGAAGAGAGAGGGAGAGAATGAGAGAATGAGGGGAGAGGGGGTGCTTCGGGGTATATATAGGAATTATTTTTAGGATTAAATTTTTAAAAAATTAAAAATAGGACAAATTCATCCCTACGGTCCTCGAAAAATGCACAACGCGTCTACAAAGTCCCGGAGCTTGAAAACACAACGGTTCACCCTACACGGGGATCCGAAGGCCTGAAAGCCAAAATTTTGATTAATTACAAAATGCGATCCGGGACGCACGGAAGCACTCTAAAACCCACATATTTGTAATCTGAAAATCTCGGGTCTTGTACTTCACCCAGTTGAGCCCTAAGGGCAACTCTCAACGAGGATGGCTATCTAATTTTGGTGGTTGGTCTTGTGCTTAGAAATCACACGCCAAGGGCATGTTACACGATCACCCCTTAGATGACATTCAAGCCAATACATAAACCTCCACGTCGGACCCCCCGGTGGACATCATGTAAAGGTGGTTTTGTGAGTACTCGACGAAGGAGATGATCTAGCCTACATCAGCGTCCTGACCGGCGAGTACACACCAAGGGCACGCTACACAAGTCTCGACGCGAGACAAAGCATGGGGTCTCTACTTTGATAAATTGTTCTCGACTGCCACAGTCTCAACGACGCTCAACTACTCTAGTCATAATGGTGCCCACTGCACCTGACTGCCCTAGTCCTGATGGCACCCGACAATCATAATCTCAATGGCACTCAACAACTCTAGTCATAGCGGTTCCCCCGACACCTAGTTACTCCAGTAACAACGGTGCCCACGGCACCCGACTGCCCCAGTCTTGATGGCGCCTGACTGTCCTAGTGTCAACGGTGCTCAACTATTCCAGTCACAGTGGTGCCCCTAGCACCCGGCTACTCCAGTCACAACAATGCCCATAGCACCTGACTGCCCAGTCCTGACAGCAACCGATTGTCCCAGTCTCAACGGCGCTCAACTATTCCAGCCACATCGGTGCCCCCGACACCCAGTTACTCCAATCACAACAGTGCCCATGGTACCCGATTGTCCAATCCTGACAGCGCCCGACTGTCCCAATCTCAACGACACTCAACTATTCCAGCCATAGCAGTGCCCCCGGTACCCAGTTACTTCAGTCACAACGGTGCTCATGGCACCGACTGTTTAGTCCTGACAGTGCCTGACTGTCAGTGCTCAACTACTCTTGTAATATCCTGATTTGAGGAAACCAATTAAGGTATTGGGCTAGCTGTGTTGATAGGCCATTAAAGAGGCCCGTTTAGTGAATCTAAGCCCATTATGAGAAGATAGTAGTCCGTTATTTTAGGCATAACTTTGTGAAACTAGGCTCATTGGGAGGATAACTTCATTATCTACAACTTTCATGTTAATCGCTTTTTGAGATTCAGCCATTTAGTATGTCAAAATTTTCAAATAATGAGATATCGCCTTGGATGATGAGTTAGTTTAAAGATAGGCGAAGTAGGGCCTAAGTTGAAATAGACGATGGTAAGATAGACAAACTTGGGCCTAAATTGAGATAGGCACTATTAAGATAGGCAAAATGATGCGGGACGGACATGCGACATGGGACTCTAGCTCGCGGGTGTCCCTAGCGAGGGAAGACGTGGGACCGTGCGTGTAATATCCCGGACCTTTCGGATCCTTCTTCGTGGGTCTCGGATCTGGTTTTCGGAGCGTCCGGCTCTTTTGTGTCCGAAATTTCGTTTTGGACATTTTTTGTGTTCGGATCGGCGCGATCCGGAGTCATTTTGGAGGCCCAGAGGCGTTCCGCGGCTTTTCCGCGTGTGTTTTCCGATTCCCGGTGTGTGTTTCGGCTCTTTCTTCGGAAGCTCGCTGCGGGCGAACCGGGCGGTTCACCCGGGCACGAGTGGTACCGTTGCGATCGGTGCGTTCCGAGGATTCCGGAAATGTATTTTTCTATTTTTTGATATTTTTCCGAAAAATCAGATTTTCTATATATTCCTATTTATTTTCTTTTTCTTTTCCTCTTTCTCTTTCTTCTTCTTCTTCCTCCTTCCTTCCCCAACCGTGGCCGCCCTCCTCTCTCTCCCTCTCTCCCATTCGGACGCGGTGAGCCCCTCCCCTGCTGTGGACAGCGGCAGGGCGACGGCGCGGACGCGTGGGTGGCGGCGAGGCGAGCTCGTGGGCGTGCGGCAAGCGTGGGAAGCGTGGGGAGGCGAGGTTTCTAAAAGCGTTTTTCGTGGTTTGTGGACGATCGGGCGGAGCATTCGCTCCATTGAGGTAGGGTGACGTTCCTTAGCCTCTTGCCGTTCGTTTCCGTGATTTGTAGGCCGCGGGGAGGCCGAGAGAGGCTTGTTTGAGCGGTTTTGGGGTTTTCCATGATTTGGGGAGAGCTCGCCCGATCTATGGTTTTAGCCCGCTATTTCATGTTTTGGTGGCTTAGAAGCATGCTAGGGGTCCTTAGGGGTCATTCCCCTTGATTTCCCCCTCTCCGGTGGAGGCATGGGGGCGTGGTTGGAGTCTTTAGGCGTTTCCGCCGTTTTCGGGCGCGGACTGAGAACGCGCTACACTCCAGTAGCGCGTTCTTGATGGTCGCGCTGCCCCGATGGGGCGCGTTCATTGGAGAAGATGAACAGTAGGGCAGTTTCTGTCGCGCTATGGGGTCCTAGCGCGATCTGCCTTGTCGCGCTAGGGGTCCCTAGCGCGACCTGCCTTGTCGCGCTAGGAGGCCCTAGCGCGACCTGTCTTGTCGCGCTAGGAGGCCCTAGCGCGACCTGTCTTGTCGCGCTAGGAGGCCCTAGCGCGACCTGCCTTGTCGCGCTAGGAGGCCCTAGCGCGATCTTCCCTGTCGCGCTAGGGGGTCCTAGCGCGTTCTTCCTTGTCGCGCTAGGGGTCCCTAGCGCGATCTGTCCTGTTGTCGGGTGTTCCTCTTGGGCAATGTGTGTGTCCAGGACACCCCGTGGAGTTCCGGGACCGTGTCTTTTGGTGTCCGGAGGTTCCGTTTACCTTGGTCATGCGTTTGGCTGTGGGCGGTGCGTCCGTTTCTTCTCCGACCGTGGTCACCGTGTGATGGTGATGGTACGTGGGACGGCCCCCGTACTTCGTCAGGTTCGGACGTTGTTTTCCGTGGTCTTGAGAGTCTACTCCTTCAGTGACCCTCCACTAGTCGTAGCCCACCAGTACGAGGTGCTGGTCTCACCTGGGAGTGATGTACGGGCATTCACCTTTGAGACGGTTTGTGGACCGGTTACCGTAGGCCCCTCGTCGGTAGCCAGAGTCCGGCTACGGGGGAAAACCGGTTAGAGGACCAGACCTAGTGACGCAAGGTCTGTGTGTGCACACGTGGTTGGGGGCGGTTGGACCCACATCGACGGGCGTGACCCCAGCTAGTTACTTGTTTGTGGTTACTTGTGCGGTGTCTGCGCCTCGGGTAGGACCTACCACGTCAGGCGGTTCACCTGCGGCACGGTGTAAGAGGTCAGGGGACGCTACCGGATGTGCTTCTAGTGGGTGGTACTCCTGTCGAGTACGGAGTGACAGACTGTCAGTCGTGTGTTTCTGACCTTCGAGTTTTGCGGTTCGACCGTTGAGTTTCGATCTCGTACCGTGGCACGTGTGTCGGTTTGCGTGCCGTAGGGCCTGGTTCTGTAGAGTACAGGGCTTTCCTTTCTGAGATACTTTCCTACCGCTAGTGTAGTGGTTTCTCGTTTTACGAGGTAGGGATCGAGTGATCCCTACTGAGTCTTGTTCCGAGACTCATTCCCTGCGTGTTTTCACCGTGTTTCAGGTGAGGCGCCACCTTCGGGGAGCGCGTCGGGAGTGCAGCGTGGTGCGGGTGCCCAGAGGTAGTGCCAGAGGTCAGAGCCGGGGTATGCCCCGTGTAGCTGTACTTTTCTTTCTTGTCACTGTACTAGTCGTGGGCTACTGTTGCTGTTGTTGTTATTTGATTGTGGACCATATAAAATGTTAATTTATTTCCTGCTTAATATTATAACTGTTTAATTTCTGCGATTATTTATGATACTTGTGTAGTCTCCACACCATCCTTTTAACCCTTCCGAGTCTTCGGGCTCGTGGGTGGCGGTGCAAGTCTCGGGTTATCGGGCCTTCCCGGTAATCGGATTCTCGGGTCGTTACAGTGCGCGGTTGAGAAACTGGCAGTGAGTCTCTGGTATCAGCCTTTCCGCGTTAACTCGGGTCGAGTCACGGGACGGTCACTCACTCTCGCTCTTGCAACGGTGATAAAATGATAACAAGCTAGACAATCTATCACTCATGCAGCGGCATATACAAAAATATACGAGTAAAATAATGCCTACGAGGAGGGTGGCGAGTGTACCTCCACGCTCCGGGATTGGGGAAGACGTTCCCGGCCAAGTATGGTAACTCCCGGTAACAACGGTAAAAGTTAATTACAACAGTGAATTTTATTGCCCACTCCACGCAAGGAGGTAAAGGGCTACAAGTGGGGCCCGGGAGGACCGACCCTGGGCTGACGGGCAGCAATTTGGAGGTGCGTACGGCAAGAACTCGACCTGCTGGTCTGACTCGGCACTATTCCAACTCGGTGCTGCACCAACTCGGTGGCTGACTCACTGGACAACAAGCAACGGTTTCCAAAGGAACGTCGCCTTCCTAAGATCTTCTGGAGGCGCCGCTTGGCTGGGACGATGGCATGACGTCCCTGAACGACTTCCTGAAGTGGTGGCTCCTGAAGTTGATTTTTGATATTTATTTCTGAATTTCTCCTGGGTTGCAATTTCAGACCTGCACAGAGAATAGATTTGCATGGCCTCGGTGACACGAATTACGATGCTCAGATCCGAAGGCCGATCGAGGCGTGGCTGGTACCGTTGGAAATAGCACCCATAGATCTACAACATATAATTTTGATAGTTCCATCCACCAAACGGATTGAAAATGAATATGACTGTAACACTGTTTTTATTTCTGACTCAGATTGACAGACACACAGGGCAGTAAGGGATCTGCCTGAAACTGACCTTTGACCGAGGGTCAAATGAATTTTCGAAACTCCAAAAAAATTATGGTGGAAGGGGATATATGTGTGGAACACTAAGTAAATTTTTGGGAGTTTTTGAAAATTTGTAAGGGGGTAGGGAAAATGCGACAATGTGACTGTAGCACCCGTGTACAAAAAAAATAAATAAATAAATAAATAAAGACATTAAATAAATAATATTTTCAAATACTAATAATAACAATAATGGTTATGAAAAAAAATAACAATTATGATTAAGTTTATGATATATTAAACTTATGAAAGAAATAGGAACTCATGGTTATCAAATGTAAAGGGAATCCACTTAACAAAATGACCTCCTAGTGTAGTGGTTAAGTGTCTTGCCTTCAACCCAAAGACTAGGGTTCTACACACCCCATCAACATTCTTTTGCCAAGTCCCAATTTAACCCAATTTAAGGGGGGCGACGTGGCCATCTTAGACACCAAGAAAAAGGGGGAAAATTCAAAATTTCCCAAGCCACTTATCCTCCATTATCCCCAACACATGTCAAAATTTCGGATCTTGCCCCCCTAAGCCTGTCTAGTAGAGGGGATTAAATATAGGCCTAGCTCTCCCATTGTGTTAGTTAGAGCTTCGATATACGAGCCTAGGCTGGGAGGTTCTGTGCTGCGTACTAGGAGGAGAGGAGGTTGCTGGGGAAGCTTCTTCCTTCGCTAATTACCATCCAAACAGGTAGGTGTTCTCAATTTTAACTAAACTACTAGTTAATTAGTGTCTAAGCAGTGCATCTCCATGTGATTTATTGTTGCATAGCATATGTCAGCCTAGTAAATAGCCTGTACCCACTTAAATCAAAAAGATTAGTGAAAGGATTAACATATATTAGAAATAATTAGCAGGAATTAGCTATAATTAATATGTGTTAGTAGGTTTTCTCAATTTTTAACAAAACCCATAGTTAATTAAGGTATTATTTAAATGCATTAACTTGTTAAGTAACTGTTAGATGCCATGACATTAAACTTGTCAGATAATCAGTAGTTAATATGGGAGTATTCAACTTGTTAAACTATCACTTAGTACTTAGTATAGTGAAACCTGTTAAACTGAGTACCTGTGGAAACCGTAAACAGTTATGTTTTATGTTAAGTTAAGAGTAATGATCTTTGAGGATTTTTATTTTTTTTATTTGGAGGGGTCTTGATGTGAAATTTGAGGGATATATATTTTTCATTTTCATCTATTTTTTTATATAATTATTTTCATAAAATTCCTTTAAAATAAAACGTAACACTATTCACTTTTACTATTCATATGACAGTAATTGTCTGTTAAAATATCATTTAATATATTGGAGACTCATCTAACCCGTTAAACTTAGTGTAGCACCCTGAGTATAAAATAAATAAAGATTTCTGACGTTATAAGTCAAAATCTTAACCCCTATATTTATTGATATATTTATTACTTAAGGAAGTAACATGGCCTAGTGGTTAAGTAGCACATCCCAAATCTGAGGTCCAGGGTTCAATTCCTAGCACCAACAAGTCCTTTTTGGCTGTCAGACATTCCTGCGTCACAAATTATCTGTTTCAGCTGAGAAAGTTTGTGGGTTCTATTTGCGTGTCTGGTCATGGTCGACATCTGGTAGGTCTGTTGTCGACCACCATAGTTTCTCCAGATACCAGTTCTGGTTGAGCCTCTGGTCGACAGAGGAGGGGTCTGTTGTCGACCACCATAGTTTCTCCAGATACCAGTCTGTTCTGGTTAAGCCTCTGGTCGACAGAGGAGGGGTCTGTTGTCGACCAGCTTGTTTCCAGTCTGTTCTGGTTGAGCCTCTGGTCGACAGAGGAGGGGTCTGTTGTCGACCAGCTTGTTTCCAGTCTGTTCTGGTTGAGCCTCTGGTCGACAGAGGAGGAGTCTGTTGTCGACCACCATAGTTTCTCCAGATACCAGTCTGTTCTGGTTGAGCCTCTAGTCGACAGAGGAGGGGTCTCTGGTCGACAGAGGAGGGGTCTGTTGTCGACCACCATAGTTTCTCCAGATACCAGTCTGTTCTGGTTGAGCCTCTAGTCGGCAGAGGAGGGGTCTCTGGTCGACAGAGGAGGGGTCTGTTGTCGACCAGCTTGTTTCCAGTCTGTTCTGGTTGAGCCTCTGGTCGACAGAGGAGGGGTCTGTTGTCGACCACCATAGTTTCTCCAGATACCAGTCTGTTGTCGACCACCATAGTTTCTCCAGATACCAGTCTGTTCTGGTTGAGCCTCTGGTCGACAGAGGAGGGGTCTCTGGTCGACAGAGGAGGGGTCTGTTGTCGACCAGCTTGTTTCCAGTCTGTTCTGGTTGAGCCTCTGGTCGACAGAGGAGGGGTCTGTTGTCGACCACCATAGTTTCTCCAGATACCAGTCTGTTCTGGTTAAGCCTCTGGTCGACAGAGGAGGGGCCTCTGGTCGACAGAGGAGGGGTAGAGGAGGGGTCTGTTGTCGACCAGCTTGTTTCCAGACACCTTGTTTTACAGGTTTGTGTTTGTTAACATGATTTAATGCTTTGTTTGTCTGGTTACTTCTGTGAATTCGAACTTCTCGTCTGATATGACTATTGTTTTTAAACTGATGTGGATTATCCATTTTCCCTTTAGAATTCCTCTCTTCCAAGGTGACATTAATCTGTTTAGAGGAGCTTTCAGCTATATCCTTTTGTTTGTTTTGATATAAGTTTATCAAGGGGCCTTTTCCTTTAGAGTCAGCTATTTTATTTAAAGTTTTTATTTGGAATTCCTTTTTAGCCGTTGGGTTGTACCCTAACCCCTCTTTCTGAAAATTTACTTTTATTCCCAACACAGCGTTCAAGTTTTCTTGACCCTTAGTCATTTTTTTTCAATGTTTCCTGTTTGTTTTTCAGTTCACTTTGGATTCTTTCTATTTCTTTCAGAAGTTGACTGTTTTCTTCCTTGAGTGAGTTGTTTCTTTCTTGAGTTAGCTTAGTTTCCTGTTCATATTCTTGAGTCTTTAATTTTAACTCGTCAATTGTGTTTTTCAGTACTTCATTTTCTTCTAATAGCCCTTTGACGTTTTCTTCATCTATCTCGCGTTGATTCAGTTTATTTTGCAAGGTGGTGATCTCCAATTCTAGTTCAGTTCTGTTGGCAATTGAGTTGCTGTCATTATTGAACTGATTAACCTTCTTCTTCAAACTTTTATTTTCCCTTCTTATTCTTTCATATGTATCAAGTAAATCTGAATAGGCTTCTTCCCAATCTGAGCTAGAAAAGTCTTGAAAAGGGGAGGTTACCTCAAGATCGTTGCTGTCTCCTTTGGCCAAGTGAGGGGTATGAAAAACGACATGGAGTAGGAAAACAACATGGACTTAAACCTGTTATTTTTATTGCTATTACATTTTGGGTAAAAATGGGGGAAAATACTTAAATCTATTATTATTATTATTATTATATTTTTGGTAAAAATGGAGAAAATGCTTAAATTTGTTATTTTTATTCTAATGGAGAGAATGCTTTAAAAAAAAAGTAGGAAAAATGAGATAAATTCAATAAAAGTGGAGGTACTAATCTCGCACAGTTATCCGTGGATTACTCGTCATTATACACCATGGACTCCGTTCCAACTCCACCTTATTTTCCTACTGGTCAAGCCTAGCCTTGAAATTCTTTATTGGCTATAAATGAAATGGATGTCAAAAATATGACTTAAATGCTGGCAAAAGGGCTCGGTCCGGTCCTGGGAGGAGCACCCGAAACCAAAGGGAAGAGATCTCTTGCTTGAGGGCGTCTAGCATTGCGTCCTAATACTTGCTAAATTGAGACATTCCATCAACACTTGCTTGGCCCGGACAGGGCAATACTTGCGTGGCCCCAAAAGGGGTAATACTAGACTTGAAATGTCATTGAGTGAATTGTTATATAAATAGCCAATTCCTACTGTACATGTTTCACCTTGCTTACTGATTTCAAATTACAGTCGTTCATTATTTGTTCAGTCTTGTATCACTTATTGTTAGATTGAATGTATATGCTTTCCTTGCTCTCATCCTGCGTTATCAATTTTTATAAATTCCTTGATCTCTACTGTCTGCATGCATGAATTGAAATATTAATCACTTAAAGCCTGTTAAGGTTTGAGATGTAATTCCTACTGAGCGATTCGCTCATCCAGTTGTTATCTAACCATTTCAGGTGATTTGGAGGACGACCCGATTCCAGGAGGGGATGAGTCTGAGTGATAAGTGTAGAATTAGAATTGCCCCTATTATTGTAATTTCATTATGTTGGGTCAATGTTGTAATCTGAACTATGTCGGTATGTATGATTAGATCAATAAAGGGTATGAATTGATCCTTGTATTTGTAGAATCATCGGAATTATCAAATTAAAGGTTTAGCTTGCGCGCTCTTTTACTTGTCTAAGGTAGAAGCCCTTAGAATCTCTAGCTTGCTTTGGTTCTATATAAAGCACTGTCGCGCCGCGGGCAGGCTTCCGCGCTCGGGACGTGACAGTGACTCTGTCCCGTAGATCTGCAAAAGGGCAGATTACTGAGAGGACAAACAAAAATATGGAAAAAATACCTAATGACTTTCAAATGACACGAAATTTGAACTGGAGGTTAAGGGAGATGGACAGAACAAACCCTCAAAATTAGGGCTCGAACAAACAATCATAAAAAAAGATAAAATTTCGTAGGTGAGGTTCTATCTTGATGGAGACAGAACTCCGACGAGTGGTGGTGGCGGCAGAGAAGAACTCAGAGGGGCTAAGGAGAATGTAGGAGAGGGCTTCACACCCAAGATTCAGCAGAAATCCATCTGCAAAGGGGGAGAGGGGGAGAGACAATGGGTGCCCTTGGGCTTGCTATTGGCAAAAATACTTAATTTTTCATTAAAAATCTCTAATGACACTATACATAGGCTTATATAGAGAATGGCAAGGGGTGGGGGGCTGGGAATTTCGTGGGAGAGAGGGGATTTTCTTCCCCATGTGACCAAATGACCAAAAAAATAAAAAATATAACATGGGATAAACTATATTATAAGGGGGAAGCATCTTGGACTTTAAGGGTTGGAATATTATACTTTTAAATCCGATTGTCCCCTTGAATGGTCAAGCCATCTAGAAGCCCACCTTGGACCTTTGACTGACCCCACATGGGCCCTAAGATTTAGGTGGACCAATAGAAAAGGAGATGGGGGCCCCTTGCTGGTCCTACTGGACTTTTGCACAAAAATCCAAAGAATCCTAAGGAATGACAAATTGGCTTATAAAGTCTTACAGTTGTAAACCTACATCCCAATGATATAAATGCAAACTAAAAGGATACAAATATAAAAATAAAAGTTAGTGCCCGGTGTAGATTCCCATCAATTCTCTCCGGGTGGGAAGAACTCGACCCCGTCGAGTAAGGGGCGCGGCTGCTCGTGACGCCGGCGGATCCGTCATCGTACCCGGAAGCGCGGAGTACGCTCCACTCCAAGTAATCGACACTTGCTCATCCCGTATAGATTCGATATGCACACGCTGCCATGGGAATGAGGCTAGAGGTGGACACTCCGGGGTGGGGTCACTCTCAAATGAGGGAGGCGGCTCAAAGACTCACTAGGAATCACTGCGGGTCCCTTATGTGACTAGATCCGATATGTGGAGTAGAACCGATCCCAATAGTCCGACAAGTCTCATACTCGAAGGGACTAACAACGCAAGCGTACAAAACCGACTCGACTCAACATATGCATAGACACACAATGCACTCGACAAACAAACGAAATAAAGACTCACAGGGACCCTAAACAAACCTAATGTTAGTCCGACCCGTACATGGGTGACGGCGGACCAGGACATCCGAATATGTGCCATGCATGCATCTTATGTACCCGAAGGTTGGTGGTATGGGAAACACCTAGACACCCAAGTATGACCCAGTCATGCATGAACGGCCCTTTGGATTTAGGTGGGGAAGGGGTAAGAGATCCAAAACTACCCTCGTCATTACCCTTAGACGTAGGTACGGCTTGCCAACTAGACCGAGGGGTAGGGGTGGGATAGTGAACTCCTTGGAAGAAGTGGAGTGAATATGATAGCTCGAGAGGTTCACTAGTGAAGGGGTCAAAATGGTCAAAGAAGGTATGACCGCATGAAGTGGGTTCCCCCATGACTCGGTTCCAAGTTAAGAATTCATAATCATCGTCATACATTGTGATCGGTGGGACGACGGTCATGTCTAAAAAATAGGATTCCTCCCTTGGACAAAAGGGAACGAAGTCGGACTCGGCCGACATCGGGAGGAATAGAAGAATCTCCGTGGTGACACAACCCACGGTGCAGACGGAGGTAATGGACCCTATGGCTGGATGGGTGAAGGTACGACTAGTGGGTTGGTCGAAGTCTCGGGCCAAAAAGTGCACCAACTTCCATTGCCAACCTAAACTAAGAATAAGGTCACCCAATGTGTCAACATGGTGACTAGATCGGAATGTAGTATGGTAGGAGTTGACGGGCACCAAAGGTAGGGTAGGGTCCATAGGTGGGTAAGGAGGTGGGACCAAGCCATCCTTGAGCCAACTAAGAAGCGGCTCGACTATGTATAGGTTACCCGTTAGAAACACGGGTGGCTCGGGCTTAGGTGGCTCCAAATAAGATGGTTCCGAATAAAGTTCGGAAGTAGAAAGTGACAATGGAGCACTCACGGGTGGTGAAGGAGCATGTGTCCTTTCTATCATTTCCAACTAATCCGAAAGCATTTTCTTGATTTCATCTAAGGTGCGGTTTGGAGTAGGGGCCTCGGGTTGGACTCACTCCTCATCTCTCGGCCCGGATGAGGACCTAGACTCGACTATAAGTGGGGCTTCCACTTGGTTGGAGGCGATTGGGTGGTATTGGACGGAGGTGCCAAGGGGTGGTTTGTTGGAGGCGACAGGGAGGGCCACTTTATTGGGGTTACTTTGGTGGACTTGGATGGAGGTGAAGGGGCGGGGTTGGTTGGAAGTGTGGCCCACTTGATTGTGGGTGAGTTGGTGGGGCTGGCCAGTGGTCTGACCCCCGTGGTTGGAGGTAGGTGGGCGGGGAAGGTAGACCCTCCTAAGCGTTCTCTTCATATCCCACCATGACTCGATAGGCCTTAGTCTCCTATCCTCCCGAAAATATTTGATGTCCCTCCATGTTTCGGCGGCTTCATAAAAAAGTCACCTTTTGACAAAGTCGACTTGCGCGGGACCAGACATAAGGTAACACTCAAAGTAGTCATCCATAACGGCTTCCCACTCTAGGTAGTCACTCGGATTATCGGAGCCGTAGAAGTCCCGGGCTACGGGCCTTTTGGGGTGGTCCGGGTGATCCTTCCATTTTAGATAGTATCGCCACCATGCAGAAGATGCGGCCCCTTGGTCATCCATGGGACACGGGAACACTAGTGGATGGACATGCCGACACTTGGACAAGACACTAGACCGACGATGCAAGGTTGGAATGCATGCACACTAAGGACCCTAGACTTAAACCAAGACTCGGTACGTGGCGGAGTTAATCGATCTGAAGATCACTCGCGCAAGTGTGCGACCTTCCCGATAGGCGTAGCCTAACGTTCGGACAATACCTTTTTATATACCGGGTTATTGGGATGAAATGCAACCTAGACTAATATAGATGATGACTATACGTAAATGACATTTTTTTATTTTTTTAGACACCCTAGACTCAACTGGCGCTCTGATACCAAATTGATGCGGAACGGACATGCGACCTGGGACTCTAGCTCGCGGGTGTCCATAGCGAGGGAAGACGTGGGACCGTGCGCGGCTGAGAAATCGGCAGTGAGTCTCGGGTATCGGCCTTTCCGCGTTAACTCAGGTCGAGTCACGAGACGGTCACTCACTCTCGCTCTCGCAATGGTGATAAAATGATAACAAACTAAATAATCTATCACTCATGCAGCGGCATATACAAAAATATACGAGTACAGCAATGCCTACGAGGAGGGTGGCGAGTGTACCTCCACGCTCCGGGTGTGGGGAAGACGTTCCCGGCCAAGTACGGTAACTCCCGGTAACAACGGTAAAAGTTAATTACAACAGTGAATTTTATTGCCCACTCCATGCAGGGAGGTAAAGGCCTACAAGTGGGGCCCGAGAGGACCGACCCTGGGTTGACGGGCAGCAATTTGGAGGTGCGTACGGCACGAACTCGGCCTGCTGGTCCGACTCGGCACTATTCCAACTCGGTGCTGCGCCAACTCGGTGGCTGACTCACTGGACAGCAAGTAACGGTTTTCAAAGGAACGTCGCCTTCCTAAGATCTTCTGGAGGCGCCGCTTGGCTGGGACGATGGCATGACGTCCCTGAATGACTTCCTGAAGTGGTGGCTCCTGAAGTTGTTTTTTGATATTTATTCCTGAATTTCTCCTGAGTTGCAATTTCAGACCTGCACAGAGAATAGATTTGCATGGCCTCGGTGACACGAATTACGACACTCAGATCTGGAGGCCGATCGAGGCGTGGCTGGTACCGTTGGAAAGAGCACTCATAGATCTACAACGTATAATTTTGACAGTTCCATCCACCAAACGGATTGAAAATGAATATGACTGTAACATTGTTTTTGTTTCTGACTCAAACTGAAAGACACACAGGGCAGCAAGGGATCTACCTGAAACTGACCTTTGACCGAGAGTCAAATGAATTTTATAGACTCCACGAAAATTATGGTGGAAGGGGATATATGTGTGGAACACTAAGTAATTTTTTGAGATTTTCTGAGAATTTTTTAGGGGGTAGGGAAAATGCGACAAGGTGACTCTGTTCCGTAGATCTGTAAAAGGGCAGATTACTGAGATGACAAACAAAAATATGGAAAAAATACCTAATGACTTCCAAATGACACGAAATTTGAACTGGAGGTTAAGGGAGATGGACAGAACAAACCCTCAAAATCAGGGCTCAAACAGACAACCATAAAAAAAGATAAAATTTCGTAGGTGAGGTTCTATCTTGATGAAGACAGAACTCCGACGAGTGGCGGTGGCGGCGCGATGGCGGCTCGAACGGCGGCGGCAGAGAAGAACTCAGAGGGGCTAAGGAGAATGTAGGAGAGGGCTTCACACCCAAGATTCAACAGAAATCCATCTGCAAAGGGGGAGAGGGGGAGAGACAATGGGTGCCCTTGGGCTTGCTATTGGTAAAAATGCTTAATTTTTCATTAAAAATCTCTAATGACACTATACATAGGCTTATATAGAGAATGGCAAGAGGTGGGGGGCTGAGAATTTCGTGGGAGAGAGGAGATTTTCTTCCCCATGTGGTCAAATGACAAAAAAAAATAAAAAATAACATGGGATAAACTATATTATAAGGGGGAAGCATCTTGGACTTTAAGGGTTGGAATATTGGACTTTTAAATCCAATTGTCCCCTTGAATGGTCAAGTCATCTAGAAGCCCACCTTGGACCTTTGACTGACCCCACATGGGCCCTAAGATTTAGGTGGACCAATAGAAAAGGAGATGGGGGCCCCTTGCTGGTCCTACTGGACTTTTGCACAAAAACCCAAAGAATCCTAAGGAATGACAAATTGGCTTATAAAGTCTTACAATTGCAAACCTACTTCCCAAGGATATAAATGCAAACTAAAAGGACACAAATATAAAAATAAAAGTTAGTGCCCAGTGTAGATTCCCATCACAAAATTGAGATAGACGCTAATAAGATATGTGAAGTTTAGATAAGTGAAATTGATATAGGCGAAGTTGAGATAGACGAAGTTGCGATAGGCGAAGTTAAATTAAGTTGAGACAGATGAAGATAATATAGGTGAAGTTAAGTGAAGATAGCTAATGTTTTATTGACATAGGCGAAGTTCTATTGAGATAGGCGATGTTATTTGAAGACATGCGATATATAGTGCGCCTATGTTATACCTGAATGATAATTAGTTGCCATAATGAGATTAAAAACTTATGAAAAATTATAAAATTACCTTTTAAAAGTCTAATTACTCATATAAATGTCAGAATGGGACAATATTACACTCGTTGGAAAGATAATCAAAATTTCATTTAATCTCATGTTAAGTATTTTTGCTAATTATGTAACGACCCGAGAATCCGATTACCGGGAAGGCCCGATAACCCGAGACTCGCACCGCCGCCCACGAGCCGGGAGGGCTCGGAAGGGCTAAAAGGAGTGTGGAGGCACAAAGAAATAGGAAATAAAGCAGGACAACCAACAACAACAAGCTGAAAGAAAGAACAACTACAGCTACAACAGAGTCCAGTCCAACAGAAAGTACAGTCTAAAGCAGTAAAACGTACCACATGCCAACTGAACACTCAGCCCGGCAAGCTGGCAACTGAGAACCTCCGCTCCGCACCCTCGAACCTCGAGGAAGAACCGCCACACCTGAAAAGCAGGGAATGAGTCTCCAAACAGAGACTCAGCAGGGATCCCGCGGAACCCCAACCGGAAACAACGACGGTAGCGGAAAGGAAGGCTACAAGAGCGACCACAACAATAGGAATAGTAACCCCGGTGGCCGGTCGAAACCCGACACTACAACTACTCCCACTGTACCAGAAACACACCCCGATCTCGCAGTCGAGGCTCCCGAACTACACTAGTACCGCTTACCGAAGTAAAAACACACGGCAACCATGCCGTAGAGGCCTGTCCCCCGGACACAGCCAACCTGGACACGCTGTCTAAGGTGCAACCCCGACCATCCGATCGCGGGTACCGCACAACAAGACATAACCTCGGTAGAGCCACTAGCACTGGTCCCACGGCGTGAAAACCAGTACACGCGCCGCGGCGAAACAACCGAAAACACAACGGTCAGCACGACCGAAAACCCGAAGGTCAAAGTCGCGGAAACTGACAGTCTGCCACTCCCAACTTGACAGGAGTACCTCCCACTAGAAGCACAGCCGGTAGCGTCCCCTGACGTCTTACACCGCGCCGCAGGTGAACCGCCTGGCGTGGTAGCTCCTACCAAAGGCACGAACACCGTACAAGTAACCACAAACAAGTGACTAGCTGGGGTCACGTCCGTCGGCGTGGGTCCAACCGCCCCCAACCACGTGTGCACACACAGACCACACGTCACTAGGTCTGGCCCTCTGACCGGTTTTCCCCCGTAGCCGGACTCTGGCTACCGACGAGGGGCCTACGGTAACCGGTCCACAAACCGCCTCAAAGGTGAGTGCCCGTACACCACTCCCAGGTGAGACCAGCACCTCGTACTGGTGGGCTACGACTAGTGGAGGGTCACTGAAGGAGTAGACTCTCAACTCAACGGAAAATAACGTCCGAATCCGATGACGTACGGGGACAACCCCGCGTACTGGTCCCGTCGCACGGTGACCACAGTCGGAGAAGAAATAGGACTCGCAGTCCACGGCCACACACGCACCGTGCGCGAGAGTCGAGAAAACTCGAGTGGCACTTAAGCCACTGGACTCTGGACAGTCCTCTAGACACACTACAGCCAACGGTCCTTGAGTCAGAAGACTCGGGGTCAAGACCGTTGCACGCAACAGCACATGGCCTTCGATCTAGCCCAATCTCTAGGTCCAAAACCACGATATCACGAATACCGAGACAGCTCACAAGCCACCAAGACTATTCCCTCAGGAAGGGAACGTAAGGGACCACGGCCACACGGAAAAACACAGAGGCATGATTCCCAGGGCATCACACAAGCCGCCTTGTCGATTTCCCATCTCGAAGCAAGCGGGAAACCTCCAACCCCAGGCCGGACAACTGGACACGCAGTCTAAGGCCAAACACGTGGCCCACACGGAAATCACCTTCCAAAGAAACTCACAATATGCGGGGGAGATCCCACCGCACACACACCGATACCCGGTGACTCGATCGAGCGAGAACACGGAAACCCGAAACGCCTGGGGTCACTCGGACCCACCAAGCCCATGGGCACGCTTATCGAGGTAACACGGCACCTCCAGACACCCCTAACCACGGACACGAAACCCATGGGGTGTCCGGGACACACATGGCCCAAGGGGAGTATGATCAGCCGCAAACCACCCGCCCCGGGTAGCCCGGCTGCTCACCTCCATGAACGCGCTATAGGTTCATAGCGCGTTCAAACAGAACGCGCTATACGCCTATAGCGCGACAAAACAGAACGCGCTAGGGGCCCCTAGCGCGACCAAGAAGAACGCGCTAGGACCCCATAGCGCGACAGAAACCGCCTTACTGTTCATCTTCTCCGATGAACGCGCCCCGTCGGGGCAGCGCGACCATCAAGAACGCGCTACTGGAGCATAGCGCGTTCTCAGTCCGTGCCCGAAAACGGTGGAAACCGCGGGAAAAACCATTCCACGCCCCGTTCACCCTCAGGTGAAGGGGAAACAAAAGGGGAAACATTCCCCAAGCCCCTAGGCATGCATCTAAACCCCTGGATCGCCCAAAAATACGGTAAAATGAGAGATCCGGCTCACACCTCAAAAACATGCATTTTCCCCAAATCGCCCCGTTTAGCCCGCTCGGCTCGCCACGGCCTACAAAACTCGCGAGAAATGGAGTACGCGGGTTGAGGGTCCATCTCCCTACCTCCACCGAAGATTCGACGCGCCGTGGACGCCGATCCACGAAGAAAACGCCGTCGAAGCCTCGCCGTTCCACGAACCCACGGCCGAGCTTCACCACGCCTCCACCACCTCGATCCTCATCCATCCTCGCCCGTGCCTCGCCCGCGCCGTCCCCGCCTCGCCCACGCTCCACCCCGTCGGCCGCCGGAGAGAGAGGGAGAGAGGAGAGAGCGTGAGAAGAGAGAGGGAGAGAAGAGAGAAAAAGGAGGTTATATATAGAGAATCCGGAAATTCTCAAAAATACCGAAAAATAGAAAATCACGTTTCCGCTATCCTCGGAACGCACCGATCGCAACGGTACTACACTCGCCTAGGTGAACGGCCCGGTTCACCCGCAACGAGGTTCCGAAGGAATTACCGAAACACACACCGGGAATCGGAAAACACACGCGGAAAAGCCGCGGAACGCTTCCGGGCCTCCGAAACAACTCCGGATCACGCCGATCCGAACACAAAAGATGTCCGAAATGAAATTCCGGACACAACGGAGTTGGACACTCCGAGAAATCAGATCCGAGACCCACGAACAAGGATCCGAAATATCCGGGGCATTATAAATTATGTCATTTGTTAGGTCAAAAATGAGAAAATCGAAATTTGATAGCGAGTAAAATTATGATTCTACCACTCAATAGAGTGCGTCTATTTGCTGCGCATATGGCAACATAGTTGCTGCGACTAAGTGAATTTTTTTTTTTAATCAACACTGACCAGTCAGAGTGGGCACAGGTCGAGTGCACTCTCCCTCATAGAGGGGGAGTGTTCTCACTCCTCCTAACTCACCCTGTGGTCCTAATTTTTATTAAGAGAAAGAGCTGTGTACACTATCAAATGGGCATACCCCTGAGAAAACCAAAGGGCTAATAGTGAGAGCTCGAACAAGACGACAGTGATGTAAGACACTAGAGCTGGATTTACAAACCAGAAGATTAATGACAGCGGAATGAGGGCAGACCAACTTTTTCCACTCTAAGGACTCCCTTAGTTAACTGCGGTAATTCCCTTTCTTTGGTGTATACAATATTAGAAGCAATGCTGCAAGCATATGAGGCCAGAGAATCCGCTACCTGGTTACCTTCCCTGAAAACATGCTGAATTTCAGTTCCACTTTCATGCAGAAGCTTTAAGGTTTCCCTCCACCACGGGTAGATTGCCCAATTGGGAGAGTTTCCACTCCGACAAGCCTCCACTAGCAGGGAACAATCTGAATATATTGCCAAAAGCTTAATACCACCATGCTTCGCAATTGCTAGCCCGTCGTGTAGTGCCCTGCATTCTGCCATCAAGCTATTTCCTACTCCATAGTAAAAGGCAAAGCCTATAATCAAATCACCATTATGATTTCTAATGCATCCGCCTCCACCACTTCTGCCGGGGTTCCTTTTTGAAGCCCCATATACATGCAGGGAAAGCCCTTGTATGGCCAATTTGCAATATACCTGTTAGAGATGTATGCCCTTCAAGCCAATCACAAGTGTTGTGATGGTGACATTTCTTGTACAATTTCGTTCAATATACTAATGGCATTTTCTTCATTATATTCTTAGCACGTTATAGTATGTTTGTTGTAATATGATGAAGTCCTTGAATATGAGCTATGATGATTGGATCATAATGAGATTGTGATAATGAGAACAGTCATCTAGATGTTTATATTCTAAATGTTCCTGGTCATAGGATCTTCAAGAAGGGACATTGAAGATCCGGATAGACTGGTGCACGTGGTACTCACTCATGTGATGAGGGTGGTCGATCTCATAATCACCGGTGTGGTGACATCAAGGTACGCGTGCAGGTGCTCGTTAGTGGAATGAGTTCACTGAACTGACCCGATCTAGAATTCCCGAATGGTAATCATGCTGACTGTCAATCAGGAGATTCTAGTGCCACAGTAGCATAGTTGGATCTTTGACCTGAGTCACTAACGAGGTTTTGCGTGGACTCCACTGAGCGCTTGATTGCTGACTTATGAACTTCAATCTTGTGGTTCTTAATAGTTAGCTATTCGGACTCAGTGGGATTCATGTGAAAACACTTTGGTGGACAACAAGGGATCATTCACTCTCTGCATGGATTAAGAGAGAGAATGCTCTATGGACATGTACTTAGAAATCCCTGGCCAGGGTATGGGGGTTCACTTAGAAAAGGAGTTTTCTAGTGAACTGTACTTAAGAGTACAAGGGTCCATAAGATCATGATGTTTTAGGGTTTGACAGTTTGACCGTACCCTAATTCTGATTGGAGCATTGTATGGATGAGGATCTATAACTGTGTGGAATCTGATGACGGAAAGGTTCAATATGGGTTGCATCCCTCCCAAAGTCATTTGGGATCACGAGGTGTTGCTTGGTGCCGTTCGTGGTCGGAAAGCCTGTTAAATCCATTAAGAGTTATTGGATTATAACTAATTAAGTTAAGAAGAGTTCTTAGCTTAATGGGCTTGAAAACTAAACAGACTATTGGGCCTAGAGGGTCACACACAATAGAGTAGTGGATCAGACGGAGAAGGACGGTAATTATAGACCGTTTCTGGGTTTTTGTGAAAAATGCCAGAGTCTATAAATACACGCTGAGGAGAGAAACCCTGGCCAAGCACTAGGGTTTCTCCCCTGGCCGCCCCCCTCTCTCTCTCTCCTCCCTGACCTGGGCGCACCCCTCTCTCTCTCCCTCCTCCTACGGCGGTGGATGGTGGTGCTGAGGTGTAATATCCCGGACCTTTCGGATCCTTCTTCGTGTGTCCCGGATCTGGTTTTCGGAGTGTCCGGCTCTGTTGTGTTCGAAATTTCGTTTCGGACATCTTTCGTGTTCGGGTCGGCGCGATCCGGAGTTGTTTCGGAGGCCCGGAGGCGTTCCGCGGCTTTTCCGCGTGTGTTTTCCGATTCCCGGTGTGTGTTTCGGCTTTTCTCTTCGGACGCTCGTTGCGGGTGAACCGGGCTGTTCACACGGACACGAGTGGTACCGTTGCGATCGGTGCGTTCCGAGGATCGCGGGGGTGTGATTTCCTATTTTTTGGAATTTTACGGATTTTCCGGGTTTTTCTATAAAACCCTTTCTCTTTTCTCTCTCCCCCCACCATCTTCTTCTTCCTCCTTCCTCCTCCACCGTGTCTCCCTCCCTCTCCCTCTCTTCCTCCCGGTTGGCCACGGCGAGCTCCCCTTCGGCTGCAGACGGCGGCGGGGCGACGGCGCGGCGACGTGGGCGGCGGCGAGGCGGTCGTGGGGGCGTGCGGCAAGCGTGGGAAGCTTAAGGAAGAACGAGGGTTTTCAAGCGTTCTTCGCGATTCGTGGACGATCCGGCGGAGCATTCGCTCCATTGAGGTAGGGTGACGTTCCCTAGCTCTTCGCCGTTCTTTTCCGTGGTTTGTAGGCCGCGGGGAGGCCGAGAGAGGCATGTTTGGGCGTTTTTGGGGTTTTTCCATGTTTTGGGGTGAGCCGCCCGATCTATGGTTTTAGCCCATGATTCTATGTTTTGGTGGCTTAGATGCATGCTAGGGGTCCCCAGGGGTCTTCCCCCTTGTTTTCCCCCTCTCCGGTGGAGGTACGGGGGCGTGGTTGGTGTTTTTGGGGTTCTCCCGCCGTAGCGTGCTCTGGGGCAAGCGACGGTCACTCCAGTGACCGTCACATGCTTGTAACGCCCCTAGAGGGGTGCGTTACTTCCCTGGGTGTTGGCCTTTGGGGTCGAGGGCTGTAACGGTCCTGCGACTGGCCGCCGTTTGCTAGTGACGCCCCTGGGCTGGGCCGTCACATGCTTTCGACCGTTGGGTTTTGACCGTTGGGGGTCAGGCCATGTAACGCACCGAGATAGGCGCGTTACATGCGTGTAACGCACTGGGGCAGGAGCGTTACTTCCTGTTGTCCCCCATGTGGATGGGCCAAGCGACGCACTGGGCCCAGCGCGTTACTTACAAGCGACGCGCTGGGGCAGGCGCGTCACTTCCCTTTCCATCCCGAGCGTGAGGGCCATGCGACGCGCTGGTCTAGGCGCGTCACATGCGAGTAACGCACTGAGCCCGACGCGTTGCTTGCAAGCGACGCGCCAGGGTAAGCGCGTTACTTTCCCTGTGGTTTTCGTGGGTGTGGGGTGCCATGTGACGCCCTGGCCTAGGTGCGCCGCTTCCAAGCGACGCACTAGGGTAGGCGCGTCGCTTCCCCCTACCCCCTGGCCGTGTGACGGTCCGCCTTAGACCGCTATTTCCAAGTGACGGCCCTAGAGTGGACCGCCATTTGGCAGTGACGGTCTGAGGGTAGACCGCCACTTCCTGTGTTGCCCCATGAGGGTGGCAACCTCGCTTTTCTCCGACCGTGGTCTCCGTGTGACGGGACTGGTGCGTGGGGTGATTCCCACACGTTGTCGGGCTTGGGTGTTGTTTTCCGTGACTCGAGAGTCTACTCCTTTAGCGACCCTCCACTAGTCGTAGCCCACCAGTGCGCGGTGCTGGTCTCACCTGGGAGTGGTGTACGGGCACCCACCTTTCGAGACGGTTTGTGGACCGGTTACCGTAGGCCCCTCGTCGGTAGCCAGAGTCCGGCTACGGGGGAAAACCGGTCAGAGGACCAGACCTAGTGACGCAAGGTCTGTGTGTGCACACGTGGTTGGGGGCGGTTGGACCCACGTCGACGGGCGTGACCCCAACTAGTTACTTGTTTGTGGTTACTTGTACGGTGTTTGCGCCTCGGGTAGGACCTACCATGTCAGGCGGTGCACCTGCGGTGCGGTGTAAGACGCCAGGGGACGCTACCGGCTGTGCTTCTAGTGGGTGGTACTCCTGTCGAGTACGGAGTGTCAGACTGTCAGTCGTGTGTTTCCGACCTTCGGGTTTTTGACGGTTCAACCGTTGAGTTTCAGTTTCCTCGTACCGTGGCACGTGTCTCGGTTTACGTGCCGTTAGGGTCTAGTTCTGTAGAGTACAGGGCTTTCCTTTCCGAGATACTTTTCTACCGCTAGAGTAGTGGTTTCTCGTTTTTCGAGGTAGGGTTCGAGTGATCCCTACTGAGTCTTGTTCCGAGACTCATTCCCTGCGTGTTTTCACCGTGTTTCAGGTGAGGCGCCACCTTCGGGGAGCGCGTCAGGAGCGCAGCGTGGTGCGGGTGCCCAGCGGTAGTGCCGGAGGTCAGAGCCGGGGGATGCCCCGTGTAGCTGTACTTTCCTTTCTTGTCACTGTACTAGTCGTGGACTATTGTTATTGTGTTATTTTCTGTTGTGGACCATGTAAAATGTTATTCTATTATAACTGTTTAATTTCTGCAATTATTTGTGATACTTGTGTAGTCTCCACACCATCCTTTTAACCCTTCCGAGTCTTCGGGCTCGTGGGTGGCGGTGCGAGTCTCGGGTTATCGGGCCTTCCCGGTAATCGGATTCTCGGGTCGTTACAGCTGGTATCAGAGCGCGGTTGTGGAATTACATGAGAATCATAGGTAATTGTAGTGGTCCACTAGTCCATGACGATGATGTACAGGTGACGCTGGCATTGGGCACCGCGTGTTTATTCTGACCTTGCCGTTTTTGTGTCTTCTGTCTTTTGCTTCAGGAGCGAGGATGGCGCCGAGGAGGAGTTCTCGCTCTCAGCAGGGGCAGTCGGCTGGAGGCCAGGAGATCCAGCAGGAGGTCCAGCAGAGGGACCAGGAGGAGCATAGCAGAGCACCACGGGGGGCTACCGAGGCCGAGGATGCTGCGAGAGTTCCGGGGGCCGAGGGTTTTCTCCGTGGCATGTACCATCTCATGGCTCAACAGTTCGGCAGAGAGGCCGGTGAGGGCTCGTCAGTCAGGGGTGGGCCAGGCCGAGCAGTGAGGGATTTCATGCAGTTCCATCCACCTTACTTTAACGGCCAGGCAGACCCTGATGCGGCTCGAGATTGGCTTGATGAGATGGAGCGGGTGTTCAGTTCAGCGAAGAGTGCTGCCGAGGATAGAGTGGTGTTGGCCTACAACCAGTTGCAGGGTACGGCTCGTAGGTGGTGGTCTTCCGAGTGGAAGACGTCCTTTCAGCTTCGTCCACTTGAGCAGATCGAGTGGGATGACTTTGTCAGTGCTTTCGAGCGTACGTACTGTCCAGACGTTGTTACTACGCAGCGGATGCGGGAGTTTCTGGAGCTGGTGCAGGGTGACATGTCCGTGCTGCAGTACAGGGCCCGATTTGTCGAGCTGGGTCGGTATGCACCTCATATCATGGAGCATGAGAGGGTGAGGACCACGCAGTTTGTGCAGGGCTTGAGGTTGGAGCTGAGGCACCATTTGATCGCGAATGGGGCCACTGATCTGGAGACGGCGTCTCGTGTTGCGATTTCCTTGGAGATGGATATGCAGAGGACTCGAGGACCGATCAGCCAGGGGCAGTCTGTGTCAGGTCGCAGCCAGCAGTCGGCTACCCAGCAGCAGGGTTCCTTCCAGCGTGTGTCGGGTGGTTCAGGAGTACCGGCATCGGCAGCTTCGGTGACAGGATCTGCGTCCTTCGGCTCGAAGGTCAAGAAGTTCTTGAAGAAGAGTCTCCGTAAGAAGCACAAGGATCAGGGGCAGGCTTCATCGGGCAGTGTACAGCAGCCGTTCTCTTTGCAGCGTCAGGGATCGGTGGGTGGATCGCGAGGACCTTGTCCACGGTGTAGTGGGACCCACCCAGGCAGGCAGTGCACGGCGCCGATCATCTGTTTTCGGTGTGACCAGCCAGGGCATATGGCGCGCGACTGTCCTCAGAGGCCGCTGCAGCAGCAGGTTCCCCAGCAGCAGCAGCAGCAGGGACAGTATCCGCCGCTACCCAGGTCAGCTAGTGTGGGAGGCAGGCAGAGAGCTCGTGGCCAGATCACGCACTTGACCAGGGCAGAGGCAGTAGCGTCGCAGCTCGTGGAAGGTACCGTTCAGATTTTGGGTTGTGCGGCTCGGGTTTTATTTGATTCTGGCGCGTCTCATTCGTTTATTTCGGAGGATTTCGCGTCGAGCGTCGAGGAGCCGGTGACCCAGTTGTCCTGTGATTTGGCTGTGGAGTTGCCTTCGGGTGACTTTATGGTCACTCCGTATTGCTTCGACCAGGTTCCGGTGTGGATCGATGGACGGAGTATGCCAGGCAGGTTGTATGCGTTGCAGCTTCGGGATTATGATGTGATTCTAGGCATGGATTGGCTCGAGACTCATAGAGCGGTGGTGGATTGTGGAATGAAGAGGGTCTACTTCCAGCATCCGAGCAAGAGGACCTTCTATTTCCAAGGTATCCGTTCCACCTCTTCTCGATTTCTTATCTCTGCTATTCGAGCCCGTCGATTGCTTGATTCAGGTTGCCAGGGTTTTCTCGCGTCAGTGGTTGTGTCTGACCGGATGGAGCCGAATGTCGAGGACATTGCGGTGGTGTGCGAGTTTCCCGATGTTTTTCCTGAGGAGTTGCCTGGATTACCTCCCCAGCGGGAGATCGATTTCGTGATCGAGGTTGTGCCTGGTACGGGACCTTTGGCGAAGGCTCCCTACCGTATGGCCCCCGCTGAGTTGAGGGAGTTGAGGGCGCAGTTGCAGGAGCTGTTGGCCAAGGGGTATATTCGTCCGAGCTTTTCCCCTTGGGGTGCGCCCGTGCTGTTTGTGAAGAAGAAGGACGGTAGTCTGCGGCTGTGCATTGACTATCGGCAGCTGAATGAAGTGACCGTTAAGAACAAGTATCCGTTGCCGCGGATTGATGATTTGTTCGACCAGCTGCAGTCTGCGCGAGTGTTCTCGCGGGTTGATTTGCGGTCCGGTTACTATCAGCTGAGAATTCGCGAGTCCGATGTGGAGAAGACTGCGTTCAGTACGAGGTACGGGCATTATGAGTTTCTGGTGATGCCGTTCGGGCTCACCAATGCCCCAGCAGCCTTCATGGACTTGATGCAGAGGGTGTTTCATCCGTATTTGGACCAGTTCGTGGTCATCTTCGTGGATGACATCCTTGTTTATTCGCAGTCTGCCGAGGAGCATGCGTACCATTTGGGTGTGGTGCTGCAGACGTTGCGAGATCACCAGTTGTATGCGAAGCTCAGCAAGTGCGAGTTTTGGCTCAGCGAGGTGCACTTTCTGGGGCACGTGATTTCTGGTGATGGCATTTCCGTGGATCCCGCCAAGGTCGAGGCCGTGATGCAGTGGCCGAGGCCGAGGTCGGTGACGGAGATCCGGAGTTTCTTGGGGCTTGCGGGTTATTATCGCCGGTTTATCCAGGATTTTTCCCGCATTGCGACCCCGATGACGAGGCTCACGCGGAAGGATGTGCCTTTCGTCTGGTCCGAGGAGTGTGAGCAGAGCTTTAGGGAACTGAAGAGATTGCTCACCTCGGCTCCGGTGTTGGTTTTGCCTTCTGGATCGGGAGGTTTTGTGGTGTGTACAGATGCTTCCGGCGTCGGATTGGGTGCTGTTCTGATGCAGCATGGTAGAGTGGTGGCTTATGCATCTCGGCAGCTAAAGCCCCATGAGGAGAACTACCCTACCCATGACCTTGAGTTGGCGGCAGTGATCTTCGCGTTGAAGATCTGGAGGCATTATCTGTACGGTGAGAAGTTCGAGGTGTTCACTGACCATCAGAGTTTGAGGTATGTGTTCTCGCAGAGAGATCTGAACCTCAGACAGAGGCGTTGGATGGAGTTCATGAAGGACTATGACTTCACCCTGTCTTATCAGCCGGGCAGGATGAATGTCGTCGCCGATGCCTTGAGTCGGAAGGTCGTGATCAGTGCCTTGATGTTGAGGAAGTGGAGGCTCTGGGAACAGGTGCCCGAAGTATCTTTCAGGCTCAAGATTCCCCAGGAGCCAGGGTTGGCAGTGCTTGCGAGTCTGACTGTCACTCCTGCTATCCGTCGTCAGGTGACAGAGGCTCAGCATGCGGACCCTGAGTTGCCCCGGATTTTGGCGATAGCTGATGTGGAGCTTGGCGAGGACGGTGCTGCGAGGTTTCGTGGCAGGCTGTACGTCCCAGGGGAGGAGCAGGTTCGTCGTGCGGTGTTACGCGAGGCTCATGGGAGCAGGTACACTGTGCACCCGGGTGCGACGAAGATGTATCGGAACTTGCGGAGGCAGTTCTGGTGGCCTGGCATGAAGAGAGATGTGGCCGAGTTTGTGGCCAGGTGCCTGATCTGTCAGCAAGTGAAGGCGGAGCATCAGCGACCAGGCGGTACTCTCCAGCCCTTGGATGTTCCTGCTTGGAAGTGGGACCATGTGACCACGGATTTTGTGGTGGGGTTGCCCAGAACCCCGACTGGGCAGGACAGTATTTGGTTGCTGGTGGATCGGCTGACGAAGGTGACGCGGTTGCTACCGGTCAAGGTCAGCTGGAGCGTGCCTAAGTTGGCTCGTCTTTATGTGGAGCGGATCGTTCCGTTGCATGGGGTTCCCATTTCGATCGTGTCGGATCGGGATCCGCGCTTCACTTCTGGATTCTGGAGGAGTTTCCAGCGAGCTCTTGGCACGGAGTTGGCATTTAGCTCGGCGTATCATCCACAGTCGGATGGTCAGTCTGAGAGGACCATTCAGACTTTGGAGGACATGCTGAGATCCTGCTGCCTGGAGTGGCAGGGGAGTTGGATTCATCACCTACCGTTGGTGGAGTTTGCCTATAACAACAGCTTTCATTCGAGCATCGGCATGGCTCCCTATGAGGCTCTGTATGGGCGTCCTTGTCGGACTCCACTCGATTGGTTTGAGGTGGGTGAGCGTGTTTTGACGGGACCGGAATTGGTGCAGCAATGTGTGGATGTTGTGCACCTGGTTCGTCAGAACATGTTGGCGGCCCAGAGTCGGCAGAAGAGCTATGCTGACCGTAGGCGGCAGCCCCTCGAGTTCGCCGTGGGCGATCATGTGTTCTTGAGAGTTTCTCCGATGAAGGGGGTGACGCGGTTTGGACGGCGTGGGAAGCTGAGTCCCCGCTATATTGGTCCTTTCGCGATTGTGGGGCGCATCGGTGAGGTTGCTTACCGGTTACAGTTACCCTCTGAGTTGGCGTCGGTGCATGACGTGTTCCACGTCTCTATGTTGCGGAAGTATATGCCCGATGACTCTCATGTGCTCGAGTTTTCCGTTTGGCCTGAGGTGACTCCAGATCTTTCTCTCCCAGAGTTTCCGATCCGCGTGGAGGATAGGCGAGAGCAGCGCCTGCGGAACAAGGTTATTCCCTTGGTGAAGGTCGTGTGGCAACGACACTCTGGTGGTGAGGCTTCGTGGGAACGTGAGGACGAGATGCGTCAGCAGTTCCCGTACCTGTTTGAGTGAGTCTTCCTCTTCTTTCCCCTTGGGTTGTTCTCAATTTCGAGGACGAAATTCCTTAAGGGGGGAGGGCTGTAATATCCCGGACCTTTCGGATCCTTCTTCGTGGGTCCCGGATCTGGTTTTCGGAGTGTCCGGCTCTGTTGTGTCGAAATTTCGTTTCGGACATCTTTCGTGTTCGGGTCGGCGCGATCCGGAGTTGTTTCGGAGGCCCGGAGGCGTTCCGCGGCTTTTCCGCGTGTGTTTTCCGATTCCCGGTGTGTGTTTCGGCTTTTCTCTTCGGACGCTCGTTGCGGGTGAACCGGGCTGTTCACACGGACACGAGTGGTACCGTTGCGATCGGTGCGTTCCGAGGATCGCGGGGGTGTGATTTCCTATTTTTTGGAATTTTACGGATTTTCCGGGTTTTTCTATAAAACCCTTTCTCTTTTCTCTCTCCCCCCACCATCTTCTTCTTCCTCCTTCCTCCTCCACCGTGTCTCCCTCCCTCTCCCTCTCTTCCTCCCGGTTGGCCACGGCGAGCTCCCCTTCGGCTGCAGACGGCGGCGGGGCGACGGCGCGGCGACGTGGGCGGCGGCGAGGCGGTCGTGGGGGCGTGCGGCAAGCGTGGGAAGCTTAAGGAAGAACGAGGGTTTTCAAGCGTTCTTCGCGATTCGTGGACGATCCGGCGGAGCATTCGCTCCATTGAGGTAGGGTGACGTTCCCTAGCTCTTCGCCGTTCTTTTCCGTGGTTTGTAGGCCGCGGGGAGGCCGAGAGAGGCATGTTTGGGCGTTTTTGGGGTTTTTCCATGTTTTGGGGTGAGCCGCCCGATCTATGGTTTTAGCCCATGATTCTATGTTTTGGTGGCTTAGATGCATGCTAGGGGTCCCCAGGGGTCTTCCCCCTTGTTTTCCCCCTCTCCGGTGGAGGTACGGGGGCGTGGTTGGTGTTTTTGGGGTTCTCCCGCCGTAGCGTGCTCTGGGGCAAGCGACGGTCACTCCAGTGACCGTCACATGCTTGTAACGCCCCTAGAGGGGTGCGTTACTTCCCTGGGTGTTGGCCTTTGGGGTCGAGGGCTGTAACGGTCCTGCGACTGGCCGCCGTTTGCTAGTGACGCCCCTGGGCTGGGCCGTCACATGCTTTCGACCGTTGGGTTTTGACCGTTGGGGGTCAGGCCATGTAACGCACCGAGATAGGCGCGTTACATGCGTGTAACGCACTGGGGCAGGAGCGTTACTTCCTGTTGTCCCCCATGTGGATGGGCCAAGCGACGCACTGGGCCCAGCGCGTTACTTACAAGCGACGCGCTGGGGCAGGCGCGTCACTTCCCTTTCCATCCCGAGCGTGAGGGCCATGCGACGCGCTGGTCTAGGCGCGTCACATGCGAGTAACGCACTGAGCCCGACGCGTTGCTTGCAAGCGACGCGCCAGGGTAAGCGCGTTACTTTCCCTGTGGTTTTCGTGGGTGTGGGGTGCCATGAGACGCCCTGGCCTAGGTGCGCCGCTTCCAAGCGACGCACTAGGGTAGGCGCGTCGCTTCCCCCTACCCCCTGGCCGTGTGACGGTCCGCCTTAGACCGCTATTTCCAAGTGACGGCCCTAGAGTGGACCGCCATTTGGCAGTGACGGTCTGAGGGTAGACCGCCACTTCCTGTGTTGCCCCCTGAGGGTGGCAACCTCGCTTTTCTCCGACCGTGGTCTCCGTGTGACGGGACTGGTGCGTGGGGTGATTCCCACACGTTGTCGGGCTTGGGTGTTGTTTTCCGTGACTCGAGAGTCTACTCCTTTAGCGACCCTCCACTAGTCGTAGCCCACCAGTGCGCGGTGCTGGTCTCACCTGGGAGTGGTGTACGGGCACCCACCTTTCGAGACGGTTTGTGGACCGGTTACCGTAGGCCCCTCGTCGGTAGCCAGAGTCCGGCTACGGGGGAAAACCGGTCAGAGGACCAGACCTAGTGACGCAAGGTCTGTGTGTGCACACGTGGTTGGGGGCGGTTGGACCCACGTCGACGGGCGTGACCCCAACTAGTTACTTGTTTGTGGTTACTTGTACGGTGTTTGCGCCTCGGGTAGGACCTACCATGTCAGGCGGTGCACCTGCGGTGCGGTGTAAGACGCCAGGGGACGCTACCGGCTGTGCTTCTAGTGGGTGGTACTCCTGTCGAGTACGGAGTGTCAGACTGTCAGTCGTGTGTTTCCGACCTTCGGGTTTTTGACGGTTCAACCGTTGAGTTTCAGTTTCCTCGTACCGTGGCACGTGTCTCGGTTTACGTGCCGTTAGGGTCTAGTTCTGTAGAGTACAGGGCTTTCCTTTCCGAGATACTTTTCTACCGCTAGAGTAGTGGTTTCTCGTTTTTCGAGGTAGGGTTCGAGTGATCCCTACTGAGTCTTGTTCCGAGACTCATTCCCTGCGTGTTTTCACCGTGTTTCAGGTGAGGCGCCACCTTCGGGGAGCGCGTCAGGAGCGCAGCGTGGTGCGGGTGCCCAGCGGTAGTGCCGGAGGTCAGAGCCGGGGGATGCCCCGTGTAGCTGTACTTTCCTTTCTTGTCACTGTACTAGTCGCGGACTATTGTTATTGTGTTATTTTCTGTTGTGGACCATGTAAAATGTTATTCTATTATAACTGTTTAATTTCTGCAATTATTTGTGATACTTGTGTAGTCTCCACACCATCCTTTTAACCCTTCCGAGTCTTCGGGCTCGTGGGTGGCGGTGCGAGTCTCGGGTTATCGGGCCTTCCCGGTAATCGGATTCTCGGGTCGTTACATGAGGAGTGGCCGACGTGTGGAGATCGAGAAGGAGACTCCGTCCGTTCCCGCTGCTCGTGTGGATACATCTAGAGGCCGGACACTTGGACGGCTAGCAGCCCGACGAGCCTCTACTCGATCGTCTTCGGGCATCTGGGAATTGATTAATCCCGCAAAGGTATAGAACTGTTCTTCCTTGGCGGGTTCTTCGATTAATAGTTTTTGATTTTGATCGCCGGCAACGATACGACTCTTAGGGTTTCGTTGTTTCCGATGCTGCTCTAATCGAAACCTTACAGTGGTATCAGAGCCAGGTTGCTGGTCTGATCAAAATCAGGATTATTATATTATTTTTCGTCCTTCACGTTCATGTTTAGGGCTCAATTTAGGTTGTTCGATTGAGTCTCTCACGGATGAGTTTTTGGTCAATTGATCCCATGGAATTGTTCCTGGTATCAAGAGGATCAAAACGCACGTTTTGGTGCGTTGATTGACCCTATGGTGAGGGCGAATCGAACGGGTCTTCGGGGCGGTGGTCGCCGTTCGCACTGGGAGAGGGAGGCCGATTCAGGCCATTAATCTCCTATTTTGGATGTCCATGGGGCAGGCAAGGGTTGCTGGATGATCCCCCATGGCGTCCCACCGGCGTCCGGGTGCGTGCGGCGGCCGGATGGGGCGGCTCCGGCGAGGTTCGCGGCGAACAGGGCGGAACGGCCCCGTGAAGGTCGCGGGCGCCTCCTCCGGCCACGGCGTCGAGGGCGGTGGCCGGCGGACGTGCCGGCGGGACCCCAGGGGTCGTCCGCGGTGGTCGGGGGTGGCGGACAGGCCCCCTGCGGCGAGCACCGGGGGGCTAGGGTTTTACCCCAGCCCCCTCCCCTTCGCGATCGGGCGGGGAAGACGACCCCCGCGGGTCTCCCGCGGGTGGATCCGGCGCGCGCCCGGATCCGCGCCCGGATCCGGCGCGCGCCCGATTAGGCCCCCCCTTTAATTTTTTTTTGATTTTTATTCATTTTAAACTGTTTAAAATGCATAAAATGTCAGAAAATTCCGGGAAAATTCTAAAAAATATTTTAATGGATCCTAAAATTGTTTTAGCAATCTATTAACTTATTTTTCATTATATTACCCTTGGTTAATTGGTTAATGGGAATTTTAAAATGGTTTTAACTATTTCCCATTATCTAATTAAATGATGTTAATTACTATAATGATGTGATTCTTATGAGGTTAATTAACAGTATATTTTTATTGAGCCCATGCTGTGAATGTGTATGACTTTTGTCTAAAGTTGTTTAGACTTGATTGTTTTTAACTAAATTGTTTAGTTAATTTATGTTGCGTGATTTCAAAACTAATTACTATTATTTTGAAATCAACGTTATATCTCGCTGTAATTATATGATAATTACTTGAAGATGCATGTGATGTGTCATGTGTATGGATGGATGGTCATGGACTTAGATATCATGTGATGATATGCTTTGTGGTGAATGGATCCTGATGTGATTATTGGGGCCTGCGTGCCTCCCTCTCTCTCTCTCTCTCTTGTTATTCCGGGTTGTACATTCTATCTCCCACCCGTGTTGTACTTCCCTTGACTGGTTCAAGGTTTCTTATTATTATCTGATGTATTTTTATGGGCCTGCGTGCCCAAATTTCAAATTTACTTGTAATAATAAGAAGCGGATGGAGACTAAGAAGGAGACCGACTTCGGTGGCTCGGGAGATTCTTCACATCTAGTGGGAGCATTGGATGCTCCAAGTCTTTGTGAATTTACCATGTTGTGTGTACATTACCAACTGGCTCTGGTAATGTTGCTAGGTTTAAAGTCCATGATCATCCATCGGTGTTATAGCATATATTTGATATATGTGGTTATGCTACTAGTTGTATATATATACATAATTTTAGAGTATATTCGATACTCCAAATTATTATTATATATATAGCACTTATATTGATGAGACCAAAATATTCAAATCCCCTTCAATCAAATATTAGGTCGATAAGCGTGAGACATTAAGAATGTTCTATGTAGCCTTCCGTTGTTATAGTCAAAGTGAGCCGTCCTTAGACTGTGGGAGTTTGTTGTGCTACCACAATACTATCACAGCAAGGGGACGGAGACTTAGGCTAGGGCTTGGGCCGAACCTTGGGATGGGGGCTGGCATGGCTTTGTTGTGCTACCACAAGAGTTATATCATAAACCCACTCTCATAACGTAACAACGGGTTGGACCTAACCAACGCTCGTGGTTTGTTGTGCTACCACAAGATCACGAAGCGTTTGGAGGCTAAATTACTGGGAGTTACAATGAGTTGTAATTGACAAGAGTTGCCTACCCATTAAGTATGGGGTAGTTTGTTGTGCTACCACAAGACTACTTCCATAATGTTAATGGGATCCTAGTACCCACTAGGACACAGTCGTTGTGTCCCGTCTTTGCATATTAGGGGTTATGCAAAATCGTCAAAAATTAGTGGGAGTATTAAGTTAGCATAAAAGTCCATGTCTTAATTTAATATCATGAATATCTGCAATGTTGTTCTAAATTCTGTTATTTCCTCTTATAGATCGCAATGACGAACCACCCATTGAGAGGCATATTGGATGCCAACAGGCTGACTGGTCCAAATTATGTCGATTGGCTCAGGAATCTGAGAATTGTTCTCACGGCTGAGAAAATAGCCTATGTCCTTGAGCAGCATGTTCCCCCTGTTCCTGCTGATGATGCCGATGAGGCTGAGGTGATTCTTTATGAGAAGCATAAGGAAGATGTCACTCTGGCCCAATGTTATATGCTAGCCTCCATGACTAATGAGTTACAAAGGCAGCATGAAAAGATGGATGCTAGATCCATCCTATTCCATCTGGAGGAGCTCTTTGGAGCTCAGAGTAGAACAGAGAGATATGAGATATCTAAGAATCTGTTCGGGGCCAAAATGTATGAGGGAACATCTGTGCAGACACATGTTCTCAAAATGATAGAGTGGAATGAGAGGCTAAAAGAATTAGGTTTTGATATGAATAAGGATTTGTGCATTGACCTAATCTTGCAGTCTCTCCCATGTTCATTCTCCCAGTTCATAGTGAATTTCAACATGAATAAGATAGAGTGCTCTCTAGCAGAGCTTCTTAATATGTTGAAGACAGCTGAGGGGACAATGAACAATGGGAAATCTTCTGTGCTACTTGTTGGTAAGACCAACAAGAAGATAAAGAATCAATCTGTTTTTAAGAAAAACAAGAAGAAAAAGTAGGATAAGCAGGGAAAGACTGCCAAGAAGGATGAGGCTAAGAAGGACAAGGGCCAATGTTTCCACTGCCATAAGGATGGTCATTGGAAGAGGAACTGTAAGTTGTATCTTGCAGAAAAGGCAAAACAGAAGCTTGGAGAAGCTTCAGGTATGTTCATGATTGTTGACCTAAACTTGTTTTATAGATCCACATCGTGGGTATTAGATACTGGATGTGCATCTCATATCTGCAATGACTTGCAGGTGCTGACAAGCAGTAGGCAATTGAACAAAGGCGAGGTTGACTTGCGACTGGGAAATGGAGCAAAGGTTGCTGCGCTCGCGGTTGGGAAGGTGAACCTCCAGATGCCTACAGGAGTTACACTAGAGCTTATAGACTGTTATTATGTTCCTTCTATAATAAAGAACATTATTTCCATTTCTTGCTTAAATAAATATGGATTTGTTGTAAGTTTTGGAAACAATGGTTGTTCTTTATTATTAAATGGTGAATTGTTTGCCAGTGGGAGCTTAATGAATGGTTTGTATATTTTAGATGTGGCATCTTCTGTGATGTGTGTGGACAAACCTCTTAAGAGAAAAAGAGGCAATGTGAATAAAGCTTATCTTTGGCATTGTAAGCTTGGTCATATCAATGAGGAAAGATTGAAAAAGTTGTGTAAGAATGGATACCTTGATCCATTTGATTATGAATCATTCACGACTTGTGAATCTTGCCTCATGGGTAAGATGACCAAGTCTCCATTTTCTGGACATGGAGAAAGAGCAAATGAGTTATTAGAACTCATACACTCTGATGTGTGTGGACCTATGTCCATACATGCCAAAGGAGGTTATTCATACTTCATTACATTCACTGATGATTTCTCAAGATTTGGATACGTGTACTTAATGAAGTACAAATCTGAAGCTTTTGAGAAATTTGTCGAGTTTAAGAATGAAGTAGAGAAACAAACCGAGAAAAGTATTAAAACTCTTCGATCAGATCGAGGGGGTGAATACTTGAGTACGGAGTTCACACAGTTTTTAAGGGATAATGGAATATTATCTCAATGGACTCCTCCTTATACACCTCAGTTGAATGGTGTAGCAGAAAGGAGGAATCGTACCCTCTTAGATATGGTACGGTCCATGATGTGTTTTGCTGGTTTACCCTTGTCCCTCTGGGGTTATGCCTTGGAGACTGCTGCACACTTGTTGAACAAAGTCCCATCGAAGTCTGTCGACTCCACTCCATATGAGATATGGAAAGGAAAGAAGCCAAATCTTAAGTACTTTAAGGTTTGGGGTTGCCCTGCCCATGTAAAGAAATATGACTCGGATAAACTGGGATCTAAGACTGAGAAGTGCAGGTTTGTGGGATATTCTAAAGAAACTTATGGATATTACTTCTACCAGCCTAGCGATCAAAGAGTGTTTGTAGCTAAACATGCTGTATTCCTTGAGGAAGAGTATATCCTTGAAGGAAACAGTGGGAGCTCGGTAGAACTAGAAGAAGTTCTAGAACCACAACCTGTCAGTGTACCTTCTCAAGATCCAGTACAAACTGACCCACAAACTGTGCGTAGGTCAAGCCGGATACCTGTTCAACCAGAAAGATATGTAGGACATATTTCTGGTAAGGTATCACATAATGAGGATGATGATCCTAAGACCTACGAGGAGGCAATGAGTGTCATTGACTCCAGGAAATGGCAAGAGGCCATGATATCTGAAATGGATTCTATGTACTCCAACCAAGTTTGGAACTTAGTGGATCCACCTGAGGGTATTGTACCTATTGGATGCAAGTGGATCTTTAAAAGAAAGATTGGAGTAGATGGAATGGTTGATACCTATAAGGCAAGGCTTGTAGCGAAGGGATATCGTCAAAGGCAAGGGGTTGACTATGACGAAACCTTCTCTCCTGTAGCCATGCTAAAATCCATTAGAATTTTACTTGCCATTGCTGCACACTATGATTATGAAATCTGGCAGATGGATGTGAAGACGGCATTCCTCAATGGAAATCTTGAGGAAGAAGTGTACATGACACAGCCTGAGGGATTCACATCCAAAGAGTATCCAGATAGAGTGTGCAGGCTTTAGAGGTCCATATATGGAGTAAAGCAAGCATCTCGCAGTTGGAACATAAGGTTTGATGAAGCAATCAAATCTTATGACTTCGTTAAGAACGAAGATGAGCCATGTGTGTACAAAAAGGCAAATGGCAGTGCAATCACCTTTTTAGTACTGTATGTGGATGACATACTACTCATTGGGAATGATGTATGTATGTTATCGTCAGTCAAAGCCTGGCTGTCAAAGTATTTCTCTATGAAGGATTTGGGAGAAGCATCCTATGTGTTGGGGATTAGGATCTATAGAGATAGATCAAAGAGGATGCTAGGCTTGTCCCAATCAATGTACATAGACACCATTGTCAAAAGGTTTGGCATGGAAGACTCCAAGAGAGGTCTAATACCAATTAGACATGGAGTCTACCTCTCTAAGGAAATGTCCCCTAAAACTCCTGAAGAGAGGGAGTACATGAGTAGGGTTCCCTATGCCTCTGCCATAAGGTCCATCATGTACGCGATGTTATGTACTAGGCCTGATATAGCTTATGCTCTAAGTGTTACGAGCAGGTATCAAGCAGATCCAGGTGAACAACACTGGATAGCTGTGAAATGTATCCTTAAGTACTTAAGAAGGACTAAGGATCTATTTCTGGTATATGGAGGAGAGGACTTGAAACTGAGAGGATACACTGACTCTAGTTTCCAGTCTGACAAAGATGACAGCAAGTCAACCTCTGGGTTCATTTTTACTCTCAATGGTGGGGCAGTGAGTTGGAAGAGTTCCAAACAAGAAACCACTGCTGATTCAACAACCGAGGCTGAGTACATAGCTGCTGCCGAGGCGTCAAAGGAGGCGGTCTAGATGAAGAAGTTCATCGATGGATTGGGAGTTGTCCCAAGCATCTCTGATCCTGTCCCCATGTTTTGTGACAACAATGGGGCAATTGCACAAGCAAAGGAGCCGAGGTCTCATCAGAAGTCCAAGCATATTCTGCGGCGTTATCACTTGATCAGAGAGATTATAGCTAGAGGAGATGTGATAGTAGATAGAGTATCTTCTGCTGATAATATTGCAGATCCATTGACTAAGCCTTTATCTCAAAGTGTGTTTGAGCGTCACCTTGGGCTGATGGGGATCAAGCATGTGGGTGATTGGCTTTAGTGCAAGTGGGAGATTGTTAGAGATGTATGCCCTTCAAGCCAATCACAAGTGTTGTGATGGTGACATTTCTTGTACAATTTCGTTCAATATACTAATGGCATTTTCTTCATTATATTCTTAGCACGTTATAGTATGTTTGTTGTAATATGATGAAGTCCTTGAATATGAGCTATGATGATTGGATCATAATGAGATTGTGATAATGAGAACAGTCATCTAGATGTTTATATTCTAAATGTTCCTGGTCATAGGATCTTCAAGAAGGGACATTGAAGATCCGGATAGACTGGTGCACGTGGTACTCACTCATGTGATGAGGGTGGTCGATCTCATAATCACCGGTGTGGTGACATCAAGGTACGCGTGCAGGTGCTCGTTAGTGGAATGAGTTCACTGAACTGACCCGATCTAGAATTCCCGAATGGTAATCATGCTGACTGTCAATCAGGAGATTCTAGTGCCACAGTAGCATAGTTGGATCTTTGACCTGAGTCACTAACGAGGTTTTGCGTGGACTCCACTGAGCGCTTGATTGCTGACTTATGAACTTCAATCTTGTGGTTCTTAATAGTTAGCTATTCGGACTCAGTGGGATTCATGTGAAAACACTTTGGTGGACAACAAGGGATCATTCACTCTCTGCATGGATTAAGAGAGAGAATGCTCTATGGACATGTACTTAGAAATCCCTGGCCAGGGTATGGGGGTTCACTTAGAAAAGGAGTTTTCTAGTGAACTGTACTTAAGAGTACAAGGGTCCATAAGATCATGATGTTTTAGGGTTTGACAGTTTGACCGTACCCTAATTCTGATTGGAGCATTGTATGAATGAGGATCTATAACTGTGTGGAATCTGATGACGGAAAGGTTCAATATGGGTTGCATCCCTCCCAAAGTCATTTGGGATCACGAGGTGTTGCTTGGTGCCGTTCGTGGTCGGAAAGCCTGTTAAATCCATTAAGATTTATTGGATTATAACTAATTAAGTTAAGAAGAGTTCTTAGCTTAATGGGCTTGAAAACTAAACAGACTATTGGGCCTAGAGGGTCACACACAATAGAGTAGTGGATCAGACGGAGAAGGACAGTAATTATAGACCGTTTCTGGGTTTTTGTGAAAAATGCCAGAGTCTATAAATACACGCTGAGGAGAGAAACCCTGGCCAAGCACTAGGGTTTCTCCCCTGGCCGCCCCCCTCTCTCTCTCTCTCCTCCCTGACCTGGGCGCACCCCTCTCTCTCTCCCTCCTCCTACGGCGGTGGATGGTGGTGCTGAGGAGTGGCCGACGTGTGGAGATCGAGAAGGAGACTTCGTCCGTTCCCGCTGCTCGTGTGGATACATCTAGAGGCCGGACACTTGGACGGCTAGCAGCCCGACGAGCCTCTACTCGATCGTCTTCGGGCATCTGGGAATTGATTAATCCCGCAAAGGTATAGAACTGTTCTTCCTTGGCGGGTTCTTCGATTAATAGTTTTTGATTTTGATCGCCGGCAACGATACGACTCTTAGGGTTTCGTTGTTTCCGCGGCTGCTCTGATCGAAACCTTACAATACCAATGTTGGATGCTTGACCTGCACCCGCGGAGACAAACCAAATGATGCTAAACAGCTGAGTTGAGCAGGAGAGAGAGGCATGTGAAAGATAATTTTATCCAAAGCCATCTGAACAGAGTAGATGATCCTCCTTTTAATTGAAGTAATATTGATGGGAACCCCTTCATATTTTGATGCACATCCCTGCTTCCATAGTTCCCATAGCATTAGGAATGTAGAATAAATCCCCGCTAAGCCAAAGGCTGATTGCATTCTGGTAGCAGACAATAAACTCCAGCAGCTTCTGGTAATTTGATCACTCAGCCATACATTGTTACTGATTATTGGTTGTAACCAGCCCCATAGTTCAGCAGCCAAGTCTCCATTTATGAACACATGGTTAAGATTTTCATACTCTGGTTGAGAGCAACAACAACATCTTGAAGCCATTTGGATACCACAATCAATAACCCTACTATCTACTGGAATTGCCCGATGAATTAGCTTCCATATGAAAAGAGCAGCTCGAGGATTAAAGGCTGAATGCCACAGTTTTGCCGAGGCAGGCCTTGTCATACCTCTAGTACGAATAATATTGTAGGCTGATTTAATGGAGTAGTTACCTTTAGCTGTACTCATCCAAAAACAGATATCAGGCTCACTGTTAAGCTGTATTTTTGGAGTTTGACTATCATTTCCAATGAAACCCTAAGCCATGTGCTGATTATTCCGGAGCACTTCACTAACCGAAGCATTGGGAATTGATCTCCAATTATCTCTATTACTGGCCTGTTCAGCATTGACAGCAGGGCCATTTCCTGTCCAGTTGTCCCTAAGAAAATCAATTTATCTCCATACCCTGCAATCCACCTGCTATTTTCTAGCAGAATTTCTCTGGCCTGCCTGAAAACATTTAGTGGCATACCTGCTGGAAATGGCTTGTTACAATTAGCAATGTGGGTTTTGAGAAATCTTTGTCTAGCATATTGAGACCAAAGTGATGAACCATGAATAATGTTCCATAGCATCTTGACAGCAAAGGCAATTTGAACATATAATAGATTCCTGATACCAAGGCCACCCTCTATACGGGGCTTCTGAATGTTAGGCCATGCAATCCAATGCCTGCGGTTAATTCCATGTTCTCCTTGCCAAAAAAAAACAGCACATTGGGTATCCATGAATCTAATAATCTTCTTTAGTATTAAGCAAGCTGATGCAAGGTAGACTGGCATACTTTTGAGAACTGAGTTTATAAGAACTGCTCTACCAGCTTGGGATAACAATTTTGATTGCCAACCTTCTAACTTGGTATGTATCCTATCAACAAGGAACTTGAAGTCTGAACACAGGTATATGCCTTCTTTAATAGGAATTCCAAGATACTTGAATCCAGCAGCTTGATATTTATAGCCAGTTAAAGTCCGGACAGCTTGTATAGATGATAGAGGGGCTTTTGCAGACAGGATAAAGCAGCTCTTAGCTGCATTTATCTTTTGCCCCGAGCAGCTTTCATATTTGTTGATAAACTGTTGGAATGCCATTATGTTTCTTTTGCTGGCATTTAGGAATACCAGGGTATCATCAGCATATAACAAATGAGAAATTTGCATTGTCCTTCTTGGCCCAATATAACCCTTAAGCCCCCCTGAGTAAAAAAGGGCTGATAAACCTCTGCTTAGAACCTCTGAAGCTATAATGAAAAGATATGGAGCAATTGGGTCCCCTTGCCTTATGCCTCTACTGGATTTAAAGAAGCCAGACACAGTTCCATTAAAATTAATTGAGAACCAACAATTGTATAAAAGCATACCAATTAGAGATGTGAACCTGGTACTGAAACCAAATTTTCTCATGACTGTTAACACAAAATCCCACTCTATTATATCATATGCTTTTGCCATATCCAGCTTGATTATCATATTGTGACCCCTAACTTTCCTATTAATATCCATCATCAACTGTCTATCAAGGGATACATTATCCAAAATGAACCGCCCTTTCACAAAGGCACCCTGCTCCTTTGATATTATATTAGGCAGAAGATGAGCCAATCTTTCTGAAATAATCTTGGAAATAACTTTGTATGTGAAGTTACACAAACTAATAGGCCGGAAATCATTAAAGGATTTTGGTTCATGTACCTTGGGAATTAGAGTAATGATGGATGAAGATATTCCCCTTGGAAGAGGGAAGCCTTGGAAAAAGGCTTTAACAGCTTCACCAAAATCCTGTCCAATGGTTTCCCAAACTGTTGTGAAGAAGTCCCCAGAAAAGCCATATGGGCCAGGGGAACTAGATCCTTTTAGTGACCAGACAGCTTCACAGATCTCAGAAAATCTTGGGACAGCACATAAAGCCATATTCTGAGTATCAGTGATAACATGCGGGATGCAGTTCAGCATTTCTGAGTCTAGGACATGATATTCTAAAGAAAATAGACTTTTGAAGTAGTTCTCAGCATGTTTCTTCAAATTGTCCTGGTCAGAACACCATTCATTAAGTTCCCCAACTTTGAGCCTTCTAATTATGTTCCTTCTTCTGTTACATTGAGCAACCGCATGGTAGAAGGCAGTATTTCTATCTCCACTTTCTATCCAGTCAACCCGAGATTTCTGATTCCAAAAAAATTTCTTCTCTGACTTGAGCTTGATGAAGATGGGCATTGGTAGCATTCAGTCTCTCCTTATTTTCATATGAAGGGTCAAAGTCATAACAGCTTTGCTTTAAATCTACTTCAGCTTTAGCAGAATTTACAACTTAATTTATATCCCCAGAGGTTTCTTTATTCCATTTACATAGCGAAACCTTAAGTGCCTTCAGTTTGGTAAAGAACCTAACCAAAGGATTAGGATGATGAGTTTGAGAATGCTGCCAGGTATTTGAAACAAGCTGTTGAAATGAATCATGTGTGCACCACATCTTCTGAAAAATGAACCGGCCTGGACTGCTCACCATTTTGTCCATATGGAGAAGCAGTGGAGCATGGTCCGAAGGACCTCTGGGGAGGTGTTTAATAGTCAGCTGGGGAAAAGATGACTGAAATAAGTTGTTCACTAACACTCTGTCAAGCCTTGCCTTGATATTTACAGAACCAATTATATTGTTAGTCCAGGTCATTGCATTTCCAATGAAGCCAATATCAATCAGACCAGCAGAACCTAAGCAAGCGTTAAAGTCAGACATAGCAGATAGGGCCGGCATACCCCCTCCTACCTTTTATGAGGGGCGAAGGACACGGTTGAAATCCCCCCCTATCAGCCAGGGAATTAAGGCAGAAACACCAAAATTGACAATATCATTGAACAGTGACTGTCTTTGGTAAGGATTACAAGAAGCATAGACAAAGGAGTAATATGTACTCAACGAATTATTATCTTTCAATCCTAAAGTTATATGTTGAGATGAGGATTCAATAACCTCCAAGTTATAACTATCATGCCAAAATACCCAAATTTTTGGGTCAGGGGAGATACTACTAGCAAAGCCCCCAAGTTTTATATACCTCCCCAAGGGCAAAGCTTTATCAAGACTCACCATAGGTTCCAAAATGGCCACAAGATCGACCTTATTAGATTGCACACAATCTTTCAGACATCTTCGGGAACCAGAATTCCCCACTCCACGAATATTTCAAATTAAAGATGACAGTATCATTGAGGCTCCCAGGGAAAGTCTTCCATGGATCTAGCTTTAGATATAGTAATTATCCCCTTTTCTTGCTGCTTGCTAATGACTTCTGCACATTTAGCTTGAAAACATGACTGCATTAGTTCATTCTCCTGCAATGCTCTTTCTGCTACCTCCTTACTGGCCTTTAATAGCTCATTCATAGGTATTTTACTTGAAACTTCAGTTTCAGATATTGAATCAGCCATTACAGCAATTTCCTTCTCAACCAAATTAATCTTCTCAATAGACATAGTAACTTCTCTGTTGATACTACCATGATCACTAGGATCACTTAATTCCTGAGACTTACTTGTCTCTTTACTGAATGGTAACATATGATCTTGTACTAGTTGCTTAGAAGCATACTGCCTACTTAGAATTATGTGCAAGTCTTGAGCCTTCCCTTCATCTGCTTCCAATATTTGACCATTGTTGTTAGATGGATTGGGATCATGTGGCACTTCCACCGGTTCAACAATCTGCTCCAACATTTTAAATTTGTTCTCAACTGCCACATTCTGTCAAACAGCTAACATACCATCCTGCTTTGGCCGATAAATCTGTCTGGAATTTTTGACTATTGGTTCTTGAACCAGTTGGACCCGGGCAAACTTGCCCTGTTTTTTCTTGCATCCATCCTCTGAGTGTCCAAGCTTATGGCAAAAGGAGCAAAGCGCCGGAACACGGATGTAGCTTACTTTTTGCCAGTAACCAAACCCATCCAGATCAATCCAAAGCCGCTCATTATGCGGAGCAGATAAATCCATTTCAACACATACCAAAGCCTCTGATGTGTCAGATAGTGCCAATGATCTTTCATGTATCCGCAGGACAGCACCAAAGTTTCCAGCTATCGACCGAAGACAATCTTCATGATACGAATTAGCCGGCAAGGCTGGGAAGCCTATCCACACAGGGACAGTCGGTGGATCTGTATCAAATTGGAAGTCAGATGTCCATCGGAAGAACCGAAACAAGAAACCTCTGATGTATAGGTTATTCTGTATTAGCAGCTTCGTAAAATCCGCTTCATTATCAAACCGCAACAAGAGGTGTCTTGGGTTTAATTTGCTAATAACAAATTCTGAGGAAATCTTCAAACGCTGCATCAAAAAGTTCTTGATATCCGAAAATGCTGGACGACCATATGCACATTTGGCCACAATAGAGAAGGACAGAAATTAAATTGATGCCTGAATCTCCGCCTTTGTAAAAAACACCGTCGGCTCTCCTCAATCGGTGAATGCTGGTTCCTTGACTGGAATGCCAATCTTCGGTCGCTGCTTGGAATCCATCAGCGCCTGTGCAAAAGTTCGATGAGGAATAGCTGGGGGGGATGACAAAACCACCTCTGGAGCCTTCATCTTGGAGGTTTAAACCCCCGCCTCTCCGGCCATGGCCGGCGGGGAGGGGAGAGCACCAAGAACAAAAGAGGACGCGAAAAGGCGGGAAGCACGAGAGAATGATTGTAAATGGCGCCTTAGATCAAGCGACTAAGTGAATTAGCTTTGAGTTATAGACCCTATATTGCACTTAAACATTTTCTTAGCTACTCAAATATTTTCTACCAGGATTCAATAGGAAATGACGGTCATGTCTGCCAGAAGTCAACCAAACCATGGCAGAGATATCTGCAAGAGTGCTGGCAGTTGAGGCTGGTAACAAACTTCCTAGAAAAATAAAATAAAATAAATTTTGATAATTTTCTTCTAGGTAGGTTGGAGGCTTGCCTATAAAAGGTCTGGACACCCCACTGGCTGTCCCTTATGTTACACTTTGTATCTGCCCAAAACGTCCCAATAAGAACCAGAGAGAAGGGAAAGAGGAGTAGAGGAAGAAAATAAGAGAAATACCTGGGTGTGTGTGCACACGGAAGCAGAGAGAAAGAATGGACTACTGGTGCAGCGAGAAGGAGGAAAGCTATGAAAGGGCACTCAGCCCGTTTGGAGTAGGAAGCAGGCCTCTGAAGGCAGTTCTGGGAGGCGACTGAGTGGGAGAACAAGAAACCATAGAGATAGAATCTTTTAGCACAAATAGGCATTGGTTCAAGACCTAACACATGTCATTTGTTAATTTTGATACTTTGAATCTATTTTGATAATCCAAAACTGAATGTGTTTGTAAAAGGAGTAGCGATCATGCATGGTAGAACTTGAAAGCTGCATCTAACAGTGTATTACGACCTACATACTGTATTTGCCTCTTTTTCTGATTGGCTGTGAACCTTAGTCGAAGTGTTCATGATTTCATTGTGCATTTTAAGTTGTTAATAAACGAAAAGAGAAGATGATACGATAAAATGCAGCACATGGACAATGCCACCATATGGAGGGCAGGGCACCGAGTAAGCATCTGCTCGGGGTGACCCTCGTCTGAGGACGGATGGACGGTTAAATCCGGAAGTTAAACTGGACAATGATCTAGTGGAAGGTGGGGTAAGGCCTCCGATCATGTACATTTGATCGAGACTGTAGATCCATGCGTTGGGCCTTCTGTGGCCTAACTCACGTCTTTGGACTGTAGTGGATTTTTAACTCCTCGTGTCATGGATTAGATACATGCCCGTTAATGTGCAAGATTAAACAATTTTCAACTTTCATATAGATGGGATTTTAAATGGAGTATTTGACTAAGTGAGGCTGGTGTAATCAGATGGCTACTTATAGTCGGGTGTTTTTAATAAAGGCTGACCTACAAGACTCTTGAGACTTTGAGATCAAGCCAGTGTAGTTATTTATGTATTTATTCTCTCTTGATCCATATGTATATGTTAGACCTTGCTGCAGAACACGTGGGTGCCTATATGTATATGTTATGCGTGAATGACTTCAGTTCATGCGAAAAGTTACTATAGAGTATGCATTTGTCTAGTTTTGTGCTATGTCTACTGAGTCTTAGGACTCATGCCTGTGGCTTTAAAACTTTCAGGAGATCAGGCGGCTGGCCCCGCCACCCCTCGCGTAGAGTTTTGAGAAGAGGCCTTGAGGGAGCTTGAGAGACCTTTTGTAACTATATATAAGCCATTAAGCTGTGTTCATGTGGGCTTTTGTAAGCTTATAATGTAAGCAATGTTAATCATATGTACATCTGATTGTAGATCTTGGGAGTTTTCATTTTGGTGGGTGGTGTATTTAGGCTAGATTTTATGGTTTTGTAAGGTAATCATACTTTTGAAATTATGAAATTTAATCATGTGTTTTTTAGTTCTTAATAAGTGTGGTATGATTGTATGTATGGAAATTAAGAATGATATGTCTGTAGGCATTGTGAATGACGTCACAGGAAGGGAAGAGAAGCACACGATGTGGACATGTAAAATTACACATCCACATGTCCTACTTAGGTCCCGCATTGGCGTCAGAGCTAAAGAGAGAAGACCCGGGGAAACTGGCCATCCAGGGCTCCGGAGAATATTACCGTCTGACAAATCCTCATATTTGCACGGGCGCATTAAATGGCAAAGAAAACACAGGGAATCCTCTTGAATTTATACACTGCTATGGGCCCACCCCCGGGTCCCTAGTGGTAAAAAATGTCCCAAAGAAGCACACAATCCTGAGTCCCTGAAGAAGGGATCAACGCCTTTAAAGGCACACCCCTTGTGCCTCTGCCAACGTCACACTTAGTGTGCCCCTTCTAACGGCACAACAACTAAACATGCCCTTCAATGACACACCTTCAAGTGCCTTTCAACGGCACGCTCCCTGAGCCCGTCAACGGCACAGTCTTCATGCCCTCCAGTGGCACACTCAACGCTCCTTACAGCCTTCCAAAGGCACACTGCCAGTCGCCCCCAGCGGCACACTCTTCAAGTGCCCTAGCGGCACACACCCCAAACAGCCCACCGACGGCACACTTCTCAGACCTTTCACACCCCAAACAGCCCACCGACGGCACACTTCTCAGACCTTTCAATGGCACACTCCTAAGGTGCCTTCAACGGCACACTCCCAGAGTGCCTCCAACGGCACACTCGCCTTGGCCCTTCTAACGGCACACTCTACGCCCTCCACCGGCACACCCTTGGGTGCCATTCAGCGGCACACTTCAAACAGCCTCCGGCGGCACACCAAACAAGCCCTTCAGCGGCACAGTCTTTTTGCCCCTTCAACGGCACAACAACTTGAGGCCTTCCAACGGCACAGCGCTACACCCCCCGGAACGACACAAGCCGGCAGAAAACACAACGGTCATTAGGTGAGCCCCTTGGCGCGCAGCTCGGCCACTTCAACGCCAGCTAACGCTTCGCCATGGTGTCATCCCCTGATTCGGCCACAAGATCTCCACTTGACAGTGATGGGACCGGAGTCAACCTCTGATGGCAGTGCCATCATGAGGTCCCCCCCCGTCAACACCGGACCTATAAGAACCCCTCACCAAAAAGAAACGAGGATGCGAGAGAGGAAGTGAACACACGAAGAGAGGCAACAAGAGGAAGAAGAAGAAGAGAATAAGAAGGTAGAGGAGAGTCCACAGAGAAAGAGAGAGTGTGTTGTATGTAGTGGAGGGAGAAGGAATATAGTGGAGGGAATGATTACCCTTCCTCGTTCCAACCCTCTCCCCAACTATTTTCTTGCTTTCCTCTTCCTCGTTTCTCTCCTCTGTTCGTTTGGATGTACTGTATTATATTTGGCCTTCGGGTCATGATCTTTGTCATTTTTGAGTTCGTCATGAATGAAATATCTTTTGGTTTCGCCTCCTGTGGTTGTTCTTGTTGTTTTCCTTTTTCTACCGTTGGCCTGTGATTTATACCCTTCCTCAACCTACTAATTCTTTCTTTTACCTACCCTCCCATGGCACTAGTCTAGCTAGCCCAACATGTGATACTTCTGGCTTGATGGAACGAGACTGGTCTCCGCCCTTTTTTTTACAGTGGTTTTCTGTAGCATGATTGTAACGACCCGAGAATCCGATTACCGGGAAGGCCCGATAACCCGAGACTCGCACCGCCACCCACGAGCCCGAAGACTCGGAAGGGTTAAAAGGATGGTGTGGAGACTACACAAGTATCACAAATAATTGCAGAAATTAAACAGTTATAATAGAATAACATTTTACATGGTCCACAACAGAAAATAACACAATAACAATAGTCCACGACTAGTACAGTGACAAGAAAGGAAAGTACAGCTACACGGGGCATCCCCCGGCTCTGACCTCCGGCACTACCGCTGGGCACCCGCACCACGCTGCGCTCCTGACGCGCTCCCCGAAGGTGGCGCCTCACCTGAAACACGGTGAAAACACGCAGGGAATGAGTCTCGGAACAAGACTCAGTAGGGATCACTCGAACCCTACCTCGAAAAACGAGAAACCACTACTCTAGCGGTAGAAAAGTATCTCGGAAAGGAAAGCCCTGTACTCTACAGAACTAGACCCTAACGGCACGTAAACCGAGACACGTGCCACGGTACGAGGAAACTGAAACTCAACGGTTGAACCGTCAAAAACCCGAAGGTCGGAAACACACGACTGACAGTCTGACACTCCGTACTCGACAGGAGTACCACCCACTAGAAGCACAGCCGGTAGCGTCCCCTGACGTCTTACACCGCACCGCAGGTGAATCGCCTGACGTGGTAGGTCCTACCCGAGGCGCAAACACCGTACAAGTAACCACAAACAAGTAACTAGTTGGGGTCACGCCCGTCGACGTGGGTCCAACCGCCCCCAACCACGTGTGCACACACAGACCTTGCGTCACTAGGTCTGGTCCTCTGACCGGTTTTCCCCCGTAGCCGGACTCTGGCTACCGACGAGGGGCCTACGGTAACCGGTCCACAAACCGTCTCGAAAGGTGGGTGCCCGTACACCACTCCCAGGTGAGACCAGCACCGCGCACTGGTGGGCTACGACTAGTGGAGGGTCGCTAAAGGAGTAGACTCTCGAGTCACGGAAAACAACACCCAAGCCCGACAACGTGTGGGAATCACCCCACGCACCAGTCCCGTCACACGGAGACCACGGTCGGAGAAAAGCGAGGTTGCCACCCTCATGGGGCAACACAGGAAGCGGCGGTCTACCCTCAGACCGTCACTGCCAAATGGCGGTCCACTCTAGGGCCGTCACTTGGAAATAGCGGTCTAAGGCGGACCGTCACACGGCCAGGGGTAGGGGGAAGCGACGCGCCCACCCTAGTGCGTCGCTTGGAAGCGGCGCACCTAGGCCAGGGCGTCACATGGCACCCCACACCCACGAAAACCACAGGGAAAGTAACGCGCTTACCCTGGCGCGTCGCTTGCAAGCAACGCGTCGGGCTCAGTGCGTTACTCGCATGTGACGCGCCTAGACCAGCGCGTCGCATGGCCCTCACGCTCGGGATGGAAAGGGAAGTGACGCGCCTGCCCCAGCGCGTCGCTTGTAAGTAACGCGCTGGGCCCAGTGCGTCGCTTGGCCCATCCACATGGGGGACAACAGGAAGTAACGCTCCTGCCCCAGTGCGTTACACACATGTAACGCGCCTATCTCGGTGCGTTACATGGCCTGACCCCCAACGGTCAAAACCCAACGGTCGAAAGCATGTGACGGCCCAGCCCAGGGGCGTCACTAGCAAACGGCGGCCAGTCGCAGGACCGTTACAGCTCTCGACCCCAAAGGCCAACACCCAGGGAAGTAACGCACCCCTCTAGGGGCGTTACAAGCATGTGACGGTCACTGGAGTGACCGTCGCTTGCCCCAGAGCACGCTACGGCGGGAGAACCCCAAAAACACCAACCACGCCCCCGTACCTCCACCGGAGAGGGGGAAAACAAGGGGGAAGACCCCTGGGGACCCCTAGCATGCATCTAAGCCACCAAAACATAGAATCATGGGCTAAAACCATAGATCGGGCGGCTCACCCCAAAACATGGAAAAACCCCAAAAACGCCCAAACATGCCTCTCTCGGCCTCCCCGCGGCCTACAAACCACGGAAAAGAACGGCGAAGAGCTAGGGAACGTCACCCTACCTCAATGGAGCGAATGCTCCGCCGGATCGTCCACGAATCGCGAAGAACGCTTGAAAACCCTCGTTCTTCCTTAAGCTTCACACGCTTGCCGCACGCCCCCACGACCGCCTCGCCGCCGCCCACGTCGCCGCGCCGTCGCCCCGCCGCCGTCTGCAGCCGAAGGGGAGCTCGCCGTGGCCAACCGGGAGGAAGAGAGGGAGAGGGAGGGAGACACGGTGGAGGAGGAAGGAGGAAGAAGAAGATGGTGGGGGGAGAGAGAAAAGAAAAAGGGTTTTATAGAAAAACCCGGAAAATCCGTAAAATTCCAAAAAATAGGAAATCACACCCCCGCGATCCTCGGAACGCACCGATCGCAACGGTACCACTCGTGTCCGTGTGAACAGCCCGGTTCACCCGCAACGAGCGTCCGAAGAGAAAAGCCGAAACACACACCGGGAATCGGAAAACACACGCGGAAAAGCCGCAGAACGCCTCCGGGCCTCCGAAACAACTCCGGATCGCGCCGACCCGAACACGAAAGATGTCCGAAACGAAATTTCGGACACAACGGAGCCGGACACTCCGAAAACCAGATCCGGGACCCACGAAGAAGGATCCGAAAGGTCCGGGATATTACAATGATTGCCCCTCCTCCTGTCATACGGATTTGTTGGAGTTCACTCCTTCCTTTCTTTTTAGCACGAATAACTCACCCATTGACTAGAGTGTCCCTCTACCTTCTTTTCAAAGTCACCACTGTACATACACCACCCAGGCTCCCAGCGGTAAACCCTCCGTGCCTTGGCCGGTACACTCCCTGGCTGTGCCCTGCCGGCACACCCCTGCCACTCCGGCCCGGTACACCTTGGCCATGCCCTGTCTGGCACACCCCTGGCCAGTCTTACCCGGTACACTCTAACCATTGCTCGCCCGGTGCATCTGTAACTTGTGTCAGCCTAGTGGTTTATCGTCCGATGTTTTCTCCAAGTTTTTCGTACCTTTCTCAGGGTGTCGTTGCTTTGGCACACACCTCAAATTGTTGGGTCATGCCACTCCTTGTGGGCGTGTTACCCTTTTACCCCCTTACCATCCGGGTCAAGGGGAGGTGCTGTCGAATTTTTGTCAGAGATAACGATATGTTAAAAGACAAAAGAAAGCAACAAACAAATAAAAACAAGTACTGATAAAGCATGCCAGCCAAGACAGGGGAACCATGCAAGACTCAAAGAGCTGGGCTGCTGAACATGATCACAGACTTAATCACATAACAGCAAATTGGAGGCTTGTCATTTGAGACCCTTCACCTGAATTCCACGAGCAAAGGGACCCTCCTCCCAGACCTTACTCCACTTATGAGGGCTTTACTTCAACTTCATTGGCTCCTTTGGCCCACTCCTTATCCGGCAAACTCTGCCTTCGTCCCGGTCGGCACACTCTCACATCTCCCTGCCGGTACAACCCTGCTAATTTCTCTCGGCACACTCGTGCCTTCCTCCCTTCTTCTCTCTGGCACACTCTCTGTGCCTTTATCCGGCATAGTCCTGACCACCCCTTACCCGGTGCAGTCAAACCCATGCTTACCCGATACACCCCCAATCAAGCCTTCCCCGACACACTCCAGTTACATTGACTTGCATTCCAGTCTGGCCTACCCATGCTCAGACCTTGGCCTCCATACACACTGACGTGCTCAGACTTCAACCTCCAGGTGCGCTGACTTGCTCAGCTTTTGCCCAACGTGCTCAGACCCATATCCCAGTATGCATCGACCTTGCCTTCGTGTGCATCGACCTTCATTCATCAAACCCGCACATGCACCGGCCTGGTTCCTGGCATGCACAGACTTAAGCCCATATGCACCGACTTCACCCTAAATGTGCACAGACTTTGTTCCATGTGTACAGACTTTGAGCTCGAAACCTACATAGACCCCAAACCTAGCTTGCACATACCTTGCTACATTAGCACAGACCTTGCCCCTTTAACAGTTCAAACATGCTCAAACCTCACCCCAACACCCTCAGACCCGGTGCACCCCTTTGCCTCCTGGCCCGGCACGCTCCCCAACGGTACACCTCTCAGCTCCTAGCCCGGCACACTCCCCAGCGGTACACCCTTCAACCCTACCCGGCATACTACACCGGTGTCTTACCCGGTGCACCCGTTAGCACCTCCGCCCGGCACACTCCCCAGCGGTACACCGTCCACCCCTAGCCCGGCACACCCATAGCCTTTCAGGGGTACACTTCCCAACCTCCACCCGGTACACTCTTTAATCTCCACCCGGTACACTCTATCCTTCCTCCAACCTCACAAAAAAGGGGAAAATATGGTAATGATAAAAAAAGAAGGGGGAAGTTTATCTAATAATCATAAAGATGCAACAAAAAAAAAGATAAATAAGAAAGAAATATATAACAAAAAGGGAAAAAATAAACCGAGGAAGAGTTCATGATTCACGGGTGATAAAGGGTAGTCAACAAAGACAGGATAATAGTAATAAATGAGTGATAATAATAAATAATAACAATAATCACGAATGAAATAGTACGGCCTTTGTCTCCCTCGGACCTCGGATCCGAGAATAGTAATGATGCCTTTGTGGGTCGGATCTCACCGTCGGGAGTCACCCTTCCCGTCATGGTTATCGCCCGACCTCATTCTGGGCCAATATCTCAACGAAGTCCCCTCTTCCCATCGGGATCCGATCCCATCTTTGTATCGAAATTGCCATCTCCTGGCAGACATTTGCACGGATTTGTTCCTGTTACCGTCTTGTTTTCCGTACGGACTTTTGTCCAAATATAGAATGGTCCACCAGTGACCGACATAATCTAAGTGTTCATACCCCCGACATGGGCTTTCGGTATAGTTTGACTACTCCTCTCATTGTAACGACCCGAGAACCCGATTACCGGGAAGGCCCGATAACCCGAGACTCGCACCGCCACCCACGAGCCCGAAAACTCGGAAGGGTTAAAAGGATGGTGTGGAGACTACACAAGTATCACAAATAATTGCAGAAATTAAACAGTTATAATATTAAGTAGGAAATAAATTAACATTTTTCATGGTCCACAATAAAATAACGACAACAGCAGGAACAGTCCACGACTAGTACAGTGACAAGAAAGAAAAGTACAGCTACACGGGGCATACCCCGGCTCTGACCTCTGGCACTACCTCTGGGCACCCGCACCACGCTGCGCTCCTGACGCGCTCCCCGAAGGTGGCGCCTCACCTGAAACACGGTGAAAACACGCAGGGAATGAGTCTCGGAACAAGACTCAGTAGGGATCACTCGAACCCTACCTCGTAAAACGAGAAACCACTACTCTAGCGGTAGGAAAGTACCTCGGAAAGGAAAGCCCTGTACTCTACAGAACTAGACCCTACGGCACGCAAACCGACACACGTGCCACGGTACGAGAAGACCGAAACTCAACGGTCGAACCGCCAAAATCTGAAGGTCGGAAACACACGACTGACAGTCTGTCACTCCGTACTCGACAGGAGTACCACCCACTAGAAGCACAGCCGGTAGCATCCCCTGACGTCTGACACCGCGCCGCAGGTGAGCCGCCTGACGTGGTAGGTCCTACCCGAGGCGCAAACACCGTACAAGTAAACACAAACAAGTGACTAGCTGGGGTCACGCCCGTCGACGTGGGTCCAACCGCCCCCAACCACGTGTGCACACACAGACCGCGCGTCCCTGGTCTGGCCCTCTGACCGGTTTTCCCCTCAGCCGGACTCTAGCTGCAAGACGTGGGGCCCAACGGTAACCGGTCCACAAACCGTCTCTAAAGGTCGGCCCGTACACCACTCCCTGGTGCGACTAGCACACGCGTACTAGTAGGCTACGACTAGTGGAGGGTCACTGAAGGAGTAGACTCTCAAACCAACGGAAAATAACGTCCGAACCTGACGAAGTACGGGGGCCGTCCCACGTACCATCACCATCGCACGGTGACCGCAGTCGGAAGAAAACGGACACACTGCCCATGGCCAAACACATGACCAAGGCAACCCAAATCTCCGGACGCCCGAAGACACGGTCACGGAACTCCACGGGGTGCCCAGGACACACACACGGCCCAAGGGGAACACCCGACAACGGAGGAGATCGCGCTAGGGACACCTAGTGCGACAAGGAAGAACGCGCTAGGGTCCCCTAGCGCGACATGGAAGATCGCGCTAGGACCCCATAGCGCGACAGGAACCGCCCTACTGTTCATCTTCTCCGATGAACGCGCCCCGTCGGGGCAGTGCGACACTCAAGAACGCGCTACTGGAGTATAGCGCGTTCTCAGTCCGCGCCCGAAAACGGTAGAAACGCCCAAAAATTCGAACCACACCCCCATGCCTCCACAGGAGAGGGGGAAATCAAAGGGGAAGACCCCTGGGGACCCCTAGCATGATTCTAGGCCATCAAAACAAAATCATGCATCAAATCCATAGATCGTGCGAGCTCTCCCCAAATCATGGAAAAACCCCAAAATGCTCAAACAAGCCCCTCTCGGCCTCCCCGCGGCCTACAAATCACGGGAATGAACGGCAAGAGGCTAAGGAACGTCACCCTACCTCAATGGAGCGAATGCTCCGCCGAATCGCCCACAAACCACGAAGAACGCTTTTAGAAACCTCGCCTCCCTACGCTTCCCACGCTCGCCGCACACCCACGAGATCGCCTCGCCGTCGCCCACGCGTCCGCGCCGTCGCCCTGCCGTCGTCAACAGCCGGGGAGGGCCTCACCGCGTCCGAATGGGAGAGAGAGAGAGAGGAGGGCGTCACGGTGGGGAAGAAACGGAGGAAGAAGAAGAAGAAGAAAGAGAACGAGGAAAAGAAAAAGAAAAAGAATTAGGGCTATATAGAAAATCCGAATTTTTGGGAAAATACCAAAAAATAGAAAAATATATTTCCAGAATCCTCGGATCGCACCGATCGCAACGGTACCACTCGTGCCCGGGTGAACCGCCCGGTACGCCCGCAGCGAGCTTCCGAAGAAAAAGTCGAAACACACACCGGAAATCGGAAAACACACGCGGAAAAGTCGCGGAACGCCTCCGGGCCTCCGAAACGACTCCGGATCGCGTCGATCCGAACACAAAAGATGTCCGAAATGAAATTTCGGACACAACAGAGCCGGACGCTCCAAAAACCAGATCCGGGACCCACGAAGAAGGATCCGAAAGGTCCGGGATATTACAGCCCTCCCCCCTTAAGGAATTCCATCCTCGAAATTGAGAACAACAAAAGGGGAAAGAAGAGGAAGACTCACTCAAACAGATACGGGAATTGCTGACGCATCTCGTCCTCACGTTCCCAAGAAGCCTCACCACCAGAGTGTCGTTGCCACACGACCTTTACCAAGGGAATAACCTTGTTCCGCAGGCGCTGCTCTCGCCTATCCTCCACGCGGATCGGAAACTCTGGGAGAGAAAGATCTGGAGTCACCTCAGGCTAAACGGAAAACTCGAGCACATGAGAGTCATCGGGCATATACTTCCGCAACATCGAGACGTGAAACACGTCATGCACCGACGTCAACTCAGAAGGTAACTGCAACCGGTAAGCAACCTCACCGATGCGCTCCACAATCGGGAAAGGACCTATATAGCGGGGACTCAACTTTCCACGCCGTCCGAAACGCATCACCCCCTTCATCGGAGAAACTCTCAAGAACACATGATCGCCCACGGTGAACTCGAGGGGCTGCCTCCTACGGTCAGCATAGCTCTTCTGCCGACTCTGGGCCGCCAACATGTTCTGACGAACCAGGTGCACAACATCCACACATTGCTGCACCAATTCCGGTCCCGCCAAAACACGCTCACCCACCTCAAACCAATCGAGTGGAGTCTGACAAGGACGCCCGTACAAAGCCTCATAGGGAGCCATGCCGATGCTCGAATGAAAGCTGTTGTTATAGGCAAACTTCACCAACGGTAGGTGATGAATCCAACTCCCCTGCCACTCCAATTAGCAGGATCTCAGCATGTCCTCCAAAGTCTAAATGGTCCTCTCAGACTGACCATCTGACTGGGGATGATACGCCGAGCTAAATGCCAACTCCGTGCCAAGAGCTCGCTGGAAACTCCTCCAGAATCCAGAAGTGAAGCACGGATCCCGATCCGACACGATCGAAATGGGAACCCCATGCAACGGCACGATCCGCTCCACATAAAGACGAGCCAACTTAGACACGCTCCAGTTGACCTTGACCGGCAACAGTCGCGTCACCTTCGTCAGTCGATCCACCAGCAGCCAGATATTGTCCTACCCAGTCGGGGTCCTCGGCAACCCCACCACAAAATCTGTGGTCACATGGTCCCACTTCCAAGCAGGAACATCCAAGGGCTGGAGAGTACCGCCTGGTCGCTGATGCTCCGCCTTCACCTGCTGACAGATCAGGCACCTGGCCACAAATTCAGCAACATCTCTCTTCATGCCAGGCCACCAGAATTGCCTCCGCAAGTTTCGATACATCTTCGTCGCATCCGGGTGTACGGTGTACCTGCTCCCATGAGCCTCGCGCAACACCGCACGACGAATTTGCTCCTCGGCTGGGACGTACAACCTACCACGAAACCTCGCAGCACCGTCCTCGCTGAGCTCCACGTCAGCCATCGCAAGAATCCGGGGCAACTCCGGGTCCGCGTGCTGAGCCTCTGTCACCTGACGACGGATAGCAGGAGTGACAGTCAGACTCGCAAGCACTGCCAACCCTGGCTCCTGGGGAATCTTGAGCCTAAAAGATACTTCGGGCACTTGTTCCCAGAGCCTCCACTTCCTCAACATCAAGGTACTGATCGCAACCTTCCGACTCAAGGCATCGGCGACGACATTCATCCTACCCGGCTAATAAGATAGGGTGAAGTCATAGTCCTTCATGAACTCCATCCAACGCCTTTGCCTAAGGTTAAGATCCTTCTGCGAGAACACATACCTCAAACTCTGATGGTCAGTGAACACCTCGAACTTTTTGCCGTACAGATAATGCCTCCAGATCTTCAGCGCGAAGATCACTGCCGCCAACTCAAGGTCATGGGTAGGGTAGTTCTCCTCATGGGACTTTAGCTGCCGAGATGCATAAGCCACCACTCTACCATGCTGCATCAGAACAGCACCCAATCCGACGCCGGAAGCATCTGTACACACCACAAAACCTCCCGATCCAGAAGGCAAAACCATTACCGGAGCCGAGGTGAGCAATCTCTTCAGTTCCCTGAAGCTCTGCTCACACTCCTCGGACCAGACGAAAGGCACATCCTTCCGTGTGAGCCTAGTCATCGGGGTCGCAATGCGGGAAAAATCATGGATAAACCGACGATAATAACCTGCAAGCCCCAAGAAACTCCGGATCACTGTCACCGACCTCGGCCTCAGCCACTGCATCACTGCCTCGACCTTGGCGGGGTCCACGGAAATGCCATCACCAGAAATCACATGCTCCAGAAAGTGCACCTCGCTGAGCCAAAACTCGCACTTGCTGAGCTTCGCATACAACTGGTGACCTCGCAACGTCTGCAGCACCACACCCAAATGGTACGCGTGCTCCTCAGCAGACCGCGAATAAACAAGGATGTCATCCACGAAAATGACCACGAACTGGTCCAAATACGGATGAAACACCCTCTGCATCAAGTCCATGAAGGCTGTAGGGGCATTGGTGAGCCCAAACGGCATCACCAAGAACTCATAATGCCCGTACCTCGTACTGAATACAGTCTTCTCCACATCGGACTCGCGAATTCTCAGCTGATAGTAACCGGACCGCAAATCAATTCGCGAGAACACTCGCGCAGACTGAAGTTGGTCGAATAAATCATCAATCCGCGGCAACGGATACTTGTTCTTAATGGTCACATCATTCAGCTGCCGATAGTCAATGCACAACCGCAGACTACCGTCCTTCTTCTTCACAAACGACACGGGCGCACCCCAAGGGGAAAAGCTCGGACGAATATACCCATTGGCCAATAGTTCCTGCAACTGCGGCCTCAACTCCATCAACTCAGCAGGGGCCATACGGTAGGGAGCCTTCGCCAAAGGTCCCGTACCAGGCACAACATCGATCATGAAATCGATCTCCCGCTGGGGAGGTAATCCAGGCAACTCCTCGGGAAAAACGTCGGGAAACTCGCACACCACCGCAATGTCCTCGACATCCGGCTCCATCCGGTCAGACACAACCACTGACGCGAGAAAACCCTGACAACCTGAATCAAGCAATCGGCGGGCTCGAATAGCAGAGATAAGGAATCGAGAAGAGGTAGAACGGATACCTTGGAAATAGAAGGCCCGCTTGCTCGGATGCTGGAAGTAGACCCTCTTCATTCCACAATCCACCACCGCTCCATGAGTCTCGAGCCAATCCATGTCTAGAATCACGTCGTAATCCCGAAGCTGCAACGCATACAACCTGCCTGGCATACTCCGCCTATCGATCCAAACCGGAACCTGATCGAAGCAATACGGAGTGACCATAAAGTCACCCGAAGGCAACTCCACTGTCAAATCACAGGACAACTGGGTCACCGGCTCCTCGACGCTCGACGCGAAATCCTCCGAAATAAACGAATGAGACGCGCCAGAATCAAACAAAACCCGAGCCGCACAACCCAAAATCTGAACGGTACCTTCCACGAGCTGCGACGCCACTGCTTCTGCCCTGGTCATGTGCGTGATCTGGCCCCGAGCTCTCTGCCTGCCTCCCACACTAGCTGACATGGGTAGCGGCGGATACTGTCCCTGCTGCTGCTGCTTCTGCCTCTGCTGCTGGGGAACCTGCTGCTGCAGAGGAAACTGCTGTTGCGGTGGCCTCTGAGGACAGTCACGCGCCATATGCCCTGGCTGGTCACACCGAAAACAGACGATCGGCGCCGTGCACTGCCTGCCTGGGTGGGTACCACCACACCGTGGGCAAGATCCTCGCGATCCACCCCCTGATCCCTGACGCTGCAACGGAATCGGCTGTTGTACACTGCCCGATGAAGCCTGCCCCTGATCCTTGGACTTCTTCTTGCCGAACCCTCTCTTGAAGAACTTCTTGACCTTCGTGCCGAAGGACGCAGATCCTGTCACCGAAGCTGTCGATGCCGGTACTCCTGAACCACCCGACGCATGCTGGAAGAAACCCTGCTGCTGGGTAGCCGACTACTGGCTACGACCTGACACGGACTGCCCCTGGCTGATCGGTCCTCGAGTCCTCTGCATATCCATCTCCAAGGAAATGGCAACACGAGACGCTGTCTCTAGATCAGTGGCCCCGCTCGCGATCAAATGGTGCCTCAGCTCCAACCTCAAGCCCTGCACAAACTGCGTGGTCCTCACCCTCTCATGCTCCATGATATGAGGTGCGTACCGACCCAGCTCGATAAATCGGGCCCTGTACTGTAACACGGACATGTCACCCTGCACCAGCTCCAGAAACTCCCGCATCCGCTGCGTGGCAACAATATCTGGATAGTACGTACGCTCGAAAGCACTGACAAAGTCATCCCACTCGATCTGCTCAAGTGGACAAAGCTGAAAGGACGTCTTCCACTCGGAAGACCACCACCTCCGAGCCGTACCCTGCAACTGGTTGTAGGCCAACACAACTCTGTCCTCGGCAGCACTCTTCGTAGAACTGAACACCCGCTCCATCTCATCGAGCCAATCACGAGCCGCATCAGGGTCTGCCTGGCCGCTAAAGTAAGGTGGATGGAACTGTATGAAGTCCCTCACCGCTCGGCCTGGCCCACCCCGGACAAACGAGCCCTCACCAGCCTCTCCGCCAAACTGCTGAGACATGAGATGGTACATGCCACTGAAGAAATCCTCGGCCCCCGGAGCTCTCGCAGCATCCGCGGCCTCGGTAGCTCCCGGAACTCTGCTATGCTCCTCCTGGTCCCTCTGGACCCCCTGTTGGATCTCCTGACCTCCAGCCGACTACCCCTGCTGAGAGCGAGAGCTCCTCCTCGGAGCCATACTCGCTCCTGAAGCACAAGACAGAAAACACGAAAAATGGCAAGGTCAATAAAAACGCACGATGCCCAATGCCAGCGTCACCTGTACATCATCATTGTGGACTAGTGGACCACTACAATTACCTATGATTCTCATGTAATTCCACAACCGCGCTCTGATACCAGCTGTAATGACCCGAGAATCCGATTACCGGGAAGGCCCGATAACCCGAGACTCGCACCGCCACCCACGAGCCCGAAGACTCGGAAGGGTTAAAAGGATGGTGTGGAGACTACAGAAGTATCACAAATAATTGTAGAAATTAAACAGTTATAATATTAAGTAGGAAATAAATTAACATTTTTCATGGTCCACAATAAAATAACAACAACAGCAACAGTAGTCCACGACTAGTACAGTGACAAGAAAGAAAAGTACAGCTACACGGGGCATACCCCGGCTCTGACCTCTGGCACTATCTCTGGGCACCCGCACCACGCTGCGCTCCTGACGCGCTCCCCGAAGGTGGCGCCTCACCTGAAACACGGTGAAAACACGCAAGGAATGAGTCTCGGAATAAGACTCAGTAGGGATCACTCGAACCCTACCTCGTAAAACGAGAAATCACTACTCTAGCGGTAGGAAAGTACCTCGGAAAGGAAAGCCCTGTACTCTACAGAACTATACCCTACGGCACGCAAACCGACACACGTGCCACGGTACGAGAAGACCGAAACTCAACGGTCGAACCGTCAAAACCCGAAGGTCGGAAACACACGACTGACAGTCTAACACTCCGTACTCGACAGGAGTACCACCCACTAGAAGCACAGCCGATAGCGTCCCCTGACGTCTTACACCGCACCGCAGGTGAACCGCCTGACATGGTAGGTCCTACCCGAGGCTACGACTAGTGGAGGGTCACTGAAGGAGTAGACTCTCAAACCAACGGAAAACAACGTCCGAACCTGACAAAGTACGGGGGCCGTCCCACGTACCATCACCATCGCACGGTGACCGCAGTCGGAAGAAAACGGACACACTGCCCATGGCCAAACACATGACCAAGGCAACCGAAATCTCCGGACGCCCGAAGACACGGTCACGGAACTCCACGGGGTGCCCAGAACACAAACACGGCCCAAGGGGAACACCCGACAACGGAGGAGATCGCGCTAGGGACACCTAGCGCGATAAGGAAGAACGCGCTAGGGTCCCCTAGCGCGACATGGAAGATAGCGCTAGGACCCCATAGCGCGACACGAACCGCCCTAATGTTCATCTTCTCCGATGAACGCGCCCCGTCGGGGCAGCGTGACACTCAAGAGCACGCTACTGGAGTATAGCGCGTTCTCAGTCCGCGCCCGAAAACGGTAGAAACGCCCAAAAATTCCAACCACGCCCCCATGCCTCCACAAGAGAGGGGGAAATCAAAGGGGAAGATGTAATATCCCGGACCTTTCGGATCCTTCTTCATGGGTCCCGGATCTGGTTTTCGGAATGTCCGGCTCTGTTGTGTCTGAAATTTCGTTTCGGACATCTTTCGTGTTCGGATCGGCGCGATCTGGAGTCGTTTCGGAGGCCCGGAGGCGTTCCGCGGCTTTTCCCCGTGTGTTTTCCGATTCCCGGTGTGTGTTTCGGCTTTTTCTTCGGAAGCTCGCTGCGGGTGAACCGGGTCGTTCACCTGGGCACGAGTGGTACCGTTGCGATCGGTGCGTTCCGAGGATCGCGGGAGTGTAATTGTCTATTTTTCAGAATTTTTCAGAATTTCCGAATTTTCTATAAACCCCCCTATTTTCTCTCCCCCACCCTCTTCTTCTTCTTCTTCTTCTTCTTCCTCCTTCCTCCTCCACCGTAACCCTCTCCCTCTCCCTCTCTTCCTCCCGGTTGACCGCGGCGGACCCCTCTCCGGCTACAGACGCCGGCGGGGCGACGGCGCGGTGACGTGGGCGGCGGCGAGGCGATCGTGGGGGCGTGCGGTGCTCGCGGGAAGCTTGAAGGGCGAGGGTTTTCTAAGGCGTTTTTCGCGATTCACGAACGATCCGGAGGAGCATTCGCTCCATTGAGGTAGGGTGACGTTCCTTAGCCTCTTGCCGTTCATTTCCGTGGTTTGTAGGCCGCGGGGAGGCCGAGAGGGGCTTGATTGAGCGGGTTTGGGGCTTTTCATGATTTGGGGAGAGCTCGCCCGATCTATGGTTTTAGCCCGCGATTTCACGTTTGGATGGCTTAGATGCATGCTAGGGGTCCCCATGGGTCTTTCCCTTCGTTTTCCACCTCTCCGGTGGAGGCACGGGGGCGTGGTCGAAGTTTTTGGGTTTTCCCGCCGTAGCGTGCTCGGGAGTGTGTAACGGTCACTCCAGTGACCGTCACATGCTTGTGACGCCCCTAGAGGGGTGCGTTACATTCCTGAGTAGTGTTTTTGGGGGTCGGGGGCTGTAACGGCCTCACCATAGACCGCCATTTGCCTATGACGCGCTTGGGTAGGGCCGTCAGGGGCTTTCGACCGTTGGTTTGTAACCGTTGGGGGTCAGGCCATGTAACGCACCGGGCTAGGCGCGTTACATGCGTGTAACGCGCTGGGGCAGGCGCGTTACTTCCTATTTTCACCCCAAGTGTGAGGGCCATGTAACGCGCTGGGCCAAGCGCGTTACATGCGTGTGACGCGCCGGGGCTGGGCCGTCACATCCCTTTTGGCTTTGGGAGCGTGGGGGTGTGTAACGCATGGGGCCAAGCGCGTTACATTCTTGTAACGCGCCTGGACCAGGCCGTTACATCCCTTTCCCCTTTGACCGTGCGACGGTCTGTTTTGAACCGTTAAGCGAATGTAACGGTCTCGCCTTGACCGTTACTTGCTTGTGACGGCCCTAGGGTGGATCGTCACATGCCTGGTTGCCCCATGAGGGTGGCAACCCCGTTTTTACTCCGACTGTGGCCACCGTGCGACGGGGCTGGTGCGTGGGGTGATTCCCACACGTTGTCGGATTCAGACGTTGTTTTTCGTTGACTCGAGAGTCTACTCCTTTGCGACCCTCCACTAGTCGTGGCCTATCAGTACTCGTGTGCTGATCGCACCAGGGAGTGGTGTACGGGCTTACCCTGAGGACGGTTTTAGACTGGTTACCGTCGGGCCCCTCGTCACATCAGAGTCCAGTGCCAGGGGAAAACTGGTCAGAGGGCCAGACCTAGGACGCGTGGTCTGTGTGTGCACACGTGGTTGGGGACTGTGGACGCACGTCGACGGGCGTGACCCCAGCTAGTCACTTGTTGTGAGTTACTTGTTCGGTGTCTGCGCCTCGGGTAGGACCTACCACGTCAGGCGGTTCACCTGCGGTGCGGTGTAAGACGTCAGGGGACGCTACCGGCTGTGCTTCTAGTGGGTGGTACTCCTGTCGAGTACGGAGTGGCAGACTGTCAGTCGTGTGTTTCCGACCTTCGGGTTTTACGGTTCGACCGTTGGTTTCGGTCTTCTCGAACCGTGGCACGTGTGTCGGTTTACGTGCCGTAGGGTCTAGTTCTGTAGAGTACATGGCTTTCCTTTCCGAAGTACTTTCCTACCGCTAGAGTAGTGGTTTCTCGTTTTACGAGGTAGGGTTCGAGTGATCCCTACTGAGTCTTGTTCCGAGACTCATTCCCTGCGTGTTTTCACCGTGTTTCAGGTGAGACGCCACCTTCGGGGAGCGCGTCAGGAGCGCAGCGTGGTGCGGGTGCCCAGAGGTAGTGCCAGAGGTCAGAGCCGGGGTATGTCCTGTGTAGCTGTACTTTTCTTTCTTGTCACTGTACTAGTCGTGGACTGTTCCTGCTGTTGTCGTTATTTTATATTGTGGACCATGTAAACGTTAATTTATTTCCTACTTAATATTATAACTGTTTAATTTCTGCAATTATTTGTGATACTTGTGTAGTTTCCACACCATCCTTTTAACCCTTCCGAGTCTTCGGGCTCGTGGGTGGCGGTACGAGTCTCGAGTTATCGGGCTTTCCCGGTAATCGGATTCTCGGGTCGTTACAGCTGGTATCAGAGCGCGGTTGTGGAATTACATGAGAATCATAGGTAATTGTAGTGGTCCACTAGTCCACAACGATGATGTACAGGTGACGCTGGCATTGGGCAACGTGTGTTTATTTTGACCTTGCCGTTTTCGTGTTTTCTGTCTTTTGCTTCAGGAGCGAGTATGGCGCCGAGGAGGAGTTCTCGCTCTCAGCAGGGGCAGTCGGCTGGAGGTCAGGAGGTCCAGCAGGGGGTCCAGAGGGACCAGGAGGAGCATAGCAGAGTTCCGGGAGCTACCGAGGCCGCGGATGCTGCGAGAGCTCCGGGGGCCGAGGATTTCTTCCGTGGCATGTACCATCTCATGTCTCAGTAGTTTGGCGGAGAGGCTGCTGAGGGCTCGTTTGTCAGGGGTGGCCCAGGCCGAGCGGTGAGGGACTTCATGCAGTTCCATCCACCTTACTTTAGCGGCCAGGCAGACCCCGATGCGGCTCGTGATTGGCTCGATGAGATGGAGCGGGTGTTCAGTTCTGCGAAGAGTGCTGCCGAGGACAGAGTAGTGTTGGCCTACAACCAGTTGCAGGGTACGGCTCGGAGGTGGTGGTCTTCCGAGTGGAAGACGTCCTTTCAGCTTCGTCCACTTGAGCAGATCGAGTGGGATGACTTTGTCAGTGCTTTCGAGCGTACGTACTGTCCAGATGTTGTTGCTACGCAGCGGATGCGGGAGTTTCTGGAGCTGGTGCAGGGGGACATGTCCGTGTTGCAGTACAGGGCCCGATTTGTCGAGCTGGGTCGGTATGCACCTCACATCATGGAGCATGAGAGGGTGAGGACCGCGCAGTTTGTGCAGGGCTTGAGGCTGGAGCTGAGGCACCATTTGATCGCGAACGAGGCCACTGATCTAGAGACGGCGTCTCGTGTTACGATTTCCTTGGAGATGGATATGCAGAGGACTCGAGGACCGATCAGCCAGGGACAGTCTTTGTCAGGTCGCAGCCAGCAGTCGGCTACCCAGCAGCAGGGTTTCTTCCAGCATGCGTCGGGTGGTTCAGGAGTACCGGCATCGGCAGCTTCGGTGACAGGATCTGTGTCCTTTGGCTCGAAGGTCAAGAAGTTCCTCTCGAAGAATTTCCGGAAGAAGAAGTCCAAGGATCAGGGGCAGGCTTCATCGGGCAGTGTACAACAGCCGATTCCTTTTCAGCGTCAGGGATCAGTGGGTGGATCGTGAGGACCTTGTCCACGATATGGTGGTACCCACCCAGGCAGGCAGTGCACGGCGCCGATCATCTGTTTTCGGTGTGACCAGCCAGGGCACATGGCGCGTGACTGTCCTCAGAGACCGCCGCAGCAGCAGTTTCCTCAGCAGCAGGAGGTTCCCCAGCAGCAGAGGCAGCAGCAGCAGCAGCAGGGACAGTATCCGCCGCTACCCAGGTCAGCTAGCGTGGGAGGCAGGCAGAGGGCTCGAGGCCAGATCACGCACATGACCAGGGCAGAGGCAGTGGCGTCGCAGCTCGTGGAAGGTACTATTCAGATTTTGGGTTGTGCGGCTCGGGTTTTGTTCGATTCTGGCGCGTCTCATTCGTTTATTTCGGAGGATTTCGCGTCGAGCGTCGAGGAGCCGGTGACCCAGTTGTCCTGTGATTTGGCAGTGGAGTTGCCTTCGGGTGACTTTATGGTCACTCCGTATTGCTTCGACCAGGTTCCGGTGTGGATCGATGGCCGGAGTATGCCAGGCATGTTGTATGCGTTGCAGCTTCGGGATTATGACGTGATTCTAGGCATGGATTGGCTCGAGACTCATAGAGCGATGGTGGATTGTGGAATGAAGAGGGTCTATTTCCAGCATCCGAGCAAGAGGACCTTCTATTTCCAAGGTATCCGTTCCGCCTCTTCTCGATTCCTTATCTCTGCTATTCGATCCCGTCGGTTGCTTGATTCCGGTTGTCAGGGTTTTCTCGCGTCAGTGGTTGTGTCTGACCGGATGGAGCCGGATGTCGAGGACATTGCGGTGGTGTGCGAGTTTCCCGACGTTTTTTCCGAGGAGTTGCCTGGATTACCTCCCCAGCGGGAGATCGATTTCGTGATCGAGGTTGTGCCTGGTACGGGACCTTTGGCGAGGGCTCCCTACCGTATGGCCCCTGCTGAGTTGAGGGAGTTGAGGGCGTAGTTGCAGGAACTGTTGGCCAAGGGGTATATTCGTCCTAGTTTTTTCCCTTGGGGTGCGCCCGTGTTGTTTGTGAAGAAGAAGGACGGTAGTCTGCGGCTATGCATTGACTATCGGCAGCTGAATGATGTGACCATTAAGAACAAGTATCCGTTACCGCGGATTGATGACTTGTTCGACCAGCTTCAGTCTACGCGAGTGTTCTCGCGGATTGATTTGCGGTCCGGTTACTATCAGCTGAGAATTCGCGAGTCCGATGTGGAGAAGACTGCATTCAGTACGAGGTACGGGCATTATGAGTTCTTGGTGATGCCGTTTGGGCTCACCAATGCCCCTGCAGCCTTCATGGACTTGATGCAGAGGGTGTTTCATCCATATTTGGACCAGTTCGTGGTCATCTTTGTGGACGACATCCTTGTTTATTCGCAGTCTGCTGAGGAGCATGCGTACCATTTGGGTGTGGTGCTGCAGACGTTGCGAGATCACCAGTTGTACGCGAAGATCAGCAAGTGCGAGTTTTGGCTGAGCGAGGTACACTTTCTGGGGCACGTGATTTCTGGTGATGGCATTTCCGTGGATCCCGCCAAGGTCGAGACAGTAATGCAGTGGCCGAGGCCGAGGTCGGTGACGGAGATCTGGAGTTTCTTGGGGCTTGCGGGATATTATCGCCGGTTTATCCAAGATTTTTCTCGCATTGCGACCCCGATGACGAGGCTCACGCGGAAGGGTGTGCCTTTCGTTTGGTCCGAGGAGTGTGAGCAGAGCTGCAGTGAACTGAAGAGGTTGCTCACCTCGGCTCCGGTGTTGGTTTTACCTTCTGGATCGGGAGATTTCGTGGTGTGTACAGATGCTTCCGGCGTTGGATTGGGTGCTGTTCTGATGCAGCATGGTAGAGTGGTGGCTTATGCATCTCGGCAACTAAAGTCCCATGTGGAGAACTACCCTACCCATGACCTTGAGTTGGCGGCGGTGATCTTCGCGTTGAAGATCTGGAGGCATTATCTGTACGGTCAGAAGTTCGAGGTGTTCACTGACCATCAGATTTTGAGGTATGTGTTCTCGCAGAGAGATCTGAACCTCAGACAAAGGCGTTGGATGGAGTTCATGAAGGACTATGACTTCACCCTGTCTTATCAGTCGGGCAGGATGAATGTCGTTGCCGATGCCTTGAGTCGGAAGGTTGCGATCAGTACCTTGATGTTGAGGAAGTGGAGGCTCTGGGAACAAGTGCCCGAGGTATCTTTCAGGCTCAAGATTCCCCAGGAGCCAGGGTTGGCAGTGCTTGCGAGTCTGTCTGTCACTCCTGCTATCCGTCGTCAGGTGACAGAGGCTCAGCATGCAGACCCTGAGTTGCCCCGAATTTTGGCTTTGGCTGACGTGGAACTTGGCGAGGACGGCGCTGCGAGGTTTCGTGGCAGGCTGTACGTTCCAGCCGAGGAGCAGGTTCGTCGTGCGGTGTTACGCGAGGCTCATGGGAGCAGGTACACTGTGCACCCGGGTGCGACAAAGATGTATCGGAACTTGCGGAGGCAGTTCTGGTGGCCTGGTATGAAGAGAGATGTCGCCGAGTTTGTGGCCAGGTGCCTGATCTGTCAGCATGTGAAGGTAGAGCATCAGTGACCAGGAGGTACTCTCCAGCCCTTGGATGTTCCTGCTTGGAAGTGGGACCATGTGACCACGGATTTCGTGGTGGGATTGCCAAGGACCCCGAGTGGGCAGGACAATATTTGGTTGCTGGTGGATCGGCTGACGAAGGTGACGCGGTTGTTACCGGTCAAAGTCAGCTGGAGTGTGTCTAAGTTGGCTCGTCTTTATGTGGAGCGGATCGTGCCGTTGCATGGGATTCCCATTTCGATCGTGTCGGATCGGGATCCGCGCTTCACTTCTGGATTCTGGAGGAGTTTCCAGCGACCTCTTGGCACGGAGTTGGCATTTAGCTCGGCGTATCATCCCCAGTCAGATGGTCAGTCTGAGAGGACCATTCAGACTTTGGAGGACATGCTGAGATCCTGTTGTCTGGAGTGGTAGGGGAGTTGGATTCATCACCTACCGTTGGTGGAGTTTGCCTATAACAACAGCTATCATTCGAGCATCGGCATGGCTCCTTATGAGGCATTGTATGGGCGTCCTTGTCGGACTCCACTTGATTGGTTTGAGGTGGGTGAGCGTGTTTTGAAGGGACCAGAATTGGTGCAGCAATGTGTGGATGTTGTGCACCTGGTTCGTCAGAACATGTTGGCGGCCCAGAGTCTGCAGAAGAGCTATGATGACCGTAGGAGGCAGCCCCTCGAGTTCGCCGTGGGCGATCATGTGTTCTTGAGAGTTTCTCCGATGAAGGGGGTGATGCGTTTTGGACGGCGTGGGAAGCTGAGTCCCCACTATATTGGTCCTTTCGCGATTGTGCAACGCATCGGTGAGGTTGCTTACCGGTTGTAGTTACCTCCTGAGTTGGCGTCGGTGCATGACGTGTTTCACGTCTCGATGTTGCGGAAGTTTATGCCCGATGACTCTCATATGCTCGAGTTTTCCGTTTGGCCTGAGGTGACTCCAGATCTTTCTCTCCCAGAGTTTCCGATCCGCGCGGAGGATAGGCGAGAGCAGTGCCTGCGGAACAAGGTCATTCCCTTGGTAAAGGTCGTGTGGCAGCGACACTCTGGTGGTGAGGCTTCGTGGGAACGTGAGGATGAGATGCGTCAGCAGTTCCCGTATCTGTTTGAGTGAGTCTTCCTCTTCTTTCCCCTTGGGTTGTTCTCAATTTCGAGGACGAAATTCCTTAAGGGGGGAGGGCTGTAATATCCCAGACCTTTCGGATCCTTCTTCGTGGGTCCCGGATCTGGTTTTTGGAGTGTCCGGCTCTGTTGTGTCCGAAATTTCGTTTCGGACATCTTTTGTGTTTGGATCGGCGCGATCCGGAGTCGTTTCGGAGGCCCGGAGGCGTTCCGCGGCTTTTCCGCGTGTGTTTTCCGATTCCCGGTGTGTGTTTCGGCTTTTTCTTCGGAAGCTCGCTGCGGGTGAACCGGGTCGTTCACCTGGGCACGAGTGGTACCGTTGCGATCGGTGCGTTCCGAGGATCGCGGGGGTGTAATTTTCTATTTTTCAGAATTTTCCAAAATTTTCGGATTTTCTATAAAACCCCCCTATTCTCTCCCCCACCCTCTTCTTCTTCTTCTTCTTCTTCCTCCTTCCTCCTCCACCGTAACCCTCTCCCTCTCCCTCTCTTCCTCCCGGTTGACCGCGGCGGACCCCTCTCCGGCTGCAGACGCCGGCGGGGCGACGGCGCGGTGACGTGGGCGGCGGCGAGGCGATCGTGGGGGCGTGCGGTGCTCGCGGGAAGCTTGAAGGACGAGGGTTTTCTAAGGCGTTTTTCGCGATTCACGAACGATCCGGAGGAGCATTCGCTCCATTGAGGTAGGGTGACGTTCCTTAGCCTCTTGCCGTTCATTTCCGTGGTTTGTAGGCCGCGGGGAGGCCGAGAGGGGCTTGATTGAGCGGGTTTGGGGTTTTTCATGATTTGGGGAGAGCTCGCCCGATCTATGGTTTTAGCCCGCGATTTCACGTTTGGATGGCTTAGATGCATGCTAGGGGTCCCCATGGGCCTTTCCCTTCGTTTTCCCCCTCTCCGGTGGAGGCACGGGGGCGTGGTCGAAGTTTTTGGGTTTTCCTGCCGTAGCGTGCTCGGGAGTGTGTAACGGTCACTCCAGTGACCGTCACATGCTTGTGACGCCCCTAGAGGGGTGCGTTACATTCCTGAGTAGTGTTTTTGGGGGTCGGGGGCTGTAACAGCCTCACGATAGACCGCCATTTGCCTATGACGCGCTTGGGTAGGGCCGTCAGGGGCTTTCAACCGTTGGTTTGTGACCGTTGGGGGTCAGGCCATGTAACGCACCGGGCTAGGCGCGTTACATGCGTGTAACGCGCTGGGGCAGGCGCGTTACTTTCTGTTTTCACCCCAAGTGTGAGGGCCATGTAACGCGCTGGGCCAAGCGCGTTACATGCGTGTGACGCGCCGGGGCTGGGCCGTCACATCCCTTTTGGCTTTGGGAGCGTGGGGGTGTGTAACGCATGGGGCCAAGCGCGTTACATTCTTGTAACGCGCCTGGACCAGGCCGTTACATCCCTTTCCCCTTTGACCGTGCGACGGTCTGTTTTGAACCGTTAAGCGAATGTAACGGTCTCGCCTTGACCGTTACTTGCTTGTGACGGCCCTAGGGTGGATCGTCACATGCCTGGTTGCCCCATGAGGGTGGCAACCCCGTTTTTACTCCGACTGTGGCCACCGTGCGACGGGGCTGGTGCGTGGGGTGATTCCCACACGTTGTCGGATTCAGACGTTGTTTTCCGTTGACTCGAGAGTCTACTCCTTTGTGACCCTCCACTAGTCGTAGCCTATCAGTACGCGTGTGCTGATCGCACCAGGGAGTGGTGTACGGGCTTACCCTGAGGATGGTTTTAGACTGGTTACCGTCGGGCCCCTCGTCACATCAGAGTCCAGTGCCAGGGGAAAACCGGTCAGAGCGCCAGACCTAGGACGCGTGGTCTGTGTGTGCACACGTGGTTGGGGACTGTGGACGCACGTCGACGGGCGTGACCCCAGCTAGTCACTTGTTGTGAGTTACTTGTTCGGTGTCTGCGCCTCGGGTAGGACCTACCACGTCAGGCGGTTCACCTGCGGTGCGGTGTAAGACGTCAGGGGACGCTACCGGCTGTGCTTCTAGTGGGTGGTACTCCTGTCGAGTACGGAGTGGCAGACTGTCAGTCGTGTGTTTCCGACCTTCGGGTTTTACGGTTCGACCGTTGGTTTCGGTCTTCTCGTACCGTGGCACGTGTGTCGGTTTGCGTGCCGTAGGGTCTAGTTCTGTAGAGTACATGGCTTTCCTTTCCGAGGTACTTTCCTACCGCTAGAGTAGTGGTTTCTCGTTTTACGAGGTAGGGTTCGAGTGATCCCTACTGAGTCTTGTTCCGAGACTCATTCCCTACGTGTTTTCACAGTGTTTCAGGTGAGACGCCACCTTCGGGGAGCGCGTCAGGAGCGCAGCGTGGTGCGGGTGCCCAGAGGTAGTGCCAGAGGTCAGAGCCGGGGTATGCCCCGCCCCGTGTAGCTGTACTTTTCTTTCTTGTCACTGTACTAGTCGTGGACTGTTCCTGCTGTTGTCGTTATTTTATATTGTGGACCATGTAAACGTTAATTTATTTCCTGCTTAATATTATACCTGTTTAATTTCTGTAATTATTTGTGATACTTGTGTAGTTTCCACACCATCCTTTTAACCCTTCCGAGTCTTCGGTCTCGTGGGTGGCGGTACGAGTCTCGGGTTATCGGGCTTTCCCGGTAATCGGATTCTCGGGTCGTTACAGAAGACCCCTGGGGACCCCTAGCATGATTCTAGGCCATCAAAACACGAAATCATGCATCAAATCCATAGATCGGGCGAGCTCTCCCCAAATCATGGAAAAACCCCAAAATGCTCAAACAAGCCCCTCTCGGCCTCCCCGCGGCCTACAAATCACGGGAATGAACGACAAGAGGCTAAGGAACGTCACCCTACCTCAATGGAGCGAATGCTCCGCCGAATCGCCCACAAACCACGAAGAACGCTTTTAGAAACCTCGCCTCCCCACGCTTCCCACGCTCGCCGCACACCCACGAGATCGCCTCGCCGTCGCCCACGCGTCCGCGCCGTCGCCCTGCCGCCATCAACAGCCGGGGAGGGTCTCACCGCGTCCGAATGGGAGAGAGAGGGAGAGGAGGGCGTCACGGTGGGGAAGAAACGGAGGAAGAAGATGAAGAATAAGAAGAAGAAGAAAGAGAATGAGGAAAAGAAAAAGAATTAGGGCTATATAGAAAATCCGAATTTTTGGGAAAATACCGAAAAATAGAAAAATACATTTCCGGAATCCTCAGATCGCACCGATCGCAACGGTACCACTCGTGCCCGGGTGAACCGCCCGGTTCGCCCGCAGCGAGCTTCCGAAGAAAAAGCCGAAACACATACCAGAAATCGGAAAACACACGCGGAAAAGCCGCGGAACGCCTCCGGGCCTCCGAAACGACTCCGGATCGCGCCGATCCGAACACAAAAGATGTCCGAAATGAAAATTTGGACACAACAGAGCTGGACGCTCCAAAAACCAGATCCGGGACCCACGAAGAAGGATCCGAAAGGTCCGGGATATTACACTCATCCTGCATTAACTACTAATTCCTTCGGCTGTGGGGCCCTCATTTCCGGTAATTAATCAAGGGTGTTCCCCTCTCCGAGGGGATGTAAATGACGTTGTGACCTTTATGGCACGGCGGGTCTTGGTCCCGATCCGAACCACACAATCGTCTGACCGAGTCAGATCGAGTGCACAATAACTCGTCACTTTGTGACTGGCACTCCCACGCACTTAATAAACACCAATAAACGAATAAAACCACATATTCAACAAAAGTGCGTCCACAAGTATAGCACGCCCGGTGGGACCAGATCACCCTTCATCTCTTTGCCGGAACTAAGGGCTCCACGGCCCCTTCCTTGTAATATTAATTGTTTGATTTGCGAATGCAAGTTACATTTCGGACACCAGGATGGCGCTCACTGTGAACCTGCTGGACGTGGAGGTGTCTGACAGGATTGAAAGCAACGCTCCCATCCAGGGAGCCACCAAAGCTGCTGTCGGCCGATCAGTGGCTGAGACTTCCAAGACCATCCCAATAGGGACGTTGAGCTGCAACGTGCACCATGTGCACCAAACTGCCGGCCCATCTCGCCAAGGGTCGGCCTCTCACAAGAGGAGGCTCCGGAGGAGCCACGCCACGACATCACCCCGAGGCTGGTTCTCCAGCACCGGCAAGTCTGCTGTCATCGGGACCATCCGAGTGCATCTCACCAAACCACGCTCCGAGGTGATCCCGGAACGTATCATACCCACCATACCAGTGTGCAACTCTTTCCAGGCACTGGAGAAGATGAAGGGCAAGATGACGCCCGCTACTCCGGCCCCAGTGCTGCAACATCAGTTGGTCCCCAGGCCCACCAAAGCTAAGCAAGTTTGGGTTCCCAAGGGAGCCCGGTTCACCTCACCAGCCCAGGCAGGGCCCAGCACCTTCCTCCCAGCGAAGGCTGAACAAGGAGATCGAGTCAAGACATCGGCCCCCATCTACCAGCCGGCACTGGCCACACTGGTCCCACCGGAGAACATCCGTAGATCTTGGGAGTTTTCATTTTGGTGGGTGGTGTATTTGGGCTAGATTTTATGGTTTTGTAAGGTAATCATACCTTTTAAATTATGAAATTTAATCATGTGTTTTTTAGTTCTCAATAATTGTGGTATGATTGTATGTATGGAAATTAAGAATGATATGTCCGTAGGCGTTGTGAACGACGTCATGGGAAAGGAGAGAAGCACACGCGAAAACACGGAAAAGACAACGACGGGATATTGCTCTCCGCCGTGACGAGACGGAAAGAAAATGTGTGGAATGGAAATTGCATAATAAGGAACCCCTGCATGAAGTTACTCTCCGCGGGTTTAGACAAAAATTAAAAGAAATGAAATAAAAAGTCACGCGTGAGTGCGTGTGTGTTGATTGTGTGATCGCCAGGGGTCAAGGACCCCAAAATGAAGAAGTATGTGATCGCGTTTATACCTCCAAAGCGGGAAATTGTTGTGGATTCCTTCCTCCTCTTCCTTTTGCCAGCCGATAAAGAGGGCTTTCTTTGGTTACCCTTGCAAGAAATAAACAAACACCAAGTGGATCAGAATAAACGTAATGTAGTATCAATCCCTTATGATAAAAATGATGAAATCGTGAACGGCTACACACCTTGTTGGTGTTGTTTTAAACCCCTTTTGGATACAAAGGGTAGGAAAATGATATGATGAATGAAGATTTATGCAAGAGTTGCACTTAGAGGATAACAACAAACAATGATGATGCATGCAAGACTACAAGAATAAACGAGAAAGAAAGATAAGGTGAGAAAAAACCTATTGGCGGCGCCGATGGTGGGTTTCGAGGAGGACTTCGGCGACGTGAGGACGACGTGCACGTGCAGGGGATGAAGAGATCCTTCTCTTAAAAGATCGAAGACTCCGAATTTCGGTAGAGTGACCCCCTAACCTAAAATGGAACCTCACAAACTTGGAGTGATTTCTCCAGAGTTTTCCCTCCCCTTAATGAGGATTCGAAGCTCTTGATTTCGTGGGAGGGGGTTCTCTATTTATAGATAATTTGTGAAGAACGCACCCATGATCACGGACGCGTTCATGTGAACGCGTCCCGTTGACCAATCACATTCATTAATTAATTATTAATTTCATTTAAAAAGATGCATCCACTACCATAGACACGTTATTTAAACGCGTCCGGGGTTCTGGATGCGTTAGCCTTTTCCACAAACGCGGAGTCCAAAGGGCACCAAAAGCGTCGAAAGCGAGTGGTTTCGGCGCCTAACCTTGACTTTTAAGGCCACGTCTGGTCAACAAGACGTCTTCTTATTTTGGATTTATCTGAAACGTCAAATTGAACGGCGTGACTGGCACCGACAGTGTGCTGCACGTGGGCTAAATAAGGCGTCTTGGGTGGCTGACGCCTTTAAAGAAGGTGTCAGCCATGGCCGCCGCATTTAAGACTTTTCTCAAAAAAAAATCTAAAAATAGGAGAAAAATATCAAAAAAATAAGAAATCACTCAAATACGCAAATGTGTGAGCCACTTTGGGGCATCATGGTGTAATATGAGATTTACCAACGGTAATGTCAAAAATGGCGTGTCTACAAGCGTCCGTGGGACTGCCAAGCTCACAGTATTTAATCTTTAAGGTGACGCCGCCCCGACCTGACACCGAGTAACTCGAGAAGGGGGCGTCACAGGTGGTATCAGAGCAAGGTTGTGAGTTTTGGGTTTGACCTGCAACTATTAGATTTGTACACCATACCTTGATATTTTAGGTGTTTATGTGTGGAGTGTTAGACTTAGTGTGAGGTAGTCTAATATGGGTACATTCTCTCTTATAGGAGAGAGCAGAGTGTGGAAGAGGAACCCTTCCCAAGGAGAGTATGCTACTTCAGAGGGGACCTCTGCTGGCGTAGATGAAGGAGCAACCCAAGCTAGACAATCGTCCGGAGGGCAGGAGGTCATGACTGCACCGGGCGTGCCACCGGTAGATCCGGGAGGATTCATGTTGGCCTTTCAAGAGTTGGTCCAGGCCATGCAGACGCAAGCTCAGACCCAAGCTATGATGCAAGCCCAACTACAGGCTCGGGTGGAAGAACAACAAGCTAGGTAGGACAGTAAGGGTAGAGCTAATGGAAAATTTTAAGAAGATGAGTCTGTCTTCTTTTAAAGGGGAAAGCCAACCATAGATTGTAGAGAGTTGGACTCGGGAGATCGAGAAGATCGTCAAAGCAATCATGTGTGCGTAGCGGGATAAGATGTTAGCTACATTCATGCTTAAGGAGCAGGCAGATGAGTGGTGAATGTCTATGCTTAGAACCAACTTTCGGGACAGAGATATGGAGATCAGTTGTGAGGAGTTCTCAGAGGTGTTCTATGCTAACCGTAACATATCAAAGATCGCAAGGAGGTGGAATTCATGAATTTGGTGCAAGAGGACTTGTCTGTGGCAGACTATGAAGTAAAATTTACAAAATTGGAGAAGTATGCCCCTCATATCTGTGCATAGGAGTTGAGAAGAGTGAAGAAATTTTTCAGAGGTTGAGGAGCAGTATCAGAGGCAAAGTGGCAATGTTGGACCCTCAGTCCATGGCCATTGCATTGAGGACGACCTTCGTTGTGGAAGCTGAGCATGAGGAATTCAAAGAGGAGCAGATGGCGAGTAGGGCGAAGAGAAGCAACCCTCACTTTACCTTGAGGAGGGACAAAGGAAAAAGGATGGCCTTTCCGGGACAACTTTGCTTGCCAAAAGAAATAAGGTCAGGTGCTTTGCTTGCGGGCAACTGGGTCACATTAGGAGGAATTGTCAGCGGCAGCAACAACAACGACAACCACCACCAAGGCAGGCACCCCAGCAACAGCAACAGTCGAGACAACAGTAACAAAGTAACAACCTCGACCCCAACAGACAGGTCAGGCCCGACTATTTGCTCTGAACAGGGAGGAGGCTCAAGATAAGAATGTTGTGGCTGAAGGTACTATTCCTGTTGATAACATGCATGCTAGAATTCTGTTTGATCCGGGAGTCACACATTCTTTTATTTCCAATAAGTTTACTGAACTGTTACAAAATAGGCAGATTGTAGATACTGAGAATATGTCCATTTGCACTCCATCAGGAGAGAGAGCTAGAACCTCATATGCCATCTCTAAAGTTGATGTACTGGTTGAAGAAAATATCATGCCAACCTATGTATATTTATTAGAGATGATAGATTTTGATGTTATTTTGGGTATTGATCTATTGATCATGTCATTGAAATAAGTTTTGATTTGTCTAATATACTTGGCAAGCCATCCATATGTTCTCTGAAAACCATTGAAAACCATATGTAAGTTAATTTGTAAAATTTGTATTATTTAGCAAATTAAATTGAATAAATATGACTTCTATAAATTTGAAATATGTTACGTTCATTTAAATATCAATTGAATTTTTGTTACGTGTGTAAAATCATCAAAATGAAGGTTAACTCAGTATTATTATTTGATTTGTAAAAGCTATTGTATGATATATATGTTATTAGTTTTAATGTCTATCAAGTCTTAAGAATCACATGCTTAATTCAACTATTCTCATAAAATCATTAAGAGGGTGATTTTGGGATTTGGATAAGAAGAAGGCCAGAGGAAGATAATTTCAAACCTTTGTACATATTTTATTCTCACATGTTTAAGTTTATTTTAAATGACACATGTATAAATGAATCATGGAGAAACATGCAGCACAGTGTAGGAAAATAGGTATGCTTTGGACAAAAATATATTTTGAGTATAAATGATGTACAATGTTTTGAATGATGTCTGATGTTGTTATATTTTTATTTGATGAGAATGGTATGGTTGATTTTGTTTTTTTATCGAGAGTAATGATAGTTTGGGATTTTAGTGCTATGCCGTAGTCTATCTCACAACGTGACTACGTATGATGTGTCATCCTCGTACTGGTAAAGTAAAATTGGGAAGGGGTGTCACAACTATGGTGGTGGAGGAGCTGAGCATGGGAGAGGAGAGGGTAGGACGAGGGTTGTCAACTTTGTAGGGGACGTGGGAGGGTGCAAGAGACGGAGGGGTTGATGCAACAGGGGGTATGGCTGACTAGCCACACAGTTTGTGGAGGGGGCATGGAAGCTGAGGGGGAGGAGGAGAGGCAACAAGGCTGGCTAGGCAAGGGGCGGGGTGTCAGGAATGGTGGGTCACCTATGGAGGCCGGTGAGGTGGGTTCGCTAGCTTGTTTATGATGGTGGGTTCGCTAGCATAATTCTTTATATAATTATCCAGGGGTCGTGGGGAGAGGCGACCGCACAGGGGTGACGAAGATAAGAGGGGAGGTGGGACAAGGGTTGCCGACTTCGCGAGGGTCATGGGGCGAGGTGGGAAGGCCTTGGGCACCGGCTGGTCATGCACGTAGCACTGGGGGCAGGGTTGTAGTGCGACGGGGGGGTGGGGGGTGGGTGGGTGATGGGCGGTAGACATGACATGGGGTGTGCTTGGTAGCTTGATGCAATGGCAGTGCAGGGGGAGGGGTGCCAGGGCGACAGGGCCAACTTCATAGGTGTCGAGTGGTTGGGTGACGAGGGGTGGGGTGACATGGGCCGCAACGTAGGGATGACATGGGCAATTGGGCATGAGAGGGAGTTGAGATTGGGTTGCTAGCTTCGCGTAGGTTGGACAAGGGGTAGAATTGCAGGGCAACAAAGGGTGGGACAGGCAGGGACCATAAGGCGATGCGGGGTGTGTAGTTTCTACATGGTACGTGTCTTCGAAAAAAGTCAATAGTTGCTTTTTGGGGATAAATTATAGACGGAATGAACTTATCTCTAAAAATAGAAAAAGTGTTACCAAACACCCATAAGGCATCAATTTATCCCTATTTTTATTTTAAAATATAAAATATCCAAAAAATATATCCAAATAGCTCATAAGCAGGTACATCTATAATTTCTTAAAGAGGAAGTTAACCCTTCATTAAACTTGCTTAAATAAAAAATAACCCCTTACTTTTTAAAGAAAAATAGCAAATCTCTTTCTATCTCTCTCTCTCTCTCTATACATACATATTAGTAATTTTTTTTGTTCCTCCGCCCTTAACAATTATTTAGATTTTACGAAGAAGTTGAATTCTACAAATTTTAAAAATGTGAAAAAATCAAACTAAAATATTTTCCAAATGAGAAATAACCTTAAAAAAGTTTGTTATAAGACACCTTATACATAACCCATGACTCACAACGAAGTCAACTTAAGCCGAACAAAAGAAAATAAGAAAAAAAAAATCCAAAGATCCAGCTTCGTGATCTTATGAGCCACTCTCTTACCGGCCAAAATAGCATCAAGAAAATGCCTTCGCTTTTTTTACGAAAATTATGTAAAGAACTTGTTTATGCTGTTTTTTGAACATTATGGACAAGCATTGACAAAAGATTAACGTAGACGTGATGCCGGTCTACGAGATTGTGATGAGAACAAGTGGAGGAAAAGATATGTATACGGGATTGGGATTGCTCTCTCGATAGTTAGGACGTGTTCGGAAGAGATTGAGAGTGGAGATATTTTGTTTAGATAGAAAATAATCATTTTTTAGATAATTTTTGAGCTCTTTTAATTCTATTATATTTCTCTCTATTTTTTTCTAAATCTTAAAATTCATCAAAAAAATAAATATTGATGAGACATTAAGATATTTAAAATAATGTTAGAGAGCCTAAAATCTCTCTCCTCGATCAATTCTAAACGCATCTTTAATAGCGAATGGAAAAAAACAGCAAATTTTATTTATTTTATTCTTCATCAAACAACATAATATATAGACCTGTAATGAAATTATTTTCTCAAGGATTCTTCTGTAAACACCCAAGTTTATGTAGTCATTGCTTCCAAAATTGGTGCGAGATCTCTGAACCATCCATAGATCAATAGTGTCACCATTTTATAAATCAACTTGTACCAAAGTCCACAGTTTAATAATTAAAACTTAGATTGCACCGGTCAAATGCATTATTTTGGCTGTTTATATCTTCAATTGCGCGTCAAAGTACATCTAGAAAGCTTTGATACCGTGAGAAATTAACGAGTCAGCTTCTAACTCAGTATTGACCTCTGACATTAGTACGAACTAACTATTCCGAATAAGGACACTGTTCGTACTAATTATTCCGAATAGGGATATTGTTAAGAGTCAAACACGTAATTATTCCCGCACGTACTAGATGGCGTGTGTGAATTTTTATTGAAATAATATATTTCAGCATATTCCTATTAAAGTCCACGGGTTTGAGATTAAAACTTTAAATCTATAATTTTAATTGGTAGTTATTTTTTAATTGTTTGGTAAAAAGATTAATGGGAAGTTAGTTTTTGCTCTTATCTGAGTGTGTGATGCCGAACACTGAAACCTTTTTGATTGGATGTATTTGTTATTTCATTTTCAACGTAAAAACTATAAATTTAAAATAATTATAATTGATATTGAGTCATTACAAAAAAATCTAACCTTTGTTACCAATCTCATTTGAACCCCATCTAAAGAATATATAACTTAGACTTTTTGATTAAAAGTGAAAAAAATAGCTCCAAAACTGTATAAATAATCGATAAGATCTGTCATCTTCTCTTCAAAACAACGAGTCAAAACATATGGAAACTCAAAAGTGATTTCGATTAAAAGTCATGCCAAACACGGTCTAAAGATATCGACTAGGAATAATTTTAACTGTTTTTATAATGTTACACGAGTTAAACATTTTCTTACAATTCTATTTTCACCTCAATATAAAAAAAACAATCTAAAAATTTTGATTCCATAAGAAAGGACATAACCATCAAGCGGCAGATATGCCCAGCAAAAGTCTGACGATAACGATCAAGCGGCAGACGCAGATGCTATCACAGCCGTCGAGTCCGTACGGTCCATAACCAGGGTGGCACCCAGTACCGCACGCCGGTTCGATCCGATTCGAACGGCTGGTGCAGGTCTTGCCGGTTTGCACGGTTTGGGGATTGGGTGGGGGGTCGGTGGGTGAGACTTGAGAGCCTGAGAGGAGGAACACATCAGGGTGAGGAGAGGAGAGGAAGGAGAGAGAGAGAGAGAGGTGGGGGGAGGTGAGCGTCACCCCAACAACAACATCCCTCTGGTACATGGATTCTTCGAACACCGACCTCTCACCTGTTGATTCCACTGCGAAGTTGCTTCGGGATTTGCATCTCGCCGGAACGAACCGCCCCGCCAAGGCACTGCTCCATCCCCGTTTACGTAGGAATAGGGAACTCCTTTTTACTTTCCCACGGTTGCCGCTATCTAGGGTTTGGCTGGAAGTAAATAAAGATTGGTTACGTTTGTCTCCTTATCACGGCAACTGTTGCTTTTTCCTTTTTACTTTTGTTGGCTCTTTGATTCATTCGAGTTTTATAGGTTGGGTCTTCTTCTAGTGGTTTTGATAATGGCAGCAGTGATTTTATTGGAACGTTCCGTGTTTTGATGCCCATGCGGGTCCTGTTTCTTCCCCAGCGTTGGTCTTGATTGCGATTGTTTGTGGGCTTTGTTCAAGTTGCTTTCTTATTAAATTTCAGTATGTTTTTTTTTTACAGAAAGATAAGATATTTCCATTTGTTGCGGGTTGGGTCTGCTAGTGGTTTCAATTATGAAAGCAGCAGTTTTATTAGAATATTTCATGTTTTCATGCCCATGTGACCCCCGTTTCTTCCCCACGGTTGTTCTTGATTGCGATGATTCGCGGGGTTTGTTCAAATTGCGTTGTTGTTAAATTTCAGTAGTTTTTTTTACGGAAAGACGAGATATTCCAGTTGTTGCCATTGGAACTTTTAAATTGTATAAAAGGGTCGTCCTCTTGATCTTTGTCCCAATTTCCGAATGCTAGAGGCATAATAAAATAATGTTCTTGATGCACGTGAGAAGGTAGGGTACTGATTAAGCCAAATTCTTTGATCGTTGTGTGCAGCATATGGACTCCATGGAGGTGGACCTTCTGCTGGAAGTCCCGGATACCCCTGATAGACTTGCAACAGTGTGCCTGGCAGAGGATGTCGGTGAAGATGCTGCAAGGGAAACATACCATCAGACTGGAAGCAATCTCAGTCTCCGTTGTGAAAGGAATAGCCCCTCTAATGCATTTGATAATGAAAGGTTATTTAGAGAGGCAAGTGTGGCTTCTCTGATATCCAAGCCCCGTGATGCCGAGCTCTATCACGAAAATAAGAAATTTCTCTTTGGCATTTCTTATCCTACTAGATGCAGGAGTGATAGGAGGAAGATGGCACGGGATCTGCACGGAGAGAATGAGGCTGGTTGTTGTAATCAGTTGAAAGGCATGGCGCCATCTTCTAGTGGAAAAATCAGAGGAGCATGTAATGGGATTGCAAATTCCATGGAATCATCTCATGGCGCTCATGGAGCAGAAAGGAATCAAGGGATTAATGAAATCACAGTAGCAGGTGGAGTGCCAGAGCATTGTTCTTCAAGTGCTGTTACTCAATCTAATTTTAACAGTGATAGCATCAGCTTTACTAGTGATTCACAAGCCATGACTGAGAAAGCATCATTAAAACCTTACCCAAGACGATTTGAAAGGAGGAGACTTGTGCGCCATGGATTGATCTCTCCAAATAATATCAGGGGAAATGTTCCCTCAGCTAATGACAAATCCTTTTTCTCTTGTGCTGGAAGAAGTGCCCTTGATAAAGGAAAAAGAATTGATTTATCCAGAAATTCACAAAATAAAAGTGGAGATACAATTTTGGAACCATGTCAGTTTCATATTCCTCAGAAGAATTGTGGGCAAAAAAGGCTAGTAAAGAATGGCTTTGTATCTCCACTAAACATAGGAAAGAACAGGAATGCTGCAGACTCTGGAAGGGATGTGGTTGACAGAATGGACACCCATGAGGTTCAGGATGTCTTTTTGTCAACTCGATTACATGATGTTGGTCCTGATTCTGAACCCAGACAAGCAAATTGCCGAGATGATGCTAAATCTAGTATCATGTCAAGCAGGTAACTTTCCATCTCTATCCTATCTTTCTTTTCTTGAGTGCATATTTTTTGTTGAAAAGTGGGTAGTACCACTAATATATTGAAAGGAGAAAGGGATGTACATGTATAAGCTCTCAGCTCTCAAAAAAATCCCCTGTACCAAAAATTCCCCCACACTAAGAGGGTTCACCCCACATTAACTGCCCCAAAACAGAAAAAGGGAAGAGTTATGAGCCTCCACTTTACATAAGTGTCTCACCCAAAAAGCCACCGTGTCACAAACAAAAGTAAAAATCTTGTCTTCCAATTTCGCTTCCCTCTTGAAGATTCTTGTATTCCTCTCGCTCCATATGACCCATAGAGTGGCATGAAGTACAAGCCATCAAATCACAGAGTTGGCCTTGAGATTCCACCTCCTATGCCACTTGAGGAGGAGCTGATGAACCCCCTCAACATGACCGAGCGTCTGATGGAAGAACTATTCGATCCTTGTCCAAATATCCTTTGCGAAGGGGCAACCTATAAACAAATGGTCCAAGTCCGCCTCTACATCCCCACATAAACAACATACAGTAGATATATGCTGCAAGAGAGGAGCCACTCTGCCACACGTGGGCAAACGCCCAGGGGAAATCCTCCAAACCAATAGCTTGACCTTGAGTGGACTTTTGGGGGTCCAAGCATGAGGTGTAATAGAGTGTCGCTGTCCTCCATCTGAAATGAGAGAATAGGCCGGTCTCACTGAGAAATGTCCCTCCCTCTCCCATCTTCACACCCAACTGTCTCCTATGGTGGCATCAGGTCTAAACTGTAGAAAGAAAGTGAAGAGATGTTCCAGCTGGTCGCCTGGTCCATCTCCTTGATAGAGAGGTTCCTCTTAAAAGCAGGAGACCAAATACTCCCTATCAGCTGTGCATCAAAGGACTGAGCCACAGAAGCTTCCGGTGCACCCGCAATAATATAAGGACGTAAAGGCCTCCACCAATGTAAAACCTCCAAGCCACCTGTCGTGCCAGAAAGAACACCTCTCTCCACTACCCAGGTTGAACCGAACACTGCCTCTGATAAAATCAACACACTGAAGGATGTCTCTCCAAATGGGGGAAATATTATACATGTGAGATGGGATCAAATCCCACACTTTGGACGTGCTATAATACCTATGTCTGGTCAACTGTGTCCATAGTTTTTCATCTTCTGTCCCAAGTCTCCATAGCTACTTGCATAACAAGGTCAAGTTGAAGTCTCTAATATTCTTGATGCCCACACCTCCTACTTCCTTGCTCTTACAAACTTTGCCCTAAGCGACGTCATGCCATCCTTTACCATTGCTTTCATTGCTATGCCAGAAAAATCTAGCCTAAAGAGACTCCAATTTCTTGGCAACCGTCTTCGGTTTTCTGAAAATGGATAGGAAGTAGATCAGCAAGTTGTCAAATACAAATCTGCAAAGTACCAAATGCCTTCCATATGAGAGAAGCGTAGCCTTCCAACTTGCAAGCTTGGACTCATATCTATGCATCACCACATGGCAATCCCTGCCATGGAGCAACCCTGAAGACAAAGGAAGACCTAGATAAGTGAGAGGAAACTCCCCAATCTGACACCCAAAGATGGAAGCTGTATGCTTAAGAGTTGTCTCCTCCATATCGATCCCCGCGATGTGACTCTTGTCATAGTTCACCTTAAGCCCACTTAGCTTCTCCTCAGTCAAGAAGAGAATAGTGTCATTGACATACTGTAGATGGGTGATGCAACTGTTGGAGTGATCGGCCTGGAACCTCTGGATGACACTTGTCGCCTCTGCTCTCATCCACAGCCTGCCAAAAATCTGCGCTACTAAAACAAACAAAAGTGGAGATGAAGGATCTCCCTGCCGGAGTCCTCTCCCATTGGGGAAGTAGGTAAAAGGCTGCACATTAATGACCACTGCAAAAGAAGTAGAAGAGATACACTCTCGTATCCATGAAATCCAAGAATGGTGAAAGCCCATGTTAGCAAGCACCTGAAGGAGACTCTTTCAGTTTACCCTGTCTTATGTCTTCTCAAAATCTAGTTTGAGAACTAGACCCCTCTTTGTCTGTTGTTTCATAGCATACAAGCACTCATGTGTAACAAGAAAGTTTTCCTAGATGTGTCTCCCCCTGATAAAAGTCCCCTGCTGCCTACTGAGTAAGTCATCAATAACCATCTCTAATTTCTTGGCTAGCATCTTTGTGATGATTTTGTAGGTCTTATTCAGCAAACTAATGGGTCTAAAATCACCTCACTGTTGTGCTCCCTTCTTCTCAGAGATCAAAACCAAGAGGGTTTTGTTAATACCCCTCACATGGTATGCCATCTCATGAGATCTCGGCGAGATCTCTGTCTCGGCGCGTCCGCGAGGCACGAGACGGTCCCGAGTAGGCGCATCTCGGCGAGGGGTAGCTGTCTTGGGAAAATAGTGAATTCTTGAAGAATTATTTAAATTTTATAAGATATAATTTTAGATTTTTGTAACTTTTGATGCATATTGATATTAGTGCATGTGAAATTGAGTGGTTAGTATAAAAGAATTAGGATTTTCTTAGAAATAGGCTATATATATGAAAAAATGTTCCGAAATCTCCGAACCCGATCTCCCGAGATTTTTTCGAGATCTCTTCTCTCCAACCCCCCCGAGACGAAGCCGAGATCTGATATGGCAAACCATGACCCCTCATGGGCCCTACCCTCTGGAATTCCTAATTGCACCAAATAGATCCTCCTTAACAATGTTCCAACACTGCTGAAAGAAAATAGTGAGAAACCCATTTGGCCCAGGAGCTTTGTCACTTGCAAGAGAGAAAACTGCTTGCTTGACCTCCTCTTCTAGGAAGGGACTCCACAAATCAGGATGGCAGGTTTCGCTATCAGTTTCGCACAGGACCGAAACCGAAACGTACCGGTTTCGATTTCGGCCGAAATCAGTTCAAAACATTCAAAAAGGCAAAAAATACAGTGAGCAAGTCCGATTTCGGACCGAAACTGTCCTGTTTCGGTCCGGTTTCTGTCCGAAACCATTAATTTTTTTTTAGTTTTGGACATGCTATAGTGAGCAGGTCCGAAATAGTTTCGATATGGGCCGAAATCGATACGTTTCGACCGAAACGTATCGGTTTCGTCCCATACTGTCATCTATGCCCACAAAAGCCTCACTATCTGCTGTAGAGAGATGAGGAAGCAAGTCATCTGCGAAGATTGGTCTACATAACTGCTCCTTTGTGAAAAGCCTAGTATGGAAGTCCCTGGCATGTCTTCTAATATCCCCCTCCTCGATCATAGTATTCGCTCTGACCCTGATAGAAGCAATATGGTTTATCCTCTATCTTTTTGAAGCAACCCTATGAAAGTACGCTGTGTTTGTGTCACTTCCTTCAGTCATTTCTCTCTAGATCTCTATTTCTAGTAAATTTCTTCACTGATAAGGATCTCATTATACTCTGCTCTCAAGGACTCCTTACTCAGCCTGTCCTCATTATCCAACAAGCTTGCCTCCTCCAAAGTATCCAACGCCTCTAACTGCTATAGGATCCTGTCCTTCGCCTGTCTGCTGGGAAGCCGCTTGCCAACTCCCCATCTTCTAAGCACCTGGGCCAAGTGGTACAACTTTCAAACAGAGTAGCCATACGAGAACCATGTTACATGTAATCATCCCACGCTCCTCTTATTGTGTCTACGAAATCATCCTCCCTGAGCCAGAAATTCTCAAATTTGAAAGCCTGTCTCCTCTCTTGGCTACAGTTGGTCTTCAAGAGGATAGACTTATGATTTGAGGATAGCTTGGCCAAACAAGATGCATGCACATGCGGAAGTGATCCCTCTAATTCTCTGATGCAAGGAACCTATCTAGCCTAGAGCATGAAAGAGATGTCCTCATATTGGACCAGGTGAATTGAGCATTCACTAAGTCGATGTCAATGAGGGTAGCCTGATGAATGAAGACACAAAAACTTTCTGTCTCCCCCGTATGAGGGTGATCTCCTGTCTTTTTCTAAAGCTGTCATCACTGCGTTGAAGTCGCCACCCACACACCAAGGCCGGGCCGAGGTGAGGTGATACGCCAACAACACTTGCCACATATCACCCTTCCCCTGTCTGGTTTGAGGTCCATAGATCCCAGAAAGTCCCAGGAGAATCCGTCCCTTAAGCAGCAAAAGTGAAGAGAGATAGCCCACCGACCAACCTGCTTGTCTTCCTTCACCTCAAAGGGGTTCCAAAGCACCATGATACCCCCTGCTCTACCCACAGCGGGGGAGGCTTGTCCCTTGGAGAGCCTACCATCCCCAATCTCCCTCATCAACTCTTCTCCATTCCCTTCACTCTTAGTATCCAGAATACAAAGGATGTCGGCCTTGCATCTCCTTACCATCCTTCTCTTCTCCCCTCCCCCTAAACTCTTTACATTCCATGAGATGATAGTCATGGGGACTGGACCGCATCTCCCTCGCCCTTTTCTCCCTCTTCCCTCTCTTCCCTCTCTTCCTCTCCCACCCCCTCACACTCCTTGTTCGCCCTCTTATGAGATTTTTCTTTTTTCGCTGCCCTTACCAAAGTCGTTATCCACCTCTTCTGGATAAGAAATAGAGACCCCCTGATACCCTTCTCCACCCCCTCATACGAGACCCCTAACTTATCAGTCAGCCGTCTCATATGTTCTTCTGTCAGCCTCTCCATCACTCCCAACAACTCCTTCCCCACCTCCTTGCCAGGGATGCTACAGACCTTCATCACCTCCTCCCCCAGTCCGGCCACCCCAGAAGTAGGGGTACTCGGGGGCACAGCTTCATCGCCTGATGGCTCAAGCAAAAGGCCTGCCAACGCCTCCGACAGGATACCGACCTCAGCATCATCCTCACCATTTGAGAAGGGCGCTCCAAACCACTGGAAGCCTTCCTGTTCGATCGCTCCTAGGTCTAGAGCGGACTGCACCAATGAGTGCACCCGAGGGTGCATGAGGTCCGGCTCTGAAACCTCAGTCTCCCTCCCGTGGTCTTAACATGCTCCCGGCGACTGAGTCCAATTCATCCCGGCGGTTGGCGAGAGCCCGAAGCTGCCTTGCACCGGAGATGGCGGGTTGTTGTAGAGCCGACACATCCCTCTGCAGCGGGCTTCCCATAGGGCCGGTTGGGAGTTTTTTGCCTATACTTGTGTATTCCATTTTATATTTAATACAACAATGTACCACCCACTTTCAAAAAGAATTGGAGTTGTCCATGGTTTCATGCTTTTGGAGAGTGGTTATGTAAGATTTAGTTCCCCATTCTTTCTGGAGGCATAGATATGTGAAGCTGATGCTAAAGCATCTTACAGTCCCTGATTACATTTATGATACTATATATGTAGTGGGCAGTCTATCCACTATGCTAATGAAAAATATATTTAGATAACAACAGGTGATGACAGATGTCTCAATTCATCCTATCCATGTGTCTAGGGCTAAGGTACAAAGACATGATGATTGAGTCCCACCACTAACAGAAAGGAAAAGAGAAAAATGTGAAAAAACTATAAAATGTGTTTACATGCTACTTTTTTCTTTCTAAAGTCATCCCCATGAAACAAGTCATAGAGATGTCCTGTTTTAAGTAAATTATTACTTAAGCATATTACGAACTACAGAAATCTGAAAGTAAGAAAATCCTGAAGTATAAAAATAAAAAATGAAACAATAGAATATATCAAAAGATTCAAATGAATATAATTGTGTTAAGAACTCTTCATCTAAGTCTTGTTAAAATGCACAAGCATATGATTGATTCACACATATACCCATATTAAAGGTCCATAATTAAGTTGATATTTCAAAGGGCCCCCTGTTGTGGGCCGCCTTTTTAATAGGGGGACCTTTTGTGAGCATACATACTCTACACTTCTAAGTTTCTCTTCTTTTTTCTATTCATTAAAATTGTATTGAGGGGACTTTTTGAGAGCATACAGACTACACTTCTAAGTTTCCTTCTCTTCCCATTCAGTAAATCTGTGGACCCTGAGGTATCATGAGAGGCGGCCGAGGCGACCAAGGGTTCGCCTCATCCTCAAACGCCTAGGCCATGGTCTAACATTTAAGGCGACATTTAATGTATATCTAAGTATCACAAAAATGCATACATAAAACCAATGTTCTTCTTAAATTCATTCATTCCTATGTGTCAAATTGTTGTATAACTCACTAAATTCATGTAAAATTTAACAAGCCAAATTGCAACTATGAAAGACATGTATAACAAACCAAATTCATGTAAAATTTAACAAAGACAGAGGGAGGGGGCTTGACCCATCTCTTTCTCTCTTTCTCTCTCTGAGAGAGAGAGAGAGTGACAGTGTGACACAGAGAGTTTGTGTGTGTGTGAGAGAGAGAGAGTGAGACAGAGAGAGAGGAGAGAGAGGGGGGGCTCGGCCCCTGTGTGTGTGTGTGAGAGAGAGATAGAGAGAGAGAGTACACGCTCCGCCGTCCGTGAAGCTGTTGTTCGTTGTTCGTTGTTTGTTGTTCGGTGGTCACCGGTCGCCGGTCGCACGCGGCTGAGCGATGCAAGGGGGGGGAGAGAGGAGAGGGGCCGGCTAGGGTTGAATCGGGGAGAGAGGAGACGGAGCCCTTATAGGGGGGCCAAACCGGATTGGCTTATTAGGCTTGCGGGCATGGGCCAGGGTGTGCTGAGGCAGGCTGGGCGTGTGAGGCGGCCGAGGCAGGCCCAAAGGTGATCCCAGTGATCACCGAGGCAATTTGTGGCAGAGCGAGGCGACTTATTACTGCCTCGCCTCCTCGCTTGGGTGACGGTCTCGGTCGCCTTTAATAACATAGGTATTATGGGGCATAATTGTGGACATCTAATTGTAAAGAAAATACAGGCCAACAGACTGTAGCAGAGGAACTCAGATTTAATATTTTTTTTAAGTCTCTCTATGTATATGTATGTATGTATCTCACACACCTCTCTATATATATGGCCATTAATCATCTGATCTAAGATCGGATGGCAGACATTAATAAAAATTATCCTACTGATGTCCCGTCCCTGGAGCAATCTGATCAAAGATCGGATGGTGCTGCCGTTATGCAACCTGGTGACATCAGATGGCTTGAGTGCATAGCAGCAATAGTCTGGCTACATGGTAGCATCGCTTTTTATAATCTCTTCTTTTTTTGTACTTACCATCGAATGTCACTTCTCAGTTTGTCTTCTGTTTTCACTTCCTAACTTGGCAGTATGTCCGGACCTTAGCCACCTATTATCTATTTGCCTTGAGTTACTCAGGACATGGTGTAGCACATGCTGAAGACCATTTATCATCATCATTACAATCCATCAAATCCCAACTAGTTGGTGTTGGAAGCAAAGATGCTGTATAGATACTCCCCTCTGTCATAGTGAAGCAAATGGAAAAGTAGTCTAGCATCTATATTGGTGAACAATGACAATTTTTTATATGACTGGTCAGCTTTCTTGGCACCTCCTTTACCGAGAATTTGAACTAGCTATGTGAGTGATGAAGAGCGAAGGTCCTGTACGCGGAATTATATTCTGAAGGACATTCATCTCCTTAAAATAGCTCTATATTTCATACCTCGTAGCCATGCTGTTTGTTAATGATACCAAAGAAAGTTGGTGAATGAACCCTTGACACTCCTTGGAGCTCTCTAGAAATTTCCCTTTAAGTGGGTGAGCTTTGAACAGGTTATGGTGGATTAAAATGTGTAAATTTGTAATTAGAAGAATGTTGGATAAGTCTGGGGAAAAATTCCAGCCAAATCTCAACAAAATCAGTCGCAAAAGGATGAATCACATGTGCGGAATGACACATAAAATGGGCCATGATTAGAGAAAATTGGTGAAGTTATCAGTTTTGGGCATTTGTTAGTAAAGTCAATTGGATGGTGTGTTAGTTTTGGAAACGTTGCGGATTTTGGCTCATGTTTCTCAGTCCTTCAAAAGCAAGGAGTACATATACTGAATCCGCACAAGATCATTTATTAGATGCAATCAGGTGCCATACTCTTTTTCAACTATCCCAGAAACTTGATGGATTACCATAGTTGATCTTGCACTAAAGGACTTATGCATGTGCTCTGGCAACATAGATCTTGGTTACACTGTTTTTGATGAAAAAAATGCATATTAAAGGTGCATGTTCAGTAGTTTAAATCGCAATTTGGTCGCCAGAGGTTCTCTTAAAAGTCTTTATTTTTAGGCTATAATGTCTGCTTGATGCATTCTATGTTTCTGACTTTTGTCACTCCCATTTTTTATGTCGGTGCTTTTCTCCATAATCTTGCTGTATACTGTACTTGCATACTAAAAAATGAGTATATCACGCTGTTTACAGGCGGAAAAAATATAGTTCCGTTTTATTGGAAGGAAACAACATGCACATGTGTTTCGGCTTTTTAGAACTTGCATGTTATAATTTCCGCGTGCGTGTTTCATCAGACGATTTAAGGGTTCGTGTACTGGACTCTTCCCCACCGAATGAAATCGGTGTTAATTTACATCGGACAAGTCCGAACACCCTTGATTAAAACTGCTAAAGATATTTTTCTGCCTTCATAACACTAGCCCTTTTGTCCAAAATATTGGTTCGAGAGGAGATATATATATATATATATATATATTTTACCCCAAGATAGGGCACCACTATAATTATCCCTCCCTGCGAGGGTTGATTTGCAGTATTTCAATATCTCCTTTGTAGAAGGGTCTTGATGCAATTTCCCATCAAAGTAGGAGTGCATTAATGTTCATTTCTCCTGAAATTTCAGTCATCTTTGCACATATTTTTGGATATTTGCACAATATTATGAACTTTGAGGGTATATTTGTAAATTTTGATTTCTTCGTAGACTTGGCATGATTTTCGCCAACTTTGGACACATTTGGGAGCATGGGAACTTTTCCATAGAATTTCTGATTTCTAAAACTCTTGCATGATCTCTCAGGGACATTTATGTGATTTCCCAAGACATAGGGGTAAATTTATAATTTTACATTAGAAACCTCCCACAAGGTCTTGGGCATGAAAATATTTTTAAATATTCCTCTTAGTCAAGCAACGGAGTTGTATGTAGTAGCATTTGAATCCACTTGAACTTATTTGAACCCATTTGTACATAATTGCTCGCTGGAGGGTATTTTAGTAAACTCTCCTCCTTAAGTAAATCCTCCACATAAAACAGGGTTTTATCCATTTATGCAAAATCGGCCAGGATCGGATCGGATCGCCCGATCCGATCGGATTTCGGGCGGTCCGATCCGATCCCGATCCCACCCGGGATCAGTCGGATCGCCCCGGAATCGCCCGGATCGGGCCGAATCGGCCGATCCCAGGCGATTCTGGGTTGGATCGGCCAATCCCAATTTGGAGCCATTTAAAATTCAAAATTTGGGGGGGGGAGCCAAGTTGAGGTTTTTGGTCCTTGGGACCTTTTGACCGGGATTTCCCTCTCTCTCTCACACACACCCTTTCATTTCTCATCTATTCCACTCTCCTAAGCAGTGACTTTGTAGTTCCCTCTGTTCCCCTGTCTTCTTATTATGAACTTTGTTGCCTATACTGTCATTCCAAAGTTTGCAAAACTGACATACTTTATTCTGAATTTGAATGTTAGTCTTCTCTACTACCTTCTCATTGTTCCAGTCAGACATGCAGGAAGGTAGATGCTCATCATGTTCTTCATGTTGATCCTTAGTAGCATGTTCCATGTAAGATGTAAGTCCATTCTACCTGATTATTATAATCAGTGAAGAAGCTGTATCATAATCATCATCTATTAAGCTTTGTGTTTGGCAATCTAATTTCATCGTTTTAGGACTGATTATTCTTCCCTTATATCTATTAAGCTTTGTGTCTGACAATCTAATCTAATTCCAACTATTTCACATTAATTATGATATAGATCTATGTTAGAATGTTTTTTATATTTTTTCAGATTTTATCTAAATTTAATTCTAATTTTTTAGACACTTATATCCCTAGCCGAGTCAGCTGGCCTGACTCGGGCTGACTCGGCCGGGATCGGCCCGGATCGGCCGATCCCACCGAGCCGGATCGGTTTTGGGTCGGCCGATCCGATCCCGATCCCCGATTCGGCCTACCTTGGTTTTATCTTAACAAAAGAAACCCAAGAAGGAGGCTTGCAACCTGCTGCTGGACTGGCCTTCTTCCTTGCGGCTGTGGACTTGCTTTTTGCTGTCTGTTCTCCTTGGGTGCTTGGCTGAAGCTCCTTCTTATAGGGGATTGAAGGCGGGGCGGAGGAGCTTCATTTCACTCTCCTCTGGTAGAATTCCAAAAGGTAATCCTTTGGTCTTCCTCCTCCCTGCCTTTTCTTATTCTTTTCCTGCAGTTTTATTTCTTACTCCCCCCTTCTTTCTCTTTTTTTTTTGTTTAAACGCAAGGGCCATGGGCGGAGGGAGCTCCCTCCGGCCTGCGCAGGGCGGAGGCCCCCTCCCTCCGCCCTGCGCTGGGCGGAGGCAGGCCCTCCGGCCTGCTGCTGGGCTGGGGAGGCCCTCCGGCCTGTTGCTGGGCGGAGAGGTTTCCCTCCGGCCTAGTAGGTCCGAAGGGGGCTTCCTTGGGTCCTTTTCACTATAAAATGATGATGTACAGTCTTAAAAAATTTCACTTCAACATGTGGTGCTCCTTTTTTTGCTTTTTTGACTTGTTCGGAGGATCTTCTCTTGACTTCTCCTTGTGAAACCATGTTGGTGGCAACACTTGTCACTTCTTCCATACACACATATGTAGATGTGCATATATATATCCCATGCATTTAATTAATTTTTTTACTCCTTCACACTTGGAGAATACTCCAAAATCATCATTTCTTGGAACCTTCGAACGGCATTGACGAGCCGTCTTGTGAACCCTTGTTAACTATGTGCACTTTTCTTCTTCAAAATAATTTCTGAATATCTGAATTTTGTGAAAATATTTTATGGGGTCAACACACGCCATGAGAGCTGTATATATATGTGCTGTAATTGTTTGGTTTTGGAGGCTTTGCTGTTGTTGATGCCATGGTGTCATATTGCCAGGGAGCTGTTATTGTCTGGTAAGGGGACAATCATCAGTGAAACGGCGTTTGCTGATGTCCAACCTGCTGATGATATTGGTTGGAGAACAATGCACAGTCATGCAGGGAAAGCTGCCCAATCCTCATCTGAAGAGACTTCAGTTGTTTCAAAAAGAAATGATGATTATTTCCACTCATCAAATCAAGTGCATGAACGCTCTGTTTTTGGTACTGATTCCTTGGAAGCAGCTGATCCATCTCCATTTACTCATGAATCCACTCTGAGTCAGTTTGAAGGATCTTCTGAAGTAAATTGTGAGCTCAATCCTGACAATGAAAGGCGTTATGGAAAACGAAGGCTTGCAAGAGGAAAAAGGAAGACCAGCTCTAATTGTACTCTTCCTGGTGAATGTTCTAGTTCAGCATTTATTGGGTCAGATGCATTGCATCCAGAACTATGTGGCAAGTCTTCAAATGCAAAATCAACGAGAGGTCACAGTCCACGGTGCCATGGTGTTACACTGGAGCCAGTTATAGATCTTGATGAACTGCCTTCCCCTGTTTTGATAGGTGATAGCGACTGTAATAGAAGCTGCATAAGTTCTGAGTCAGTTACAAGAGCTCAGCAGGTTGAATCTGATGAAATGCTAGCTCGTCAACTACAGCAACAGTTTTTTAATGAGTCGTCAAATTTTGGAGGTTCAGAAGAGGTTGTGTGTGTCACATTCTTCTCTTTAGGTCACTGTTATAGTGGTAGTAGATAAATGTGTTTGCCAGGGCTATTAATGCTGTGTGCTAGAATTGTTAGTTGCATCAAGTTCAAAACATTTCTGACCAATCTCTTGTGCATGTGGAGATACAGATTGATGCTACTATAGCATGGACCTTGCAACAAGAGGAAGAAGCTCAACATGCCTCTCTCGTCAGGAGTCGTGGTCAATCAAATCCTGTATGTTTTCCTACCTCTGACAGTTAACATTAGCATCTGAAAACTGGTATCTGCATTTTGATAGGGTGAGGTAGTGGGCTAATTTTTTTTTTTTTTTTGTAAAGTGAGTACAATCACCTCATCAAATTTGGCCTTGTTAGTGGAATAGTGTCACGTGACTCACACCATGTTGGTGTGGAAGTTTTCCTTTGCATAGAGGGGTTTTTGATGTTTACAGATGCCATATTTATATTCCCTTTTAGTGTGTCTTGAGGATGCTTCATAAATGCAACTTGAACTCCTCTTAATTGATAACCCTTCAATGACATGGATCTTCTAGGCTTAAATCTATAAGGCCTTGACTAATCTTCAATACAACAGTGGTACAACCCACTTTCAAAAAAAAAGGCCTTGACTAATCAACTATCCTTGAAATTATAATCTACAGATAAATGAGCTAGATTTTCTGGTAAGTGGGTACCATCCTGTAAATAGTACAATGAAATTTGTGAAGTGATAGTTTTAGACATCAAGTTCCTTCTTTACAATCCTTTCGAAAAAAAAGTTCCTTTTACAACATATTGATTTATGGACGCATGGGTTGGAAGAAGATGCAATTGAAAAACACAATTCATTATGGTGTGGTTTTTTGTACATGATCTCTTTTTGGGAGCTTAGTCTACACTTGTACATCTTCCTTTTCATTTAATACATACAGTGGTTAGTCTACACTTGTACATCTTCCTTTTCATTTAATACATACAGTGGTACTATCCACTTTCTCAAAAAAGCACAATTTATTAAAGTTGCATACTTGCAAAGATCTTCTAAAGGTAATATTCATTAATAATAATTAGGGCTGACTTTGGAGGAGTCTTTCTCGAGACTTTTTGCAGTTTCAGCACCTAGGGCTTCAGTCTCTCCGCACTTTGACTCTCAGTTGCCAGGAGGTTCTTGCACATCGACTTTCAGAAGGGGCCTGAGGCTGGAGGAGATGGAGCAATTTCAGGATCTTCTTGGCCTTCTTGATTTTGCCCCTCAACTTGATAGAGAGGATGAGTGGTGGTGGAGGTGGGGAAAGGACGGTACTTTTTCAGTGAGGCCAGCATATGCTTTCATAGCTGATTGGGGAGTGTGTCACAGGCTTGCTTCACAGATTTGGTCTCCTTGATGCCCACAGAAGGTGAAGGTCCTCGTGTGGAGGATCTCCCATGGGAGACTGCCGGCCAGGGATAGGCTTGCTACTTGTCTACAGGATTTAGCCGCCACTTGCTGTATGTGTGGAGAGTGGGAGGAGACCTTGGACCACTTGTTTGTTGGTTGCTCCTACATACATGATGTTTGGGGCGAGCTCACTAGGCAGACGCAGATTGCTATTAGCGTTCCTAGTCAGGTGCATTTTCTGATAGAGAACTGGGGCAGGAGCTGGAACCTAAAAGGCGATCGGCTCACTTGGTCGATCATTCTGCATGCTACACTATGGGCCATTTGGGGCGAAAGAAATAACAGGTTATTAAGGGGGGAGGCCAGAGCGGCGGAGAGCTTGGTGAAGTAACAGGTTATTAAGGGGGGAGGCCAGAGCAGCGGAGAGCTTGGTGTCCTTTATTTGTGAAAGAGTGAGAGTTTGGGGGAAGCACCTTTGTAATGTGGATACCCACAACTCGTCCCTATTTTGTTTTGCTGGGAGAGTAGTGGAGCCACACCGTCTTGGTGTTGGCCTTTTTGACGTATAGGGATTTTTTGTCAACTTTTTGACAAACTTGTACACCCCTTTTTACTTCAATAGAATAGGGGCACCACCTACTTTCAAAAAAATAATAATTAGTGCTGTATAGGGATATCTAGTTTCTAATTATCCGGTCCGTTTTCATTTCATATAATGTTTATGGAACTCTAATAAGGAGCGTCCCATAGCTTATATAGGAAATGAAAATAGGAATGCCTATAGCTATAGGAGTTGGAAACAGAAATAGCTGTTTCCATACCCGATTGTCTGTTTATATATGTGTGTATGCACACACATACACACTAATAAATGGATTATGCTTAGACTTTTGGATGAGGATCTTGAGGCAGACAGGAAACTGAGGACCATCTACATTTACTTTTTGATTCTTTAATTGAGTATTTGGGGCTCTTCCAAAACTGTCAGAGGTGAGGGGTTTACTATGTCTATTTTAGAACAGAGGAACGACCCAAAGTCTAGTCATTTGTAGCTAGCTACAGCCAATTAGTCGTGGTATGTTAATGGCAAGTTGGCTCTCTCTTTGATTCCTTGGATGTGAAAAAATAATTGGGTATTAAGGGCTCTTCCCGAACTGTTGAGAGGAACATATTTGATGTGTTTATTATATGAGTATAATGACAGTAGAATATCTCGAAGCCTAACCAATCGTCTGTACATGGGAATTAGTCCTTGGCATATTAATGGCAAGTTTACTCTTAGTGTTCTTTTCGACTGTATAGCTTGCCATATGTGCAGACTTTTTGTGGGGTGCAGGGGGTTTACGTGGGTTCGTTGGTGATGGCTGATTTTATAAAATCCTCTTTTTTTCCACCCCCTCCTCTTACATTAGTGATGTATATACAGAATTGCAGTATAATAACATTTTGAATTGTTACATGTGTATAAAAAAGAACTTTCTAAATAAGCTGTATTAAATGATTTTAATCTCTATTGTTGTGTGATTATGATGATTTGAGGGGAAGGGATAGAGGTTTTTATGGCTTCCCCTTTTTCTTATTCTTTCAAACACGTACATGAAGATGCACCCAAGAGTGCAGAGGACATGGAGAGAGAACTATGATGGGAACTGGAAAATGCGACAACCAGGAGAAAGGAAAAGGATTAGACAACAAACATAAAATTAGATAGTGGAGGATAAATCTGCCAACATTGTTTGCCATGGTTTTGCTAAATGTATAACAGTAATCAGTGGTAACGAGGCACTGCACCTCAATTGCTGTACATGAACTTGGTTGAGGATCTTTTCATTGCTTTTTGCTGTTGGAGCAGAGATCCTTAGGTTCTCAGTTTTATCAATGGGGAGGAGGAGCAGGTTTTAACTTCAACATTTAAAGATTGTCATGTTTTCAGTGCAATATTTTCTATTGTAATTTTATAAAAATAGTTGATTTTACCAAAATAGATGCCCCTTTCTCTTCCAAATGACTTTTCTTTATTCTATTTTTGACAGAGGAGGCCAACTGCACATTTATATAGACAATACCTAGGGCAGTTTTCCCAGGATTCTTCCATACGATCTACCGGTCGTGCTCGTATCACTTCATCTGCAAGAATGGCACAATTACGCAGAAGTGTGAGGCGTGAGATGGATCTGGAGACGGTAATGTTCTCTTTCTCTATATTACACAGGACAATTGTCTCTTTCTCCTCCCCCTGCTTCCCTTTGTGTTGACACAATTTACACTAAACTTTCCTTAATTGTGTAGGTTAGCACTTAGCATTGATGTGTGATATTATGTTGTATGACGATGTTAACATTTGATTTGATTTGCTTGATGTTCAACAATGCAGCAATTGATGAAGACATTGGACCCCCTTCTCTCTTCCTTCTTTTTCACCCATCTGCCCCCTTCTCTGGCCATCTCTGTCTGTCAGCACTTATTGTCCGGTTACATTTGGATGTTGCTGGATGTGGATCTGAAAGGCCTTAAACATTTATTTTGGTTGCATTTATTTGCCGAATATTATATTATGAATGATTGGATGATACAGCTTAGCTCCAATGTATATCTATTGCTCTTTACCTTGTTTTCAGTATGTTCATTGGTAAAATGCCAACCTTTTGTCGGCAAAGTAACCAGTCAACCCCACATTTGTGGTGTGAGGTTTGTTCTTTTAAAGACATTAAAAGTAAAGGTTTCTGAAGTTTGTATGACATTTTGGGAGTTCTGTTTGTCTGTCAGAATACTGGTTCATCAAGCCAGCAATGGAATTGCTCGTTGTTTGATCTTGATGTGGAATCTAATACGTGGAAAACCTTCTTAGGTGAAGATGTTCATAATATATATATATATATATATATATTAATTTCTTTGTTTTTGCTGAGGATGTGGTTATAATTCAGTGCTTACCATCTTATTAAGACAGTGCAGTAGGATTGTTCTTCCTCTGTACCCCTGTACAACTCTTCAAAATTATTTTCCATGAGCTTTGTTTCTTGAGCATATTTATAGACGATGAGGAATCACTGGTTCTAGGCATTGTATACAAATTGTTAGCAAATGCCATGACATGATGGGAGGATAACAAGTCATAATAGGTGATGGTCATGGAGGAGTGGATACCATAGAGAGTCAAATGAATGGACTTGCTAGCCATTCATGACATCATTCATTTCACTAATTTGGGGGAACTACTGAAGCTTGCTTTTAAGAAATTGATGCATAATAGTGTTTAGTTAATTTTGGAGTCACTGATTTGTTGACTTTCTTGAAAAGAAATGGTGCAGGTCCTCGGCACTTTGATTTCTAACCCTGTATCATCTATATGGCCAGGCATGAAGGCATGCTCTTTTAACTAGTTTTGTCAAACAGTGTGAGATATCGATATATCTAAAGTTGTCATTACATAGATTGAGCTTGGTCTTTTTTGTATAGTTTTTGGCTCATAAGATCCATTTTCTATCAAGGTTGGCGGAATCGGGGATCGTGATCGGATCGTCCGGTCCCAAAATGATCTGGGTCAGTGGGATCGGCCGATCCGGCCGATCTCGATCTTGGATAGATCTCGGCCGAGTCAGGCCAGCTGACTCGACTAGGGATTCAAATGTCTAAAAAATTCAGAAAACCTTCCCAAAAATCTGAAAAAATAGAAAAATTTGTTATAGCACAGTTCTATATCAAATTTAATGTGAAATAGTTGACATATGCTCATCATTTCGTGAAATAGGTGGCATACTCAAATAATACGATGATTTCATGAGATGGCTATCTTTCATTCATTGAAGGCGAACATTGAAAGAGTTTTCTACATATTGTACATAGTCATTCCATGACATGTACGTTGCATTCATGAGTTGGTAGTCCATGAGACACCGATTATACTCCTCGGTGTTGGTGTACACTGTCATGATTAGGGTCCAACGGGAGATCTTGGGGACTTGGTAGCTACCTCTAGTTGATTGTTGTGATGATGTGTCTGAATAGGATAGATAGGTAGTATACTCATAATATCCTCCTCTTGAGTAAGAAGATACATCAGAGGGGGGGTAAACATAATAACTTGCAGGGAAAGTATAATCCCCTCCTGTAAAAGAAGCAACAATTAAGATCGGAAGATATATAGGTCTTCAAGCATTTTCAAATGTAAGGCAACGGCAAAGTTAGTTTACAAACCTTGTGTAGGAGATGATATGTTGGAGTACTCTTGCTGGCCATAATTTTCACTTGTTTCTCTTGCCCTTCGGATGAACTCTTCCTTCATGGCCTTCTTTTGCTCAACCAATTCCGCTGATAAGGGATGAAGTTTGGATTGTAGCATGTGTCTTTAATGCTTTGTTCAAGTGTTGTTCCTGGTGGATGCACAGACTTAACTTTTTGCTTCCCTTTTTCAGTCGAGACATTTTTTGTTGTCCTGCTACTATGATTTCTATCTTGTGTAGCATGGCTGAATTGTTCCTCTTTTGTGAATACAATCCCCTTGGAGGCCGGCCTTGATTGTTGGGAATGATTGGTTGCACTTGTACCACCTGGGCTAGGATCATCATTATCATCATGACTGCTAGCCGAAGTGGAATCATCCGATGTTTGATAAACAACGGTGTCATTTTCGGAAGGTGTTTCATCCCCCTCTTCGATGGTGTCCAAATCAACAATGTCCATGGGATTTCTGCTTGTTCTTTCCGAGGCCTTTTTCTTTGATTTGCCTTTGTGCAATTTTTTGACTGGAAGCCGAAATACTGCTGATAATGGAATATCATCTAACTCACCTTCAGCCCAAGCTTAATCATTTGGATCAAATTTTGGTTCACCCATTGCCATCCTTGCATCGACCCATGAGTGGAGAGGATTCTCTTAATAAAAAATATCATTCAAGTCTATGGGCTCTTCGGTTGTTGTAGGTTGTGTGGTAGGCCGTCCTGTTGTAACCAGAAAATTAATGTATATATACGTTTATATATGTACGCATGTGTGCGTCAAAGGCCCATGCTTACGGCGTTGGCTCGGTCCAACCCGTTCTATCCCGCGGAAGCGAGGAGAACCCGCGATAAACCCACGGAGACTATTATAGTCATGTGGTTCCGGATTTTAATCAATCAACCCAAGCCCTAAGGGTGTGAAGACGTGCTATGCACATTGTTTTGGTACCTCGACGGCGTGTATCACGTCTCGTAGGATCAAAAACTTCTTCCCCGACGGACGAGCGAGGCGCGGAAGACAACGAACAAGGCGAGGAGAAGGCTTTTCCTCTTCCACGTGGAGTCAAGTGCAGAAACGCCGCTGTCGGAGCCGTACGGAGATTTTTAAAAGAAGCCAAGGGGACTGCCCGGGGGGGGGGGGAACCCGCCCGGGGTATAAGGCCCCCGGGCGGGTCTCCCCGCTGCTGCGCGCGGGCTGGCAGAGTGATGGACTTATGCAATTATGTCATTATGTCATTACGATGACAAATTGTAAAAATGTCCTCCTCGAGGTCATGAAAGGCCTAAGTCTTGTAAATTGTAGTTTTACCCTGCAACTTTTGTAATTAGGGGTATGCCCCTACTTCCCGCCATGATGCGGATGTATGTATAGTCGATAATTTGTCGACACCCTTTGTACTCATGCAAAATTATAAGAGCACCTTATTATGCTCGGCATACTTCATTAATGCAATATTGCATATAAACCCTGACTCTCTAAAAACTTGCATACTTACCCCTACTTCCAACCAATTGAACCCGTGAGTGTCTTCTCTAGAACCTCTCGTTGTCGGCTTGGTCTGGGAGTGCTGTTGGCTCAGTCCAGCGCTCGGGGGTCATCTTAAACCTAGGCCTAGGGTTTGGTAAAGTTACCGAAATACCCCTGCGACCTAAGAAGTGATCTAATGGTCTCCTAAACCTTCTGAAAAGGGCCTCAGAGCCTTGGAAGGTTAGTAACCCGGCTTTATGCCTACCCCAGCCCAGAAACTCCTAAATCCCTCTGGTCTGGTTATTTACTAAAATACCCCTAGGTCTAAGACCGCCGCTTAAACCCCAGTGGCCCACTTCAGCGTGTTCAGACAGGGTCCCCGTCAGCTCCCCCGTCCTGTTTTAAGCAAACCTGCCCTATTGGTTAGAGCCTCGAGGAAGAACTTTAAGCCTTCATGTTGTCATTTAATCAAGGGTGTTCGGACATTAAGCCGATGTAAATCAACGTCGACTCCGGTCGGCGGGGAGAGGTCCAGCACTCGAACCTATATCGTCTGATACGACGCGCACCCACGGAACCCTCTCTACGCAGAGGAGTGTTTCTTTTCAAAAAGAACGAAAATCTACCTTTTATCTACGATAAAGGCCGACCCTAGATTTTTTCCGTGTCTCACAGACTGGCACGCCCGGTGGGACTTCTCCCGCCTTTCTTCTCTTTGACAACAGAAGGCTTGCACCTCTTTGAGGTTCTTATTGCTCTCCCTCTTACAGGACGAGGGAAGAACGCTTTGCTTGCCAGTTTCAAGCGCTCTGTCACATCACGATCACGACAATGGCAGCGGTGACGTATGGACCGCAGGTGATCGCTACCCACGCCAGGTATGGCTACCTGGCGACGCCGATTGCTTTCGGTGACTTTCCCCCGGTGGTCGGTTCCCCTTTCTTCTTAGGGGTAGTTCCGATCACTGAGGAGGACGCAGTGCCAACTGCTGGCCGGACTGCTTCGGCTAAGAAGACTGCTGCAGAGGGTGCTAGGCCCTCCGTTCGTGCTGTAAGCCGGGTTCACCCGGCTTCGAAGGTGTTCGCCAGGGGCGTCAGGCCCTCTGTTCCTGCCATTGGTCGGGCTGTTCCGGCCGAGGCAACTGCTCTGAAGGGCGTCAGGCCCTCTGTTCCTGCCATTGGTCGGGCTGTTCCGGCCGAGGCAACTGCTCTGAAGGGCGTCAGGCCCTTTGTTCCTGCCACCGGCCGGGTCCGCCCAGTCCGAAAGATGCCTACCGGGGGTGTTAGGCCCTCTTTATCTGCTGTTGGCCGAGTCAGGTCGGCCGGACAATACAACATGGCTGGGGGTGTCAGGCCCTCGATGAAGCCCACGCCTAGAGATGTCAGGCCTTCAATCTTTCAAGCTAGCCAAGTGTTCTCGGTCAACCAGATTACGGTTGAGACTGCTCCTTCCCGACAGGGACAGCGCCGCCCTCGTCGTCGCGGGAGCCGTACTGAGACGGCTGCCCCTGCTCAACGGGGGCAACGCCACGCGAGGAAACAACTTCGGCCCGTGGCCACTACTTCGCATTCCGGCAAGACTATTCTCGTCGGCGACGTCCGTATCAGGCTCGATGGAGGCGAGCCGATTGTACCTCGGGACCGACACGTCCCCACCATCCCAACCTCCAACCGATTCGAACTCCTTCGGAAGATCCGGGAGGAGGGAGCGAAGGCAAAGAACGTCGCTATGCCCCGGCCCAAGGTGGCGGCCCCCAGAGTCAGGTCTGGGGGCAACCCAACTGAGGAGCGTCAGCTCCACCGAAAGGAGATATGGGTCACCAAGGAGGAGGCCCAGGCAATTAAACGCGCCCGGGCTGAGAAAGGCCCACGCCAGTCTGGGCCGCACTCGGGGCAGGGCCCCTCTATTCATGAGTTAACTAAGCCCTCCTCCTCTCACAAGCCAGGCGCTCGCCGGCAGCGGGGGCAGTGCCGCGCCCCGCCAAAGCCGGTACGTCCGACTTCCCCCTGGGCTACCTCAGACAATTCAAGAGGGGGCAATGCTCGACAACGTCCGGCCCCTCGAGCATCTGTCTTCGACCGGCTGGGGGACATATCTCCCCCGGTGCGGCATCCGCCGAGGAGGAGGCGGGTAACTCGTGTCGCAGATTACACTGTCAGGTTGTTCACCTGCTACACCTCCTCCACGGACAAGCACACGGAAGCGGCTCAGGGAGACCTCACCCAGCAATTGCAAGCTATGAGGAAGTCGAAGCACGTCTCTCGGGTCGTGGCTCAACTAGACTCAGTTCCTCTAGCAGGAACTTCACAGCCTGACCCTGCACGACAGGAGGAGCGCCAAGATAATGATCATGGCGCTGTCGGGGAGGGCCTTTTCCCTCGCGAGGAAGGTACAACGGAGGGGATTCAAGCTCTCACCCTGGAAGAACTCCGGCGCGAAAATCAGGAGTTGAAAGGTCTGTTGCAAGCACTCCTGCGCGATAAGGAGCCTCCTGCCCAACCCGCTGCAGTACCGGCAAGCGTTGAGCAGCAACCATCTCTAGCTCCGGCCACTATTAATGGGTCGGCTATGGCGGCCAGACCACTTGTGGCCCTGGAAGTGGAGGTACCTCAGCAGGAGCCTAATACAAGGTTCTCTGCTACTCCTGCCGAAAGTTTGACGGCTCAGCGGCAGATGATTGAGCGGATTGTAGAAGCAAAGTTCGCTCAGCATGGTGAAGGAGTGGCCACAGTCGATCTGTACAGTGTGCCCTACCCTCTCCATCACCAATTCAAGAAGCTCCCTCCGGACTGCCCCAAGGCCCCGAAGCTACAAAAGTTTAATGGGCAGGGTTCGCCCCATGAGCACCTGGCTTACTATGTAACCGCCATGGGCGAACTGGCTTTGGACGAGTCCTACCTCTTGCGGTATTTCGCCACTTCTTTGACGGGTTCTGCCTTTCAATGGTATTCCCGTTTGAAGCCCAATTCGGTACCCGATTGGGCAGATATGCAGAAGAAGTTTGTGGACCGGTTCCAAACCGCTGAGCGTAAGGTTTCCTTAGCGGAACTTTGCGCTTTAAAACAAATAAGGGGTGAGACAGCCCTTGACTTCATCAAGAGGTGGAGGGATGTTAGCATGCACTGTGATAACCCTCCCACGCCGGAGGATGCTATTACCATATGTCGCCGAGGCCTGGCGGCCGAAGTTAGTGAAAAGCTCTTGGGTTCCAGTATCCGGGGCTTTGATCAGCTCAACTCGGTGGTCGCGGAGATCGAAATGTTCTTTGCAGACCATCCGACACATTCCTCGGCCAAGGGCAAAGCCCCCAAGGACCGCCCAGTTGGGGGAAAAGAAATCAATGCAGTGGATTTCTCCCCGACAAATGGCGAGAAAGGAGGCGCTAAGGGGAAGGGTAATGGCAAAAAGTCGGAGGCCAAGAAGGCTGCTGAAGTCTTGGCGGAGAATATGAAGAAGCCGTACTCCTTCAGGAAAGAGCACACAAAAATGCTCTTTGATCTGTGTATGCAGGAGGAGCTGTTGTCCTTGCCAGAGCCGCGGAGGCCGGCAGAGGTAGACAAGACGGATGACCCCAGCTACTGCGTGTACCACCGGAGATTGGGGCATACCATTGCAGAGTGTTATGTCTTTAAAGACATAGCTGAAGACCTTATTCAGAAAGGTCTGATAAATATGTTTGGTCACGCGGTTGAGCCTCCGCAGCCGCACCACTGGAGTCGATCCACTCGATCGGCCAATGTGGTTTATATGGCGGCACCGGTTTCAGCATCGCACGCCGCCGAGGTTGGGTCTTCAAACCAGCAACCTCAAGCCATTCCCGAGTCGTCGTGCTGGCCGGGAGCGGAATACCTTGCTGTAAGAAGGCTCCTCTGGAAAGTCTGCCGGGAAATCCACCAGCTGAGACAAGAACAGCGAGAGTTGCTGCAATTTCTCCATTATTTGGATGATCAGCTCGCTGCTCTTCCCCAAGCCCAGAGTGAACATCTCGCAAACCTTCATGGAGCAGAGGCAAACCCACTTCCACCTGTCTCACAGAGGTCAGGGTCAAATGGTTGGCTGTTCGAGGACTCATCAAGCTCGTCAGAAGAGGCGGAACCTGCAAAGCCATTTTCTTTTCACCGCGAACAAACTCTACAGATTTTCTTCGCGTGCTGCCGTGCTGAGCTGGTAACCCCGTCAGTGGCAACTAATCACCAGCAACCTGAAGCCCGGTTCTATCAAGATTACTGCCCTTTTCATGAGGCATCGGGTCATATTATTTTCAACTGTCAACCCTTTAAGGACCTTGCAGAAGATTTCATCAGGCGAGGGATAGTTGATATGGGTGATTCCTTAGTGCGCCCTCCACAGCCACATGCGCGTGGGGCGATGACGTTATCAGTTAATGTCATCCATACGCCGTTGGCATTCAACCTGCCTGACCCTTCTGCTGAAGGGAATGTTTCTCGACAGCCGGGAACCGAGGCCACACTCTGGTACCCAGGACATCGACTTTCCCATCAGTGTTCTTTTCCCAAGGAGGACACTGAGAAGATATTTGACAAGCTTCTGGAGGATGGGTGGGTGTTGGCATATGGCCCTCCGTCTTATTACAACGAGACGGCCAAGAGTCATCCTCGCTATTGCAAGTATCATGCGAGGGTGTCCCACCCTACTCAACACTGTGAAGATGTTCAAGACTTCATTGAAGCTCTCATTCTGAAAGGGGTTGTGGATACCCAGGGGAATTCTATGACGAGGCTACGCCTCGCAGAAGCCGCCAAGGAGACTCTTCAGCAGGTTCGGCGAGAGAACGAGGCCTTTGCCCGGTTGGCCCGCCCAAGCGAGCCTCAACAAAATGGGGAGTTCCCGTTGCTCGCCAGGGACAAGACTGCTCGTGAGAAGCCTAAGGCTCAGAGCCCGGGAGACTGCGCTGTGCGACGAAGCCCTGGGGCTCAACCCAAACCGAGCCAGCCAGGTGTTGTCATAAGAGGATGTCCTCGGCCAGTTGACAAAGGAAAGGCCAAGGTCCTGAATCCTCAGGGTGAGGCTCCGGCTGGATCAGCCAAGCTACAAAGCCTGGAGAAGCCTCAACCGGCGCAGCCCGTCAAAGGGCTGGCCAAAGCCCCCATGCAGTCCGGTCGCCTTGAGAAGGTTGCCACTAGCTGCCCACAGAGCAATGATAAGGGCAAGCGCAAAGTTCTAGAGGTTGAGCCTAAGACTCAGCCTGGAGCTAAGTCAACAAATCCTCAACCTGCGTCAAAGAAAGAGTCGGCGATTCCGCAAAAATCTTTGGGGCTCCACTTCAGCCAGATGGAGTTCCAGGAGTTGCCACCAGAAATAGTTGCTCAGGCGATCGAGGCCACTTTCCAACCCTCCCCTGAGGCAGAGGAGTGGACCCGCGTGGGCCCAAGGAAGAGCCGGGAAAGCCAAAGTGCCAGACGGCCAGTGCGACGCGGGAGTCAGAGTGGTGGCGTTAAGCAACCTCGTTCCGCAAAGTCATCTCCTCCTTCTTTAGAGGAGGTCGCCCGCCTCAAGAAGCAAGAAAAGAGCCGGAGAAAAAATTTGAAGAGGAGGCTTAAAAAGCAGGCGGAACAGGCAGCTGCCATGGAAGCCTCCAAACAACTTACTCCCGTGCAGCGGTTGCAAAAGCTCATAGACCAGCTGGAGGAATATGTGCCACCTTGCCCCACCGGGATGGTCACATTAGATAAATATATCCCCTAGGAGAAGTTTGGGCACAAGACCCGGCTCCTCAATTGGCTACGGGAGACTCTACATCGTCTTGAAGACGGCGAGAAGATTCCAATTCCGGAAGAGCTTTTGTTATTTTACAAGGACGAAGAGCTCTCGGTGGAAGCCCTCGAACAGGTTATGCAGGAGTTGTCATGCAACGTGGTGGCCATTCCACCCCCGGACAACATAAATGCTCCTGGCAGAGAAGGCTGTGCACCCATGGCTACATATCAACGCCGATCAGGGAACAGTCGGCGGGCTCGTGGTCGAGGTCGCGGTAGAGGGCGAGAAAGTCCTTTGACCCCCGACCGGGTTATAATGTTCAGAGGAGAAAAATCGGGCCCTATTCCTGTGCCACGAGTACGGGGTGTTCCCTTCATCCCTACATCCTCGGAGAATGTTGATAGAACCCCGGAGAATCGAGAGACGAGCGGCGTCCCTTTTATAATTCACTCCTCAGAGAGAGAAGAAGCTCTCGCGGATGACTCTCCGTCAATGCCGGCTCTTGAGCAGGCGGGTCCTTCGAACAGTGCCTCGGGAGAAGGTCCCTCGGGTCATGCCGAGCCAGTCGGATCTCAGTCGGCCTCAGATGTGTCTTTGGCACCACTCTTTCAAGAAGGAGCAGAGATGCAAGATGAAGGTCAACGTCCGTTTAAGCGGGAGAAGCCCTATGGAGCTCCGAAGACTCTGGAGGAACTTATCCCCCCATTTGACAAGATCCGCGCTAGGGCGGACCGTAAAATTATTCAACACATGAGCCGATTCCCAACTAGCATTACTGTATGGGAAGCTATCGCCTGGAGCAAGGATCTCCGAGAAGCTCTGGTAAAGGTGCTCCAAGACCCCGAGGCGTATGAGGCTCATGTGGCAGAGTTGCAAGCCCAAGCATATGAGGCTCTGGCAGCCAATATTGTTTTCACAGACAAGGATATGCTACTGGCTTCCCCTTGCCACAATCGTCCCTTATATATGAAAGGGACAATCAACGGCCATGAGGTGAATCGAATCTTGGTCGATGCAGGGGCCGCAGTAAATATCATGCCATTAAAGACGTTCAAGTCTCTTTATTTGGCACCTTACTTGCAAAAGGTCAACGCTGTCAAGATTTCGGGGTTTAATCAGGGCTCCGAGGAGGCCCTTGGACGTGTCGAGGTGAAGCTTGTGCTGGGCGACTTCACCACCAAGGCGATATTTTACATCATCAACTCTGACACATCCTACAAGATGTTGTTGGGAAGACCCTGGTTGCATGAAAATTGGGTCGTCCCATCAACATTGCACCAATGCCTTAAATATTCAAAAGGGGGAAAGCAGTATACAGTCTTTGCAGACCAGGCTCCTTTTCACCCCAATGAATGCCACCTGGCGGATGCCTCCCTGTACTTCGGGGAACCCACTATTTCAATCCCCGATAAAGTCCAAGACAAGGGAAAGCAGAAGGTCGAACCTGAACCAGAAGGAAGCCAACTCTTCACGGTCAATCGTGAGATGTTAAAGCTCCACCAGTTGAGTCTCAAGCCTGCGTCGAAGCCTACGCAAGCAGAAAGAGGCAAGATTGACTTTGAGGCCAACCTCATCAGTCAAGCTATCAACTGCAGTGTACCTCTGCCCCCAAATTGCATTCAACTTCCCTTTGTTAAGGAAGAGCACGGGGTGGAAGAATTGAAGACCTTTGTAGTTTCTTACATACGCGAAGGTCGAAGGAGAGACCGTCACCCGGTTCAGCCGATTGTCTTCTACAGAGGGGACCAAATACCGCCAAGTCCGCCGGAGGACGACTTCGGGTGGGCATCGCCAGCTGACAAGGTGTCAGAGCCTATCCAGGCCATGGCTCATATGCCTGCCCGGCTCAAGCACATGTGCATGAAGCAGGGGATTCCACAGCAGCAAATTTCTGCGCAGAAAACATATTTTTCTAATCGCTGGAATCCTCCACATGTCAGGGGGCAACCTCCATTTTCTCACAAAGACACCCGAGGATTGGGCTATGAGCAGGAGCCAGAATTCCGGGTCCATTATGCTATTAATGCCATAGGGCTCTTATCATCCTCTCGTGAGGAGGCCCGAAAGGAGCCTGCGGCTGAAGAACTCTATCAGGAGTCTATAGAAGCCATGGCGTCTCCTCCGTCAGTGTCCGACGAGGATTCGCAGACAGGAGAAATCTCCTCAACTTCTACTGGCGACTTGGTGATACCAGAGGAGTTTGAGATCTGCGAGATCAGCCCTGACGAAGCTGAAGACTTCGTTGACCTCCAACCAGCTCCACCTGAGCTCGAAGACGGTGGTCAAGCAACTGTTGATGAGTTGGTCGAGGTCAACCTTGGCACTCATGGCGAACATAAGCCCACCTTTGTAAGTGCCCTCCTTAGTGGGGAAGAACGACAGGCATACCAGCAACTCTTGAATGAATTCAGAGACTGCTTTGCCTGGACGTACAAAGAGATGCCGGGCCTTGATCCATCCGTGGCAGAACATGAACTGGCGATACTCCCGACAGCCAAGCCAGTTAAGCAAGCCCAGAGACGCATGCGCCATGAACTGGAGGTGAAGGTGAATGCGGAGGTCGACAAAATGTTAGATGTGGACTTTATAGAGCCATGCAGATACCCTGTGTGGCTCGCCAATATAGTCCCCGTCAAAAAGAAGAACGGCCAAGTCCGAGTCTGCATCGACTTTCGGGATCTGAATAAAGCCTGTCCAAAGGACGACTTCCCAGTCCCGATCATCGAGACGATGGTGGATATGACTACTGGTCATGAGGCCCTGTCTTTTATGGACGGGTCATCTGGTTACAACCAAATCCGTATGGCTGTCAAAGACAAGGATCATACGGCTTTCAGAACCCCAAAAGGCATCTTCAGCTACAAGAGAATGCCATTTGGCTTGAAAAACGCTGGTGCCACATATCAAAGGGCAATGACCAAAATCTTTAATGAGATGCTGCACAATGTTGTCGAATGTTATGTCGACGACCTGGTCGTTAAGTCCAAAAGGCGAGCTAATCACTTAGCCGACCTACGTCGGGTCTTCGAGCGGCTTCGACAATATCAGCTCAAGATGAATCCGATGAAATGCGCCTTTGGAGTCTCCAGCGGCAAGTTCCTCGGTTTTATCGTCAGATACCGAGGGATAGAGATAGATCCTGACAAAATCAGGGCTATCAATGAGCTCCCTCCACCCAGGAACATAACGGAGCTCAGATCTCTGCAGGGAAGGCTCGCTTATATCAGGCGATTCATCTCTAACCTCTCAGGAAGGTGCATGCCCTTCGGCAAATTGATGAAAAAAGGAGCACCCTTTATCTGGGACGAGAGCTGTCAAAAGGCTTTCGAACAACTCAAGGAGTATCTCTTGACTCCACCAGTCTTAGGGGCACCTGTCAGAGGAAAGCCTCTCATTCTTTACATCGCAGCCATGGAGGCTTCCCTTGGGGCTCTCCTGGCCTAAATTAATGAGGAGGGTAAAGAGCAGCCACTATATTATCTCAGCAGGAAGCTGATCGGCCCCGAGTGTCGGTACTCACCTATGGAGAAAATGTGCCTTGCTTTGGTGTTCGCTGTCAAAAAGTTACGGCACTATCTGTTAGTGCACCGAGTGGAGCTCATCTCTAAATGGGACCCGCTCAAGTACCTACTCAGTCAACCTGTCCTCTCTGGAAGGTTAGGGAAATGGGCTCTTATCTTGATGGAGTTCGACATTACATTCGTCCCACGCAAGGCGATCAAGGGACAAGGGATGGCTGATTTTCTTGCTGCACACCCTGCGCCAGCGGAGTCGTTCCTCAACTTCGAACTACCAGACGAGGAGAAGCTGATGCAACCACCTGATGCTGAAGAGGGTGCAGATGTCTCACTCCATCCTGAACGAGAGGTGTTGTCTCTCGGCACACCATGTTGGGAGTTGTATTTTGACGGTGCATCTAGGACCGTTAAGAAGACAGGCGGCCTCGTAAGCTCTGTAGCCGGCGCCGGCATAGTCTTCGTATCCCCTCAAGGGGGTATACTTCATCATTCCTGCGCTCTCATGAAGTCATTGACTAATAATGAGGCGGAATATGAAGCATTAATCATTGGGCTACAGCTAGCGCTGGAAATGGAGCTCAAATGTATTAAAGTGTACGGGGATTCTCAGCTCATTGTCCGTCAAGTCCTCGGTGATTATGATGTGCGGAAAAAGGAGTTGATCCCTTACTTTGAGGCCGTTATGAGGCTTAAAGAAAAGTTCTATCTCTTTGAGATAAGCCATGTGCCGAGGAGTAGTAATTCTCAGGCAGATGCGTTGGCAAAGTTAGCAGCCGCGTTGAAGCTTCCACCTGACGGTGAATTGAATATTACAGTCAGGCACATAAGGCTCATGCCCAGCATGCTTGATGAAGAATCGGGCCTCACCATTTATGAGGTTCACCACCTCGAAGAGGGAAATGATCCAGAGGAAGATGATTGGCGCGAGCCAATTATACAAATCAAGAACGGGCAGTTTCCTCCGGAACGAGCTCGAAGGGTGCAGTTGCTTAGAAGGGCTGCGTCATATCGGTTGCTTGATGGTATTCTCTTCAGGCTCGCCCAGGAAAAGGACCACCCGGTGCTCTTGCGATGTCTCTCACTTAAGGAAGCCAGGACCGTCATGCGGGAGGTCCACTCTGGGTTGTGCAGGGCTCACCAGGCCGGGACGAAGATGAATATCAAACTTAAGGGCTTCTATTGGCCTACTATGTACGAGGACTGTAACCAATACGCTCGCACCTGTTACCAGTGCCAAGCTTTTGGGCCAATCCCTCGGAGGCCTCCAAGTTCTTTACACCCAACGGCTCCTACATGGCCGTTTGCAGAATGGGGCATGGATATAGTGGGACCATTCCCTCCATCCTCTCAAGGGCATAAATTCATTCTAGCAGCCACAGATTATTTTTCTCGCTGGGCTGAGGCTATTCCTCTGCGAGAGGTTACAGGTGAGGCAGTGGCTCGCTTCGTAAGATATCATATTATATACAGATTCGGAGTCCCTAGCCGAATTATTTCAGACAATGGGACGCCCTTCAGAAACAAGACAGTGTATGCACTGGCGGCCAAATTCCACATTGATTGGAGAACCTCCTCGGTTTATAACCCTCAGGCTAATGGTTTAGCGGAGGCTTTCAACAAAACACTTTGCAAGTTGATGGCAAAGATTATAAATGGCCGAAAAAAGGATTGGAGCGAAAAAGTCCACGAAGCCCTCTGGGCCTATCGGACTGTTTATAAAACCCCTACGGGGTGTTCCCCATTTTCACTGGTGTACGGGGCTGAGGCAATCACCCCTGTAGAGATTGAGCTGGCTTCATATCGAGTGGCAGTTCAGGCAGGCCTACCCGGCCAGGAGCAGTCTGAAGTCGAAAGGAGGCTGGAGGAATTATCCTCTTTAGAAGGCAAAAGACTTCAAGCCTATCAGCATTTGCAGATCTACCAAGCTCGCATGGCGCGTGCTTACGACAAGTTAGTCAAGCACCGAGCATTCAAGAAAGGCGACTTGGTCATGCTTAAAGAAAAAGAAGTCATTGCCGGCAAGCCAAGCGGGAAACTCCAACCCAATTGGCGGGGGCCTTACATCATCCAGAAGGTCTTCGAAGGCGGGGCTTACACGGTGGTGGACCACAAAGGCAACAGTCCGTTCCCTCCTCTCAATGGCAAGCACATGAAGCTCTACCATGCGTCACCGCAAGAGTTTCCACAGCAGTCCTCACAGGACAGTACCTCTCGTCAGTGAAGGTTCAAAAAAAATAAAAATAAAAAAAAGGGTTAAAAAAAATACTGATACCCCGGCGGACTCAGTCAGCCTTCAACGGTTGGCTGAGGGTAAAAAGGCCACAGACCCGGTCGAGGTGAAAACCCGAAAGGGCGCCTCGGGCAAAAATGGGCAACCCCTCGGTGTGAAAACCTGAAAGGGCGCACCGGAAAAAGCTAAAGGGGGCCGACCTCGGCGAAAACCCGAAAGGGCGGTGAGGTTGGTAATGTGAAAGAAATTTTTTTTTTCTCTCTCTGTCTATTCTATGGGTGGCTCTAAGTCAATGACTCCACCCCATCTCCACCAAAACATCATATTGATGTCATGGCTAGACCTTACATGTCATTCTATGACACCTAGTCCTACCAACATTTTGAGGTTGTCATATTTTGTCCCATCGGGTATGGCCTCAGTATGCTCTCTCGAGCTGCCAACCGATGTCGTCTTTTGATTCCCTTTTGTCCCATCGGGCATGGCCTCAGTATGCTCTCTCGAGCTGCCAACCGATGTCGTCTTTTGACTCCTTTTTGTCCCATCGCGCATGGCCTCAGTATGCTCTCTCGAGCTGCCAACCGATGTCGTCTTTTGACTCCCTTTTGTCCCATCGGGCATGGCCTCAGTATGCTCTCTCGAGCTGCCAACCGATGTCGTCTTTTGACTCCTTTTTGTCCCATCGGGCATGGCCTCAGTATGCTCTTTCGAGCTGCCAACCGATGTCGTCTTTTGACTCCCTTTTGTCCCATCGGGCATGGCCTCAGTATGCTCTCTCGAGCTGCCAACCGATGTCGTCTTTTGACTCTTCTTTGTCCCATCGGGCATGGCCTCAGTATGCTCTCTCGAGCTGCCAACCGATGTCGTCTTTTGACTCTTCTTTGTCCCATCGGGCATGGCCTCAGTATGCTCTCTCGAGCTGCCAACCGATGTCGTCTTTTGACTCCCTTTTGTCCCATCGGGCATGGCCTCAGTATGCTCTCTCGAGCTGCCAACCGATGTCGTCTTTTGACTCTTCTTTGTCCCATCGGGCATGGCCTCAGTATGCTCTCTCGAGCTGCCAATCGATGTCGTCTTTTGACTCCCTTTTGTCCCATTGGGCATGGCCTCAGTATGCTCTCTCGAGCTGCCAACCGATGTCGTCTTTTGACTCCTTTTTGTCCCATCGGGCATGGCCTCAGTATGCTCTCTCGAGCTGCCAACCGATGTCGTCTTTTGACTCTTCTTTGTCTCACCGGGTTTGGTCTCAGTATGCCCTCTCGGGCTACCAACCCATTTCGCCTTTCGGCTCGTAGATTTGACTCATTCGTCCCACATGGGCTGTCAAATCTACCCATTTGTCCCACTTGTGTGGCATATACGTCCCTACGGGAATGCCACTTTCTCCTCGCCCCCTGGGCGTTATAGGGTCAAAAAAAAAAATGGGGTTAAAAATATTGAGGCCCCAGCGGACTTGATTGTTTCTGTTAGAGGGAACAATCAAGGGTAAAAAGGCTTTAACCCAGCTAGGGTGAAAACCCGAAAGGGCGCCCTAGGCAAAAATGGGTACCCCTCAGTGTGAAAACCCGCAAGGGCGCACTGGAAAAAGCTAAAGGGGGCTGGTCCTGGCGAAAACCCGAAAGGGCGGTAGGGCCGGTAAAGTGAAAAAAAAATTAAAAAAAAATAAAAAAAAGAGGTGAAGACATACATACAGAAAGATGGGAGCAAAATCAGCTACGCTAAAGCTCTGTCTTTCATTTGCCAATGTCAATAATGGAGCCCGAGACAAGCCCTCGGGGAAGATGTACATGGCTGGGGTCTGAATGCAGCCCCACACAAAAAAAAAAGAGAGGAACAAGAAGCCATCAAAGCCCGAGATCAGCCCGCAGGCCGGCAAGAAGAGTCTCCTGCTGTGTCAACGCCTCCCTGACTCCTCCGAGCTCGTGCTGGAACTCCTCTTCCTTCACTCTCAGGAGGTCTTGAGCATCCCGGGCCTCTCGGAGCCGTCGCTGCAGAGCCTCCAACTCCTGCTCCAGCCCGTCCACGTGCGAAGAAGCCACCCGAGACTGCTCCTGAGCTGCCGTCGCCTGCACGGATAGGTGTTCTTGTCTGCTGCGAAGCTCAGATGCTGTCTCCTCTGCCTGCTGAATCAGAGCCTGTAGCTGTAGCCGTCTCGCCTCAGTTGCGTGGCGGCGGGCAAACTCAGCCCATGCATGCTCTAGCCGGGGCATCCACGTATCTCGGGAAAATCCAAATGCGTGATATCCTCGGGTGGAGTTGGCTAAATGCTCCCTCATGACCTCAACTGAGGGAAGCGGGGTCGTCTGCAAGAGGAGCTCGAGGTTTTCAATCAGCCCCGCTTCTAAAGCACTGCCTTGGGGAGCCACCAGAAGCTGAGGTCCCTCTGGCCAGTCTATGCCCAAAGCTGGGAAATCTGCTGGCAAAGACGGGGTATCCTCCCCAGCACCTGAAAAGACAGTTAAGAGGGAACAATGCATTAGCCTCCACAAAAAAAAAAGAGAGGAACAATGAATGGCCCCTCAGGAAGGCCAAGCAAATAGCTAACCTGAGGAAACTTCCGAGGCCGTGTCTGAGACGACCTCTGGTGTAGCATGATCATTAGAGGTCAGCATACTCCCTGCCCCCAGAGGCGGATCGCCGGTCACAGGCATGGACGGCCCTGCCTCCTGCGAAGGCACAACTGAGTCCTCAGAAGCCGCCTCAAGGCTCTCCTCCCCCACTGAGGAAGTCAGTGCAGCATCACCTGTATCTGTGTGGCATAAGGGGCAGAAAGGTCATCAATAAGACACCAACATGAAAATACACAGGGAGGCTGAAGCTTCAATGCTGATTATACCTGACAATAGGGGTGTCGCGTCATCTGGCCCCACTGTCTGATCACCCTCCTGGACAGTGGCCGGCGAACTCTCTTGTAAGGGAACCGTCTCCGGAGCAAGCAGGGGAGTGGATGCAACCACAGAAGTGCCAGCTGCTATTTAGGCAAAAGTGTGGTTAGCTCTATGACTGAGTCTAACCAAACAAAAGGCAAATACGAGGCAGACCGAAGACACACCAGTAATGTCTCTGCCTGTGTCCTCGGCCCGTCCACCAGTGGAAGATAGCAGGCTTGGAGCGAAATCAGGAACCCCAGCATGGTAAACCCCGGCGGCTGAGACTGGGACGCTTGGGGCCCCAATAGAAACTTCTGGGTCAACATCATAGGCCGGAAGCTCAGGGCCAGCCCCAGAGGAGGAGATCAACTTAGCCAGCTCGGCTGTGGAGTTGGCTAACTCAGTGGCTGCACAGAAAGACTGTCAGAGGTTGCAGTGACAAAAGTAATTGTCAACCCCAAAGAGGGTCAATTGAGTTTCTTGGTATACCAGAAACAATGCCCATGTCGCCTCCCTCAGAGGAGCTCAAGGACGAAAGGGAAGGAGCTGTCTCTGTCTCAGAACCAGTGCTGGAGCTGCTATTACTCAAAGAGGTGCTGGAATCCGAAGATGTGTCAGTCCCTTCTTTCTCTCTGGGAGCATAGTGCTCCCTCGGAGGCTCTGTGTAAAAGAGAAAACAGAGTCAGTTAAAAAAAAATAACACCTCACTTGATTCAATGAGTAAGCAAGGAGGAACTATGAATTTCAAATTCACCTGGAATGGGAGAAGGTCTGCTCTCTCCAGTCTGGTCAGCCATACCAGCGGAAGGACAATCCCCTAAGGGGTGGTCCAAGTCCTCCAGCTCCAATGTCAGGTCCTCTGGGACATCTGCATCTGGTATAATTGGCGGAGTCTTATTCGCAGGCCCTGGCGAAAACTGCCCTAGTAGCCTCATCTCTGGGGGAGCTACACACAAGACACTCCTTCAGTAAAACAGAGGCACAATTACAAAACCATACATAAAGGGGTTCATAGTTTCCAACTCACTCAAAGGAGCTCCGTCCCTGGCAGGGGTGGTATCCACCCGAAGGCGTGATGAAGGCTGAATCTCAGCTCCTAAGCCCCCACTATGCCGCCGTTTCGCCGCCGGACTATTATCCACGGGAGGGTGAGCGGGGAGAACATCCTCTGAAGGTGGAGCGTCGGCAACCTCAGCAATTCCTACAATGGAAATATGGCAATCAGCAGTTGACAGCTCCAGAACATTTATATCTTATTATAATGATAATAAATGCAGACGGAGAATCAGAAGGTTCATACCTACCGCCCCTGCATCAAGACTAGGGCGGGTAATCAGCTGATTCGGGTCAATCCGGAGAGCTCTAGCGGCCTGCTCCACGGCGCCCCTCAGTGCCTGAGGTGTAGAAGCCACCTCCAAAGCCGGAATATGGGCTAGCAAGCCTGCACAGCCCACGGCATTGATCACATGGGCCTTCCAGAAAGCGAAGGCCGTGCCCACCAGTGCTCCCTCCGGGATGGACTCCGACAGCTGGGAGTCGTGGGTCAGACCACAGGAGGCCCTCAAGTCTCCCCACCAGGAGTAGCCCGGAGTAGAGCCAGAAGCGCCTTTGCGGCGCGAACTCAAAGTAGAGGCCTCCTCAGACGTCGACCTCAGGGGCCGCAACGCCCCCGTATACTGACTCCTGTCAATGGGCAATGAATGCCCCTGCTCCCGCCATCGACTCTCGATGTCTCGGACCACTGCAGCCAAGCTGGAAAAATGAGCCCTGACGAAGCCGGGATCAAGGAAAAGAGGAGGCAGGTCCTCCCTCTTCAGGCGCTTCTCCTCTGCTGCCCTGATAGTGTCTGCCCGCTCTCTGAAGATGTTGCTGGCTTTAAACCACCAGCGGGCATAGTGAATGTCAAAATGTCCCACCCGGGCCTGGGCCGGAAGAGGGATATGCTCCCTCACGCTGCGGTAAAGAAAGTCCTGCCAGCATGCGGCAACCAAATGCACGTCCTTCTGCTTGTATTGCCTTGATGTCAGAGGTAAATCAACATTGGGTGGAACCGCCTGGTCATAGCCAAAGTTGCGGGCAAATCTGTGCGGGTAGTACGGCTCCAGAGCCACTGTGTAAGAGCGCCGGTAAACCAGCACGCTAGGTCGTATACACACGACCCACTCCCCAAAGGCATGTGGGGAAACAATGCCCTCTGAGGACACTTTGCAGACCACTGAGTCTCCATGTCCCTCCAGATACGGGCGATAAGAACGGGAGTTGTGGTCAAACTCCAAGCTCTCTCCCCTCCTCGTATGAAGGAAAGAAAGTGCTCGCCGGGCACCTGCAAGCTGTGTCACGGCATCCTGATCCTGGTGACCAGCAAAGGCAAAGATAAGCGGAGCCTTTATATTCGGAATGGAGGACCGCTGGGACAGCTCTGGAAGAAGTAGTCCTGCCCAAGCACTCAAATAATGAGTGGGCAGCAAAAGTTTCTTATCTCGCGGGCTGGCATGCGAACTCAAGGCACCCAAGCAGTGGTAGATGTTCGCCAAGGCAGCAGGGGCAAGGGCCAGCCGACGTCCACATGCAAGCAGGCACGCAGGATAGATCACCTCGACCCGGAGCAGCTCCTCTTCCCCATGTGGGAAGACAAAGGTAGACAGCCAGTAAGCTAAATATGCGGCCAAGTACGTCAGTGTAGGTAGCTTCCTGGAATTCCAACCTTGTGCTGGAGCTGGCAAGTGCCGAGGGTTGGATGCAAACTTTATGAGGACCTCTTTACATTGGTCCCAAGTGGCGCCGAACGAAGGGAATTCCTCGTAGAAACAGTACGGCCCGCTGTAGAAGTACATAATCCAGGCGTTAAGAGTAACCCTGGGTGTCCTGGCAGTCTTCTCCTTGCCCACCAGGGCCAAATCTCTCCAAGTCTTCATCAGATAACGGAGGCAGTAAGGTAAAAGATAGTGGCCCGCCCCATCTGAACTGTAAAGGTGGGCGTCATCGAGGCACAGCTCCTCGTAAGCCTGTCCGCTGATCGGCAGGCCCGAAATCCGGCAAAAAGACCACAAATCCAGAGAGGTCTCTCCCTCAGCGGTGACCAGTGTGTTCCAGCGCCTATTCCACCTCTCTACCATAGCCTGGAGCAATCCTGCGTGACAAGGGTATGAATACAAGGCTGCAGTAACAGCGTGACGAATCCCGGCTCTATCCAGAGTGTCACCGTGCACAGTCAATATCCCCCAGAGCCACTCACCTGCACCTCTGTGGAAGCAATGGGAGGGGACGACGGACCAACTCCCGTACCAGCTAGGAACCCTCAGTGAAAGGATTCCTTCCAACATGCAAAGATGGTCATAGCCGTCATGGGCAAAACAGCCTCCGGAGGGAGCCAGATACAGCCCGTCAATCGCTACATCGACGGCCTTATGATGCCCCGCCAAGTGCCACACGGCAGGGGAAGAAGGTGTCGACCTGACCACAGCAGCATCCAGATCCTGGTAGAATCCGAGCCATTTGCTGTCGGGAAACTGGGGCTGCCGCGTAAATCCCCCGGGAAAGCTGGCATATGAATATGTGCAGGTACCTCTCATGCTGTCCCTGCCAGCTAAAATAGCCCTTTCCAGTCGTCGCCGCTGCTCTGGGAGAGAAGGGTCGTCACTATCAAGCCCCGGTGGAATGTAGCTCTGCAAGAAGGCAATCAGATGCCGGTCCACCGGATAGTGAGATGAATATCCCCCAGAACGGTCGTATGCATAAAGTCCGCCTCGGTAGCTGATCCGAGAAGCCTCGACTAAGCCCTCGCCGACAGGGATATCCTCCGTTGGGCCTTCAGCGACCCAAGATGTGCCTTGATCAAGTGCGTCGGAACTGTCAGAGACGACGCGGCGAGGAGGCAAAGGTGGCATGGACTTGTCAGTCCGTTGCACGTAATGCTCATTATGGCCAGCCGCCCTCGACCCCCGTGCGGCAGCACGGCTCCTGCTTGGACGAGCCATGTCTGTGGAGTTTCCAAGAGAGAGAAAAAAATGCATTAGAGATTATGCTGAAAATTATCTCGATGCAGGAGCTATGCTCCAAGCTATAGTCCCTCAGCGGACGTGTTACAACATGTATGTAAGTGCACGGGCCATCCGCCCCTGCCTTCGGCTGTCTCGGATATCCCGTGGGGGGCACTTGTTGTAACCAGAAAATAAATGTATATATACGTTTATATATGTACGCATGTGTGCGTCAAAGGCCCATGCTTACGGCGTTGGCTCGGTCCAACCCGTTCTATCCCGCGGAAGCGAGGAGAACCCGCGATAAACCCACGGAGACTATTATAGTCATGTGGTTCCGGGTTTTAATCAATCAACCCAAGCCCTAAGGGTGTGAAGACGTGCTATGCACATTGTTTTGGTACCTCGACGGCGTGTATCACGTCTCGTAGGATCAAAAACTCCTTCCCCGACGGACGAGCGAGGCGCGGAAGACAACGAACAAGACGAGGAGAAGGCTTTTCCTCTTCCAAGTGGAGTCAAGTGCAGAAACGTCGCTGTCGGAGCCGTACGGAGATTTTTAAAAGAAGCCAAGGGGACTGCCCGGGGGGGGGGGGGAACCCGCCCGGGGTATAAGGCCCCCGGGCGGGTCTCCCCGCGGCTGCGCGCGGGCTGGCAGACCCGCCCGGGGTCTGCCCACCCCGGGCGGGTCCGCCCGGGACCGCGCGCCCCAGGGCGGGTCCGCCCGGGGTGCTGCCCACCCAGGGCGGGTCCGCCCGGGGTGCTGCCCACCCAGGGCGGGTCCGCCCGGGGTGCTGCCCACCCCGGGCGGGTCCGCCCGGGACCGCGCGCCCCCGGGCGGGTCCGCCCGGGGTGCTGCGCCCCCGGGTCGGTCCGCCCGGGGTGCTGCGCATCCGGGTCAGTCTAGTAACTGCCCATTTTCCAAAAAAATTTAATTTTTTGGAGGGAAAGGAACCCGCCCGGGGTCGCCTTGACCCGCCCGGGTCCCACTTCCCCCGGGCCGGTTCCCTACTTTCTATAAATAGACCCCATGGGTTCCAGGACGGACACGAAGGAAGAGGAGGAGAGGTGGACTTGCCTAGACTTCAAGTTCAAGTGGTTCGTTGTTTTTGGTCTGAGTGGGGTAAGTCCCCGGGCCTTGTGTATATGCCCCTACGGGGTATATTTACAATTATGCCCTTCAACGGGCCGTGTTCGTAATGTGTTATGCAACGGAGTGACGGACTTATGCAATTATGTCATTATGTCATTACGATGACAAATTGTAAAAATGTCCTCCTCGAGGTCATGAAAGGCCTAAGTCCTGTAAATTGCAGTTTTACCCTGCAACTTTTGTAATTAGGGGTATGCCCCTACTTCCCGCCATGATGCGGATGTATGTACAGTCGATAATTTGTCGACACCCTCTGTACTCATGTAAAATTATAAGAGCACCTTATTATGCTCGGCATACTTCATTAATGCAATATTGCATATAAATCCTGACTCTCTAAAAACTTGCATACTTACCCCTACTTCTAACCAATTGAACCCGTGAGTGTCTTCTCTAGAACCTCTCGTTGTCGGCTTGGTCTGGGAGTGCTGTTGGCTCAGTCCAGCGCTCGGGGGTCATCTTAAACCTAGGCCTAGGGTTTGGTAAAGTTACCGAAATACCCCTGCGACCTAAGAAGTGATCTAATGGTCTCCTAAACCTTCTGAAAAGGGCCTCAGAGCCTTGGAAGGTTAGTAACCCGGCTTTATGCCTACCCCAGCCCAGAAACTCCTAAATCCCTCTGGTCTGGTTATTTACTAAAATACCCCTAGGTCTAAGACCGCCGCTTAAACCCCAGTGGCCCACTTCAGCGTGTTCAGACAGGGTCCCCGTCAGCTCCCCCGTCCTGTTTTAAGCAAACCTGCCCTATTGGTTAGAGCCTCGAGGAAGAACTTTAAGCCTTCATGTTGTCATTTAATCAAGGGTGTTTGGACATTAAGCCGATGTAAATCAACGTCGACTCCGGTCGGCGGGGAGAGGTCCAGCACTCGAACCTATATCGTCTGATACGACGCGCACCCACGGAACCCTCTCTACGCAGAGGAGTGTTTCTTTTCAAAAAGAACGAAAATCTACCCTTTATCTACGATAAAGGCCGACCCTAGATTTTTTCCGTGTCTCACAGTCGTCCTATAGTTTCATCTCTCCACCTTGCTTCTTCCTTTTGTCCTTCTTGGATCCGTTGGAGATTCTTTCTCTTCAACCACATGTTGTAGTGGCAAAACACAAGTTGCTCCAACCTTGAGGATGTGAGCCCATTCCTTTGCTTTGTATGAATTAAAGAGAAAGTGGATCAATTTCTCTCACACCTGGATGCGGATGTTGTTTGGCTTAAGACCTGGATAACAGCATATGCTAGATTCTCATATCCAGAGGCCTTGCCATAATCCATCCACCAATCAGCTACACATTAAAAGTCTGTTTGTGAATATGATGTGCAAGATTTTGACCAATGAAAAAGAAGTCTAAAGATGTCAATCATAAAATTTACCAGGGCTAAGTAACATCACTGCCCTTTGTGCTCGATGAGTTGCAAAATGAGTCAACTTAAGCCTATAGTCATGCGTCTTATTGCATGCTATAATTGCCCGATCTTCATCATCTAGCATGCGCCGAATGACATTCTTTGCCCCATTTAAGACCTCATCATCATTCTTCACGTTTGGGCCATATTGATACCATGGATTGAAAAAGTGACCTACAGATTGGAAGAGTTGTGTCAATAATGACTTAAGATAGAAGAATAGATATATATGGACATTTTGTTTTGCAAATACCTGCGACATGAAGATCATGGTGGAGAGTTTTTTCTCACCTTTCATCAATTATGTCCCATCACTTTAGATATGTTCTAGGGTTGGATTTTTGAATCTCCTCCTTTGCTCTCTCTATTGCCTCATATAGGTACCCTATGTTGGCCTTCTTATCACCATTTACAATTCTCAAGACTTTGACAATTGGTTCCACCACACTAAGAACCATCTTGGGTTCTTTCCATAGGCCCCTGTTTTCAATCAACTCTTCCACTTTCTTTCCCTTGGTTCGGACTATATGATGGCTGGTAAACAATGAGTCTATATACATGCAAAGATAAGACTATACCAGTCCATCCATCAGTCATTATTGTGCAACCTCTTTCATCCCATATCCGCTCAAAGGACATGATGTATTCCCTCAAGTCACTCACTTCTTGAGATAGGTAAGTGTTGTAGATTTTCTTTGGAGTTGGCCCCGGCACTCCCTTACCAACCTCTGCAATGGTGTCAATCGTGTTCTCGTAGTAAGGCCCCTTGGCGGTATTTTCCGAAACATTGTTGTAGAAGAACCATCTAGAGGCTGCACGACCAATCTTTTCTTTGCAAATCTTCAAATTCTTAAATGCAGCTGTAATGTTTGGCTGCCTGTTCCTCTCCCTAGTAAGATAAGGGCCAATAGGACCCACTCTAGAGTCATCATCCCTAGTCTGACCATGAACCTCTTGATTGATTTCTTATCCATTGCACTGTCTTGTCTAGATCCACTGCCTTTGCCCACATAACGGCATGTTTCCCTATAATACCTGTCGTTAGCAAACGACTTCCTACTAGCCTCCATTCCACGTTGAAGTTCATCTTAAGGGTGACAATTAGACATGGTCAATAGGGTAAAATTGACAAATGGAATTGATCAACATTTATCTTACGTAAGTAAATCTTACTTGGATCATAACCTTCAAATGCAATTGATCTTCTTCTTGTATCTTCCTCATGTTCATGACCAGCCCCATATATATGAATGCCGGGTCCCCCAAATGGACGTGCTAACTCCTCTCTAATTGCATCATTTTTCTTTGCCGTTCTTGCCTTCTCAGCTCGATGCTTGTCCAAAAGAGCTTTGAATTGTGCTCTCACCTCCATCGGAACACGCTCACAACCCTTAACATCTCCTTTTACATGTGCAAGCTGTTGCTTCAAACGAAATACACTGCCGGACATTTCCCTTCCACAATAACGGCATTTAACCTTCCTAGTTGCCATGTCCACGAGTGTGCAATAGTTCCATGCCGGGTCGCCACGTGAGACAGTGGAAGACTCCTCTTATTGTCCACTAGGAGATGCCATACCTTCGACTAATGCAAAGACAAACCAAGGAAAACAATTAAAACAATAGGGGACCATAAAATAATGAAAACACTAATTTGGGGGAACCACTGAAGCTTGCTTTTAAGAAATTGATGCATAATAGTGTTTAGTTAATTTTGGGGTCCAATGAGTGGATACCATAGAGAGTCAAATGAATGGACTTGCTAGCCATTCATGACATCATTCATTTCACTAATTTGGGGGAACCACTGAAGCTTGATTTTAAGAAATTGATGCATAATAGTGTTTAGTTAATTTTGGAGTCCAATGATTTGTCGACTTTCTTGAAAATAAATGGTGCAGGTCCTCGGCACTTTGATGCCTAACCCTGTATCATCTATATGGCCAGACATGAAGGCATGCTCTTTTAACTAGTTTTGTGAAACAGTGTGAGATATCGATATATCTAAAGTTGTCATTACATAGATTGAGCTTGGTCTTTTTTGTATAGTTTTTGGCTCATAAGATCCATTTTCTATTCTGTCATAAGGAGCTTTGGACTTTTAACATTTCCCCATATATAGACAGCTGTTTTTTTCGCAGTTCACTTCTTGCTTTTCTCTGGTCCAAATCTTGAAAGCGAATGGAGAAATATAAAATGAATTACTGGTCCCTTATGATGAATTTTTTTTCTGCATTGTGCAGAGGCTTAACATCTTGGAAGCGTTGGAAGTAGCACACAATAGTGATAGTGATCTCAGAAGTGACATTCTTCATGTTCAGCGTGATTTCAATGAGTAAGTTTCCATGGTGACTTTTTATCCTATTTGATCTGTGCATACTTGCCTGTTACTAGTACATTCGTCTAGGTTCTAGAAATATTGTATAGCTGATCTACATTTCAGTTACCTGTACCATGACGAGGGTGAAAGGTAAGGTTGGAAAGGAGAAAAACTAGAATTTTGCAATGTTGGAGATGTTGCTAGATGATCCCTGGGTGGCCTGCAACTGTTTTGTCTTTGTTGGTGGGTATCGTGGGCAAGGATGGCAGTGTCGGTTTCGGACTCGGTTTCGGCCGGGTCCGAAACCGATACGACTCGGTATCGGTACCGGTTTCGGTTTCGGCCGAAACCGGTTCAAAACAGTTAGAAAAGGGGGCAATCTATGAAAATGTTAGGTTTCGGCCCGAAAACAAGTTAGGTTTCGGCGAAAACAGGTTAGGTTTCGGTCGGTTTCGGACCGAAACCGGACGGTTTCGGTCGGTTTCGGTCCGAAATCATTAAAATATATATTATTTTTGGTATCGACCCTGCTACAGTGCAAATGCCCGTTTCGGTGTCGGTATAGGCCGAAACCGATACGTTTCGGCCGATACTGCCAACAATGATCGTGGGGCAGGAGCAAATGCCATGGTTAGTCATCCTCCTTTGACATTCTATCTGGGAAAGCTGGGTTTTTTCTGAACAGGTGGTCTTGGCAGGAGGTCTCACCTCCCCTGCCGGTGGTCGGCGGGTGCCGTCCTACCTTCTGGTGGGACTAACGGGAGCTGCGACTGTTAGTCTGTCTTCTTCTGGCCAGGGTCCCTCTGGAGTTGCTGGTGAGGGAAGCGGGGCGTAGGGGAGGTCGGATCTATTGTTGCAGCTGGATCAGAGCTGGACTGTTGACCCTCCGGCGGCCGATGCAGATGGAGGTGTGGGGCTTTTGGTGGAAGTGGCTGTGGGGGTTCAGCCATCTCTGCTGTGGTGCCCTACCAGGCACCACTCAGCTGGGAGTCTGGAGGTTCGCACAGTGGACTGGAGCTGCAGTTAGTGGCTGAGGGGGATGGAGGGGAAGTAGGTCTGATTTCAGTGGGTGATGGGCTGAGAGACGGGGGTTTCTTGAGGATGGAGGTAGTGAGAGAGATGTTGAGGATAGTGGAGAATATAGTAGGGGAACAAGTGAGGGAGGTGGCGAATAAGGTGGGCATCTCGTATGCGGCTGCGGAGAAAGATGTGAGTGGGGCTTTCTCTAAAATCCGAAAGAGATGGGAACGAGTATCCGAGCCCAGGCAAAGGTGGAAATGGGAGGGAGGAGAGGGACATCTCAAGTTTTTAATGAGGATTGTCTCAGAATGTGAGGGGGCTTGTGGGGGTGGAGAAGAAGAGGGCGGTGAGGAAGCTGATCCGGAGATGCAAAATTGATATTCTTTTCATTCAAGAAACCGAGTGTAAGAGGATGATGATGTTCTTATGAGGGAGCTTGGTGGTACTAGGCTCTCTATGGGAGTTGCTTCTTCGGCGGTGGGCAGATCCGGGGGGATTATGATACGCTGGAACCCGTTCGAAGTGGAGGAGGTGGGGATGGACAATTAGGTTAGCAAGTGCGCCATTTTCTTACACTTCAGTCAGGTGAGAGATGGCTTCTCCTGGGACTTCATCGGGGTGTATAGCTTACAGTCTAGGGAGGAGAAGCGTCTTCTGTGGGATGATTTGCTTCGCCACCATCTCTCCTCTGATCGACTCTGGTGTGTTGGTGGAGACTTCAATGCAGTGGCTGCTCCTTGGGAGAGGACGGGGGACAGTTTTTACTCAGGTGATATAGAGGACTTCTCAGATTTCATTCAAGAGGCAACTTTGGTGGATGTTGGTATGGCTCATGGTCGGTTTATTTGGTCCAAGTTATGTGCAAATGCTTCTTGCTTGAGGCTGGACAAATTCCTGATGTCTGTGGATTAGGAGGACCACTGCCTTGATGTGTAGGTGCTTCCTTTAGCGAAGTCTACTTCGGATTACAAGCCTATCCTTCTAAAGACCAGTCGGCTGTATGACAGGCGTCACAAGTTTGGGCTTGAGAAGTTCTTGTTCAGAGAGGCTGATTTTATGGAGACTGTTTGTGGTGCTTGAAATGCTCAGGTTATGGTTACCTCTGCTATGGCTACTCTTGTTCGGAAGCTGCAATATATTGCTCAAGTGCTCAAGGCTTGGGGGGCAGATAAAACTCTTCTAGGGAGGGCAGCGAATGATAGAATCCGACGATAGATTGAGGGCTTGGACTGTCTGGAGGGGGCAGGTCTTATGGATGAGGAGGATATGAGTCTTAGGGATTCCTTGAGGGTCCAGTTTGAGGAGATCCTCTCTAGGGAGGAGATCTACTGGAGGCAGAGGTCGAGGGACAAATTAAAGAAGGTGACAGGAACACTGCTTACTTCCAGCATATTGTTTCAGGAAAGGAAGGCAGTTTCGGTTTCGATGTCAGTTTCGGCCGGGTCTGAAACCGAAACCGTTTCGGCCCGAAACCAAATAAAATAATTTTTTTTTCTGCCAACTGAAGGAGTTTCGGTTTCGTCCGGTTTCGGTCGGTAGGTTTTAGATCGTTCCGGTCCGAAATCGATATGTTTTGGGTGAAACGTTTCGGTTTCGGCCAAAGCTGTCATCCATGATTTCAGGGAGAAGGGTCAGCACCATCACTTGTTGTATTAGGGTGGGTGGCCGCTCCTTCTCTTCTAAGGAGGATATTAAGAGGCAGGCGAGAGTCTTTTACTCCATGCTGTTCACATAGGATGAGTACTGCAGGCCGATGATTACAAATGACTTACTTCCTTGCTTTTTCTCTGAGGAGAGGGATGTTATTTTCCAGAGTTTCTCAGAGGAGGAGGTTCATCAGGCGGTCTTCTCTTTTGTAGGGGACAAAGCTCTTGGGCTAGATGGCTTCCCTTTGACTTTCTTCCAAAAGTGTTGGGATGTATCAAAGATGACTTATTGGCTGTTGTGAGGGAGTTTCAGGAGAGGAGGGCACATTTGGGGGGTATCAATAAAACCCTTCTAGTGCTTATTTCTAAGAAGTCAGGTGCTCAAGAGTTTCAGGACTTCAGACCTATTAGCCTGCTGAATGGTGCTTGCAAGATCATCACTAAGATGCTGGTAGGGAGATTGGTTGGGGTCAGATTGGTTGGTCAACAGCTTCCAGGGTGTCTTCATCATGGGTAAACATATCTAGGTTAACTTCTTGGTGGCTCATGAGTGTTTATTTGTTATGAAGACTCGGAGAAAGAAAGAGGTGATCCTGAAGCTGGATTTTGAGAAGGCCTATGAAAGGGTTAATTGACAGTGTCTCTTTAATGTACTGGAGAAGATGGGTTTCGGGGAGAGATGGTTGGTTGGATCATGGCTTGCATTTCTTCAACCTCTTTTACTGTCCCTGTGAATAGGAAGTTGTCTTCCTTCTTCCTCAATGGGAGGGGGCTCCACCAGGGGACCCTATGTCTCCTCTCCTCTTTGTACTTGTGACTAATGTTTTGAGCAGTGTGTGGTAGACAGCTGAGGTCGCTGGTCTGATCAGGGGGGTTTCAGGTTGACAGAGGGAGTCACACTCTTTCTCACTTGCAGTATGTTGATGACACCATCCTGTTCCTAGCTGAGGGAGAGCAGCAACTTTGTATGGTTAGGCTCTTGTTGAGTTTTGTTGAAGGAGGTGACCGACCTAAAAACCAACTTCAATAAGAGCATGCTAATGGGCTTGAATATGGAGGAGTGGCCTCTTCGGAGGGTAGCTTGTATTATGGGGTGCAAGATAGGAGAGTTCCCTATCTCGTACCTTGGTCTCCGTTACCTCAGAGTGCCATTCGTTGTGCATATTGACTTCCTATTGTTAAGAGATAATGAATCGAGACTGACTGGATTGAAGGCAAAACTGTTATCTTTCGGGGGCAGACTTATCTTGTGCAGATTTGTGTTAGATAGTCTTCCTATATATTTTCTTTCCATGTTCCAGATCCCGAAGACAGTGGTGAAGAATATAGAATTCATTCAGGGGAGCTTCTTTTGGAATGACAGTGGAGGGAGATGTAGGGGGTGGCATGACATTACTTGGGGGAGGGTGGCTACTTTCAAGGAAGTGGGAGGGCTGGGGATCAAAGATGTGACGGATTTCAATCTTGCCCTATTGTGCAAGTGACTGTGGAGGTTGGGGGCGGGGGAGGATGGGATGTGGACGCAGGTGATCAGGCTGAGGTACTATAGCAAGAGGAGAGTTTGGGACTTGGGTCATATTCCACAACACAGAATCTCCCCGCTTTGGCGAGATATCTTAGTTTGCAGGGATTTCTTCTCCGTTGGTGTCCGTGTCTGATTAGGAAAAGACGGCCATAGTCTTTTTTGGAAGGAGAGATCGTGTGGAGAGTGGAGACTACACCTTGGAGGCCTCCTTCGCCGGCCTTTTTGCAGTTGTTGATCCCCTTTGGGGACGGTGTCCTAGGCTTTTGACTCTCACCTTCTGGGGTCACCTGGGATCCGATCTTCAGGAGGGACCTCAGTGATGGCGAGATGGACGAGCTCTAAGACCTCTCTCTCCTCCTCCCATTTCATCCTCTACCAAATAGAGGATGAGTGGTCCTCGAGGTAGAGAAAGGAGGGTACTTTCTCCTTCAGCTCTGCCTATGCCATTATCTCAGATGGTGGTGCTCGCTGTAGTCTCTATTATCAGGTCTGGAGACCGAAGAGCCTGCTGAAGGTGAAGCTACTTGCTTGGAGGATTTCGCATGGGAGATTGCCTACTCAGGACAAATTGAGCCGCTTCCTTCCGGAGATCCAACTGTCTTGTTGCTTGTGCGGAGCTGACGTCAAGACCTCGGACCACCTGTTCGTAGGTTGCACCTACTCATAAGAGGTGTGGGGAGAGCTTGCTAGGAGGACTCACACTAGTTTTGGCCGGTACAACTAGGTGCATCAGCTGGCCCTTTAGAGGTGACTGACTATTTGGTGGCTCATTCTCTATGCCACCCTATGGACGTCATGGGGGGAACACAACAGTCGGATTTTTAGGAGGGAGTCGAGAGCTATGGAGTCGGTTGTCTCTTTTGTGTGTAATAAAGTGCGGGAATGGGCTGAGCTCCTTTGTCAAGGGCATTCTCTCAACTCATTTCTTTTTGCTTTATTGGGAGGTTAGAGTGATGCACATTGTCTTTGTGTGGGATTTTGTATAGGGATTTTTTGGGAGCTTTCTGACTACAATTGTTTATCCCTTTTTATATAATACATCAGTGGTACCACTCACTTTCAAAAAAAATGTGTTTTTAGTGGAAATGAAAAGGCATATGCCTCTCATTTACCTCAAAATGCATTGCACCTGACTGATTCACTTAACAAAGATGCATATGCCTCCAGAGTAAATGGCTGCAGGTGCAATGCTCGAGTCCATCAGGTGGCACCATTGCACGTATCGTGGAGGAGGTCTGCATGGTATCGTCCTCTGGACCTCTAGGCTCACTGCAGAATGGGAGATTTTAGAAACTTGTTCCCTGCTGAAATGATTGGCATAGTTTCCTCGGGAAAAGGCAGCTGAAGTCTCCTAGCTAGTTGGGTACCATTCCTTGAAAAATAAGGATAAACATTCGCCAATTGTTATCTTCACCATAATTTTTCCATGGTCAAACACGAGGTAGTATCCTAAGAATCAACATATACTTTTTGGAAAAAGGGGAAACTTTTTATGAAACAAGTAATCAGTAGGTGCTGATGCCATGACATCTAAACATTTTTTATTGTTTTAGTTCCTTGTTTGGCTGCAAGACAATTGTGCTATCAATTTAGCTTCCTAGTCGTTTATGCGCTTAATCCTTCTGCCTTGTTTTTTATTACTTTAATTACACATTCGTTATTGAGCAAGATCTGCAAACCTTAACCATTCTATTTCTTTTCATCCAATGTGTTGCTTGATTTGCATTTAGCACTTTTGTTCACTAGACATGCCACCCAGCTGCTTTGTTCTGGGTTTCCTGGGTGTTTCTTTACTCATCCTGACTAATATTAGATGTTAATAACTATTTTGTTGCCGGACATTGACACTGTTTTCGTTTGGTTCGTAGAAATGACTATGAGATGCTCTTGGCGCTTGATGAGGATAATCATCAACATATGGGTGCTTCTCTCCTTCAAATAAACAGTTTGCCTCAGTCTGTAGTCCAGGTGATTTTTTTTTTTCAAGTTGTATTCCGCGTTTTCCCTGGACAAGTGCCCAGTTTGGCTGTTTTACATTGCAAATGGATGGTCTCATCAAATTGTTATGGATTAATGCATTGGAAGTCATTGCCTTCCAAATTCACTTTCCTTTTACGTGCAGACTGAAAATGTTGAAGAAGCATGTGCCATCTGTCTTGAGAAACCCTCCGTTGGAGACACGATCCGTCATCTGCCGTGCTTGCATAAATTTCACAAAGGCGTAGAAACTCTCGCTACTCTAACACAGTGAGTAATGTCCTGATCAGATTCGTTAAGAGTTCCTGATTCAATTTTCTTGTAATGGCAGTGTATTGACACGTGGCTGAGAAGAAGAACATCGTGCCCAATTTGCAAATCAGAAATTACATAGAAGAGTTCAAAAGCCGATGCTGCAGTCTCTCTCTCCTGATTGTTATAAGCTGCAGATTCTCAGGGACGGACGTCTTTTGTTGGCTTATTTGTGTGGGAATTTGGTGCATTGCCCCGGACGACGACAGGCCAGCCGCTCGTTACCGGACTGTTCCGCTTTTCGGTCCCAAGCTGTCCATATGCACATTCAAAAAATGGCTTTCATTCATGGGACATTATACTGGGTGTTGGTTGAGTTCTAAGCAAGCTTCCGTTGATGAAGCTGGAAAATCATTCATCCTTCCGTATATTCACTGATCCGTTTGGGTGTTGATCTCCATGGTTTGTAGCATATCTTATTCAGTGATTCTTTCCTTTAACAGGACAAATTATGTGGGGTCAACGACTGTTGCCACGCTATCAATTTCCATGATATGATGCCCCCATATGGTGAATGAAAATCTTAAAACCCCACAGGAAGTCACTCGGGAGTATTTTAGTATCCTCCCACCTCCCAGTCTCTTCTCTGTGGTAAAAAGAGGGGAGGAGAAGGGAGGTGTCGAGTGAGGAGGATATAATAGATGTCTCCCGTGTTCACGTATCTTAACCTTGGAACCTTTCTATGCACGAACATGGTAGAATATGATGGTAAAAGTTAAAATAGAATATTAAAAAACTAGATAAGTAACTCCGTCATATGCATAATTCGGGAATGTACCTCTCATATGAGTCTATGTATAGATGTATGTTAATTAAAATGACTAGAGGTGAAGAATTTAGATAGAGTTAAGAAGATATTACTATAATTGCTAATCAATCCGAAAATATTCTTATTGTACAAGTGTAAGTGCAAGAAAAACTTTCCATCATGTTTTTCTCAATGGCAATTAGTCACGGGGGTATTTTTGTACTTGACAATTTAAATGTGCCACAGAGATGCAATATCTCAAATGTTATGTAACATTTCAAAGTGAATGCGAATGACCTAGAATTTCTACTACGAAAAATTGGAAAAAACTAAAATTTGATACTCCCAATGTTGGGTCTCTACTATGATACTATCTATTTGAAGAAGGGCGGATGGATCAAAGGAATAGATTACTATGTGTTTCCTCGTCGGTGTGAGACCCCTCGGGCCTTCTCGTTAATTCTCGTTTTGTTTTGGCTCTCTTTTAAATTTTTAATGATGCACATTGCGCAGAGAGTGCCGTTGCCAAGCATGTAATGTAATATATATCACTCATTGCTTGTGCACCGTGTCACATTAGTAGAGTAATATGTCACGTTACTAATATGTCATATCATACTCTTGATATATATATATATATATATATATATCATATTAAAATGTGATAATACAAAATATTGCTACATAGTGGGCGTTGACAATACGATTAGTACGTGGTGCATAATTGATACATTATCATACTTTTTAAACATTATATATTTTTTTTAAATTAAATAAATTTCATAAAATGAGTTGACTAGCGATTTTATGTTTAAATATGAGGTCTCCGGTAAATATGAGGTCTCCGGTTCAAATCTCACGGGACGTTTGATGACTTTTTATTTGTTTTTAGTTTTCTATAAAGATAGAAGATCAAAAAAACTGTGAAGATGTATGATTTTTTGTTTGTGAGATTTGAATCCAAGAGACATCATACAAATTGATGATGGCAAACCACCTAACTAACTAAGTTAAAACTATTTTTAAATTAATATATATATAATATATATAATATTTTTTCTCTCAATACATAACGATATCAAATTATACTGTATCGTACCGATCACCGGTACAGTCGGTGCAACGTAAGGATAAAAATGTGAGTTTTTTTTACGGATTTTTTTAAAAATAAAACAAAAATGAGATCACCAATGTGGACGAAGTCCGGGCAGTAGTGGTGTCAATGAATCATTGGGATCCAATAATCCGATCCGAATCCGATTGTTATTTTAGATTCGAATCCGACATTTGACCGGAATGTCACCCTTATGTGCATTCTGGGAGAGGTCGGGGCGTCACAATGACCCCGCAAAGGTTGCCCCGAATCCCTCCCTGATCGCGATCGCCTCTCGAGCACGCCTCTCCCATTCTCGCCGCCCCCAGACCTTCCCTGTACTGTTGTGCCTCTCTAGGGTTTCTCCATCGGCGACGATGACGCGACCTCCTCGACGGCCACCCAGCGACGACAAGTGGTATGATGATCTCTCACTCGCTCGCTCGCTCGCTTGATCCTCTCTCGCCCTTAACTGGTCCAGGTGCCAGTACCCCTTCTTTCTCTACCTTTTCTGCTCCTCCCCCACCTCCGGAGAGCTTGTCTCCCCTTCCTTACTCTCTGTTTCTCTGTGATAGATCTATGCTCTCTCTTGTGTATTTTATGTTGGCAATCTCTGGTGGGTAGGAGGGTGGAAAGAGGGGGGGTGCTATGATGATGGTCTTTTGATCTCGTTAATCTGATTTTTTCCCTTGAGGACAACTCACAAATCCATTCTCAAACTTAATCTAAGCACCCCCCAAAGCCTTATCCCTCCATTGTTCCCTCCCCGCCCCCTTTCTTTCGTTTCTATTTCGGTTGTTCTGTTTTGTTGGGCCCTCATAGATTCTGGTTAATCTTAGCTTTAGTCATGAAGTCTTACATTTTTCCCTTCCATTTTTAGTTTGAACATGCTATCTTTTCACCGTTTCATTTCCTCATCTATGTTGTTTTTAACCATGGGATTCAAGGGGAGGGGGGGGGCAATCTTTGGCCTTTGATGTATATTGCCTCTTTTGTTGTTACTCGGGTCACTGGATGACTTTGTGAAAATTTGTTCTTGCGGAATATGCAATGCATGTTCACTGAAAAGAAATGATGCAGTATGGCATGTCTAACATGTTCTTAGGCTTATGTAGCAAAGATTGAGAAACTAACAAGGTTCAAGATGAGTAAATTTATTTATAGGATTAAGTATAAGTTTAGAAAGATGATTAGTTTATTAATTTATGGTCACAACAAATCAATGAAAATATATTCCAGAAATGTATCTTAATGTGTGTGCCCAGAACTGCAATTAGGCTATTGTATATACGCACAATATATGATCTTGTGTGTCTTTATTGTCTCTAATTAGTTAGTCCCCCAACAAGATTAATCATGATGCTATTTATCCATAATGCTTGCATATCAAGTGCCACAACTTGATGGATATGTATATAATTCAAACCGAGGATAGTCTCTTGAGAAAGCCATAAGTACATACATGCCTCACTCATAACATGCACTGGCAGGCATCTGTGCAAGATGCACAACCAGTTTTCCCCACTCAGAGAACTCCATATCTTGCAAACAACCATGGCCTCTACCCTCTTGGCAATCCTTTCATGCGTGGCTCTTATTTTTTGTTTTTAACCTCCATATGTCATCATTCATATTTAGGGATTAACTCCTCCAATTCTGATTTTTAGTTTTCAAATTCTGACATTCCAAAAAAAGGGCATAAGCAACAGTAATCATGGTTATGATACGAGAGTGAGATGTTCTCTGCTATTGACGTGGGCTATGGACCAAGCTATGTCAAGTTTGCAATATATCTCAACCAGTGCCAGACTCAGTTTTATCCAAAACTTTAATGACTATGAGAATGTCCCCATGTTTTTTGAAAAAAATAATCGAAAATATTATCTTAGATTGCAGCTTCTACTTGTTGTGGGGGCAAAGTTAGAGCACATTATTACTCGTTTGGCTCAAGAGATTGCTATGCAACTTACAGATGATATTGAGACAGTGAGGGTGAAGCCATCTGGTGAGCATTTTTAATTGGTTGCACCCTCCTGTAATTGTCCTTTACTTGATTCATTTCATCTTATTTCAAAATTTATTTGAGATAGCATTTTTTTTCTGGATATTGGTGAGTAAAGTGAATTCTATCATTTTAACGCGGAATGGTGATGAGGGTATTGACTGTTCCTTGCTACTCCTCAGTGGACAAACAGTTTTTATGGTTCCTCTGGCAGATACTATCTGACCCTTGAGTCATTAGTTATATTCATGTTCTCCTCTATACATAAATGCAGCAACTATAGATCCACATGATGAGAAGACCCACATGATCATTCCATTCCATGATATTGTTGTAGATTATTATCTCTTTTACCATTGTTTATGTTCTGTCACTTTCAGGCCTTGATGATTAGTTATGTTTTGTTTCTGAAATTTGTCATTTGTATATTTGTGTGTGTATTCTTTCTTTTATTATTATTTTCTCTTTGATTGTTTTCCTCCATCTATTCATTCCTGATATTTTCTTAATTATCCCTGATTTTTTTTGCTATTGTGAAGGGTGTAGATTATAGTGTCATTTTGATTTGAAATTATGACAAGTGGTTCAGAAAGTATAGATTTTGATGTAGATAATACAGAAGCGAGTGTTACTCAACCGTCTAGTGAACCTCCACATAGAGGGAGAAAGCTGAGGTCAAAAATTTGGTTAGACTTTGAGAGGGTTGTAAACGAAGATGAAAGTGGTGTGGCCATTTGTCGATATTGTCAAAAATAATTAGTTGACAAAAGTTCAAGTGGAACAAAACATTTAAGTAACCACGTCATACGTTGCTCTGATGTCTAAAGTTTGAAACGAAGTAAAGGAGATGTAGTAGGAATAGAAACTGAAAAGTCCTCCTTTGTGTTTGATAATGAGAGAAGTAGAGAGGATCTTGCAAAGATGGTTATTGTCCATCAATATCCATTTGTTATGATTGAGCATGCATTCTTTAGAATTTTTTTAAAGAATGTACAACATGAATTACAATTGTTGTCTCGTAACACAATTAAGTCAGATTGTATGAACCTTTATGCCAAAGAGAAATAGAGGACCTATTCCTCACTTGAGAGTCTCAATTGTCGAGTAAGCTTAGCTTCAGACATGTGGACTTCTATTAGCAATGATGGCTACTTGTGCCTAACGTGCCATTATATAGATGGTGATTGGAATTTGAGGAAGAAAATTCTCAACTTTGAGTATGTTGATGAGGCTCCATATAGTCATAGACAGATAACTAAGGTGTTACTTGACAAGTTGTTAGAGTGGAATATTCGTAAGAAATTATTCTCAATTGTGTTAGATAACGCAAATGCTAACAACAAAGCAGTAAAGATGTTACTAAATGATCCAACTTTTACACAATTTTTGTCTCTCGATGGATTAAGATGTAGTGCACACATCTTAAACTTGATTGTGCAAGATGGTTTGAAAGAGATTGATGAAGTCATTTTCAAAGTATGCGAAAGTGTAAAATATGTGAAATTCTCTCAACAAAGGAAGGAGCACTTCATAAAAGCTGCACGAATTGAAAGAGATCCTCATACGTCTCTAATTATATATGTGTCCACGAGATGGAATTCTATACATCTAATGTTAGAGATTGCTGTTGAATTTGAAAATGTCTTCTCATGCTTGCAGTTATATGATCCAGGTTATCCTCATGCACCATTCGCCAATGAATGGAAAAATGTTAAGTTGGTTCTTGAATGTTTAAGTGTCTTTTATGAAGTGATTGAGAGACTATCAGGGACTAAGTTTTCAACTTCCAATCTTTTCTTTGGTGATATCTGCATAATTCACGTTTCTTTGAAACAATGGTGTGTTCATGAGGACTCATTCATTTCTTTGATAGCTTCACAAATATTTTTTAAATTTGAGAAGTATTAGAAAAAAATAAACACACTTCTTGCCATTGCAACTGTTTTGGATCCACGTTTTAAAATGATCATGGTAAAATATTTTTTTGGAAAGATTTATGGTGATGAAACTGATGAGAAGATAGCAGAGGTGAAAATGGGGATAAAAAATCTTTATGATACATGTGTCATTTGAAGGCAAGATCAGTCATGTGAGAGTAAAACTGTTACTATGAGTGCATCTTCTATGACAAGTGTGTCAACGAGACAAATTACCTCATCTTTAAGAAGTGCGTCGACATCTATGTACATGGAGTTTGACTAATATCTTCACCGGTCTTCATTAATTTCATCAGAAAAATCTGATTTGGATGTTGACCTAGAAGAACCAGCAAAATCAGACGATAACTTAGATATTTTGAAGTGGTGGAAAAGTAACTCTTTAAAATATCCAGTGCTTTCATTGATAGCTCGTGATGTGGTGACTATTCCGATGTCCACTGTGGCATCAGAATCAGCTTTTAATATTGGAGTAGGGTGTTGAACAAATATAGAAGCTCATTGGATCATACTACTGTGCAAGTTGCCAAGCTCTGATATGTACTGAAAATTGACTTCGAGAAGATGTTTCTTCAGTCGACAATTCAGAGGAAGATGCACTTTGCTCCATCTTTGTAAGTAGCAAGTATGATGATGAGAGTGAAAATGATATTTAGAAGTTTCTTTTGATGGAGCATTTCTATTTTCTTCAATTTCTGATTAGGTATGATGTTTGCCCTCAATGTTTTGTTCCTTATTATAATTTTTTAAAACAAGTCTTTACACTAACAATGGACACAATGACTTAATTTTGATAGGGGCTTACTCTGAATAAGTTAGAATCGAGATAACGGCAAGCCAGGTATAAATTTTTTTTGTATGTATGTATATATGTTTGTGTATTATATGATGTCTGCCATTCTGTTGTCAGAGAATATGAAGGATGCAACCAATATTGGGTTAAATTTCCTTATCTCATTCTTTGAGCTTTTATCTTTACACCGATTGTTAAAATTTAACCCAATATTGGCTGCATCCATCATATTCTGTATATACAAAGCATATACATACATACAAAAAAATTATACCTGGCTTGTCGTTATCTCGATTCTAACTTATTCAGAGTAAGCCCCTATCAAAATTAAGCCATTATGTCCATTATTAGTGTAAAGACTTACTTTAAAAAATTATAATAGGGAACAAAACAGTGAGGGCATACATCATACCTAATCAGAAATTGAAGAAAATGGAAATGCTCCATCGAAAGAAACTTCTAAGATATCATTTTCACTCTCTCTCATCATCATACTTGCTACTTGCAAAGATGGAGCAAAGTGCATCTTCCTCTGAAGTGTCGACTGAAGAAACATCTTCTCGAAGCCAATTTTCAGTACATATCAGAGCTTGCACAGTAATATGATCCAATGAGCTTCTATATTTGTTCAACACTCTACTCACAGTACTAAAAGCTGATTCTGATGCTACAGTGGACATCGGAATAGCCAACACATCACGAGCTATCAATGAAAGCACTGGATATTTTAAAGAGTTTCTTTTTCACCACTTCAAAATATCTAAATTGCCGTCTGGTTTTGCTGGTTCTTCTAGGTAAGCATCCAAATCAGATTTTTCTGATGAAATTAATGAAGATTGGTGAAGATACTGGTCAAACTCCATGTACATAGATGTCAACACACTTCTTGAAGATGAGATAATTTTTCTCTTTGACACACTTGTCATAGAAGATGCACTCATAGTAACAGTTTTACTCTCACATGACTGGTCTTGCCTTCTAATGGCATATGTATCATAAAGATTTTTTATCTCCATTTTTACCTCTGTTATCTTCTCATCAGTTTCATCACCATAAATCTTTTCAAAAAAATATTTTATCATGATCATTTTAAAATGTGGATCCAAAACAGTTGCAATTGCAAGAAGTGTATTTATTTATTTTTCCAATACTTCTCAAATTTAAAAAATATCCGTGAAGCCATCAAAGAAATGAACGAGTCCTCATGAACACGCCACTGTTTTAAAGAAACGTGAATTATGCAGATATCACCAAAGAAAAGATTGAAAGTTGGAAACTTAGTCCCTGATAGTCTCTCAGTCACTTCATAAAAGACACTTAAACATTCAAGAACCAACTTAACATTTTTCCATTCATTGGCGGATGGTGCATGAGGATAACCTGGATCATATAACTGCAAGCATGAGAAGACATTGTCAAATTCAACAGCCCTCTCTAACATTAGATACATAGAATTCCATCTCGTGGACACATATAAAATTAGAGACTTCTGAGGACCTCTTTCAATTCGTGCAATTTTTATGAAGTTCTTCTTCCTTTGTTGAGAGGATTTCACATATTTTACATTTTCGCGTACTTTGAAAATGACTTCATCAATCTCTTTCAAACCATCTTGCACAATCAAATTTAAGATGTGTGTACTGCATGTTAATCCATCGAGAGGCAAAAATTATGTAAAAGTTGGATCATTTAGTAACATCTTTACTGCTTTGTTGTTAGCACTTGCGTTATCTAACACAATTGAGAACAATTTCTTACGAATATTCCACTCTAACAACTTGTCAAGTAACACCTTAGTTATTTGTCTATGACTATGAGGAGCCTCATCAACATACTCAAAGTTGAGAATTTTCTTCCTCAAATTCCAATCATCATCTATATAATGGCACGTTAGGCACAAGTAGCCATCATTGCTAATAGAAGTCCACATGTCTGAAGCTAAGCTTACTTGACAATTGAGACTCTCAAGTGAGGAATAGGCCCTCTATTTCTCTTTGGCATAAAGGTTCATACAATCTGACTTAATTGTGTTACGAGACAACAATTGTAATTCAGGTTGTACATTCTTTAAAAAAATTCTAAAGAATGCATGCTCAATCATAGCAAATGGATATTGATGGACAATAACTATCTTTGCAAGATCCTCTCTACTTCCCTCATTATCAAACACAAATGAGGACTTTTCAGTTTCAGTTCCTACTACATCTCATTTACTTCGTTTCAAACTTTAGACATCAGAGCAGCGTATGACATGGTTACTTAAATGTTTTGTTCCACTTGAGCTTTTGTCAACTAATTATTTTTGACAATATCGACAAATGGCCACACCACTTCCATCTTCGTTTATAACCCTCTCAAAGTCTAACCAAATTTTTAACCTCAGTTTTCTCTCTCTATGTGGAGGTTCACCAGACGGTTGAGTAATACTCGTTTCTGTATTATCTACATCAAAATCTATACTTTCTGAACCACTTGCCATGATTTCAAATCAAAATGACACTATAATCTACACCTTTCACAATAGCAAAAAAAAATCAGAGATAATTAAGAAAATCTCAGGAATGAATAGACGGAGGAAAACAATCAAAGAGAAAACAATAGTAAAAGAAAGAATACACACAAATATACAAATGACAAATTTCAGAAAAAGAACATAACTAATCATCAAGGCCTGAAAGTGACAGAACATAAACAATGATAAAAGAGATAATAATCTACAGCAATATCATGGAATGGAATGATCATGTGGGTCTTCTCATCATGTGGATCTATAGTTGCTGCATTTATGTATAGAGGAGAACATGAATATATCTAATGGCTCAAGGGTCAGATAGTATCTGCCAGAGGAACCATAAAAATCGTATGTCCACTGAGGAGTAGCAAGGAACAGTCAGTACCCTCATAACCATTCAACGTTGAAATGATAGCATTCACTTTACTTACCGATATCTAGAAGAAAAATGCTATCTCAAATAAATTCTGAAATAAGATGAAATGAATCAAATAAAGGACAATTCCAGGCGGGTGCAATCAATTAAAAATGCTCACCAGATGGCTTCACCCTCACTGTCTCAATATCATCTGTAAGTTGCATAGCTGTCTCTTGAGTCAAACGAGTAATAATGTGCTCTAACTTTGCCCCCACCGCAAGTAGAAGATGCAATCCAAGACAATATTTTTGATTATTTTTTTCAAAAAACATGGAGACATTCTCATAGTCATTAAAGTTTTGGATAAAACTGGATCCGGCACTGGTTGAGATATATTGCAAACTTGACATAGCTTGGTCCATAGCCCACGTCAATAGCATAGAACATCCCACTCTCGTATCATAACCATGATTACTGTTGCTTATGCCCTTTTTTTTGGAATGTCAGAATTTGAAAACTAAAAATCAAAATTGGAGAGTTAATCCCTAAATATGAATGGTGACATATGGAGGTTAAAAACAAAAAATCTGGCTCTGACCCTCGTTGGGTGAAGTAATGCCACCAGCTGGTTGCTATCAGGTGTTTATTCTACCCTCTGTATAATCGCACCCCCAAGGGAAACTCAGCATTTGAGGGTATCCCCTGATCATAACTGAAGTTCCGCGCAAAGCGGTGAGGATAGTAAGACTCCAAAAATGTGCTAGTGCCCTTGCGAAAGACAAGAACACTTTGGCGCGTGCAATACATCCAGTCATCATAAAAGGTCCTGCTCGGGTTGGAAGAATGAGGAAGATGATAAACAACGTTGTCGGGCCCCTCGGTGGTGAAAGGACGATAGTCGCGGGTGACACAAGCAAAATCTCTACCCGGTTGCCCCTGTGTAGGCAAATAAGATAATAACTTTCGAGCACCTGTCAACTGTTACAGAGGGCTCTTATCTGGGCGGTTGCAAAATTGAAAAATCAAAGGAGCTGTAGGGTTGTCCACCCTGACACTGACATAGTCTAGGCAACAACAAACCTGCCCACACACTCAAATAGTGTGTCGCCAGTCGAACACTGCGATCTCGTGGCGAGCTGTAAGCTGTCAGGTTACCCAGGCCGTGATATATGTTTGCCAGGGCGGCAGGCGCAAGGGCAAGCTTCCGACCATCAGCAAGGAGACATGCTAGATAGATCAACTCAAGGCGCACAAAGCCCTCCGCCCCATACGGCACCACAAAGGTAGCTAACCAGTATACCAAAGAAGCTGCCAAATCGGGCTTGTCTGAAAGTTTGCAGGGGTTCCGCCCCTCATTCTTTGGAGCACATAAGTATCTCTTGTTTTCTGGCGGATTGAGAAGCAGTTGATAATATTGATCCAAAGGCTTGTCATCTTCTGCAAAGCTATCTTGAAAACAAAATGGGCCGTTATAAAAATACCCTGACCCTCACAGTGCTTGTTGATGCAGATGGGGTTTTCCCCTTTCCAACGCGAGCTAGGTCTCTCCAAATCTTCATGAAATAGCGGAAGCCGAAAGGTAACCCATAGGAGCCTGCCCCAGTAGAATACTCTCTATGCAAATCATCCAAGCAATTTTTTGTCATACGCGGAATAATGATAATGGATGTTTTTTAGTTTCTTGTTGAAATAGACAATTGGGTGATTTTTTTAAACAAAAACACCACCAATGGCAAGTCCCGAAGCGTCACAAGCCACTTCAAAGACTTTGGAGAAATAAGGTAAGTGCATGACAGGGTCTCAATCATTCTGGCCTTGATTTCCTCAAAGGCTTAGTGGTTACAGTGGTCCACTCAAACTCTCACATTTTCATGCAGTCGGTTATCAGTGCTATGATCTCAGTGAAACCCCTAATGAACTAATGATAAAAGGTGGCTAATTCATGAAAATTATAGACATCATTGATGTTGCGTGGTAATGAAAACTCTCTGATTGTCCTCACCTTCTTTGGATCCGCTAAGACTTCATCAGTAGAGATCACGAATCCGAGGAAACTTACACGGTCAATGCATAAGATACACTTCTTTGAGTTGGCATAGAATTTCTCTGTCCAAAATGTGGTGAAGACTTGACGGAGGTGGTCTAAGTGTAGGTCCTAGCTCCGGCTCTAAATCAAGATGTCGTCAAAATAGACAACTAGGAACTTACCCATGAATGGCCACAACATCTTAATCATGACCCTCATGAAAGCGCTCGGCGTATTGGACAGACAAAAGGCATGACCACCCACATATAGAGAGCATCATTGGTCTTAAAGGTTGTCTTCCATTTGTCCCCGGGTTGAATCCTAATCTGGTGTCTAGTGGTATCCACTCTTCACATTGATCTTAGAAAATATGGTGTCACCATCTATAAGGTCTAGCGTGTCATCCAATCGTGGGGTAGGGAAGAGGTACATGATCGTGATCTTGTTAATAGCACGACTGTCAATACACATACAACATGATCATGATCTTGTTAATAGCATGGCTGTTAATCGTGATCGGTATCCACTCTAACGGTTGTCAGACCTGTTAAGCAATCCACGATTTCGGATCCCTTTTAAAATGGTCCCGATGTTTCACCACCCCTGTTCGATCCCCAAACCCTATGACCCCCGATACCCTTCTTCCTCTCCACCCTCCGGCTCTCGCTAGGGTTTGCACCTGTGACCTGCCATCGCCACTGGGGATGCCGTCTGCAGCCACCATCACCGCTGCTCGTCGCCGCCAGTGCTGCCGTTGAGCTGTCCGCAATCAGCACCGTGGTTGTCCGTCATCACCGACTCGCCGAGGACCTCCGGCTATCGCTGCACCTTCGGCGACCGAGGTATCCTCTCTCTCTCTCCATCTCTGTATGTCTCCTTCCCTCCTATCTCTACTCTCTCCCTGGTCCATCCTTCCCTCTCTCTCTCTCTCTCTCTCTGAGACCGACGAACGACAGTGATAGAGTCGACTCTCTCTGTCTTTCTCCTACTTCCTCGTCCTGTATATCTCTTCCCGTCCCTTCTTCCCCTCCGTCTGTCTCCCCTTCTACCTCTCTCCCGCCCCTTGCTCTCTCTCTCTCTCATTGTCTCTCTATCCTCCCGCCTCTGCTCTCTCTCTCTCTCTCTCTCCCAGAGCACTCCCTCTCTCCCCTGCGGCCGTGCCCCCTCTCTACCCCACCCCCTGCTCTCTCTTTCTCTGTCTGGCAGTCTCACAGAGAGCACCTGCTCTCTCTCCTACGTCCCCTCTCTCCCCCGCCCCCTGCTCTCACATACACACACACTCTCTCTCTCTCTCTCACACACACGGTCACATAAAGAGCACCTGCACTTTCCCCTGCCCCCTGCTCTCACTCTATATCTCTCTCACACAGTCACACAAAGAGCATCTACTCTCTCACCTGCTTCTCTCTCTCTCTCTCTCTCTCTCTCCCCATCCATTAACTTGAGTTGTGTGGATCAGTTGTTTAGTCGACAATGAGGAAATTTAGTTTCAATTTGACATGTCGCTTGGATGCTTTCATTACTGATTAGTTCCTGGCCTTATTTCCTATTGTTTGAGACTGTAATGGCTGTATTGGTGGTTACTATAATAGGGTTTATGTCATACGTCTTCTATTAAAAATTAAACAAGCTTTTTGACAGTTAATTATACATAAGAATGAAATTAATTTTGATATTTTATTGCAATGCCATTTCTATTAGTTTTTATTTATATGCTCATACTAGTATTGTTTCCCATATTTTTCATGATCATGATTATTTTTATATAGAAAATTACATATATATTAATGACCATATTTATTTATGAACTTGACACCTAAGCGACGCTTAGGCGCTCAAGGACCTCAATCTCGTCTTGGTCGCCTTGACAACTATGTTTCAAATACTATAAAATCACTATAAAATAATTTATAACACTCCAAACATAAGAAATGTTATTATATATTATTTTATAACACATCAAACAACCCCCTCAATAGTTTTTAATCTTTGAAACATAACATTTCTAGGTACCATGTTGGAACCTTCCAACCACATATATTTTGTACTTTATATTCGCATTGGTCGACTGATGTGTCATGAATTTCGTACTTTGAAATATGAAGTCAGTTCGTAAGTTGACTCTAATCTTAAACATGCAATTTCATTTCTAATAAGGGTATATATGCAGGAAACCCTCACAAAAACGAGCAATAACTCTCTCAGTTCACCTCCGGCGGTGAGCTCTAGCGAGGAGGCATGGAGGCGCTGGTGAGGAAGTACCAACAGAAGTACAGGAAAGCAAGGGACGAGATGGCGCGCTGGGACGAGCTCCAGTCTCGACTGCTCTCCCACTTCGACAATGCCGCTGCCGTCATCGAAAGGCTAGAGGTGCTCTCCTCCTCTCTCGCTCCCATCTTTCTGTTCATTGCTTTCCATGTTTCCATTTGAATTCGTGGAGCTGAAACAGTAAGCACGCTATTACAAGAAGACGACGAATGATCGTGCGATTTGTGTGGCCCCTTGGTTGGTTCTTTTGATTTTGGTACGAGAAACTGTGATTTACTGTTGAGCGGGATGATTACTTGTGTTCTGGGAAATATGGTCTTCGAACATGTGGTCTGCATCACGTTTTAAAGGCTTGTTTGAAGTCTTAAGTTTAATTAGGAATATAGATGCACTAGATGGGCATGGAGAAGGTTGCCTCCTCCATAAAAAAAGAATTTATGGGTTAGGGGGTGACGGAATTCTTCTTTTCAGCATGGAGGATAATCATGTTCACATTAACCCTGGGGACGGCAGGTCTTTGCAACCCTTTCTTTGCCATTTCATCCCCCTGTTGGTTTGAACTTGGAATATACATCCGCCAACTAGCAATGTGGCCAACTAGAGCCAGATGATGGGAGCACAAAATACATAGTCTCTTAGCATGTCCATGGACATTTTGCAAAATAAACAACTTAAGGTCTTACATGTAGATAAGTGAAGTAAACAACCCCGTCTTTGAATTCAGTAAAATATCAGCAATGGTTTGCTGAATCTTTTGTTGTGATCCAAGATTTTGTATGCAGACACTGTTGATTGAATCCATGGCAGGCTTTGTGAACATGGTCTTGAAATATGTATTTTGTGTAAAAAAAGCTGATCGTCGTGGCAATACTTTCAGTCATATTGGGGAGGATCTAAAATGCTTCTTGGGTTCTCTCTTTGCAGAGAAAGATGGCTATAGCTTTTATTGTTATTCATATTAGGTCACCTTCTGAAAAAAACATATTCTTTTGTATGATCCACTTCCAAAAAGAGGGGGGAGGGGGGCATATAGTCTTATATCAGCTGCTATAGTTGGGAAGTTCATCTCGAAGTTTTTTTTTGGGCTATTTTCCATCATGACTTACTGCTGGAATTCAGATTGCTTGATTGTATTGAATATTTATAAGGGTAAGACTGATTTGATCTTGTAAAGATTCAACAAACTCATAAACTAATCCATTTAGATAGTTTTGTAGCTGTGTTTAACACAGTTTCTTATGGGAAGCATTATCTGCCTAGAGATTTTGGCTGCTAGATTCAACTGCACAGCTTTTGATGGCAAACACACTGGGCACTTAAAAACTGAAAAATACGATGTTCAATTTGAAGTTTCAAAATGGCAAAGGTTCAATTGGAAGCAAGGTTCACGAGCTCGCTATTGAACATGGTCTTGGAATGCCTCAGGAATGAAGTTACATCTAGGTAGTTAAGCTTTACAAGGGTCAGTTTCATTCATTACTATTTACACTCAGGAGTGGTTGTTTCATCTAACTTGAAAAGAAATGTCATCCAAATATATGTAGAGCTTAGCTTTAGGCTTCAGAGGTGTTCCAGCCATCCATGTGGCATTCACCCAACATTGCCTGATGTTTACCAGCTCCAAATCCTGTTCCTTATGTTGAGCCAGCTATTAACTCTATGACTTTGTCCATTTTGTGCTAATGAAATGGTTTTTCCGTTAAGAGATCATGTTTGTTGCTTATCATCTCCTTTGACTTTTGCAACTAGGTGCTTAGGGAGCCAAAACATTATGGCATGCTGACATGTGTTGATGGCATTAGAGAGGCACTCCTGGGGAAGCAGTTGGAAACATTGGAAAGAATTTTTAGCATTATGAAAGACATACTGTAAGTGCCTTTTGTTCATTCCTCAAAATCATTTACTCAAAGTGAACCAAATTAATTTTTAGATTGTAGTAATGAGAGGCATTGCCTGAAAAAATAATTATCTCTAAGAAATATTTAATATTGTTTGCATGTAAGAGCAGAACAGTTTTTGTAGATGCTCTAAGTGAAATTGTTTATGTTACATCAGGGATATTCAAAATACTGTACAACTTAGAGTATGCCTGGATGTAGTTGTAATTTGTACATTAATTGCAAATTAAGAATTTTATGCTGTATGTATGCATCTTTTAGTGAAATTTTGAAGTTTTCCTTTTTCTGGACTACAAGGTAAAATTACTGCTTTAAATTCATTTGAAACTCGCAAATTGGAGCTGAGGATTCTAACAGTCTAACCTTCTCTTCCTCGGGAACTTTCCACATTATAGCTGGCTGCAAGCTGATGCAATCTAACATCATCTATTTCTTTTGGATTTTCCACACAATATATTGCCCTATGAATGTTCTCTTTATTGTTCTATTACATGTGCAAGTTTATAGCACACATTTAGATTGGATATTTTGAAGCATATTCTCTGTGGATCTGAAGATACTCTTCATTTTCCAAAATAGGAAACAATTTCATAGCATTGTACTATCTCTTGATAAGATGACGAGGGATGGGAGCCAACTATTGAGATCTGGATCTACCCCCAATGCTCTCCAGATGAAGATAGGAATTAAACCGAGTCTTGCAGAATGTGTGGATGGGCTCAAGATAATCCACGAGATACACCAATCTGAGTAAGCAAAACTTTTCCAACATCTCCAAATTTGTTTTTCTTCATTTAAATCCTGGAGATTTTATATCACGACTGAGACTTCCCATTTTTCTTGCTAGCATGGAACAGTATGCATATTCTTTATTTGTCCATAGTCATTATATTGATGCCTTTTGGATTGGATTAAGATGATTGACCTTTTTATCTTTTTTTATTTTTATCCTTTTCTACTGGCACAAACATATATATTTGCACACTGTTCATATGGGGACACTATGGTATCCTGTTATGCCTATAGCGTAGATACATTTGTGTTATTGTTGGACCCTAGATTTTTATGATGATTTATCAGTCATTAAAACCTGGTTATATGACAGTGCATGATGGAGATTGATGGAAGAGTTGTTAAACCAGCTAATTCATACAAGCATGCAGGAGAAACCGCTTTATGCATGGAATTAGATCCTTTATATAATGTGTCACCATGAGAAAAGATAAATGCCTACCTTGACACCCCGCTTAGAATTTATACAATACTTGCCGATGATATGGGCCTGCATATGTGTAGCCCTCACATAAATAGCACAGCAGCATGGGAAAGAGTGACAGCAGCAGAGAGCGGAGAAGGATGACGGCAGTGCTAGTTATCAAAAGAAAATAGAAAAGGGTGGCTGATGGGTCTAAAGTAGGGAACATGATGTTATTTGCACGATTTATCAAGGGCCTTCTCATAAAAAAATCCTGCCCCTGCTCACATTGAGACCAAGGAAACTCGATGGGTTCTAAGAAAGCCGTCGCCTCTTTCTCCCTCCTAGATATTGCCTGATGGGCAAGGAGTTATCAAAATCAGAAATTTTCAGTTTTGTGAGGGTTTTCTCACAATCTTGAACTCCTTTTCACTGTAGGACTCAAGGTGCCCATTGGCGCCCCCTCTATCTCTAAAGAATGACCCGATGGTCAAGGAATCAAGAAAGTCAGAAATCCTTATTTTGATGCATTTTTTGCTTAAAAGTTTGTTATCCTACTCACACTCCTGAACATGACCGGATGAGGGTCCATGGTGGAGAGAATACAATTGTTCAATTATCTGTGATTTTTATAACAAAAGCTCAAACCCCTGTTCACGCCTGAAAAGCCCTGTTCACATTGCCCTCTCTCCTCTCTCCTGCCTGATGGGTCAAAGGCAAGGATAAGGTTGCAGATTTGTTTGTTTTATTAGGGTTCTTTGCATAAAATTGCCAACCCTGTTCACATTGAATCCAATGAGGTCTGAGTTTTTAAATACCCATCAACATCTCTCTCTCTCCCCTTGGAAATTGGCCCGATGGGCATGGGAAGAGAGAGACAGGCTATGATTATTCTATTTGAAATCTAAGCAATGCTGCCCATTTTCTCACCTTTATTATATTTATATATATATATATGTAAAAGAAAAGAGAGGAGAAGAAGTGAAAGAGTCCGATGGGAGAAAGAGTCTGATGGTTCTTTGTTCTCTCTCTCTCCCCCCTCTTTTATTTGCAGAAAATATACAAAAGAGTAGAAGAGAAAGAACCTGGAACCCCAGCCTATAGCTTGATGGTTCACTCCTCTCCTTTGGGGGAGGTTGTGAGTTCAAATCTTGCAAGCGTCAGTGGGAGCTGCAGTTTTTCCCACCTCTGCTCTTAACTTACCTATCAAAAAAAAAAAAAAAAAAGAGCCTGATGGCTCTTTTCTCTCATCTCTGCCTCTCCCTCTCTTACTCAGACTCTCTCCTTTATTTATGATATATATATATATATATATATATATATATATATCTAAGCGAAAAAAGAGAAGAGAAAAAGCCCAATTGGTCTTTTCTCTCACCCATGGCTTCTCTCTCACCCGCGGCCTCTCTCTCGTGCGTGCACGCCATGTGGACTCTCTCGCACGCCATGTGGACTCTCTCCACTTTCTCTCCTCTCTAACCAAAAATGGCCTGATTGGTCTTTGGATAAGGAAACAAAAGAGAAAATGGAATTTTCATGGGTTTATCTTAAATTTTCAGAGATCCTTCTCTCACTTGAAAATGGCCCGATGGGTTTGGAAGAGAGAGAAAATGGAAAAAGAATATTTTTCCAAGGGATTTTGCATAAAGTTGCATTTCCGAAAAATTTGCAAGAGGCTGCAATTACCCTCTCCTCTGTGCCTTCTCTTTCTCACCTTAGAAAACGGTCTGATAGGCCTTGGATCGGGAAAAAGGGAGAAAATTCAATTTTTATGGATTTATCTGAAAATTTTTAGAAGTCTCTCACACTTAAAAATGACCCGATGGCCATGGAAGGAGAAAGAAAAGATAAGAACTTATTTTATTTGGGTTTTTATGAAAGGCCAGATTTTTATTTACACTGAAAACATCCGGACAGGGGACTATGCATGCAATTTTCCACACCCCCAGGAGCCTATAAATACTCCCATATGGGGTCCATTTGGATGGAGGAGATGTCCCAGCAAGGTTGGACTCTTGAGGCTCTACTGCTTTCTCTTAGGTGATAGCCATGCCCAGTTAGACTAAGTTTAACCTATGGTCCATGTGGCTTAGACCACTTAGACCATTCATATGGCTCAGATCATTGGGTCCAAATACTCGAATAGATCCAAGTGGCTCGGACGATTGGGTCCAAGTGTCCAAATAGATTCAATTGGTTAGAACCATTGGATCCAAATGCCTTAATTGGCTAATGTGGCTCGGACCATTGGGTCCAAATGTCCAAATAAGCCCAATTGGCTCAGACCATTGGGTCGGCTCGATTGGCTTAGAGACCGTTGCATCCAAATGCCTAAACAGACCCAGTTGGCTTGGAACATTAAGCCCAATTGGCTTGGACTTCTGCCCAAGTAGGCTAACTAGTTGATGTGACTAACCTTTCCAATGGATTTAACCCATTTGATGTAATTTCGATGTAATTATGTAGAAATAATAAATAAAGAATTATTCTTTTATTTATGCGAACTTTTGTGTGCATGAATATTTAATGTTGGTCCTATGGGTGAAATACCTGAAACCCAAACCTTAGTCTAGGTCCTATAGTGACCCAAAGTTATCAAAATACCCTTGATGTGATAAAAATCCCCAAAAATCACAACAATTTACAAAAAATGTAAAATCATCTAAAATTACCAAAATACCTAAAAATGTAAAATCATCTAAAATTATCAAAATACCTAAAAACGTAAAAATCACCCATAATACCTGCAATACCCTTGAAACCCTAAAAAGATGGTCAAAATTACCAAAATACCCTTAATGTCTCAAAATTTCATAAAAATCATGAAAAAATCCGAAAAAATGTTAAATTTTAAAAACACCCCTCCAAACCCTAGATACCCCTAGAATGACCAGAATGCCCTTAATATGTAAAATTTTTGGAATTGCCTTAAAACATACCCTAGGATTTTAAAACCTGCCAGAACTATTAAAATACACATTAAACCTTAAAATGACCCTTCAACCCTTAAATACCCTAACATGATCAAAATGCCCCTAAGATGCAAAATGCCCAGAATTGCTAAAACATATACCTTAGGGTCTTAAAACTTTCCATAGCCATTAAAACACACTTTAAACCCTTTAATGACCCTTAAACACCCCAAAAACATGTAAAATTACTAAAAATGCCCTATGGCCCAAATGACCCCAAATCAACCCAGATCAATTTAAAACTATCTTAAATCCATTATGGACCGGCACATGTGCTTGCGAAGCTTTTGTGAATGGTATGCCTGTGCTATTATGGTTTGATTCCGATTGACATTTTATGAGCAGTTAATCAAAGGTATTTGGCCGTCCAATCGATGTAATTAACATTGATCGAGGTCGGTAGGGAAAGTTCTAACACATGAACCCATAAAACATGACGAATATATAATGTTCTAGGGATTCATTCCAAGTTTCCGAACATGTGCTATGCATACTCCCCTATATTCACACATAACATCAAGAATTTTTTTATGCATGTAAAAAATGTTCCCACAGTTATATACCTAATGGTAATGCAGATGTTTCTTCTCTATTTTTGTTAACAAAGACATCTATTTAGTGTAAGGTATAATTGTTTATGCGTTGTATTCTGTATAGCAGACTCATTAGTGAAAATTTTTAAAGTTGTATCTTGCCTTTTTCATTACCACATAGAAAGAGAAAGTGTCTTACCCATTCATTTGACCACTATAGAATAACTTTCTTTTTCTGATTCTTCTCTTTTGTCTTTGTCATTGATGACTCTACTTGGTTCACCATATTAACTTGCCCTAGTTAGTTTTTCAGGTATATTCTTAAATCATCCTTAATTTCTGCATTGACATGGAGTTCCAGGTCAGTTGAGTATGATTAATTCTTCCACCAAAAAATACTGGATGCCTATTTTATTGTCACTGATTCAGTAGTTTTGTGGATTTCTACTTGTAGTCTGTTATATTATGAAAATGGTTTACCCTGATATGGATACGTTAACGTGTTTCATGTAACCACCTTTCTGTTTCAAGATGATCGATGTTAGATATTACAAAGCAATGATGACATGTGCTATCAATAATATCTTTTTCTCTTGTTTTCTGGTTCATTATGGGATAGAAGTAAATGGTCATGTGATAAGAGGATGGAGATAAGATAGATGAAGTGATCGATGGCCAAGAATAGACTCAAAAACAGTTGTAAGATATAAAGCTCAGCATATTTTATGCAGTTGACTGCTAGACACTGGACTTACCAGTGAATTTAAAATAGGAAGCATTTTCAATAAATTTCATTTTAATCACGTCTTGATGATGTTTCTCATTCATGAAAAATGCATATAATTCACCATTAGCACAACCTTTCTGATTTCTTTTTCGTGAATACTTACATATTTTAATTGATAGTCCAAACCTCTGTTACAACAACAAAACTTTGTGCTTCCATATCAGGATATCATTCTGTGTGCTTCCACTATACATTTTCATGATATTGATCAGGGAAAATGATATACTTGAGGGTATGGGACCATGGGCAGCAATATGATCATCATCTTGCTTTTCCAAAGAATAGCGTCATCTTTGAACTAACATCATCATCATCATCATCAGAGCCTTATCCTAATTATTTGAGGTCGGTTATATGAATCCTGTTCCGCCAAAGATTTCTGTCAAGTGCAATATTCATATTTAAACCCAAGAAACTAATGTCCTTCCTAACAACATCGCACCATCTCATTTTAGGTCTTCCTCGAGCTCTTTTACTAGCATCCATTACTATTCGGTCACATCTTTTAACCGGCGCTGAGTTATGGCGACGAAACACATGTCCAAACTACCTGAGTCTATTTTCTCTCATTTTACTATCAATTGGGACTATCCCTAAGTCCTTACGGATGCACTCATTCATAATCTTGTCCTTCTTAGTCTTGCCACACATCCATCTCAACATCCTCATCTCTGCTACACACATTTTGTGGATGTGTTCCTTTCGTATTGCCCAACACTCGGTACCATATAACAAAGCAGGTCTCACAGTCATTCTATAAAACTTCCATTTGAGTTTCACAGGCATACGACGATCACAAAGGACTCCTGATGCACTTCCCCATCTTAACCAACCTGTCTTAATCCTATGTGTAACGTCATCATAAATCTCTCCATTCTCTTGTATGATGGACCCTAAGTATCGAAAACTATTACTCTTCGAAATGTTATGTCCATCAATTAGAACCATGTCTTCCTGAGCCACTCTCTCGTTACTAAAATTACAATACATAAACTCTGACTTATTCCTACTAATTTTAAAATATTTAGATTAAAGACAAGTCTCCAACGCTCGAACTTAGCATTTAGAGTACCAATACTCTCATCAATTAAAACAATGTCATCTTTGAACTAACGAGTTACCTTAATCCCACATGATTTGTATGGCATCTTGCAATTTCAGCTCCAGCGAAATAGCTGCTCTCCGTCAGCTTTTGGTTGATCAGCCTAACCTTTCTAAAGATGAAGGTAAGAAAGTGGCTTGTCCTTGTTCCATTTAAAAAATGCAAGTACTTCCCAAGTATATTTTGATAGTCTCCTACAGTAGTTCTACCCCATGCGACCGTTGTACTTTTCCTAACTAATTCAGATATTGTTTGTGCAGTACAACAAATTTTGGGCATAATATTTGCTGAAGAGAGTTGACAGTTTTCTGCTTGACTAAATGCTATATCTTCTGGAGTCTATAGAGGGATGAAGCTCCGCTGCTCTGGCATTAACACAGCCATCGCCACAAAGATTCCAGACTGCACACTGAACATCATTGTGATCCATACCTGCTGCTTCAGGTCAAATTTTTAGTCGGGTTCAAGCAAGAGCGGGATGTGTTTTGACGACAGTTTTTTATTAATCTTTCCTCCTGGCTCCAAAACCAGCTGGAGAGCTGGTTCAAGCAATGGAAGATTTGCAGCCATTATGATCTCATGAAGAATATCAATAATTTGGAGCTATATGAGCTCATGAAAAATGACAATAATTTTGCGAACATTGTCGGGACAGCTTATAATTCGTTTCTTGTTAAGCTAAAGGGTCATTCTCATTCCCCTTTAACCCATTTCTACTATTACGGTTTGTCACGTCCCGTACTTTATACCGTCGAGATATTGTCCGCTTTGGTCTATCGGTCTCACGGTTTTATCCCTTTTTAACAGTGATCGGCTCCAGAATGGAGGACTTCCCGGGCAAGTCACCCATCTCAATACTACTCTCCATTAAGCACGTTTAACTTCGGAGTTCTTTTCAAGAATTGAGCCGATACTTGAAAATGCGTCTCGATGATATAGAGTACAATTTTGTTATATTTGAGGGTGTTACGCAATTTTTGGCGATATAAAATGTTGTGGATGATAGCAACTTTCATTGCCGACCTTTCTTGCCTAAAGCAGATGATTCTATACGATGAAGTCTATGGTTCCCTTTGTTTTTTTTTTGGCTTCTTCCAATATCAAATATGCCTATTAATAAGAATTTTGATGTTTCTATTCACAGTAGATGTTGGATTATGTTTTATCAAGTTTGATATTCATGCATCAGAAGAGGTTTAGCCAAAGTAATAGTGGACTAGATCATCTATAAAGCGTGGCAGCTACAGTTAACTTGCAAGAACACAGAACATGATCGTCATCATTGTAGGTCTCCTAGCAATCTGAACGCATCCTAAAGTTTGTGAGATGAAACGACATGGGAAGTTGGATAATTTTTCAACTAGCTGCCATCCTTCCTTTTTGTGTCGAGGGTCCCGAAGAAATACCATTGTGTGGGTATTGAATGAAGGCATTTTGCAGAGTCAACAAAATCCCATATTATTAAGTTTGCCAATGGCTATAACATATCCAAACTTTAGGATATAACGTCAAGGTTGTATTAATAAAATGTATTTATCACACGTTACTTCCTTTGTTTTTATTTCAAATATAATCAATCTTTTAGTTTTCATAATTTGAAATCCATGTGCATATATATGTAGACTAGAACTAAACCTTATGAAATATACCCAATAGGTGGAACAAAAAGGTTTGCAACTTACGACCCTCTTTCCAACGTGTAACTCCCCGTACTGCCAGAAAAGAAAGCTTCTAAATTGCACCAAATAGAGCAACCCCTAAGGACAAAATGGCCCATGAAGAGTAGCTTAGAACAAACGCAGATTTCAGCATCTCTATCCAATGCTACAGAACTTTTAAAATTGGGCAAGACAGAGAACCGAAGTCATTCAATATTCAGGATCATCTTCCTGATTACATTTTGCAAAAATTTCTGTAGACAATCTTCATGTTCACATCGTACAATGAATTTCTATGAATAATCAACTGAGATTTTGCTCATCCATGAATTCTCGAATATTTCCAGAACAAACCAATCAAAATCTTTGGATTTCACTGCACAAGTTAAATTGAAATATATGGATGCTACCCAAGATAAAACTCTTAGCCCACAAGCAGAATGCAGGCTTGGTTTGGTTGACCAATACTCGAGACCAGCTGGCATCAAGGAAAAACTGAGGACGGTGAACAATTTTAGAGCGGCGTAACTCCTTTTCACCAATCATGAGCTGGTTATAACTCAGCGTTCGGGCTGCCCAGCTGGCTGAATAAAATGGCCATATCCATCCCTTGGATCATAGTAGGCATGGCAACTTCATAAGGGCACTCCCCGGAGAACCCAACCTTACCCGATTTCTTTACCTTCTTAATACAACTTTTGAACTTTTCATGACATCTCACGCTCAGTAATCCTGAAAGATTTACAAAGAATGTCAGCATTCACCTTGATAATGATACATTTTCCATGATCTCCTTCACAATAAGTGCAAACTAAAAAAGCGAGATAGCAGTCTGCTACTGAATGGCATGTAACTGAATGTATTCCATATTACGTTAGACTTACGCTTGTACCTACTGCAGTAATAAATAAATATTTAGTGAAGCTATAATTATTATTATTAATGTTGTTATAAATAATACTACTACTCATTGTTGTTATTATTAAAATCTACACTTCTAGGAGTAATATTTAATCACCATCTGCAATAGTATATTAATTGTACAGCAAGATAATGAAACCATTTCATCAGTGAGAAACAATCGCAGGTCAAGAGAAACGCTCATTTTAATTTTCTCATGATTGAAATATGAACCTTGTTGCTAACCAAATTTCAAATGAGAAATCCTCACACAAGAATATCGGGATGGTTAGAAATAAATACCAGCATCATGCAACTATTTATATGCCTCTGCACAGAACAATGCTATCGCCACACACTTGTTACCACTCTCTTTGCCACTCTCAGCTTGGCCATTTGATCATAAGATTAGACAGCTGAGGTGAATAATTTAAGTTAGGTGCTCCCGAGCTGGGGAGCATTGAACTTAAGATCACTTTTGCCACTGTCTGATTTGAAATTTGGACTATGGGAAAAAAGTGTGACAAAAAGGGTGGTAATAAGTGTGGCCCCTAGCATTCCTCTTCAATGTATATCTACCATAAAAACAGAAATGGCTAACCATCAGTTAGAAAATAATGGGATAACCAAGAAAGGAGCATAAAAACTTCCCATCATTACATGTAATACCCATTAGAAGATTTTCCAGGAGAGGGAGAAACTTGCAAAAGTCATGCTCAAACAAACAAAAGTCAACTATACTAGGAAGGCAGAACTTTGTTGGCTCTTTGAAAAACCATATCACCCCGCAACCATATTGGAGTTCAAAGTCCCATCGGCAAATCCATGAGAAACAAAAAATAAAGACTGTTCATGAAATAATAAACATAAACAATCTACCAACATAATATCAAGTAGAGCTGTCCCAACGAACAAGGCCTATGTAGACTGCAGGGTAAAGTTTCTTGAATATCATCAATCTATTCTAATAGAAGTTCAAATTCATAAACAATTCATTAACAAAGAAACCATGAGTAGACCCTAGAAAATGAATTCAAACTGACACCTTGTGTTTTATGAAGAATTGAATCACAGAAACCATTTTTCTGGTTGAGTTTCTTGACATGCAGGGAGGGCAGATGCTTAAACATGTAAAGGTAAAGAATACTTGATCACTTCTAGTGGAGGACTACAACACAAAATCATCATACAACAGGTACTGTTGTTCATAAATGACAATTGTGATTAATTTTAAAGATTTTATGAGCTACTTTTGCAGTTCCACAATCTCAGTAGAGATTAGCTTTAAAGATCATCATTCAACGTTATGAGCTATTTATACGGTTCCACATCTCAGAGAGTAACAAGAAGGTTAAACATCCCTGATGAACAAAGAGCACGTGGATCTCCAGCAGGCTATTTTTCATACATCTTTGTAGGATTTATGGTTAAATTGGACTGACAAATGTAAACGTGTACCCAACATAGTAAATGGATTGAATAGGTACAGGAAGAAGGGAAGAATAAAGGTGAGAGGAAAGGAGATATCCGGATGGTGATAGAAGTATTTCCTGAAAACTTTTGAAGGACACAGACATAGCTCGTAAAAAATCTTCTTTTTCATGGCTAGATCAGGAAATTGCGTCAGAAATTAGAAATTCATAACCGGAGCTGCTTCTGCCAAATTGCCACCTTTTCAGCTTCCCCGCTCTCCATTCCAGAAATGCCAGATCAAGAACAGTAGCAACTAAATTTATCGGAGTGCAAGAGCAGATAAACAAGAAAAAGAACAACTCTTTCATGCATAATATGGAATAGATGGATTGGTTTGGAACAAGGTGAATGCAGGGAGATGCAGGAGCACGGCATAAAAAATCTCACCTTTTTTACCAACACATTCATCATGGACCTGGCAGCAAGCGTCCAGCTCGTCGCAAGGCTTCTCTCCGGGGCAGCCCGTCCACCCCACGCCACAGTACTTGCCGTACCGGATGCCTATGGCTTGAAATACACAAATCAACAAAATAAGCAAACAAGTTCCAATTCCACTCGATTCGTTAACCAACGAAGAAGTTATTTAAGGAAAAAAAAGGAACAAAACTTACTGTTGCAGTTCTCCGCGACGCAGGATTTGCTGCACGTCGCCTGTGAACGAGACAGGAACGAAGCCTATATTAGGTCGGACATCTGAGATGGGAAAACCAGTTGAACGAAAAATGGGGGCGGTCAAAGATATGGAAAAAAAACACGTTTTGATGTGGATGGTGAAAACTATGGCTTTGAGAAAGCACAAGAGGATCTAGAATCTCTCTTTTTGGCAGCTTCCCGAGGAGATGGAAATGTCTCTCTTGCGAGGAAAAATCTGGTGCTTTCAAGAAGGATAGGAGATTAACCTGGGGCTGCGGGGATCGGCGAGGGGCCGCGCCCTCCGACGAGACGAGGAGGAGAAGGAGGACGAGGAGCATGGCGGAGGGACCGTGCGCTCGCCTATGTCCACCCATGGAGGAGAGCGGCACTGTGACGCCACCCTTTTGCTGACTCTCTCCCCTCCCGCGGCGGTGGCAGAGCAGCGGAACGGAGGCAGCGCCAGAAACTCATGTCAGGGGGCCGGGGCCGGGCCCGGGCCGACTTAGGTTGGTCCGAGGGCCTTGGTCGCCATCATTAATATTAAAGTAAGGTCCGACTCGCGTCCCGGTTATGTTAGGTCATGTTAGACTAAATTCGAAATTAATAAAAATATAAAATTTAATTAAACATTAATACGATTTAAATATTTAAGTAAATAATAAAAATAATATATTTAATAATATAAAAAATATAATCTCATTACATTAATTGGAATTTTAATGTTACTTATTTAATTTATTTGAAAAGAGAGTTTTAAATTTTATAAGTAAATAAAATAATATAATTTTAACTGAATAATTTTTAAAATGTGAAAAGAAAACAAAAAAGAGAACGGGTCGGGTCAATTCGCGGGCCAAACTCAAAGTTCGAGTTTGACTCATGGACCTAGTGGGGCCTAACTTTTAGGCCTCATAGAGCCCACGGATTAGAAAAGGTCTTAGGGCCACTTTGGTAATGGGTTAAGTTGGGTTAGGGTGAGTTAACCGGGGTCGGGTAAGTTATTCCTTGTTTGATAATTTTTTTCTTAACCCGGGTCGGATAGGGTTAAAGTGGATTAACTCATTCCTAGAAAATAGGTGGAATGAGTTAATCCACCCGAGTTAGGGTTAGGGGTGGGGTGGGCTAACCCGGGTAAGCCACCCGCCCCTAACCTAACCCGTTACCAAAGTGGCCCTTATAGTCTTACCCGAAATCAGGCCAAGCTCGCGAACTTGTCGGCCCATTGACAGCCCTACCTGCCATCTTCTCCCATATATCTCAACATCTTCTGATTGGATCCGAGAACCCGACTTCTTGTCAACCCAGTCTGCCTCGCCGAGCCAGTCTCCAATCTTTTTTGTCTATGTGATGTCTAAAGAAAAGTTAACGTGGACTTAAAAATTGGGGATAATAAAGGTTGTTGGTGTCTGAGATAAACTTTCTAATGTAAGTTCAGTTTATCCTTAGTTCTAAGGTTAAATTTAAAAATAATTCGTCTCGACATTTTATGGAATGAGTTATCTTAGTAATTAACATCACTCATTTGATTTATTTTATTTACCAAATAATATGATAATGATGATATACACTTGAATGGATTCTTTTTATCCCAATTAAATTAAAATTAAACCTACACCAAACTTGAGCTAAGACGTTGTAAGAGTTTGGGTTTAGATGGCGATGATGCCTTTAAACCATGAGATTGGTCCGAGGGAGCCGTTTGATTGAGATAGAACACCAAATAGTATACCTGTGATCGTATGCTTGTGAAACTCAAAAAGAGATTTTACAGAAGGGCTGTGAGACATGTTTTGTTATATAATACCTACAAAGCAGACGCCAATACAAGACAGTTGCAGACACGTCAAAATTAATACTAAAATGAACAAATCCCATAGCACATCATAATGTCCCAAAGTGGATTTTATTACTGGTTCAATAAGATGATTTTTCGATTTTTTGAATATTTTAATAATTAGCATATGTGACCTGGACGTCAATTCTTTGAATCTATGCCTTCGCAGAGAGGCGTTAATTCTTCAAAAAGAATTAACGTCCTGAGCCAAAACGCCAATTTCATGAATATGCGTCTTCGTAGAGAGGTGCCAATTAATTAACGTAAGCCTCCATGACGTTTTGAATTTTCAGTTCAAATTAAAATTCACAATTTCAGAGGATTTGCGCCTATTTACAGAGGTGCATATTAACTAGCGTCCATATCTTGGACGCCAATTCTCTTGCTATTTTAGATTTTAAATTCGTATTACACGAGAATCAACGCCTCTTTACGAAGATGCTAACTAATTAATGTCTTGTTCACTGACGCCAGTTTTGGTTTTAATTTTGGAAGCCATTTTATTTTCTTATTTTGCCCAATATGTTGCGTCGTTGGCAGTGAGCTCTAATTTAATTAATGTCAACTTCACTGACGCTATTTCTGTTCCGTGTTCGATACGATCGCAACCTCCTCTACATGACTTTCCAAGTAAGATTTGGATCATGTGGTCTTCGATTGAAGGTGAGTCACATCGTGGGGATCTTTCCCTATTCTAAACTCATTGGAACAAGGATTTCTGCCCTATAAATACTCCATTGAAGCCCGATTTGAAGGTTACAAGGCTTTTGAAGTTGAATGCTTTTAAAGATTACAGGAGCTCTTGGTTGAGAGGTTACGTAGAGAAAAGAAGAGATGCTCTTAAACTTACAGAAAGTTTTTAAAGCTTAGAAGATCATGAAGGAATTTCTGAAAACTTTAGAGCTTGAACGAGCTCTCTTCTTCTGTGTTGGAAAGAAGAGGAAGCTGTTGCTTCTCTCTTCTTGCTGCATTGGGAGCTTTGCTTCGGGTTTTGGAGGACCAACCTCCGTTTCTTCACCTCCTCTCTCTCTATTTTTGATTTTTAGTTTAATCTGCATCTGATATTCATCCTTAGCATCCCTTTGCTAAGAGCTTTTATTTTCCCTTAGCATTCATCCTTCCCTCCCTTAGTCTTTTTAAGGGGTTTAAAAAATAAACACACAAGGTGTGTTTATATCCATATTATTTTGCTCTTATTATATTGAGGATTGATACTACACTATTAATTTTTAATCCAATTGTTCTTTGCTTGTCTTTGTTTGTTTTCAAGGATAATCAAGATAAGAACCCTCTTCATCGGTCGGCCGATTAAACGAGGAAGTGGAACTCGAACATCTCCCCGCTTCACAAGATATTTGTGATCACTCCCTTCTTTTTGAGATATTACCTCTCGCGATCACGTTCCATTAGCATCTACATGCTCCCTTTCCCACCACTTTTCCACTTTTATTTTTATTCCTATTAATTGATAATTATTTTCTTTCTTTCTTTTTAATCTTTGTGACATTCACAACCACAACCATGAGTGACTGAAGAACCCATGCACTAGTAACCAGGCTAGATGTGCCCACTAATGTCTTATATCACGTCCATTGTCCCACGCATGGTATACCTCTCCTCCAGGAATGCAGCAGCGGAACATGACCAGATGCGTCCACTGACATCTTATACCACACCACCAATCTCACGCACAGTCCACCTCCCCTCTAGGAGCGCGGCAGTGAGACACAGAACAACTCACTAAGACTAGCTAGGGTCATACACATTAGCACGTGTCTGAAGCCCCCAACTACTTGTGCACATACAGATGGACTGCTCACCGTCTAAGGTTCTATAGTCAGTTTTTCCCCAAACCCATCCTCAAGTTGCAACAGAAGAGGTGGTCCCACGGTAACCAACATACACTGTCTCATAGGAAAACCTTCGACCTTGTGGTCGGTTAGTGCCCTACACCCAGTAAGCTACTACCCTCGACCTCGCGGTCGGTTAGAGCAAGGCACCCAGTAAGCTACACTAGTGGGGTGCCACTCAGAAAGAACTCTAAACCACGCAGTCAAACGAAAACTACCCGTTTACTCACACACGGACTGCAGTACGACACGGCCCTATGCCGCCAAACCATAAGCACACAAGACTGGACAACAAACCAACGGTCATCGGCCTATAAGGGTCACGTGGGAAGAACCCTCCGCAGAATACAAAAGAACCCTCTTCGAAAACACACGATTACATGGGAACAACCCTCCGTGGAACATGGGATCACAAAGGATAGTTGGCACTCTAAATCGGGGCTACCATGAGTCTGGGTGTTGAAACTGCATGGGCGGCCACCTCCCTGGCTGCCCAGCATGCTGGGATAAAGGCACACTGGGCGGCCAACTCCTTGGTTGTTCAGCGCCTGGGCGGCAAGAGGGCTGGCCATCCAGATGACCCAGCCCCTGGGCGGCCATATAACTAGCCGCCCAGTACTCCACTGGGCGGCCAAGGTAGCTGCCTACCAGACTAGGCAACCACATCCCTGGCCGCCCAGAGACTTAGGCGATCGGATACCTGATGGCCAGCTGATTGGGCACCAACACTGGGCGACCAGATACCTAGCCACCCAACTGGGCAAGGCTTCCAACCCCAGCGACCATCAATCTGACTGCCCATTGTGGGGTTTGCCAGGATAGAACCTCAACCAGAGGTTCAATTCCATGCCCCACTCGCCTCCCACAAGGGGGCAAACAATGGGGAAACACTCCTCGCCATCCGAAGCATAAAATAAAAGAAATCTAAATACGAATCACAGCTCGAATAGATAGAAATCCACTTCTCGATCCCCGAGCATGAAGTTCCCTCAAACTCAAAATAAACCATATCTCAGCCTCACCTTGACATGAAACCACGAGAAATTTATAAGGGAAAGGTTGGAATCCATCCCCCTACCTCTCACAAAAGTTTTCGACGTCAAAAACACCGGATCCACGCCAAAAAGTCGAATCTCTCGCGGCCGATCTTCCACCTCCATGAATGAACTGCCACCTCTCCACCGCAGGATCTCACTCTCGCCCTCATCACTTACCGCCACCATCGCCCAGCCACCTCGCCATCCATGCCACCGTCGGCCACCCGGAGAAGGGAAGGAGAGGAGGATGGAACAAAGGAGGAGGAGGACATAAATGGGGAGAGAGAAAGGGGAATGGGTTTATATAGGGTTTGATTTTTAGGGTTTTAAAAATATTAAGAAAGAGAATTTAGCTAATTTTGACCCCACGATCTTCAAAAAATGCGTATCTCACCTGTTACGCCACGGTGACTGAAAAATAAATTAATGTTTCACATTTAGGGATCTGAAGATCCAATATTTAAAAATCCAAATGTTCATAGAAATATAATCTGAAACGCGCGGATATACAAGCCAAGATCCCCGGACACTACAGTCATCATGCGGGGTTTTAACCCCATCCAGTTCCTCCTTACAGAAGGTGATGAGCTCTTTTTGCTTGGACTGGATCGGTTGGTGAGGACCTCACGAGCGTAAGGCTTCCTCTTACGGCTACTATCTCTGCCTCTGATGCTTCCACTAAATATGACCATTATGATGCCTTTGAGTTTCTACTGTTGAGATACCTCAGCTTTTGGCTTGAGTTCCCGCACCGGGCATTTCCTATGATCGTTGACCAGGGTTGTGTAACGACCCAAGATCAAGATATCGGGAAGAACCCGATACCATTCGAATCCTAGCCCGCCGCCCATAAATCGGGAGGGCTTGGAAGGGCTAAAAGGAGTGTGGAGGTACAAAGAAATAGGAAATAAAGCAGACAATTCAATAATTAACCGAAATAATTAAATAACTACAATAACAGAGTCCAGTCCAACAGAAAGTACAGTCTAAGGCAGAGAACGTACCCAACACCGAGTGAACACTCGGCCCAGCGAGTAGACAACTAAGAACCTCCAAACAGCATCCTTGAACCTCGAGGAAGAACCGCCGCACCTGAAAAGCAGGGGTGAGCCTCCTGTCATTGGCTCAGTAGGGATCCCGCGGAACCCCAACCGAGAACAATGGCGGTAGCGGAAAGAAAAGACAGCTACAACTACAGTAGGAACAGCGAACTGGTGGCTGGTCAAAACTCGGCACTACAACTACTCCTACTGTACCGGACAAACACGCCCAGATCTCACAATCGGTAGACTATCGAGCTAACGGGAAAACCTCTAGCTAGGCCGCCAGAAGTGACCATCACGACCTCGCAGTCGTGGACCTAACACCGTCTAGGGAAAACCCTCGGTGATGCTCATCGTAAAACCCCTAGACATCTACCTCGAGAACACTCCCTGAAACAGTCGGGGGAACCACGTCTCGCAGACGGGAAACAAAACCCGAAAATAGGAGAGTCATGTCTCACGTGACAGGAGTACCTACCCACTAGAAGCAAGGCCGGATGCGTCCACCGACGACTTAGTCCACAGCCTCAGGTGCCCCGCTGCAACGCCCCAGGCAGAGACAAAGACATCGTACAAGTAACCACAGAACAAGGGTCTAGCCAGGGTCGTGCTCGTCAGCATGCGTCCAAAGTCCCCGACCACGTGTGCACACACTAACTGACTGCGCTACGTCAGGCCCTCTAGCTGGTTCGTCCTCCCGGCCCGGACTCGAGCCGCCACAATAGGAGGCCCACGGCAACCAGCCTAAAGCCGTCTCTCAGGTAAAGTCTCGTCACCACTCCCTGGTGGGACCACACGCGTGTCGAAAGGCTACGACTAGTGGGGAGTCACTAATGTGACCACTCTCCGAGGAGAAACTTCGAAGATCACGCACGCACATTGCGCGAAAGTCACGAAGAACCAAGTGGCGCCGAGCCATTGGACTCTGGACAGTCCTCTAGACTCACTAAATCCAACGGTCCTTGAGTCACGAGACTCGGGGTCAAGACCATCGTACGCAATGACATAATGCCGTTAATCTAGCCTAATCTCTAGGTCCAAAATCATGGTAGCACGAATACCGAGGTAGCTCACGAGCCACCGAGACCATCCCCTCAAAAGAGAACTCAAGAGACCTCTATCCCCAGGCTGGGTGAGTGGACTCACAGCCCAAGGCCACACACATGGCCCACGTGGAAAGTACAGAAGCATGATTCCCATGGTAGCTCACAAGTAACCACGCCGATTCCCCATCCCAGGGAAAAGCGGGAAACCTCCAGCCCCAGGCTGGGTAACTGGACTCGCAGTCTAAGGCCTTACGCACGACCCGCTCAGAAACTACTTTCGAAAGAATTCACAATGTACGAGGAAGCCCCACCGCACTCACACCGATACACGGTGACTCGATCGAGCGTAACACGAAAGCCCGGAACACATGGGGTCACCCGGATCCACCACACCTATGGGCATGCTAATCGAGATAACGCGGTACCTCCAGACACCCAAAAACACGGTCACGGAACCAACTGGGTGTCCGGGTCACTCACGAGGCCAAAGGTCAACCACTGGGTAACAACCGGGTCGACCTGAGACCAACACACACAAACGGACACGGCGGGCATGAAGAATCGCCTAGCGGTCTACCCCTGGACCGTCAGGGAGCCTAGTGGTCTACCCCTGGACCGCTAAGCCCCTGGAACACATGAACCCCTAGCGGTCACTTCTCGGACCGCTAGGCAGGGTGGCGATCTTTTGCCTGACCGCTAGGCGATGCCTAGCGGTCACTTCTCGGACCACTAGGCAGGGATTGCCTAGCGGTCACTTCTCGGACCACTAGGCAGGGTGGCGGTCTTTTGCCTGACCGCTAGGCGATGACTAGCGGTCTGTTACGAGACCGCTACCCCACCGACCTCGAACGACCAAAACAAGAAATGGCCTAGCCCTGATCGCTACCACGAGCCTGGCGGTCTACACCTAGATCGCTAAACCTCTCAGGCGGTCTATCGCACGACCGCTAAACCAACCGACATAACGGACCCCCTAGCGGTCTCCACATGACCGCTAGCACGCTAGCGGTCACTGGAACGACCGCTAGATCGTCCCGAGCCTGAAAACGGCGGAAACACCAAAAACCCGATCCACGCCCCGATCATCGCCCGATGATGGGGAAACAAAGGGGAATCTATCCCCAAGCCTCCTAGCATGATTCTAAACCCTTAGATCGGTCAAAATCTCCGTTAAAACGGAAGATCCGGCTCACACCCCAAAATCATGGATTTTTTCCAAAACGTGGAAATAAATCCGCTCGGCTCACGATGGCCTACCAAAATCCCGGGAAAGGAAGTACACGAGCTGGGGAACTATCTTCTACCTCCACCGAAGATTTCACCCCCCGAGGACGCCGATCCGCGAAGAAACGCCGTTTAAATCCTCGTCGGTTCACAAATGCACCACCGAGCTTCCGCGCGCCACCGGCCCTCGATCCTCAACCCGTTTCTCGTTCCTCGCCTCCCACCATCGCCGCCTCGCCCTCCTCCGCCACCGTCGGCCATCTGGGGAGAGGGGGGGAGTAAGAGATGAGAGAGAGAGAGAATGAGAGAATGGGGAGAGCGAGGAAAAAAGGGGTTATTTATAGGAAAATCTGGAAATTATGAAAAATATCAAAAATAGGGAAAAATACTCCCCGCGATCCTCGAAAAACGCACAATGTCGTGGTAATGTCCCGGAGTCGAAGAACGCAACGATTCACCCTACACAGGATTCCGAAGGTCCGACAGGCAAAAACACACGTAAACCGCTAAACTCAACTCAGGCCCCACGAAAACGATCCGAAACCCACGGATCCCGATCCGAGAAATATCCTAAAACCTCGGGACATTACAGCCCTCCCCCCTTAAAGGAATTTTATCCTCAAAATTCAGGACTAGCACCAAGTCACAGGAGAAGAATACTGAATCACCTGACAACGCTGCCAGAGCCCCAACACATAACATCTCGATTCTCACGAAAGCTCATATCCTGAGGGACACGGCCAGACTACAATCACAAACGACACCTCGCTCTACATGCCGCGCACACCGGGCATCAGAGCAGACACACCAAAGGACACAGTCCGGCATCATCCCAGTCGCAATGAAGGCCAATCACGACATCATTGCCACCATCTCGCTCACCGAGGAGACACAGTCCTCGTCACGAGAAACGGCTACCGATCCATCCTATGGTCGGCAGACAAATCACACATCAACTTCACAATCAGCTGACCAGTCGCACACCCTTCTCAAGGGAACAACCAATACAGAGCCTCCATCAGCTCACACAACCATCTCAACAGACCGCAACCAGAACATCGGCTCAGCGCCAAGGATTACCTCACACATGGCAAGCTGAAAGCCAAATATATCACTGTGCCAACAATGCCAGAAGACAAACTTCGACAAAGCCTAGATCCCATCCAAAAAAGCACATCACAGAAATGACCACCAAAGGCCTCACTGATACACGGCTCTCACCGTTCACGATGCACAACCAACAACATCTTCTGTCTGTGAAAAGACCATCCACTGGTCGCCAGATACATGTCAACGGGAAACTTTCGTCGGCCCAATAGGCACGATCCAACTCACAACGGACCATCCGCCGACTCACACAGACAATTACCACGTCTCAAGCTGAACTTCTCTCGGACGCCGCATCCGATCTTGATCGTCGCGCCAACTCCACTCTCTCAGGGGAGCACGGCGAAAACAAATGACAAGATCCTGGTGTCTCCGGTCTTCACCTCACTCGATTCAGACTTACAGGGGAACCATTCCATGCTGGTCACAGACCAAGGACCAACATCTCACGACAACGTCCCATCAAGGACTTCCAATCCACAGGCATCACTCTTCCGTCCTGTCTCATCGAACCCTATCTCAAACAATCCAAGTAGACACCTGTCAATCCTGATTCCGCCCTTACCACAGAGCCACGGGACACCACTGGGAAAATTCATGGCACACGTCTCTAGGGGAGGAAAGTGCCAACCAAAACTCACGGCAACCTGGTCGCCAACACCACGACCAATGCACACAAGCCTTCAAACGACACAGATTTTTAGCACAGTTGGGACCTCACCGTCACAATCCGACACGACCATATAACCAATAGACGACGTTGTGGTCGATCACGCTATTAGGCTCACTAGCCGCTCACAGCTACCAACTGGGACCCACAATCTTCAAGAGATCACTTCTCCAAAACACGATCTCCGAGGACACAACCTCTGTAGCGACCCAAGATCCGGATACCGGGAAGAACCCGATACCATTCGAATCCTGGCCCGCCGCCCACGAACCGGGAGGGTTCAGAAGGGCTAAAAGGAGTGTGGAGGTACAAAGAAATAGGAAATAAAGCAGGACAATTCAACAATTAACAGAAATAAATAAACAACTACAACAATAGAGTCCAGTACAACAGAAAGTACAGTCTAAAGCAGTAAAACGTACCACATGCCAACTGAACACTCGGTCCCGTGAGCTGGCAACTAAGAACCTCTGAACAGCATCCTTGAACCTCAAGGAAGAACCGCCGCACCTGAAAAGTAGAGGTGAGCCTCCTATCACTGGCTCAGTAGGGATCCCACCGAACCCCAACCGAGAACAACGGCGGTAGCGGAAAGGAAGGAAACTACAACTACAGCAAGAACAACGAATCGGTGGCCGGTCAAAACTCGGCACTACAGCAACTCCTACTGTACCAAAAAAGTACGCCCCGATCTCACAGTTGGGGAGCTACAGAACTAACGGGAGAACCTCTGGCTACGCCGCCAGAAGTGACCACCACGACCTCGCAGCCATGAACCTAACGCCATCTAGGGAAAACCCTCAGTGACGCTCATCGGAAAACCCCTAGACCTCTACCTCGGAAACACTCCCTGAAACTATCGGGGGAGCCACATCTCGCAGACGGGAAACGAAACCCGAACACAGGAGAGTCACGTCTCACGTGACAGGAGTACCTGCCCACTAGAAGCAAGGCCGGATGCGTCCACTGACGTCTTAGACCGCGCCTCAGGTGTCTCCTTCTGGCCCAGCGGGAACTGAGACACCGTACAAGTGACCACAGAACAAGTGACTAGCTGGGGTCGCGCTCGTCAGCGCGCGTCCAACTGCCCCCAACCACGTGTGCACACACAAACCATGCGTACCAGGTCTGGCCCTCTGACTGGTTTTTCTCTCAGCCAAACTCCGAATGTAAGACGTGGGGCCCTACGAAAACCAATCTAAAACCGTCTCTCGGGGTAGCCTCGCCACCACTCCCTGGTGGGACCACCCGCGTGTCGGAAGGCTATAACTAGTGGGGAGTCACTGGTGTGACCACTCTCCAAGGAGAAACTCTGAGAAACACACACGCACCCTGCGCGAAAGTCGAGAAGAACCAAGTGGTGCCGAGCCACTGGACTCTAGACCGTCCTCTAGACTCACTAAATCCAACGGTCCTTGAGTCACAAGACTCGGGGTCAAGACCGTTGCACCGAACGGCTCTACGCCGTCAATCTGCCCTAACCCTAAGGTCAGAAACCTGGGCACGATGACTCACGAGGCAGTTCACAACCGCCGAGATCATTCTCTCGAAAAGGGAACCGAGAAACCCTCCAGCCCTAGGCTGAGTAATTGGACTCACAGTCCACAGGCCACACACACGGCCCACGTGGAAAACACATAAGCACGATTCCCAAGGTAGCTCACAAGCCGACACGCCGATTCCCATCCCAGGGAAAAGCGGGAAACCTCCAGCCCTAGGCTGGATGACTGGACTCGCAGTCCAAGGCCATACACTTGGCCCAGTCGGGAACCATCTTCCGCAGAAACCCACGACATGCGGTGGAACCTCACCGCACTCACACCGATACACTGTGACTCGATCGAGCGTAACACAAAGTCTGAAACACACACACTCGTGGGCATGCTAATCGAGATAACACGACACCTCCCGACACCCCAGAAACATGGACACGGAACCCACGGGGTGTCTGGGACACTCACAAGGCCGAAGGTCGACCATTGGGTCACAACCGGGTCGACCGGAGACCAACACAATGCGAAACCGACATCGCAAGCATGGAAATCGCCTAGCGGTCTACACTTGGATCGCTAAGGAATGGCTAGTGGTCTAACACTGAACCACTACACACAGAAATCAACCGCTAAACCCTCGGAACACATGTGGACGCACTTTTCGATCGATTAGTTATCGTTGTTCGTTTATTGGTTTATTAAGTGCGTGGGCGTGCCAGTCACGAAGTGCCAATTTATTCGAGCTCCGAAGAGTCCATGGTGCGCTCGATCTGACTAATCAGACGGTTGTGTGGTTCGTGTCGGGACCGAAACTCGCCACGTCATAAAGGTCACGGCGTCATTTACGTCCCCCATACGAGGGAACACCCTTGATTAATCGTCGAGAATCAGGGCCTCATGTCCAGGAAATTAATTGCATAAAAGACCTATTAGGATGCATCGAAATCCCCGTATGGGGATGAGAAGAAAACGTTCGAGATCATGTCGGTCATGTGTTGACCATTTAATGTTCGGACGAATGTCCGGCTCGAGAAAAGCACAATCAGCACGGGAAAACCGTATGTATGCCGGGGTACGGTGAATTTATTGTTCGGAGGAACTGGAAGCATTCGGTTAAATCCCGGTTAAAACAGTCAGAAAACAACAAGTTTGTCAGCCCGGTGCAAGATCGAGTCAGGACCATTCCGGGGGCACCTCCCGTGGTCCAAACGAGGCTTGCGTGGGCGTCGTTAATATTTCCGATGCCGAAGGGCAACGGGAAAGAGTCCCGGGATTAGATTCCAAAACGAAGACGTATACAGAGATAGCTGGCTGCAGGCCGAGGATGTGGGTCAGGCAATGACCATGATTAGGGCGAACCCGTGGTCTAAGCGTAACTTACGAAGGCCTTATCGATATTCCCATGCGTAGGGCTCGGGGGTGACGAGAGCCTTCTCGTTCCGTTCAGATTTTTGTCGGTCATTCATGGACCACTTTATGTTCGGACAAAAGTCGGCATTGAAGGTACGACGTAAACGGAAATAAATCCGTACAAATGTATGCCGAGTTTACGGCAATTTCAATGAAAGAGCGGAAACGAATCCCAATGGGAACGAGTCCGGTTTGACAAACTATCGGCTCAGAGCAATGTCGGATTACGGCCATATTGGGATGGCTCCCAAGGTCCGACCTCGAATTGGAGAGGCGACGTTAATGTTCCCTTTATACCGGGTCTTGAGGAGAACAAGGCTGCGGAGCGGATCTCATCATTTTATTATTATTTAAATTTTTTATCATTATCATTTGTTATTTTTATATTTTTTTGGTGAGTCTGTTATTATTATTCATTTATTTTTATTTTTATTTTTATTTTTATTATTTGCTTATTTATTTATTTATTTATTTATTTTTATTTTTTATTGAATTGATAAGTATTATTACTTATTTTCCCTTTTTATTATTTATTTATTTATTGAGTTTGTCATCATTATTATTTACCCCCTTTTATTACTATAATTTTATTATTATTATTATTATTTATCCCCTTTTTATTGTGAGTCCGTTATTATTATTATTATTTGTTGCATTTGGCACGTGTGTGGAGAGGGTGGTGGGGGGGGGGGGGGTACCGCTGAAAGGCTATGGGGTGCACCGCTGAAGGCTGGGGAGTGCCGTTGGAGGGTTGAAGGGTGTATCGCTGGAGGGCCGGGGAGTGTACCGCTGGAGGGTTGAAGGGTGTACCGCTAGAGGGTTTGGAGGGCCGGGGAGTGTACCGCTGGAGGGTTTGAGGGTGTGCCGCTCAAGGCTAGCCAAGGGAAGTTAGGGGCAATGCCATTGGGGCAGAATCCACGTGAATGGGGTGAGGTTTAAAGGGAGGTTTCTGGCTTGAGGTGTTCAGGTGGAGGGTTCTAAACGGCAGGCTTCCACTTCTATGTCAGGTGATTGAGTCCCAAGCCATGTTCAATAGTCCAGTTCTCTGAATCTTGCATGGTTCCCCTGTCTTAGTTAGAATGTTTTATTGTTGCTCATTTTTATTTGTTTGTTGTTTCATTTTATCTTTTAACATATTGTTATTTCTGACAAAAATTCGGTAGCATCTCCCCTTGACCCGAGATGGAAGGGGAGATACAGGGAACGCGCCCACATGGAGTGGCGGAACCCGACAACTGGAGGTGGGTGCCCGAGAGCGGCAACACCTTAACAAAACCTCGGAAAACTCGGAGGGAACGACGAACGGGAGACCTCCCCAAGGCTGACCGGGGGTGCACCGGGCAAGAAGGAGGGGCTGGGGACTGATGTGTCGGCCAGGGAGCCTGTAGGGGTTGGAGAGGTGTGCCGGGGAAGGGTTAGCCAAGGGGCGTGTCACTGAGGGGCGACAGGGGGGGTCGCTGAGCGGTGTGTGCCGCTGAGGGCACATTAGCAAGCGTGCCGTTGAAGGAGTACATAGAGTGTGTCGGCGAAGGGGTGGCCTGGGCGCGTGCTGGCGAAGCGCCCCATGGGTGTGCCGCTGAAGGCCGCCAGGGGCGTGCCGCTGAAGGGCCCTGGGTGAGAGTGGGCCGTTGAGAGGCCAGGGGGAGTAACTCCCCACAAGCGAACGGGTGAGGGTGAGGGTCAGAGGCCCTACGAGGGAGATACGCCCAGGGGAATAGATCACTGCCGGAGGCCAAACCGATGGGGAAGAAGAGGAAGAGGAAAACGCCAAGGGATGCAAACACGCGAGAAATGTCTTAGAAAGATATCAAAAAATATTCGCAAGCCTTCTATTTCTATTCTCACAAGAGGAATGCCCCGAAGGGACTAATACATTGTAACAAAGGGAAAAAGGGGAAAAAGGGAAAGCAAGAAAGAATAAAACATGGTGGGGGGGGGGGACACCGGCCCTTCTCCTCCCAGACCTCACTCCCTCTCTTCACTCACTCTTCTTCTCTTCTTCTCTTCTATCTTCTTTCCCTTCGCTCAGGCGATGGTGGTCGAGGCGGTAGGCTCCTCTTCTTCTCTTCTCCTCTTCTTTTCTCTCTTCACACAGGGGCTGTGGACGAAGCAGCAGTGGGGGGTGAGAGGCGGGAGCCTCTCCTCTTCTTCTTCTTCTCTTCTTCTTCTTCCTATCTTCTTCTTCTTCTTCTCTTCCCGTCTCTCTGCTGCGTCTGCCTTCTGTCTTCTTTTTTTTTACCGTGGAGAAGGGGGCCTTTTTATATCCTCAGTGGCAGAAGCGCCCGAAGGTGGGAACGATTCGATGGGCATTGAATGGGGGTTGACCTCTCCGTCCTTGGTGGCAGGGGATAGGCAGCATGGCTCTCTCCCCGGGCGACACCTCAGCAAGCCCATTGCGCACTAAGAATCCGTAGGGCGTGGCGCTAAGATTGCTTGCCAGCCGCGCCAGGTGAGGGTCAACCGAAGTGTGCCGCTGAACGGGCGAAAACCCGTGCCGCTGGAGAACCGTGAAAGCGTGCCGCTGGAAGCCTGTAAAAGCGTGCCGCAGAAGGGCTTTGAGGACGTGCCGCTGGGAGGCTTGCAGGCAGATGTGCCGCTGAAGGGCCTCAAGGGCGTGCCGTTGGGGCAGCCCTGGGGGTGTGCCACTGAGACACTTGCAGGAGTGTGCCGCTGAGAGGCACCTGTAGGGTGTGCCGCTGGGGCTGGCCCTGAGTGCGCCATTGAAGGCTGAGGTGAGCGTGCTGTTAAAGGCTTCAGTCAGCGTGCCATTGGGGGGGGCACGAAGGGTGTGTCGCTAAGGGGCCAAGGTGTTGTGCCGTCGGGGGGCCTACTTGGTGTGCCGCTGGAGGGCACGAACTGGGTGTGCCGGTGAAGGGCACAGAGTGGGTGTGCCGTTGGGGGCACCTGATAGCGTGCCGCTAAGGGGCTTCAGGGAGTGTGCCCCTGGAGGGCATAAAGAGTTTACCGTGGAAGGCACTTCAAAGTGTGCAGCTGAAGGGCACTTGAAAGGGCTTCCTTTTCTTCTTTTCTTCTTCTATCTTCTGTTCTATTTTATTCTCTTCTTTATTCACCTGTACGTAAACATAGGGTGAGAAATTTTTAGTGTCCACAACACACGAAGCTCAAACGGTCTTAGCGGTCTAACCCTGGACTGTCAAGGACCCTGGCGATCTATCGTATGGCCGCCAGACTTGAACCGACACAGGGAGACCCCTAGCGGTCTACCCTTGGTCCGATGGGCGCCCTTAGCGGTCTCTGGAACGACCGCCAAGGCATCCCGAACCCGAAACGGCGGGAAACGCCTCAAAAACCCGATCCACGCCCCAATCACCCCTGGGTGATGGGGAAACAAAGGGGAATCCATCCCCAAGCCTCCTAGCACACATCTATGCCCTTAGATCGGTCAAAAATCTCACGAAACGGGAGATCCGGCTCACACCCCAAAATCATGAATTTTTCCCAAAATGCTCAAATAAGCCTGCTCAGCTCACCACGGCCTACAAAACTCGCGAAAAATAAGTGCACGAGCTGAGGGTCCATCTCCCTACCTCCACCGAAGATTTCGTGACCTGAGGTCGCCGCTCCGCGAAGAAATGCCGTTTAAACCCTCGCCGGTTCACGAGCGCACCACCGAGCTCCCACGCACCACCGGCCCTCGATCCTCGACCCGTTCCTCGTTCCTCACCTCCCATCATCGCCGCCTCGCCCTCCTCTGCCACCGTCAGCCGCCCGGGGAGAGGGGGAGAGAAAGAGATGAGAGAGGGTGAGAAAGAGAGAGTGGGAAGAGAGAGAGGAAAATGGGTTAATATATATAGAAAAATCCAAAAATTATGGAAATGCAGAAAAATACTAAAAATTACCTCCGCGATCTGGGGAAGAGCACAACACACTGGTCACGTCCCGGAGTCGGAGAACGCCACGGTTCACCCTGCACAGTGTTCCGAAGGCACATCAGGGAAAAACACATGTAAAGCACAAAACACACTCTAGGACCCACGAAAATGATCCGAAAAATATCTGAAAAAAAATTCAAAAAATCTGAAGCATTACAACGCTCCCCCCTTAAAAAAAATTTGTCATTGAAATTCAGGACAAACGCGGGAACACAGGGGAAGAAAGCCTTAACCAACTGACAACGACATCAGAGCCCCAGCGTAGAAAATCTCGATTCTCACAAAAGCTCCTATCGTGAGGGACACGGCCAGACTACAATCACGAACGACATCTCGCTCCGCATGCTGCGCACACCGACCATCAGAGCAGGCATAACACAATAGCACAAGTCTGACACCACCTCAGACAACGCGAGAACCAATCATGGCACCGCTGCCACCCTCTCGCTCACCGAGGAGACACAACCCTCGTCACGAGAAACAGCTACCGAAAGCCTCACTGATACGCAGCTCTCACCAATCCCGATGCGTAACCACCAGCATATTCCGTCTGTGAAAGACCACACACCGGTCACCAGACAACCGTCAACAGGAAACCTTCCACCGGCCCAACAGGCACAATCCAACTCATAACAGGCCATCCACTGACTCACACAGATAATTTTCTCGAGCTGCACTCCTCTCGAACACCGCGTCCGATCTTGATCATCGCGCCAACTCGATCCTCTCGGGGAGCATGATGGAACCAAAAGACAAGATCCTGGTGTCTTCGGTCATCACCTCACTCGACTCAGACTTACAGGGGAACCATCCCATGCTGGTCACAGACCAAGGACAACCATTGCGACACCAACATCCCATCAAGGACCTCCAACCACAGGCGTCACTCTTCCGTCCCGTCTCATCGAATCCTATCTCAAACAATCCAAGTGGACACCTGCCAATCCCGATTCCACCCTCATCACAGAGCCACAGGACACCACCGGAATAATTCATGGCACACATCTCTAGGGGAGGAAAGTGCCATCCAAAATTACAGTAACCTGGTCGCCAACACCACGACCAATGCACTCTGGGTCCCCGGTCAATTATATCTCACTGTCACAATCTGACACGACCATATAACCAGCAGACGCTGCCGTGGTCGATCACACGGTTAGGCTTACCAGCCACTCACAGTTACCAACCGGAACCCACAATCTCTCAGAGATCGCTTCCTCAAGAACACGATCTCATCCGAGGACACAACCTCCAATACAAGTCGGGCACCAAGCCACCGACTCTAACCAACACGTCCTCGACCTCTGTCAGGCGACATCCTCGACAACCCCCATCTGGGTCTAACACCGACGCCTGATACGGCTTTCATCATATGAACAGGGTACTCATGCTGCACACTTGCCAACATTTTTCCCCAACACTCCATCCTGCCAGTGCCATGAACCATAATGCCTCGAGCAACGGCACGGCAACAACACGCCTCACACAGAGGAACCAATCCTCCAATGCTCAACGCAACCTCAGGAATCCGCCCGTAGCACCCAACGCTACGATCCTGAACATGTGGGTTATGCGCCCACCACGCTTCCGCTGCGCACTCTGATCCACGCTCGCACAACCAACACGGCAACTCGGGACTCGCCATCCCGACAATCCACAACTCAGCTGGCCAACCTCAGAAAATAGGGTGAGGAAAGCTCCATTACCTCGGACCCTTAGCACATGTTCACTGCCAAAACTGGCAATCCTCTGCAAATATGCAGACTCCGAACTGCCACGCATCGGAAAGTTCGAACACCAGCCAAGAATGCAAACACCGCCCAACTAGCACTCGTCCTTCCGGAACAACGCCAGCACCCTTACACACCAGGGGAAATGGGCACAACTCTCGCAGGCAACCACCTTGCCAAAACACGGATCACGTCTCGCACGGACTTCATGGTACACAAAGGCCAACCAATCCGGACACGCAATGCAAGACGACAAACCTTAGCTAAACACAATCTCTCCAACCAAAGGAGAAACCAACACTCCTCTGACCAATTGGAGAAACCTCCACGCTCGACCTGACTTCAAACCTCGCGCACGCTAGGAACAACACCTTCCAGCACCGAGAAAACCATTACCTCATCAGGTCAGCACCTCTGACACACTCATCGAGTGTCACGTCGGACCACGATCACAGCATCTCTCGATGCACCACCACTGCAATTCTTTGAACTGTAGCACGCCACGTCAAGAGCCGCACACGAGCCATAATCGACAACCGTCAATGCTCATCCTCGAGTCCCGAACTCACCACAGAACCTTCTCATCTCAAACCAAATCCAGGGCAAACACAACCCATTCGCACACAAGAGCGCATGAGCAAGACTTACTGGGACACCACAGCCCAATCCTGCCCCAAAATCCGCAAGAATAACCGGGACCGACATGTCATTTCTGACACCACAGAGCACGACGAGGGCATCAGGCTCGAAAATCAGCAACTCACCGAGAAGATCCTCCGCTCACCCGAGCGCACCTCTCGATCAGAACACCCACTCTGCCACCTTAAACCATGACCTTAACACCTCAGGGGCTGGATAAACCTCAAGCTGGAGTGGCCAAACTCGACAATAGCTCCCTCAGAGCACGCTCACGGCCACTTAACCACAAGCAATCCTCGCCAGTCACCTGACCTCGCAGCAAACACCAACACAGCACCGCAGCAACACACCTGCCGGCAACCTCTGCCCAACACAGCACAACCGGGGTCACAACTGATTAGGGAGAAATCTCTCGACCTCGATACACAAACCCCATGCCGACATTCCAGCAGAAGCTGCAACCGCCTTCACAGCACCAGCGCCACGCACTCAAGCTCCCAAACGACAAACAAAGCAGAAAACATGCACGAAACCCTATGCCAACTACCGACTGTACTAGACTTTATGGACTCTGATCACTACTATATCTCGAATTCCCATGTACGTCCACAACAACTGCTCTGATACCATCTGTAGCGACCCAAGATCCAGATACTGGGAAGAACCCGATACCATTCGAATCCAGGCACGCCGCCCACGAACCGGGAGGGTTCGAAAGGGCTAAAAGGAGTGTGGAGGTACAAAGAAATAGGAAATAAAGTAGGATAATTCAACAATTAACAGAAATAAATAAATAACTACAACAACAGAGTCCATTCCAACAGAAAGTATAGTCTAAAATAATAAAACGTACCACATGCCAAGTGAACACTCGGCCCGGTGAGCTGGCAACTAAGAACCTCTGAACAGTATCCTCGAACCTCGAGGAAGAACCATCGCACCTGAAAAGTAGGGGTGAGCCTCCTGTCACTGGCTCAGTAGGGATCCCGCGGAACCCCAACCGAGAACAACGGCGGTAGCAAAAAGGAAAGCAACTACAACTACAGCAAGAACAGCGAATCGGTGGCCGGTCAAAACTCGGCACTACAGCTACTCCTACTGTACCGGAAAAGTACATATCGATCTCACAGTCGGGGAACTACAGAACTAACGGGAGAACCTCTGGCTACGTCGCCAGAAGTGACCACCACGACCTCGCAGTCGTGAACCTAACGCCGTCTAGGGAAAACCCTCGGTGACGCTCACTGGAAAACCCCTAGACCTCTACCTCGGGAACACTCCCTGAAACAGTCGGGGGAACCACGTCTCGCAGACGGGAAATAAAACCTGAAAACAAGAGAGTCACGTCTCACGTGACAGGAGTACCTGCACACCAGAAGTAAGGCCGGATGCGTCCACTGACATCTTAGACCGTGCCTCAGGTGTCTCATTCCGGCCCAGCGGGAACTGAGACACAGTACAAGTAACCACAGAACAAGTGACTAGCTAGGGTCGCGCTCGTCAACGCAGGTCCAACTGCCCCCAACCACGTGTGCACACACAGACCATGCGTCCCAGGTCTGGCCCTCTGACTGGTTTTTCCCTCAGCCGGACTCTGGCTGCAAGACGTGGGGCCCTACGGAAACCAGTCTAAAACTGTCTCTCGGGGTAGCCTCGCCACCACTCCCGTGTCGGAAGGCTATGACTAGTGGGGAGTCACTGGTGTGACCACTCTCCAAGGAGAAACTTCGATAGACACGTACACACCCTGTGCGAAAGTCGAGAAGAACCAAATGGCACCGAGCCACTGGACTCTGGACAGTCCTCTAGACTCACTAAATCCAACGGTCCTTGAGTTACAAGACTCGGGGTCAAGACCGTTGCACCGAACGGCTCTACGCCATCAATCTGCCCTAACCCTAAGGTTAGAAACCTGGGCACGATGACTCACGAGGCAGTTCACAACCGCTGAGATCATTCCCTTGAAAAGGGAACCGAGAATCCCTCCAGCCCTAGGCTAGGTAATTGGACTCACAGTCCACAGGCCACACACACGGCCCACACGGAAAATACAGAAGCACGATTCCCAAGGTAGCTCATAAGTCGCCACGTCGATTTCCATCCCAGGGAAAAGTGGGAAACCTCCAGCCCAAGGCTGGATGACTGGACTCATAGTCCAAGGCCATACACTTAGCCCATCGGGAACCATCTTCCGTAGAAACCCACGACATGCGGGGGAACCCCACCGCACTCACACCGATACACGGTGACTCGATCGAGCGTAACACAAAGCCCAGAACACACACCCATAGGCATGCTAATCGAGGTAACACGGCACCTCCCGACACCCCAAAAACATGGACACGGAACCCACGGGGTGTCCAGGACACTCACGAGGCCGAAGGTCGACCACTGGGTCACAACCGGGTCGACCGGAGACCAACACAACGCGAAACCTACATCGCAAGTATGGAAATCGCCTAGCGGTCTAACCCTAGGCCGCCACGTGGCCTAGCGGTCTACACTTGGACAGCCAAGGAACGGCTAGCAGTCTAACACTGAACCGCTACACACAGAAATCACGGACTCCTAGCGGTCTACCCTTGGACCGCGAGGGACTGGCTAGCGGGCTACCTATAGACCGCTAAACCGTCGGAACACACGAAGCTCAAACGGTCTTAGCGGTCTAACCCTGGACCGCCAAAGACCCTGGAGGTCTATCGTATGGCCGCCAGACTTGAACCGACATAGGGATACCCCTAGCGGTCTACCCTTGGTCCGCTGGGCGCCCTTAGCGGTCTATGGAAAGACCGCCAAGGCGTCCCGAACCCGAAATGGCGAGAAACGCCCCAAAAACCCGATCCACGCCCTAATCACCCCTGGGTGATGAGGAAACAAAGGGGAATCCATCCCCAAGCCTCCTAGCACACATGTATGCCCTTAGATTGATCAAAAACCTCCCGAAACGGGAGATCCGGCTCACACCCCAAAATCATGAATTTTCCCTAAAATGCTCAAATAAGCCCGCTCGGCTCACCACGGCCTACAAAACTCACGGGAAAAGAAGTGCACGAGCTGAGGGTCCATCTCCCTACCTCCACCGAAGATTTTGCGCCCCGAGGTCGCCGCTCCGCGAAGAAATGCCGTTTAAACCCACGCCGGTTCACGAGCGCACCACCGAGCTTCCACGCGCCATCGGCCCTTGATCCTCGTGTTAGTGTTGGTGTGCTACAGGCCAATTTAGGGTCGGGTAGACCCGATATATATACGATCTTGTTCATTATTAAGAAAGTGGTATTTGAGCATAAATATGCGATTGTATAGCACTTTACGATGTCCCTAGGATATGGGTTGTAATGTCAGCTCGAGATGGGATCTCGAACATGAGACTGACTTTACATGGACGCATACCTTAAACTGTTCCTAGTTGGAGGGTAATCACACGGGGACTTTGATTACCTATTAAACTAGTACACATGATGTGTGATTGACCAGTCTCACGGTCATTGGTGCGGGGCACCAACACATATGTGTAGGTGTATGTCCTTGGATGATGTATACTGAACTGATCCTCTATTGGATCTTCAGATGGTTGATTATACCTAATGTCAACTGAAGATCCAACTGTCTCAGTAGCATCGTTGGTCCTTTGACCTGAGACATTGATCAGATCTTACACGAGGACTGGAATGGTTTAATTACTTGGCTAAGTGACTTTAACCATAAGTCATGAGTTGCCGAGTCATTAACCACCCCAGGATACGTGTGAAGATCATCAATGGTCAAGAGGGGATCGCTCACTGTCGGGTATATATCAGACAGTTAATGGGTCATGACATTGACGCTCCGTTAAATCCCTAGCCAGGGTCGTGTGAGTTCGTTTAAAACGGATGTCATACACTTTAAGGAGGTCCTAGTCAAATGGCACGATCATGGGATTTGACAGAAACCATACCCTCGATCGTACCAGACTCATAGAAGGAGCGAGGGATTATATCGATGCGGTAACTGTGGACTTACAGGTACCAGACAGGCTGGTTTAAACCCGACGTTCTCTAGGATCACGCGGATTTGTTTGACCCAACGTGATCGAAGGTTCAGAATGAATTAAACTATTATTCTACTCTAGTAGAAGTGAATAATACGTTTAATTTACTTCTAATTGGGAATTAGAAGTTAATGGGCCTTAAACTAGAGTGACTATGGGCCTAGAGGATCACACACAATGGATTCTTGGGTGACGGATTATTATTATACAAATGTATGTATTATTTCCTTTTTAGTTCCTTTTGGAAAGGAGTATAAATGGAGCTTAATACATATGTATAATAGAAGAAAGGATATATATACAGTTTCGATCTTTTAGAGCCCTTTTAAAAATGGCCAAAACTCTATATATATGGCATCCTACGTGAGCTCATTCGAACTCTCTTGGCTTAACCAAGCATTAAGGGTTAAGAGAGGAGGATTAGCTCCCCCCCCCTTTCCTCCCTCTTGCTCTCTCTCTCTCCAGAAGGTGAAAGGGTCGGGGAAGGTCCGTGCCGGGGGGTACCGTCGCTGCGCAAGGATCCGTGTGGATCATCTCTAGAGGCCGTGCAGCTGTGCGGCTCGGTATTCTGCATCGGGCTTAGCGGACAGCGTCGTTCCGCGCAAGGTGAAATACGCAACCCGTAGTTAGGGGTTGGGGCGATTAAAACATCGATTAGAGCACAGATCTAGGTTTCCATGCAACCGGGATCGGGCAAAATAAATTTTTGTTATCCGCTGCGTTGCCCGATGGTGCTGTGCGAAACCTTACAGTGGTATCAGAGCCAGGTTGACGTTCTGGTCGGTGTTTTATCGCCGTTTAGAACCGTGTTTTAGGGGTATTAAATCCTTCAATTATTAATTGTAGAAGGGGATACTGGGCATCTCGCTTCTTCCAGGATGCTGGGCATCGCTGGAGCAAATTTTTTTAAAAAAAAATAAATAAAAAAATTTTTTGGGCCTGATTTGGGCGCACTGCGCCGTGGGCGCGGTGCGCTCGCCGCGTGCGCCGCGAGGGCGGTGCGCTCGCCGCGTGCGCCGCGAGGGCGGCGCACGCGGCACCCCCGGGTTAGCGCCTGCGGGCGCTGACCCGCGGGGGGCGGGCGGCCGCGGCGGCGTGCCGCGTGCGACCGCCCACGCGTCCCGCGTGGGCGGCCTCGCCGGTTGTTTTTCTTTTTAATAAAAAAATTTGCATTTATTAATTAATTTATGTGTGTGTAGATATATATATGATATATATATATATCGTAATAAATTAATTTATTTTTTTATCTCAGATTAATTGTGTTATCTCAAAAGTAAATGTCAAATGGTAAATTTTATTTAACCTTTTGAATTTACTGAGGTGAGATAATTACTTTTTACCTTGAGATAAAATGGTAATAATTGTAGTTACTTCATTAAAAATTCAATTTTCAAAATTTTAATTATTAGATAATTAGTAAATTCAGAATTTGAATTTTATTAAAGATTAAGTATATAAAATTCAATTATTTGAATTTTAATTATTGGAGAATTATTAAATTCAAATTTTGAATTTTAGAATATTGATAATTGAAGATAATTACATTATTTAAATTTACTTTCAAACCAAATTATTAGATAATTAGTTTGAATTTAAATTTAAATGATTGCCATGTTTAAATTTGTGATTCAAATTTGATTATTAGATAATTAATTAAATTTAAATTTAAATAATTATCCTAATTATTTCACTTATTTGAATAAGATTAAAATATGAATGCCCCTGTGAAAATGATGGTTCTTTACATGATTTACTTTATTTACCTTGCAACGGCTTGCTTATGTGTTTAATTTTAGTTAATCCTGCTATGTTTTTAAAATTAAATAAAGTTAGCTTATTTATGTTTGCACGTCCCATTTTAAATTCAAAAGTAAGGATTATTTTCATAAAATAACTCTTGATTGATTTTGATTGAATGGGTTGGCAAGTGATCATGGACTTGGATTAATGTAATTAATTGGGGTCTGCGAACCTCCTTTCTCTCTCCGTTAAAATTCCAATGTACTTCTATCTTCCTCCATTGTTGTACTCGCCCTAAGTGCTGTTGGAATTTGAGTCACATGTAATTTAATTTTTTCAGCCTGCGTGCCGTGTAAAAGTTATAATTAATGCAGCGTCGGAGTTTGAAAGCGCGGATCACACCCGACGAGGACGATCCAGCTGCTTCGGAAGCGGGTCGGATGTCTTAGTTACATTAGGGTTAAAGTCCATGATCACTTGCGTTTAATTTTGCATTGGATGCATTTATTTTGTGCAAACTACTAGGTAGGGTAAATATATTGGATATATTTATATTACCACCTAGGGTGAGATCAAGATAAAATTAAATTCCCTCGCGATTGAATTTTAGATCTGGTAAGCGTGGCTCTAGGAGTCGTCGTGGTCCTCCATCATTATGGAGTGAATGAACGTCTTCATTTCAAGGAGTTGTTGTGCTTTCCACAGGGTCCATGAGTTTGGGGGCGGGATTAAACTCCAAGGCTCGGTCTCAATAGGGTGAGGAATTGAACTCGGCCTTGTTGTGCTTTCCACAAGGGTCGAGTCATGAACTCATTGCTATGTAGTAACGATAGTTAGATCTAACCGAGAATATCCTTTGTTGTGCTTTCCACAAGGGGATGATTTCTCGGGGGCCGAATATCGGATATTGCATTAGATGCAAGTGCCTGTTGACTGCCCTTGAGATGGTGTATGGCTTGTTGTGCTTTCCACAAGGTCGTACATCAGTCTCGTTGGGATTCCGACCCACTATGTTGATCTTGCTGATCTCCGGTTCTATATACTGAGGGTTATATATGTAATGCCCCGGGTTTTTTGGATCCTCGTTCGTGGGTCCCGGATCTGGTTTCTCGGAGCGTCCGACTCCGTTGTGTCTGAAATTTCGTTTCGGACATCTTTCGTGTTCGGATCGGCGCGATCCGGAGTCGTTTCGGAAGCCCGGAGGCGTTCTGCGGCTTTTTCCGCGTGTGTTTTCCGATTCCCGGCGTGAGTTTCGGCTTTCCCTTCGGAACCTCGTTGCGGGTGAACCGGGCCGTTCACCTAGGCGAGTGTGGTACCGTTGCGATCGGTGCGTTCCGAGGATCGCGAGGGTGTGATTTTCTATTTTTTGGGATTTTTTTGATTTTCCGGATTTTCCTATATATACCCCACCCTCTCTCTTCCTCTCATTTCTCACTCTCACCTTCTCTCTCTTCTCCCACTCTCTCCTCTCACTCTCTCCTCTCCGGCGGCCGACGGACCGAGGCGGGGGCGAGGCGGGGCGATGCGGGCGAGGAGGACGGTGAGGATGGGTCGAGGATCGAGGCTCGAAGGCGTGGTGAAGCTCGACCGTGGGTTCGTGGAACGGCGAGGCTTCAACGGCATTTTCTTCGTGGATCGGCGTCCACGGTGCACGAAATCTTCGGTGGAGGTAGGGAGATGGACCCCCAGCTCGTGCACTTCTTTTCCCGCGAGTTTGGTAGGCCGTGGTGAGCCGAGCGGGCTAAACGGGGCGATTTGGGGAAAAATGCATGTTTTTGAGGTGTGAGCCGGATCTTCCGTTTTACCGTGTTTTCGGGCGATCCAGGGGTTTAGTTGCATGCCTAGGGGCTTGGGGAAGGTTTCCCCTTTTGTTTCCCCTTCACCTGGGGGTGAACGGGGCGTGGAATGGTTTTTCCCGTGGTTTCCACCGTTTTCGGGCGCGGACTGAGAACGCGCTATGCTCCAGTAGCGCGTTCTTGATGGTCGCGCTGCCCCGATAGAGCGCGTTCATCGGGGAAGATGAACAGTTTGGCGGTTCCTGTCGCGCTATAGGGCCCCAACGCGTTCAAGGTTGTCGCGCTATAGGATCATAGCGCGACCTGGTCTGGTCGCGCTATGGACCTGTAGCGCGTTCTTGTTGAACGCGCTAGGTATGTATAGCGCGTTCTGACTGAACGCGCTATGCTCGTGTAGTGCGTTCTTGGAGGTGACCAGCCGGGCTGCCCGGGGCGGGCGGTCTGCGGCTGATCGTGCTCCCCTTGGGCCGTGTGTGTCTCGGACACCCCGTGGAGTTCCGTGACCGTGTCTTTGGGTGTCTGGAGGTACCGTGTTACCTCGATAAGCGTGCCCGTGGGCTTGGTGGGTCCGGGTGACTCCAGGTGTTCCGGGCTTCCGTGTTCTTGCTAGATCGAGTCACCGTGTATCGGTGTGTGTACGGTGGGGTCTTCCCCGCATGTTGTGGGTTTCTTTGGAAGGCGATTCCTGTGTGGGCCACGTGTTTGGCCTTGGACTGCGAGTCCAGTTATCCGGCCTGGGGCTGGAGGTTTCCCGCTTGCTACAAGATGGGAAATCGTCGTGGTGGCTTGTGTGCTGCCCTGGGAATCGTGCTTCTGTGTTTTCCGTGTGGCCCGTGTGGGTGGCCTTGGTCCCTTGCGTTCCCTTCCCGAGGGAGTGGTCTTGGCGACTCGTGAGTTGTCTCGGTACTTGTGCTACCGTGGTTTTAGACCTAGAGATTGGACTAGATTGACGGCCTTGTGCTGTTACGTACAACAGTCTTGACCCCGAGTCTTGTGACTCAAGGACCGTTGGCTGTAGTGTGTCTAGAGGACTGTCCAGAGTCTAGTGGTTTAAGTGCCACTCGAGTTTTCTCGACTCTCGCGCACGGTGCGTGCGTGGCCGTGGACTGTGAGTCCCGTTTCTTCTCCGACTGTGGTCACCGTGCGACGGGGCCGGTACGTGAGGTGGTCCCCGTACGTCATCGGATTCGGACGTTGTTTTCCGTTGAGTTGAGAGTCTACTCCTTCAGTGACCCTCCACTAGTCGTAGCCTACCAGTACGCGTGTGCTGGTCGCACCAGGGAGTGGTATACGGGCTTACCCTGAGGACAGTTTTAGACTGGTTACCGTCGGGCCCCTCGTCAAATCAGAGTCCAGTGCCAGGGGAAAACCGGTCAGAGGGCCAGACCTAGGACGCGTGGTCTGTGTGTGCACACGTGGTTGGGGACAGTGGACGCACGTCGATGGGCGTGACCCTAGCTAGTCACTTGTTTGTGGTTACTTGTACGGTGTTCGCGCCTCGGGTAGGACCTACCACGTCAGGCGGTTCACCTGCGGTGCGGTGTAAGACGTCAGGGAACGCTACCGGCTGTGCTTCTAGTGGGTGGTACTCCTGTCGAGTACGGAGTGACAGACTGTCAGTCTCTGTGTCTTTGACCTTCGAGTTTTCGGTCGCGTTGACCGTTGAGTTTCGGTTGGTTCACCGTGACGCGTGTGTTGGTTTTCGCGTCATGAGACTAGTGCTAGTGGCTTTACCGAGGTTGGGTCTTGTTGTGCGGTACCCGCGATCGGATGGTCGGGGTTGCACCTTGGACAACGTGTCCAGGTTGGCTGTCGGGGGACAGGCCTCTACGGCGTGGTTGCCGTGTGTTCTTGCTTCGGTAGGTGGTACTAGCGTGGTTCGGTAGCTTCGACTGCGTGATCGAGGTCTGCCTTCTGGCAGTAGGAGTAGCTGTAGTGCCGAGTTTTGACCGGCCACCGGTTTGTTGTTCCTGCTGTAGTTGTAGCTCTCCTTTCCGCTACCGCCGTTGTTTCCGGTTGGGGTTCCGTGGGATCCCTGCTGAGTCTCTGTTTTGGAGACTCATTCCCTGCTTTTCAAGTGTAGCGGTCCTTCCTCGAGGTTCGAGGGTGCGGAGCGGAGGTTCTCAGTTGCCAGCTTGCCGGACCGAGTGTTCACTTGGCATGTGGTACGTTTTACTGCTTTAGACTGTACTTTCTGTTGGACTGGACTCTGTTGTAGCTGTAGTTGTTCTTTCTTTCAGCTTGTAATTGTTGAATTGTCCTGCTTTATTTCCTATTTCTTTATGCCTCCACACTCCTTTTAGCCCTTCCGAGCCCTCCCGGCTCGTGGGCGGCGGTGCGAGTCTCGGGTTATCGGGCCTTCCCGATAATCGGATTCTCGGGTCGTTACAGCTGTTATCAGAGCGGTGGTTGTGGACGCACATAGGAATTCGAAATATTGCAGTGATCAGAGTCCATAAGGTCCAGTACAGCCGGCAGCTGGCTTAGGGTTTTGTGTTCGCTTTCCGCCTTGTTTCTCGCTTGAGAGCTTGAGTGCGCTGTGTGGCGCTATGAAGGTGGTTGCTGTCCGCGGCTTTCCTGCTAGCATGGGGTCTAAGGATCGAGGTCGAGAGCCTTCTCCCTCATCGGTGGTGGCCCTGGTTGTGCTGCGTTGGGCAGAGGTTGCTGGCAGGCGTGAGTTCGCGGTGCTGCGTTCGAGGAACCTGCAGCGTGGTCAGGTGGCTGGAGAGGATTTTCGTGGTTAAGTGACCGTGAGTGTGCTCTGAGTGAGCTGCTGTCGGGTTTGGCCACTCCAGCTTGAGATTTATCCAGCCCCTGAGGTGTTCAGGTCGTGGTTTAAGGTGGCAGAGCGGGTGTTCTGATCGAGAAGTGTGCTCGGGTGAGCGGAGGATCTTCTCGGTGAGCTGCTGTTTTATCGAGCCTGATGTCCTTGTCGTGCTCTGTGGCGTCAGAAATGACGTGTCGGTCCCGGTTTTTTTGTGGAATTCGAGGCAAGATTGGGCTGTGGTGTCCCAGTAAGTCTTGCTTCTGCGCTCTTGTGTGCGATTGGGTTGTGTTCGCCCTGGAGTTGGCTTGAGATGTGAAGGCTCCGCGGCGAGTTTCGGGACTCGAGGGTGAGCATCGACGGTTGTCGGTTATGGCTCGTGTTGCGGCTCTTGGCATGCCGTGTTGCAGTTCGAGGAATTGCAGCGGTGGTGCATCGAGAGGTGCTGTAATGGTGGTCCGACGTGACACTCGTCGAGTGTGTCGAAGGCGCTTACCTGATGGAAGCGATGGTTTTTCTTGGTGCTGAATGGTGCTGTTTCCAGCGTGCGCGAGGTTTGAGGTCAGGTCGAGCATGGAGTTCTTCCGTTAGTCGGAAGTGCGCTGGTTTCTCCTTTGGTTGGAGAGATTACGTTCGGCTAAGAATCGTCGTCTTGCATTGTGTGTTCGGATTGGTTGGCCTTGTATGCCATGAAGTCCGTGCGAGACGTGCTCCTTGTCTTGGCAAGGCGGTTTCCTGTGAGAAGTTGTGCCCATTCCCTTGTCGTGTGAGGGTGCTGGTGCTGTTCCAGAAGGACGAGTGCTGGTTGGGCGATGTTTGCTTTCTCGGCTGTGCGAGCGAATTTGAGTGCGCAGCGGAAGCGTGGTGGGCCCATAACCCACTGGTTCAGGATCGTAGCGTTGGTTGCTACGGGCGGATTCCTGAGTTTGCGTTGAGCATCAGAGGATGGGTTCCTCGGTGTGAAACGTGTCGTTGCCATGCCGTTGCCCGAGATATCGTGATTCTTGGCACTGGCATGATGGAGTGTTGGGAAATGTGCTGGCTAGTGCGCCGCATGAGTACCCTGTTCCTGTGTTGGAAGCCATGTCAGGCGTCGGTGTTGGACCTGGATGAGGTTGTTGAGGATGTCGCCTGACGGAGGTCGAGGACGTGTTGGTCAGAGTCGGTGGCTTGGCGCCCGACTTGTGTTCCCAGTCGTGTCCTCGGATGAGATCATTTTTGGGGAAGCGGTCTCTGGCAGACTATGGGTCCCGGTTGACGGCTATGAGTGGCTGGTGAGCCTAACCGTGTGACCGACCACAGCAGTGTCTGTTGGTTCTACGGTCTTGTCAGATTGTGACGGTGAGATGTTTATTGCTTAGGGACCCGTGAGCACTGTTCAGGTGGTGTCCCGTGGCTCTGTGGTAAGGGCGGAATCGGGATTGGCAGGTGTCCACTTGCATTGATCGAAGGATTTGATGAGACCAGATGGATGAGTGACGCCTGTGGGCGGAGGCCTTTTGTGGGATGGGCGTCGGAGGATGGTCCTTGATAGGACGTTGGTGTCGCAATGGTTATCCCTGGGTTGGTGACCAGCATGGGATGATTCCCCTGTGAGTCTGAGTCCAGTGAGGTGATGATTGAAGACACCAGGATCCGTCATTTGGTTTCGTCGTGCTCCCTGAGAGGGTCGAGTTGGAGCGATGTTCGAGCTCGGATGCGGTGTCCGAGAGGAGTGCTGCTCGAGATGCGGCATCAGTCTGTGTGTGAGTCGACGGATGGCTTGCCGAGGTTTGGAATGTTTCCTTTGGACCCGGTCGAGGACCAGGAAAGAAGGAAGAAGATGAGCAAGCGGAGGTTTCCCGTTGACGAGCAGTTGGTGACCAGTGGATGGTCTTTTCAGAGACAGAAGATGCTGGTTGTTGGGGCTCGAGCGTGGCGAGAGCCGTGTACCAGCGAGACCTTTGGTGGTCGTTTCGGTAATGTGCCTTTCCGGATGGGATCTGGGCTTTGTCGAAGTTTATCTTCTGACAAGAGTTGGCACAGTGTTATATCCGGCTTTTGGCTTGCCATGTGTGGGGTGTTTCTTGGTGCTGAGCCGATGTTCTAGTTGCGATCTGTTGAGATGGCTGCTTGAGCTGGTGGAGGCTCTGTATTGGTTGTCCCCTTGAGAAGGGTGTGCGACCTATCAGCTGGTTGCGAAGCTGATGTGCGATTTGTCTGCTGACCATTAGATGGATCGGTAGCTGTTGCTCGTGTCGAGGGTTGTGATTCCTCGGTGAGCGAGATTGTGGCTGCGGTGCCATGGTGGATTCTCGTGTTGTCTGAGGTGATGCCGGACTGTGTCCTTTGGTATATGCCTGCTCTGCTAGCCAGTGTGCTCGGCGCGAGGAGCAAGGTGTTGTGTGTGATTGTGAGTCTGGCTGTGTTCCTCAGGATCCGTGTTTTCATGAGAATCGAGGTTTTCTGTGCTGGGGCTCTGACAGCGTGTCAGTTGATTCAGTGCTCTTCCCCTGGGACTTCGTGATTGGTCCTGAATTTCGAGGACGAAATTCCTTTAAGGGGGGAGGGCTGTAATGCCCCGGATTTTTCGGATCCTCGTTCGTGGGTCCCGGATCTGGTTTCTCGAAGCGTCCGACTCCGTTGTGTCCGAAATTTCGTTTCGGACATCTTTTGTGTTCGGATCGGTGCGATCCGGAGTCGTTTCGGAGGCCCGGAGGCGTTCCGTGGCTTTTTCCGCGTGTGTTTTCCGATTCCCGGCGTGGGTTTCGGCTTTCCCTTCGGAACCTCGTTGCGGGTGAACCGGGCCGTTCACCTAGGCGAGTGTGGTACCGTTGCGATCGGTGCGTTCCGAGGATCGCGAGGGTGTGATTTTCTATTTTTTGGGATTTTTTCGATTTTCCAGATTTTCCTATATATACCCACCCTCTCTCTTCCTCTCATTTCTCACTCTCACCTTCTCTCTCTTCTCCCACTCTCTCCTCTCACTCTCTCCTCTCCGGCGGCCGACGGACCGAGGCGGGGCGATGCGGGCGAGGAGGACGGCGAGGATGGGTCGAGGATCGAGGCTCGAAGGCGTGGTGAAGCTCGGCCGTGGGTTCGTGGAACGGCGAGGCTTCAACGGCGTTTACTTCGTGGATCGGCGTCCACGGTGCACGAAATCTTCGGTGGAGGTAGGGAGATGGACCCCCAGCTCGTGCACTTCTTTTCCCGCGAGTTTGGTAGGCCGTGGTGAGCCGAGTGGGCTAACGGGGTGATTTGGGGAAAAATGCATGTTTTTGAGGTGTGAGCCGGATCTTCCGTTTTACCGTGTTTTCGGGCGATCCAGGGGTTTAGATGCATGCCTAGGGGCTTGGGGAAGGTTTCCCCTTTTGTTTCCCCTTCACCTGGGGGTGAACGGGGCGTGGAATGGTTTTTCCCGTGGTTTCCACCGTTTTCGGGCGCGGACTGAGAACGCGCTATGCTCCAGTAGCGCGTTCTTGATGGTCGCGTTGCCCCGATAGAGCGCGTTCATCGGGGAAGATGAACAGTTTTGCAGTTCCTGTCGCGCTATAGGGCCCCAGCGCGTTCAGGGTTGTCGCGCTATAGGATCATAGCGCGACCTGGTCTGGTCGCGCTATGGACCTGTAGCGCGTTCTTGTTGAACGCGCTAGGTATGTATAGCGCGTTCTGACTGAACGCGCTATGCTCGTGTAGCACGTTCTTGGAGGTGACCAGCCGGGCTGCCCGGGGCGGGCAGTCTGCAGCTGATCTTGCTCCCCTTGGGCCGTGTGTGTCTCGGACACCCCGTGGAGTTCCGTGACCGTGTCTTTGGGTGTCTGGAGGTACCGTGTTACCTCGATAAGCGTGCCCATGGGCTTGGTGGGTCCGGGTGACTCCAGGTGTTCCGGGCTTCCGTGTTCTTGCTAGATCGAGTCACCGTGTATCGGTGTGTGTGCGGTGGGGTCTTCCCCGCATGTTGTGGGTTTCTTTGGAAGGCGATTCCCGTGTGGGCCACGTGTTTGGCCTTGGACTGCGAGTCCAGTTATCCGGCCTGGGGCTGGAGGTTTCCCGCTTGCTACAAGATGGGAAATCGTCGTGGTGGCTTGTGTGCTGCCCTGGGAATCGTGCTTCTGTGTTTTCCGTGTGGCCCGTGTGGGTGGCCTTGGTCCCTTGCGTTCCCTTCCCGAGGGAGTGGTCTTGGCGACTCGTGAGTTGTCTCGGTACTTGTGCTACCGTGGTTTTAGACCTAGAGATTGGACTAGATTGACGGCCTTGTGCTGTTGCGTACAACGGTCTTGACCCCGAGTCTTGTGACTCAAGGACCGTTGGTTGTAGTGTGTCTAGAGGACTGTCTAGAGTCTAGTGGCTTAAGTGCCACTCGAGTTTTCTCGACTCTCGCGCACGGTGCGTGCGTGGCCGTGGACTGTGAGTCCCGTTTCTTCTCCGACTGTGGTCACCGTGCGACGGGGTCGGTACGTGGGGTGGTCCCCGTACGTCATCGGATTCGGACGTTGTTTTCTGTTGAGTTGAGAGTCTACTCCTTCAGTGACCCTCCACTAGTCGTAGCCTACCAGTACGCGTGTGCTGGTCGCACCAGGGAGTGGTGTACGGGCTTACCCTGAGGACGGTTTTAGACTGATTACCGTCGGGCCCCTCGTCAAATCAGAGTCCAGTGCCAGGGGAAAATCGGTCAGAGGGCCAGACCTAGGACGCGTGGTCTGTGTGTGCACACGTGGTTGAGGACAGTGGACGCACGTCGATGGGCGTGACCCTAGCTAGTCACTTGTTTGTGGTTACTTGTACAGTGTTCGTGCCTCGGGTAGGACCTACCACGTCATGTCGTTCACCTGCGGTGCGGTGTAAGACGTCAGGGGACGCTACCGGCTGTGCTTCTAGTGGGTAGTACTCCTGTCGAGTACGGAGTGACAGACTGTCAGTCTCTGTGTCTTTGACCTTCGAGTTTTCGGTCGCATTGCCCGTTGAGTTTCGGTTGGTTCACCGTGACGCGTGTGTTGGTTTTCGCGTCATGAGACTAGTGCTAGTGGCTTTACCGAGGTTGGGTCTTGTTGTGCGGTACCCGCGATCGGATGGTAGGGGTTGCACCTTGGACAGCGTGTCCAGGTTGGCTGTCCGGGGGACAGCCCTCTACGGCGTGGTTGTCGTGTGTTCTTGCTTCGGTAGGTGGTACTAGCGTGGTTCGGTAGCTTCGACTGCGTGATCGAGGTCTGACTTCTGGCAGTAGGAGTAGCTGTAGTGCCGAGTTTTGACCGGCCACCGGTTTGCTGTTGCTGCTGTAGTTGTAGCTCTCCTTTCCGCTACCGTCGTTGTTTCCGGTTGGGGTTCCGCGGGATCCCTGCTGAGTCTCTGTTTTAGAGACTCATTCCCTGCTTTTCAGGTGTAGCGGTCCTTCCTCGAGGTTCGAGGGTGCGGAGCGGAGGTTCTCAGTTGCCAGCTTGCCGGGCCGAGTGTTCACTTGGCATGTGGTACGTTTTACTGCTTTAGACTGTACTTTCTGTTGGACTGGACTCTGTTGTAGCTCTAGTTGTTCTTTCTTTCAGCTTGTAATTGTTGAATTGTCCTGCTTTATTTCCTATTTCTTTGTGCCTCCACACTCCTTTTAGCCCTTCTGAGCCCTCCCGGCTCGTGGGCGGCAGTGCGAGTCTCGGGTTATCGGGCCTTCCCGGTAATCGGATTCTCGGGTCGTTACATTATAGTTCGATCGAAAAATAGTCGGACTAACTAAGATAGAAAAATCACATCTAAGTTAGAATTTGAACACATGCTAAGTTGTCTTTTATTTCTTATCCAGATTATAATGTCGTCGTCCAACCCCCTCCGCGGCATCTTGGATGCAAATAGATTAACTGGACCGAACTACTCGGATTAGCTGTGTAATCTACGCATAGTCCTTACCGCCGAAAAGATAGCTTACGTGTTGGACACGGTTCATTCTGAGCCAGCTCTTGATGCCGACGAGGGCGAGTTATTAGCTTATGCCAAATGGTCTGAAGACTCATCCCTTGCCCAATGTTACATGTTGGCCTCTATGGCTCCCGAGCTGCAGAGGTAATTTGAAAAGACTGATTGTAGAAGTATACTTCTCAATCTACGCCAGCTCTTCGGGGAGCAGGGTAGGATTGAGAGATATGATATCTCAAAAAGGCTTTTCAGGACACGGATGTCAGAGGGTTCTTCAGTACAGGCCCATGTACTGAAAATGATGGAGTGGATTGAAAGACTCGATGCATTGGGGTTCAAGTTAGATCTTGAACTATGCATTGATCTTATACTCCAGTCATTGCCTGATTCCTTTTCTTCCTTCATCATGAACTTTAACATGAATAGGATTGAAGCAACTCTCCCAGAGCTACTCAACATGTTAAAGAGTGCTGAAGGAACCATGCAGAAAGATAGACCATCTTCGTTTGTAATGATTGTTGGCCGGGCCAACAAGAAAAGGAAGACCACCCAAATATCCACCACAAGTAACAAAGGGAAGGGAAAGAAGAAGGCCATGGGTAAGCAACTCGCCAAAGTTGACAAAGGGAAGGGCAAGAAGAATGAAAAGGAGGACAAATGTTTTCGATGCGGGAAAATTGGGCATTGAAAAAGGAATTGCAAGGTAATTCTAAATAAATGTATTTTTGTCATAGACCTTAATTTGTCATATATGGAATCCACATCATGGGTATTGGATACTGGATGTGCATCTCATATCTGTAATTCTGTGCAGGTGCTGGCAAATAGTAGGCGGCTAGGTAAAAAGGAGATTGAACTGAGGATGGGCAATGGAGCTTTAGTTTCTGCCAAAGCTGTCGGGACTGCACGCCTCAGTTTACCTTCAGGAGTCATTCTGAAGCTGAATGACTGTTATTATGTTCCTAATATTATTAAGAATATTATTTCAATCTCTGGTTTGTATAACATTGGATATACATTATCTTTTAATAGCATTGGGTGCTCTGTAATGAATAATGGTTTGATTATAGCCAATGGTTCATTAGTCAATGGTCTTTATGTATTAGATACACGTTCTAATGTTATGCATATTCTCACCAAAGGTCGAAGCATATTCTCAGGCGCTTCCACCTTATTCGAGAGATTGTTGATCGTGGAGATGTGACGGTAGAGCGTGTTTCGTCAGAAGACAACATAGCAGATCCACTGACTAAGCCTTTGACACAGACTGTATTTGAGCGTCATCGAGATAAGATGGGCCTCAAAGTTATGGGCAATTGGCTGTAGTTCAAGTGGGAGATTGTTAGTGTTGGTGTGTTACAGGCCAATTTAGGATCGGGTAGACATGATATATGTACGATCTTGTTCATTATTAATAAAGTGATATTTGAGCGTAAATATGCGATTGTGTAGCACTTTACGATGTCCCTAGGATATGTGGTTGTAAAGTCAGCTCGAGATGGGATCTCGAACATGAGACTGACTTTACATGGACGCATACCTTAAACTGTTCATGGTTGGAGGGTAATCACTCAGGGACTTTGATTACCTATTAAACCAGTACACATGATGTGTTACTGACCAGTCTCATGGTCATTGGTGCGGGGAGCCAACACATATGTGTAGGTGTATGTCCTTGGAGGATGTATACTGAACTGATCCGCTAATGGATCTTCAGATGGTTGATTATACCTAATGTCAACTGAAGATCCAACTGTCTCAGTAGCATCGTTGGTCCTTTGACCTGAGACATTGATCAGATCTTACACGAGGACTGGAATGGTTTAATTACTTGGCTAAGTGACTTTAACCATAAGTCATGAGTTACCGAGTCATTAACCACTCCAGGATACGTGTGAAGATCATCAATGGTCAAGAGGGGATCGCTCACTGTCGGGTATATATCAGACAGTTAATGTGTCATGACATTGACGCTCCGTTAAATCCCTGGCTAGGGTCGTGTGAGTTTGTTTAAAACAGACGTCATACACTTTAAGGAGGTCATAGTCAAATGGCACGATCATGGGGTTTGACAGAAACCATACCCTCGATCATATCAGACTCATAGATGGAGCGAGGGATTATATCGATGCGGTAACTGTGGACTTACAGGTACCAGACAGGCTGGTTTAAACCCGACGTCCTCTAGGATCACGCGGATTTGCTTGACCCAACGTGATCAAAGGTTCAGAATGAATTAAACTATTATTCGGCTCTAGTAGAAGCGAATAATACGTTTAATTTACTTCTAATTGAGAATTAGAAGTTAATGGGCGTTAAACTAGAGTGACTATGGGCCTAGAGGATCACACACAATGGATTCTTGGGTGACTGATTATTATTATACAAATGTATGTATTATTTCTTTTTTAGTTCCTTTTGGAAAGGAGTATAAATGGAGCTTAATACATATGTATAATAGAGGAAAGGATATATATACAGTTTCGATCTTTTGGAGCCCTTTTAGAAATGGCCAAAACTCTATATATATGGCATCCTACGTGAGCTCATTCGAACTCTCTTGGCTTAACCAAGCATTAAGGGTTAAGAGAGGAGGATTAGCTCCTCCCCCCTTTCCTCCCTCTTACTCTCTCTCTCCAGAAGGTGAAAGGGTCGAGGAAGGTCCGTGCCGGGGGTACCGTCGCTGCGCAAGGATCCGTGTGGATCATCTCTAGAGGCCGTGCAACTGTGCGGCTCGGTATTCTGTATCGGGCTTAGCGGATAGCGTCGTTCCGCGCAAGGTGAAATACGCAACCCGTAGTTAGGGGTTGGGGTGATTAAAACATCGATTAGAGCACAGATCTAGGTTTCCATGCAACCGGGATCGGGCAAAATAAATTTTTGTTATCCGCTGCGTTACCCGATGGTGCTTTGCGAAACCTTACACTCGACCCGTTCCTCGTTCCTCGCCTCTCCATCGCCGCCTCGCCCTCCTCCGCCACCGTCGATCGCCCGAGGAGAGGGGGAGAGAAAGAGATGAGAGAGGGTGAGAAAGAGAGAATGGGGAGAGAGAGAGAGAGAGAGAGAGAGGAAAAGGGGTTAATATATATAGAAAAATCCAAAAATTATGGAAATTCATAAAAATACTAAAAATTACCTCCGCGATCCTCGGGAAGAGCACAACACACTGGTCACGTCCCTGAGTCAGAGAACGTCAAGGTTCATCATGCACAGTGTTCCGAAGGCACATCAGGGGAAAACACGTGTAAAGTAAAAAACACACTCCGGGACCCACAAAAATGTTCCAAAAAAGATCTGAAAAAATATCTAAAAAATCTGGAGCATTACAACCTCCAATATAAGTCGGGCACCAAGTCACCGACTCTAACCAACACGTCCTCGACCTCCGTCAGGCGACATCCTCAACAACCTCATCCGCGTCTAACGCCGATGCCTGACACGACTCCCATCACATGAACATGGTATTCATGCGGCACACTTGCCAACATTTTCCCCCAACACTCCATCCTGCCAGTGCCAAGGACCATAATATATACCTCGAGTAACGGCACAGCAACAACATGTCTTACACAGAGGAACCAATCTTCAGATGCTCAACGCAACCTCAGGAAATCCGCCAGTACGATCCTAAACCTATGGGTTATGGGTCCACCAGGTTTCCGCTGTGCACTCTGATCCACACGCACAGCCAACATGGCAACTCGGGACTCGCCATCCCGACAATCCTCTGCAACTCCACAGGCGCCGATTCTCAACACATCAGAAACCACAACACCAGTCGCAAATTCTCACAAACACCGCCCAACCAGCACTCGTCCTTCCGGAATAGCGCCAGCACCCTTACAAACCAGGGGAAATGGGCACAACTCTCGCAGGCAACCATCTTGCCAAGACACGGATCACGTCTGGCACGGACTTCATGGCACACGAGGCCAACCAATCCGAACACGCAATGCAAGACGACAAACCTTAGCTAAACACAATCTCTCCAACCAAAGGAGAAACCGACATACCTCCGACCAACGGAAGAATCTCCACACTCGACTTGAATTCAAACCTCGCGCATGCTAGGAACAACACCTTCCAACACCGAGAAAACCATCGCCACGTCAGGTCAGCACCTCCGACACACTCGGCGAGTGTCACGTCGGACCATGATCACAGCACCTCTTGATGAACCACCACTGTAATTCCTCGAACTGCAACACGCCACACCAAGAGCTGCAACACGAGCCATAATCGACAACCGGTAATGCTCATCCTCGAGTCCCGAACTCACCACGGACCCTTCATATCTCAAACCAAATCTAAGGCGAACACAACCCATTCGCACACAAGAGCACAGGAGCAAGACTTACTGGGACACCACAGCCCAATCCTGTCTCGAAATCCGCAAGAATAATCGGGACCGACACTTCATTTTTAACGCCACAGAGTACGACGAGAACATCAGGCTCGACGAAACAGCAGCTCACCGAGAAGATCCTCAACTCACCCGAGCACACCTCTCGACCAGAACACCCGCTCCGACGTCTCAAACCACAACCTTAGCGCCTCAGGGGCTGGATAAACCTTAAACTGGAGTGGCCAAAGTCTATAACAGCTCCCTCGGAGCACGCTCACGGCCACTTAACCACAACCAACCCTCGCCAGCCACCTGACCTCGCTGCAGATTCCTCGAACACAGCAACGCAGCAACGCACCTACCGGCAACCTCTGCCCAACGCTGTACAACCGGGGCCATGACCCATCGAGAAGAAATCTCTCTATCACCTCCCTTGGGCCCTACACTGGCACTCCAACAGAGGCTGCAACCGCCTTCACAGCGCCAACACCGCGCCCTCAAACTCCCAAGCGAGAAATCAAGCAGAAAACATGCACGAAACCCTATGCCAGCTGCCGACCGTACTGGACCTTATGGACTCTGATCACTGCAGTATCTTGAATTCCTATATATGTCCACAACCACGCTCTGATACCATATGTAACGACCCAAGATCTGGATACCGAGAAGAACTCGATACCATTCGAATCCTGGCCTGCCGCCCACGAACCAGGAGGGCTCGGAAGGGCTAAAAGGAGTGTGGAGGTACAAAGCAATAGGAAGTAAAGTAGGATAATTTAACAATTAATCAGAATATTTAAACAACTACAACAACATAGTACTGTCCAACAGAAAGTACAGTCTAAGGCAGAGAACGTACCCAACACCGAGTGAACACTCGGCCCGGCGAGCTGGCAACTAAGAACCTCCAAACATCATCCTTGAACCTTGAGGAAGAACCACTGCACCTGAAAAGTAGGGGTGATCCTCTTGTCACTGACTCAATAGGGATCCCGCGGAACCCCAACCGAGAACAACGACGGTAGCGAAAAGGAAAGACATCTACAACTATGGCACGAACAGCGAACTGGTGGCTAGTCAAAACTCGGCACTACAACTACTCCTACTGTACCGGATAAACACACCCCGATCTCACAGTTGGGAGACTGTCGAGCTAACGGGAAAACCTCTGGCTACGCCACCAGAAGTGACCATCACGACCTCGCAGTCGTGGACCTAACACCGTCTAGGGAAAACCCTCTGTGACGCTCACCGTAAAACCCCTAGACATCTACCTCGGGAACACTCCCTGAAACAGTCGGGGGAACCACGTCTCGCAGACGGGAAACGAAACCCGAAAATAGGAGAGTCACGTCTCACGTGACAGGAGTACCTGCCCACTAGAAGCAAGGCCGGATGCGTCAACTGACGACTTAGTCCACAGCCTCAGGTGCCCCGCTGCAACGCCCCAGGCGGAGACAAAGACACCATACAAGTAACCACAGAACAAGGGTCTAGTCGGGGTCGTGCTCGTCAGCATGTGTCCGAAGTCTCCGACCACGTGTCCACACACTGACTGACTGCGCTACGTCATGCACTCTAGCTGGTTCGTCCTCCCGGCTCGGACTCGAGCCGCCACAGTAGGAGGCCCACAGCAACCAGCTGTGGACACATAAAATCGCATGACCACTTGTCCCGCCAAGTCCCGCGTTAATGTCAAAGTCAAAAAGAGAAGACTCGGGGAGACTGGCCATCCAGGGCTCCGGGAGAACACCCCATCCGGCAGAAACTCCATATTTGCACAGGCGCATTTAGAGACCGAGAAAGCACAGGATCTCCTCCTGAAATTATACACTGATGTGGGCCCGCCCTCGGGTCCCTAACGGTGAAGAAATAACCCAAGGAATGCACAGCCTAAGTCCTTGAATCAGGAACCGGTGTCCCTTCCAACGACACGCCCCAAACGGCCTTCAGCGGCACACTCTTCGAGTGCCCCAGCGGCACGCCTGAAGAGTCCCAGCGGTACGCCCTTGAAGTGCCCCAGCGGCACGCTGCCTGAGAAGCCCCAGCGGCACGGGCCTTCTGCCCTTCAGCGGCACGACCTCAAGCCCCCAGCGGCACGGGCTTTCTGTCCTTCAGCGGTACGACCTCAATTCCCCAGCGGCACGGCCCTTCTGCCCTTCAGCGGCATGGCCTCAAGTCCCCAGCGGCACGACCCTTCTGCCCTTCAGCGGCACAACCTCAAGCTCCCAGCGGCACGGGCGTTCTGCCCCCAACGCCCTTTCCCCAGCGGCACAGCGTTGAATTCCCCTGAACGGCACGCATCGGCAGAAGATACAATGGTCAATAGGCAGACCCATTGGCGCGCAGTTCGGCCACTTCAAAGCCAGCTAGCACCCGCCTCGGTGTCACCTTCCGACTGGAGGATGGCGAGGAAGATACCAAAGTCAACCTCGGATGACAGTGCCATCATGAGGTCGGCCCCATCAACGGCCCACGTATAAAAAGCCTCACGAATAGGAGAAAGGAGAAGGACACAGAGAGAGAGCAACAGAAGAGGATTGTCCCGTTGTGGACACCAAAAATTGCACACCCAGATATCCTGTTCGGCCCAGCATCAACAACGGAACCGAGTGAAGAAGCCCCGGAGAGACTGGTCATACGGATTCCCTGAACATGCACACACTGCCATGAGGCTGTCTCCAGAGTCACGATAGTGAAGAGAAATCAATCACCAAGGGCCTCACAAACCACGGGCCACGGAGAAAATCAAACGGGCCATGACTCGTGCTCAGAACGGGCTCAGAAATGCACCCGGTGTGGCCTTCAGCGGCACACCCTTGCCCTTCAACGGCACACCCTGGTGGCCTTCAGCGGTACAACCCCTGGCCTCCAGCGGCACGCCCATTTGGCCTTCAGCGGCACGCCCATTTGGGGCTTCAGCGGCACGCCCATTTGGCCTTCAGCGGCACACCCATTTGGGCCTCCAGCGGCACACCCATTTGGGGCTTCAGCGGCACGCCCTTTTGGCCCTCCTGGGCACACTTCTTGAGCCCGCCAGTGGCACAACGTGAAGGCATTTCAACGGAACGACGTGACGCCCATGCCCTACGTATCCTTGGCGCACAGTGAGCTGTCCGAGGTGTCAACCATAGGTTGGGCCACGCAGGCTACTCCTCTGCCACCAAGGACGGGGAGGTCAAACCCCATTCAATGCCCTTCACCTCCCGCCACCGTTGTTCGCGCCCGAATGCTCCCGCCGTTGGGGTATAAAACGCCCCCCTTCTTCGGCCAGAAAAAGGGAGGAGAGAAAAGGAGACGGACAGAGAGGCAGACGAGAAGAGTGAAGAGGAGAAGAGAAGAAGAGGGAAGAGAGGAAGAGAGGGGAGAGGGCTCCCCCCTGCTACTCCGTCCACCGCCGTCCGTGCGAAGAGAAGAAGAAGAAGAGAAGAAGAGAAGAAGAAGAGGAGGGGAGGCTTCCCCCCTGCTGCTCCATCCTCCGTCATCCGCACAAAGAGAAGAAGAGAAAGGGAAAAGAGGAGAAGGGAAGAAGAGAAAGAGAAAAAGAGGAGAAGAAGGAGAAGAGAAGAAGAGGGAAGAGAGGAAGAGAGGGGAGAGGGCTCGCCGCTCCACCCACCGCCGCCGCCTGAAGAGAAGAAGAAAAAGAAGAGAAAGAAGAGAAGAAGAAAAGGGGGGAGAGGGCCTGCTGCCCTTCCACCTCCCCGCTGCTACTTTTGCTCATTTGCCTAAAGGGAGACGCCCTTCCGTTTCTCCTTGGACACCCAGGCCCAATGCTTCTATCCTGAGGCCCCTTGAGCCTCTCTCCCTCCTGCCAAGATTTCCTTCGGCCTAGCCAACCAACATCCCCGGTCCACCCTTAGCCCTTCTGGCCGGCATGCCCAGCCTTCCACCTTGCCCGGTGCGCTGTGGTTCCACCAACCCGACACACGCTGAACTCCCAGCGGCACGCCTTGGTGCCCCCGTTCACCGGCACAACCCCTGGGAGCCTTCCCCGGCACGGCGCACGCCCCCAGCCCGGCACAGTTCCCTGGCCGGTACACCCCCCCCCCCTTAGCGGCATGCCGTGGCCAAGCCCTTCGTCGGCACACCCCTGTGGGTCTTCCCTGGTACGCCCAGCGGCCCTTCGCCGACACACCCCCAACCTCTTGCCCGGTGCACCCCCGGCTAGCCTTGGAGAGGTCTCCCACTCGCCATTTCTTTCGGGTTTTTTGAAGTTTTATTAAAGGTGTTGCCGCTCTCGGGCGCCCACCTCCAGTTGTCGGGTTCCGCCACTCCATGTGGGCGCGTTCCCTGTATCTCCCTTACGCTCGGGCCAAGGGGAGATGCTGCCGAATTTTCGTTAGAAACAATAACATATTAAAAGGACAAAAGGAAGCAACAAACAAATGGAACGACCACACGTTAAAAAGGACTAAAAGAAAGCAACAAATAAATAAAAAGAACAATGGTAAAACGCTTTAACCGAGGCAAGGGAACCGTAATCAACTCAAAGAGAGCCGAATCAAATAACGACTAAGCAACTCGAACATCCGTCCTCAGGAGAGAAAGAATGGAAGATAATCAAGAGAAAGAGAGAAGAGGCCCACGCAAACTTAATAAAATCAAGAGAGAAAAGGAAAAGAGAAAAGATATAAGAATGGAAGAGGAGTGGACTCCCTATGTCCTTCGCCGGCACGCCCTTCAGCCACCTTCGCCGGTACACCCTCTAGCCACCGGCACGCCATTCGCCGGCACGCCTGCTCGCGCCCTTCGCCGGCACGCCCTCTTCAGCCACCTTCGCCGGCACGCTTCCGCGACCCCTTCACCGGCACGCTCTCCCTACGCTCAGCGGCACACCCGCACGTCCCTCGCCGTCACACCCAGCCGCGCCCTTCGCCGGCACGCCCCCAGCCCAGCTTCCCCGGCACGCCTTGCTTGGCCCTTCGCCGACCCGCTCCCCACACCCTTCGTCGGTACACCCTGCAGCGCCCTTCGCCGGCACGCCTCCTCTTCCTTCCCCGGCACGCTTCCATCGCCTTCGCCGGTACGCGCCTCCACGCCCCTTCGCCGACACACTCTCCCAGCCCCCTCGCCGGCACACCCGCTTGCCCCTTCGCCGACACACTCTCCCAGCCCCCTCGCCGGCACGCTCTCCCTGCCTTCGCCGGTACACCCCCTTTTTGGCCCTCCAGCGGCCCCCTCTCTCTCTATAAAATATGTATAATAGTAATAATAATATTAACGATAATAAATTAATAAAAACTAAAAACTATGATGAATAAATAAATCTCAATATACATATGAAATAAACAAAAAATGTGAATTAGTAATAATAATGGTAAAAAGGGGAAAATATAATAATAATAATAAACAACATGGATAAAATCATTCATAACAAGTATATAAAAAGGGAAATAACTGATAATATATATATATATATATATATATATATATAAAATTTGAAACCCAGATAAAAAATGACAAAACCTATATCGCAGCCCCCCGTCTCTCCCGTGACCCGGTGCCGAAGGAACAACAATGTCGCCCTTCTAGGTTGGGCCTGAGTCTTGGGAATTATCCCAAAATAGCCACGACCTGACCTCGCCTCGGGCCGATATTCCGATTAAACCGGACTCGTTTCTCGGGCCGGATCCCTTCCGAGCCACTACTAAAATTGCCTCACGTTCGGCAGACATTTGAACGGGTTCACCTCGATTTCCGCCGCGTTTCTATTACGGACCGGTGCCCGAACATGAAAAGGTCCATGCGTGACCGATATGGCCGACGGTTCCCATCCCGACATGGTCGTAACCCGGCATTGCTCTGGGCCAATAGCCTGTCGAATCGGATTCATCCTAATGGGATTTGTTCCCGCTCTTTCATTGAAGTTGCCGTGAACTCGTCGTACGTTTGTACGGGGTTGCTTCTATCTACGTCGTACCTTCAATATGGACACTTGTCTGAATATCAAGTGGTCCGCAAGTGACCGATAGAAATCGGAATAGAACGGGACGGCTCCCATGATCCCTGGACCCTACACATGGGAATATCAATAAGGCCTTCGCGGGCTATGCTGGGATCTCGGGTCCGTCCCGATTATGGTCACGACCCATATCCTCGGCCTATAACCCGCTCCCTTTGAACACGTTTTCAATTATAGAATCTAGTCCCGGGACTCTTCCTCGCTGCCCTCCGGCACCGAGAACATTAATGATGCCCACGCAAGCCCCGTTTGGACCGCGGGAGGCGCCCCCGGCATGGTCCTGACTCGATCTTGCACCGGGCCAACAAACTCACCAGTTTCCTGCTACACTAACCGAGATTTAACCGAATGTTTTCAGTGTCTCAGAATAATGTATTTGCCGTATCACGGCATACATATGTTCCAGGTACTCCTGCGACGATTATGATATTCTCAAGCCGGACACACGTCCGAATATTAAACGGTCTCCCGAATGACTGACACGTTTCGAACTTCCGCTTCCCTAGGCACAGGGCTTTTCAGCCGATTCAAGGGATACTCCCTGTTGCCCTTTTGCACCGGAAATATTAATGACGCTCATGCAAGTCTTGTTTCGACCGCGGGGGGCCCACCGTAGTATGGTCTCATCTTGCCCTTGCACCGGGCCAACATACTTACTGGTTTCCGACCGCTCTAACCGAGGTTTGGCCGAACGTTCCCCGTTCTTATGGATAATAAAATTGCCATATCCTGGCATACATATGCTCCGGTTTTCCCGTGGCGATTGCGCTTTTCTCGAGCCGGACATTCGTCCGAACATTAAATGGTCAGTACACGACCGACATGACCGCGGATAGTTTTCTTCTCGCCCTCGCGTGAGGATTTCAACACCTCGTAATATACTTTTCATGCTGAATCCCGACGATTAATCAAGGGTGTTCCCTCGTATGAGGGATGTAAATGACGCCGTGACCTTTATGGCGCGGCGGGTTTTGGTCCCGACACGAACCACACAATCGTCTGACGAAGTCAGATCGAGCGCACCATGGGCTCTTCGGAGCCCGAATAAATTGTCACTTCGGTGACTGGCACGCCCACGCACTTAACAGACGAACCGCCTGAATGAGTGAATTTTAGTGCGTCCACACCCGTTCGAAGAAGAGCAGGACCGAAGGAAAAGAAGAGGAAGAAAGAAGAAGGTAGAAGACAGTGGGGAGATTGAGAGAGAGAGAGAGAGTGAGCCATCTGTATGGGGGAGAGGAGGAATGGGATGAAGGGAGGCACCCTCCCTTGTTCCAACTCTCCCCCGGCGCTGTTTTTTTCTTTTGCTTCTCTTCCCCTTTCTCAGTTTCCTCTTCTTCCTTCATAGTTTTTTTTTCTTTTGTTGTTGTTCTGCAGTATATTGTATTCGGCCTTCAAGCCATGATCTTTGTCACCTTGAGTTTGCCATGAATGAAATGCCCTTTGGCTTTGCCTTCGTTTGTGGCATTTGCTGATTTCTTCTTACCGTTGGTCCGTGAGTCTGGCGTCTGTCTCCGGTCCCCCAACTTCCTGCTTGACCTCACTTCCCATGGCATGGGTCTGCTTGATTGAAGGGTTTAGCCCTTGGTTTGACGGGGCAAGGCCGGCCTTCTTCCCCCTCGTAATGGCTTTCCTTAGTGTAGCATCCCCCCTGATTTCTGGCATACGTGTCTATGGGAGTCCACTCCCCTTCTAACACTTTGGATCCCCTCAGTGCCTACACTATCCCCCTTTGCCCTCCAGCGGCACCTCTTTCTGGGTTTGCTCAGCGGCACGGTTCTTCCGTTGATTGCCCCAGCGGTATGCCTCTTCCTTTGGCTGCCTCGGCGGTACGCCTCTTCTTTTGGCTGCCCCAGCGGTACGCCCCTTCCTTTGGCTGCCTCAGCGGCACGCCTCTTCTTTTGGCTGTCCCAGCGGTACGCCTCTTCCTTTGGCTGCCCCAGCGGCACACCTCCTCTATTGGCCCGCCCAGCGGCACACCCTCGGCCTGTCAACCTGACACACCTTGACTATCATTTCTCTGGTATACTCATAGCTTTCACCAGTCCACCAATTCCTTGTTCGACGTTTTCTCCGAGTTTTCCGAAGTTTCCCCAAAGGTGGCTGCTCAGGCACCCCCCTCAGTTGTTGGTTCATGCCACTCCTTGTGGGCATGTTCCTTGTTATTCCTTTACCTCCCGGGTCAAGGGGAGGTGCTGCCGAATTTTCATCAAGAATGACAATAAATTAAAAAAAAAGGTGGAAGGAAGCAACAAACGAACGAAGTAAGTAACAATAAAATATTCTAATCAACTAAAGGAACGATTCACGGCTCTAAGAATTGGCTGAATAAGACTCCAAGAACTGCACTACTGAACATGACTTGGGACTCAATCTCATGAAAGGAAACTGAAAGCTTAACCATCTAAGATGCTTCATCATGAACTGAACAAGGGACCCTCTCTCGAACCCTGGCCCACTCTTTGAACAACATACTTTGCTTGGTTTTACTCTCCATTCTTCCCAACGGTACGCTCCCACCTCCCTCCAGCGGTACGCTCCTTCATCCTTCAGCGATACACCCTTCAGCGGTACGCCTACCTCCAACTCTCAGCGGCACGACCTCGCCCCTTGCATGAACATGCATTGCACTGACTCAGCCCCCAGGCCGCACCGACTATGCCTAGCGTTGCTCTGACTTCGTCCCCTTGCATGAACATGCATTGCACTGACTCAGCCCACAGGCTACACTGACTATGCCTTGCATCGCATGGACTTCATCCCCTCGCACGAATATACATTGCACTGGTGCAGCCCCCAGGCTGCACTGACTATGCCTAGCATTGCATGGACCTCGCCCCTTGTATGAACATGCATTGCACTGACTCAGCCCCCAGGCCGCACTGACCATGCCTAGCGTTGCACTGACTTTGTCCCCTTGCATGAACATGCATTGCACTAACTCAGCCCTCAGGCTACACTGACTATGCCTTGCATTGCATGGACTTCGTCCCCTCGCACGAATATACATTGCACTGGTGCAGCCCCCAGGCTACACTGACTATGCCTAGCATTGCATGGACTTCGTCCCCTTGCATGAACATACATTGCACTGGTGCAACTCCCTTGTTGCACTGACTATGCCCAGCATTGCACTGACTTTGTCCCCTTGCATGAACCCACGTCACACCGATACAACATGCCTTGCATCGATACATCCCCCTCTAGGCTGCACTACCTACGCTTCCCAACCGTACGGCGGTACCCCTAGTCTTCATCTTCCAGCGGTACACTCGCTCCCAGTCTTCAGCGGCATACTCCCAACTCCACCAGCGGTACGCTCCCAGGGCTTCAGCGGTACACTCCCCTTGGCCCTCTAGCAACACACTCCCTAATTCCCCAGCGGTACACTCCATCGTCGCTCCAATAAATATATAGATATAATGAAAATCACAATAAAAGGGACAATAAGTAATAATAATAATGATAAGACAAAAGGGGGGATGGCCCCAATCAAACAATGAGCGCAAAGAGGATAACAAAAGGGAGTAACACTAATAAACGAGCGATAATGATACATGTTACTCAAGGCAACCCACGAACATAACGGCATGGTCCCCGTCTCTCCTTCTTGGATTCCGAACCCGGGAACACTAATGATGCTCTTGTAAGCCGGGCTTCACCCTTGGGAGTTCTCTCTCTCGTCATGGTGATCGCTCGGCCTTACCTCGGGCCAATACCTCATCAGGATCCCCTCCCTCGCCGGGATCTGACCTTCCTCCTTGTATTAAAATTACCGTCCCTCGGCAGACATTCGCACGGATTCGTCCCCCGTTACCGTCTTATTTTCTGAATGAACTGTTGTCCAAATATGGAGTGGTCCATCGGCGACCGACATAATCTGAGTACTCATGCCCTCATCTCGGGCTTACCGCATAGCCCGACGGTCGTTTCCTCCCTACATTAATTAGTATTTCTTTTGACCGTGGAGCCCTTATTTCTGGCAATTAATCAAGGGTATTCCCCTCTCCGAGGGGATGTAAATGACGTTGTGACCTTCATGGCACAACGGGTCTTAGTCCCGACCCGAACCACACAATCGTCTGATTAGTCAGATCGAGCGCACAATGAATCGTCACTCTGTGACTGGCACGCCCACGCACTTAATAAACTAACAAAACATAAAAATATAACAAGTGAAAATAAGTGCGTCCACACCAGCCTAAAGCCGTCTCTCGGGTAAAGCCTCGCCACCACTCCCTGGTGGGACCACACGCGTGTCAGAAGGCTACGACTAGTGGGGAGTCACTAATGTGACCACTCTCCGAGGAGAAACTCAAAGATCACGCACGCACCCTACGCGAAAGTCGTGAAGAACCAAGTGGCGCCGAGCCACTGGACTCTGGACAGTCCTCTAGACTCACTAAATCCAACGGTCCTTGAGTCACGAGACTCGGGGTCAAGACCGTCGTACGCACCGGTACAATGCCGTTAATCTAGCCTAATCTCTAGGTCCAAAATCACGGTAGCATGAATACCGAGGTAGCTCACGAGCCGCCGAGACCATCCCCTCAAAAGGGAACTCAAGAGATCTCCAGCCCCAGGCTGGGTGACTGGACTCACAGCCCAAGGCCACACACATGGCCCACGTGGAAAGCACAGAAGCATGATTCCCAAGGTAACTCACAAGCAACCACGCCGATTCTCCATCCCAGGGAAAAGCGGGAAACCTCTAGCCCCAGGCTGGGTAACTGGACTCGCAGTCCAAGGCCTTACGCACAGCCCGCTCAGAAACTACTTTCCTGTAGAACTCACAACGTGCGAGGAAGCCCCACTGCACTCACACCGATACACGGTGACTCGATCGAGCGTAACAAGAAAGCCCAGAACACATGGGGTCACCCGGATCCACCACACATATGGGCATGCTAATCGAGGTAACGCGGTACCTCCAGACACCTAAAAATATGGTCACGGAACCAACGGGGTGTCCGAGACACTCACGAGGCCAAAGGTCAACCACTGGGTCACAACCGGGTCGACCGAAGACCAACACACACAAACGGGTACGACGAGCACGAAGAATCCCCTAGCGGTATACCCCTGGACCGTCAGGGAGCCTAGCGGTCTACCCCAGGACCGCTAAGGCCAGCCTAGCGGTCTACGCCTAGACCGCTAAGCCCCTGGAACACACGAACCCCTAGCGGTCACTTCTCGGACCGCTAGGTAGGGTGGCGGTCTTTTGCCTGACCGCTAGGTAATGCCTAGCGGTCTGTCGCGAGACCGCTACCCCACCGACCTCGAACGACCAAAACAAGAAACGGTCTAGTCCTGACCGCTACAACGAGCCTGGCGGTCTACACCTAGACCGCTAAACCTCTCAGGCGGTCTATCGCACGACCGCTAAACCAACCGACATAACGGACCCCTAGCGGTCTCCACATGACCGCTAGCACGCTAGCGGTCACTAGAATGACTGCTAGATCGTCCCGAGCCCGAAAACGGCGGAAACACCAAAAAACCCAATACACTCCCCGATCATCGCCCAATGATGGAGAAACAAAGGGGAATCCATCCCCAAGCCTCCTAGCATGATTCTAAACCCTTAGATTGGTGAAAATCTCCGTTAAAACGGAAGATCCAGCTCACACCCCAAAATCATAGATTTTTTCCAAAACGCGGAAATAAACCCGCTCGACTCACGACGGCCTACCAAAATCACGGGAAAGGAAGTACACGAGCTGGGGAACCATCTCCCTACCTCCACCGAAGATTTCACGTCCCGAGGACGCCGATCCGCGAAGAAACACCGTTTAAACCCTCGCCGGTTCACGAACGCACCACCGAGCTTCCGCGCGCCACCGGCCCTAGATCCTCGACCTGTTCCTCGTTCCTCGCCTCCCACCATCGCCGCCTTGCCCTCCTCCGCCACCGTCGGCCGCCCGGGGAGAGGGGGAGAGAAAGAGATGAGAGAGAGAGAATGAGAGAATGGGGAGAGAGAGGGAAAATGGGGTTATTTATAGGAAAATCCAGAAATTTTAGAAAATATCAAAAATAGGAAAAAATACTCCCCGCGATCTTTGAAAAATGTACAACGTCGTGGTAACGTCCTGGAGTCGGAGAACGTAATGGTTCACCCTACACGGGGTTCCGAAGGTCCGACAGGCAAAAACACACGTAAACCGCTAAACTCAACCCGGGACCCACGAAAATGATCCGAAACCCACAGATCACGATCCGAGAAATATCCAAAAAACTCGGGGCATTACAGTTTGGGTCAAGATACCCTTGCCAGATCAGCCTTTGGATCTCTCAGCAAGGAGCGACATACTCATCAGTAGTGTGACCATGGTCCTAGTGGAACTCATAGTACTTGGCTTTGTCCTGGCGATTAAGGTTGCTCGACATCTGAGTGGGCGGCAGAAGATAGGGCTTATCTTGAATCTTCATCAGGATCTGGCTGGGGAAACAACACGAGGTAAGTCCCCCCATAGGCGCCCCCAATTATCTCTTTGGTTCTCTCATTGGGGATGCCTATCTTTTGGACCTTTCGTAGGCCTTCCTCGTGCCTCCTAAAAGAGGTTTTCTCTCGCATGAGATGCGAGGATGTCTTCCTTGTTGCTGTATCTCTTAGCCTTACTCATCAATTGTGGGAAGAAAGTAGGCGGCTTCTTGGCCAAGGATCCTCAGGGGCCGAGGTCGGTGCTCCCTTTGAGCATTGTAGTCCCTACGGTGGCGACGTCGAACTTTTGGATTTGGAGGGCTTCAGCATGAAAATGCCCCTGGTAAGATCTGAGACTCTCTCCCTTCCTTTGCTTCAGAGCTACCAGGCAAGCTGAGGTCTTAATGGGTCAAGCATACCCAACAACGTGAGAGAGGAAAACTCAGTCGAACTATTATGAGCTTACTATGGAGCTTGGAGCGAGCGCCTTGAACAAGGCCGCTGCCCCCCTCTCTAGGGTGAGAGGGAAAGTCAGACATTTGATTTGTTCGACACTCTCGTAAGAGTGAGGGGCGTGTCGAACTCTTCTTAGTGCTCAGAGGTGTCTGAAGTCCCATCATAGGGCTTCATGGATAAGAGTTCAGGTTTTTCAAGGTGTACTGCAGTCGGAATCTCTGGAGAGAAAGGGAAGTTGCTAACTGATGCAGGAGAACTAGGTTGCTCGGCCACCTTAGTAGCCATCTCCTTCATCTTCCGCTTCATATCTTCGATTTGGCGTTTCATCACAAGGAGTGCCTTGGGAGGGAGCTGAGATTATGAGGTCACATAGGAGATGTTCCCTTTGGTTGGCCGAGGGGAAGAGGAGTGAGTTGACTCTGCGGCTATAGCGCACGGTTCTAGTTAAGGGGTAGTAGTGGCAGTTGGAGCATGACAGCTCGGCTGTGCTGGGGGTGGCCATCACCTTGGGCTGCCATCATATTGACGGGTTGAGCCATAGGTGGGGGTGCGAGTCGGTCCACTAGGGCTGTGATCATGTCCTTAAGTGGCGCAAGCTCAATTAAGGATGGTCTTTTTCAGGCTGTTAACCTGTTAGTGTTGGTGTGCTACAGGCCAATTTCGGGTCGGGTAGGCCAAATAGTTGTACGATCTTGTTCATTATTAATAAAGTGGTGTTTGAGCGTAAATATGCGATTGTGTTACTTTACGTTGTCCCTAGGATATGTGGTTGTAAAGTCAACTCGAGATGGGATCTCGATTATGAGACTGACTTTACATGAACACATACGTTAAACTGTTCCTGGTTGGAGGGTAATCACTCGGGGACTTTGATTACCTATTAAACCAGTACACATGATGTGTTAGTGATCAGTCTCATGGTCAATGGTGCAGGGCACCAACACATATGTGTAGGTGTATGTCCTTGGAGGATGTACACTGAACTGATCCGCTATTGGATCTTCAGATGGTTGATTATACCTAATGTCAACTGAAGATCCAACAGTCTCAGTAGCATCGTTGGTCCTTTGACCTGAGACATTGATCGGATCTTACACGAGGACTGGAATGGTTTAATTACTTGGCTAAGTGACTTTAACCATAAGTCATGAGTTGCCGAGTCGTTAACCACTCCAGGATACGTGTGAAGATCGTCAATGGTCAAGAAGGGATCGCTCACTGTCGGGTATATATCAGACAGTTAATGGGTCATGATATTGACGCTCCGTTAAATCCCTGGCCAGGGTCGTATGAGTTCGTTTAGAACGGACGTCATACACTTTAAGGAGGTCATAGTCAAATGGCACGATCATGGGGTTTGACAGAAACCGTACCCTCGATCGTACCAGACTCATAGAAGGAGCGAGGGATTATATCGATGCGGTAACTGTGGACTTGCAGGTACCAGACAGGCTGGTTTAAACCCGGGGTCCTCTAGGATCACGCGGATTTGCTTGACCCAACGTGATCAAAGGTTTGGAATAAATTAAACTATTGTTCGGCTCTAGTAGAAGCGAAGAATACGTTTAATTTACTTCTAATTGTGAATTAGAAGTTAATGGACCTTAAACTAGAGTGACTGAGGCCCTAGAGGATCACACACAATGGATTCTTGGGTGACGTATTATTATTATATAAGTGTATGTATTAATTCCTTTTAATTCCTTTTGGAAAGGAGTGTAAATGGAGCTTAATACATATGTATAATAGTGGACAGGACATATATACAGTTTCGGTCTTTTAGAACCATTTTCTAATAAACCTAAACTCTATATATAGCCACTTACGTGATGCTCATTAGAGCCTTCACTTCTTCCAACCTCTTAAGCTTAAGCAAGCACATAAGCTTAAGAGGAGGATTAGCCTCCCCCCTTTCTCCCCTTTGCTCTCTCTCTCTCCAGAAGGTGATAGAGTCGGGGAAAGTTGCGCCGGGGAGGTACCGTCGCTGCGCAAGGGTCCATGTGGATCTTCTCTAGAGGCCGTACAGCTGTGCGGCTCGATATTCTGCATCGGGCATCGCGGACAGCGTCGTTCCGCGCAAGGTGAAACACGCAACCCATAATTAGGGTCTTAGAAACACCGATTAGAGCATAGATTAAGCTTTTCATAACACCGGGATCGGACAAATGAATTTTTTGTTATCCGCTGCGTCGCCCGTAGGTGCTGTGCGAAACCTATACAGTGTTATCAGAGTCAGGTTCGCGCTCTGGTCGGTGTTTTTATCGCCGTTTAGAACCATGCTTTAGGGGCATATTAAATCTTCAATTATAATTTGTAGAAAGAGATTTGGACATCTCTGTTCTTCCTGGATGCTGGGCATCCAAACAGCAATATTTTTTTTAAAAAAAAATTTAAAAAAAAAATTTTTTGGGTTCCCTCCGGCGCCCGCGGGCGGGCGCCGCCCTGCGGGTCAACGCCCGCGCGGCGGGCGCCGCCCCTGCGGGTCAACGCCCGCGCGCGCGGGCGACCCGGCGATATTAAAAAAAGGTTTTTTTAATTTTTTTTTAAAAAAATTATTTTTACCCTTTTTAATTTACTGTGCTCAGATACATTAATATATATATTAGATATATATATGAAGATACACAGTAAATTAAATAGGATTTTATCTATTAGGTTAAATAGTGTTATCTCAATAGTAAATGTCGAATAGTAAATTTTATTTAACCAATTTGAATTTACCAAGGTGAGATAATTACTATTTACCTTGAGATAAAATGGTAATAATTGAAGTTACTTCAGTAAAATTTAAGTTTTTGAATTTTTAATTATTAGATAATTAAAAAATTCAAATTTTGAATTTTATTGAAGTTAAATATGAAAATTTCAATTATTTAAATTTTAATTATTAGATAATTGTTAAATTCAAATTTTGAATTTTAGAAAATTACTAATTGAGGATAATTGCATTATTTTAAATTTATTTTCAAACAAAATTATTGGATAATTAGTTTGAATTTAAATTTAAATTATTGGCATGTTTAAATTTTGAATTTAAATTTGATTATTGGATAATTAAATTTAAATTTAAATTTAATTAATTATCTCAATTAGATGCCCCTGTAGAAAATGATGGTTCTTTACGTGCTTTACTTTATTTACCTTGTATTGGCCTGCTTGTGTGTTTAATTTTAGTTAATCATGCTTTGATTTTTAAAATTAAACAAAGCTAGCCTATTTTTATTTGCACATCTCATTTTTAAATTCAAAAGTAAGGATTATTTTCAGAAAATAACCCTTGATTGATTTTATTTGAATGGGTTGGCAAGTGATCATGGACTTGGATTAATGTAATTAATTGGGGTCTGTGAACCTCCTTTCTCTCTCTGTTAAAATTTCAATGTACTTCTATCTTCCTCCGTTGTTGTACTCGCCCTAAGGGCTGCTGGAATTTGAGTCACATGTAATTTAATTTTTCCGGCCTGCGTGCCGTGTAAAAGTTGTAATTGATGCGACGTCGGAGTTTGAAAGAGCGGAGCACACCCGACGAGGACGATCTAGCTGCTTCGGAAGCGGGCCGGATGTCTTAATTACATTAGGGTTAAAGTCCATGATCACTTACGTTTAATTTTGCATTGGATGCATTTACTTTGTGCAAACTACTAGGTACGGTAAATATATTGGATATATTTATATTACCACCTAGGGTGAGATCAAGATAAAATTGAATTCCCTCGCGCTTAAATTTTAGATCTGGTAAGCGTGGCTCTAGGAGTCGTCGTGGCCCTCCATCATTATGGAGTGAATGAACGTCTTCATTTCATGGATTTGTTGTGCTTTCCACAAGGTTCATGAGTTTGGGGGCGGGATTAAACTCCAAGACTCGGCCTCAATGGGGTGAGGAATTGAACTCGGCCGTGTTGTGCTTTCCACAAGGGTCGGGTCATGAACTCATTGCTATGTAGTAATGATGGTTAGATCTAACCGAGAATATCCTTTGTTGTGCTTTCCACAAGGGGATGATTTCTCGGGGGTCGAATATCGGATATTGCATTAGATGCAAGTGCCTGTTGACTGCCCTTGAGATAGTGTATGGCTTGTTGTGCTTTCCACAAGGTCGTACATCAGTCTCGTTGGGATTCCGACCCACTAGGTTGATCTCGCTGATCTCCCGTTCTATATACTGAGGGTTATATAGTCCGATCGAAAAATAGTGGGACTAACTAAGATAGAAAACCATATCTAAGTTAGAATTTGAACACATGCTAAGTTATCTTCTATTTCTTATCCAGATTATAATGTCGTCGTCCAACCCCCTCCGCGGTATCTTGGATGCAAATAGATTAACTGGACCGAACTACTCGGATTGGCTGCGTAATCTATGCATAGTCCTTACCACCGAAAAGATTGCGTACGTGTTGGACACTGTTCATTCTGAGCTAGCTCCTGATGCCGACGTGGGCGAGTTACTGGCTTATGCCAAGTGGTCTGAGGACTCCTCCCTTGCCCAATGTTACATGTTGGCCTTTATGGCTCCCGAGCTGCAGAGGCAATTCGAAAAGACTGATTGTAGAAGTATACTTCTCAATCTACGCCAGCTCTTCGGGGAGCATGGTAAGATTGAGAGGTATGACATCTCCAAAAGGCTTTTCAGGACACGGATGTCTGAGGGTTCATCAGTACAGGCCCATGTACTGAAAATGATGGAGTGGATTGAAAGACTCAATGCATTGGGGTTCAAGTTGGATCTTGAACTATGCATTGATCTTATACTCCAGTCATTGCCCGATTCCTTTTCTTCCTTCATCATGAACTTTAACATGAACAGGATTGAAGCAACTCTCCCAGAGCTGCTCAATATGTTAAAGAGTGCTGAAGGAACCATGCAGAAAGATAAACCATCTTCGTCTGTAATGATTGTTGGCCGTGCCAACAAGAAAAGGAAGGCCTCTCAAATATCCACCACAAGTAACAAAGGGAAGGGAAAGAAAAAGGTCACGGGTAAGCAACTCGTCAAAGTTGACAAAGGGAAGGGCAAGAAGAATGAAAAGGAAGATAAATATTTTCGATGCGGGGAAACTGGGCATTGGAAAAGGAATTGCAAGGCAATTCTAAATGAAGGTATTTTTATCATAAACCTTAATTTGTCATATATGGAATCCACATCATGGGTATTGGATACTGGATGTGCATCTCATATCTGTAATTCTGTGTAGGTGCTGGCAAATAGAAGGCGATTGGGCAAAAAGGAGATTGAACTGAGGATGGGAAATGGAGCTTTGGTTTCTGTCAAAGCTGTCGGGACTGCACGTCTCAGTTTACCTTCAGGAGTCATTCTGGAGCTGAATGACTGTTATTATGTTCCTAATATTATTAAGAACATTATTTCAATCTCTAGCTTGTATAACATTAGATAAACATTGACTTTTAATAGCACTGGGTGCTCTATAATGAATAATGGTTTGATTATAGCCAATGATTCATTAGTCAATGGCCTTTATGTATTAGATACACGTTCTAATGTTATGCAAATTTCTAATACGGATGAAGTGAATTCTGCATTTCTATGGCATTGCAGACTTGGTCATGTAGGTGAGAAAAGAGTCTCTCACTTAAACTCAAATGGGTATTTGAATTCGTTCGAATACAAGCCATTTGATACCTGTGAGTCGTGTCTTATGGGGAAAATGACCGAGACTCCTTTTGGTGGACATGGTGAGAGGGCTGCTGACCTTCTCGAACTCATACAGTCGGATGTGTGTGGACCCATGTCCATAGAAGCAAAAGGAGGTTATCTCTATTTCATTTCTTTTATTGATGACTTCTCTAGATATGGCTATGTGTATTTAATAAGACATAAATCACAAGCCTTTGAGAAGTTTAAGGAATACAAAAAGGAAGTAGAGAAACAGACTGGCAAAAGTATTAAGGCTCTTCGATCGGATCGAGGAGGTGAATACTTAAGCCATGAATTCACTTCTTATCTTAAAGACCATGGAATAGTTTCTCAGTGGACTCCACCGTATACACCACAGCACAATGGTGTATCCGAAAGGAGAAACAAGACCTTGTTAGACATGGTCCGATCCATGATGTCTATGTCAGGACTACCCTTGTCACTCTGGGGCTATGCGTTAGAGACTGCGGCTTATTTATTGAATATGATCTCAAGTAAATCAGTTCCTTCTATACCATATGAGATATGGAAGGGTATGAAACTAAATTTTAATCACATTAAAATTTGGGGGTGTCCTGCTCATGTAAAGAAGAACGAGAGTGATAAGCTTGAGTCGAGAATCGATAAGTGTAGGTTTGTGGGATATCCAAAGGAGACGTTTGTGTAGACACGCTAAAATTGACATTATTTTGAGTATATTTCATATTGCCGTGCAATGTCCCATTTGACCCTCAAATTAGCTTGTTTGAGTGGTTTTTCCCACTTTTCTTGAATTTCCCCTATTTTCCCCTATTTTTCCTATTTTTCTGGATTTTTTTGGCATTTATCTCCATTTTTATGATTTTATGAATTCACGCCTTGATCCAGGGCGCTTTTTAATTCACGACCTGACCTAGGGCGTTTCTTAAAGAAGTGACGACCTCTGAAAGGGCGTCAATTCCTGGCATTATCCAATTTTTGAAAAAAGAATAAATGTTTGAAAAATGTTGAATCACGCCCTACCATGGGGCGTTTTTCAATTCACGCCTCTCCCTGAGGCGTCTTTCACAATTTCCAAATAAAAGAAATGTTTATTTCTAAAATTAATCCAGGAAGAAACGCCCTGACCCAGGGCGTGCTTTGAAAAGACGCCCTATGACAGGTCGTCAATTCTTGAATTGACGCCCTGACCAGAGGCGTGTTTTATCTTCTGGCTTCGCAGCCCTTTCCCCAGAGATTCCTTGCTTCGTTAGACACCTGCTTTGTTTGGACTTTTGCCCATTCCTATCCTTTCCCCCCTTGGACTCTTGCCTTCTTATCTCTTCATCCAATTCTATTTAATAGGGCCGAGGGGCTCTGTTGTAAGGTTGGATTTTCTCTTTTTCCTCCCCCTGCTGATTCTTCTGTTTTCTTCTTTCTTCTTCTTCTTCTTTTCTTCTTCTGCCGTCTTCTTCCTCTTCTTATTCTTCTTCCCCGTTTTCTTCTTCTGTCTCCTTCTTCTTCTTCTTCTTCTTCTTCTGTCTCCTTCTTCTTTTTCTCCTTCTGTCTTTTCTTCTTCTGTCTTTCTTCTTCTGTCTTTCTTCTTCTTCTTTTCTTTTTACAGGAACCGAAGGTAGGAGGGCTTTGACTAAGGAGGATTTCCAACGTTCAACATCTTCATCCCTTGGGAGGCTTCCTCCCATCGAGCATTCAAGCCAAAGGAGCCACCAAACAAGATTTTTCTATCTTATCTCCCCTTATTTGTATTTTTCATTAGTTCATAATACATGCATCATGTTTCATTGTTATATTGATTTTTCTCAACCATCATATTGAGATCTCCCCATAGTGCAACTCTTGCACTCTTTCCCCTTTAATTTTTATTCTTATCTTCATGCATTCATCATATCTCCTCACACCCTCTTTGCATAGGGGTTTAAGGGCAATCACCCATAAGGTGTGTTCTTAATCATATTTTTATGCTCATCACATTAAGAATTTGATGCTACACTCACCTCGTTTCTAATCCAATCTTTTGGTGTTGGCTTTGGTATTTTGCAAGGGTAATCAAATTGAAGAACTCTCTTCATCGGCCGGCTGATCTAGAAGAGAAAGGAGCACTCACATCCCCGCACTTTTAAAGGTATTCTTCACGATCCCTCCATGATTTTCATTATTATCTTTTGAGGCCTTCGCGTCTCTGGCGATCACACACTCCCCTTGTGCACCTCGTACATATATTTTCCTCCATATTGATGATTATTGCATGTCTTTTCTTTGATATTTTTCTTAAGTGGATTTATTAGGATCTACAAATTGGCGATCACGGTGGGACGCTTTACGTTCTCTTTATTACCCCTTTTCCCCTTAGGCACCCGCGTGTGCCGTCTCCCCTATTGCACCCTCGGTGCGTCTCCTTTTGTGCCCCTCGGGCACCCTCCATTGGCTTTGCTTTCTTCCCTAAAGTGATTTGCCATTTTGTTGTCTTTTCCTTAGAATCTCCATTTATTTAAAATTCTTGATGAGCATGCTTATCCTGTTGATTACCTTATTTATGTGGTTGTGAGGGTGCCTGTTTAATATTTCTGGCCGTGCTTTCCTAAGGAATTAACGCCTCTGTCAGAGGCGCTTTTTCGATTTCACGCCCTAACTCAGGGCGTCTTATTCGTATTTTACGCCCACTGACAGGGCGCCTTCCAGCATATTTCCTGATATTTCTGGTTTTATTACGCTGCCTCAGAATTCACGCCCTGCGCCAGGGCGTTTCTTTGTTGATTAGCGCCCCTCAGTAAGGCGTTTCTTTTGATGCCCTTATAGCGCCTCACCCTAAGGCGTGTTTTTACTGCCCCTGGCACCTCGCTTTGCGTCACGACAGTCACACTGTCGTGTCTTTTGTTAGTAGCGCCCCCTGCTAGGGCGTGTTTTTACTGTGGGTTTCCAGAACCCTTCCCGTGGGTGAGTTTTCATGATATTTCATATTGATTGATCATATTGTGTGGTTGGCTGAGTTCCCCTGTTGCATTCATTCTTTGCATTGATTTGGGAGCCCCCTCCTCTTCATTAGGATCCACACACCCTCTTGGAATCGGGACGACCCTCCATTGAGCATTCCGTCTCTTTGGACTGGAAATCCCTTTTTCAAGCCTCCGTAAGTCCCCGCACCCGTGGATTACCTCACGGACGCCGGGCATGTTGTACCCTTTTGAAGTCCCGAGTTAGTTGGCCTAAACGTGGTGAGAGAGTGTTCCTAGTTGGCATTGGAGTTAAATCATATTGAAACTAGGCTCCTCCCCTTGTGTGAATCATATCAATTTGCATAAATTCATTAATTCACCAAGGTTCAAACATAAAAATCAAGGTAACCATTTCAACTTGGGTGTGTTTCTTTGCCAATTGTTTGCACATTAAATTGCTTGCATGGCTTACTTTGATAGACAAAACAACATGTTCAATTCAATTAATGTTCATGAGGATGCACAACCGTGCACATCTTATTCTCCTCAATTTCAACATGTTCGTCAAAATTCTCACCATACTTTCAAGGGACCACGTCCTCATTCTTATGGTCATACCCGGCCCACGGGTAATGTCCATTCTTATGGTCCCCCTACTCAATTGGGAGCCACTATTCCTACGGGACCGTCTCGTCCTAATGATGAGAAAGTCTCCCAAATCATTCATGCATTAGATCATCTCACCCCTCAACAAATCCAAGCCCTTAAGGCCGCCGTTGAGGGTGCATCTCCTTCATCTCATCCTCCTTCTAATCCTATTCGGGTGGCCCATCACCCACTTCCCTCTTCCACTCATGTTCCTCATCGGGTAGCCCATTACCCATCCCCTTCTATTCACACTCCTCCTCGGGTGGTCCGACACCCGCCTCCTTCTATTCCTCCTCCATCACGGCCCCGAGGCCCATTTACTCCTTGCAATCCGGCCCATCCGGGTTCTTTTACGGGTCATCCCGTCAACTCCCCTCCACGGCCTTTTTATGCGGCCCCTCCTCCTTCAAGGCCCTGCCAGCCCTCGGTTGTTCAAGTCACACCCCTCCAATAATCTCTGCTTGATAAGATTACTTTGATGGAGGAACAAATAAAGAGGGTCACGGCTCCTCCTACTCCAGTCAATCCTCTCCATGCCGCTTTGGACGAGATTACAAAGATGGAGAGAGAATGGAAAGACAGGAGGGATGATTACGGCGTCGGCGGCTCAAGCAAGCAGGAGCCGGCATTTGAAGAATCCAAGGCAGTGTACGATGATGATGAAGCTCCGCAGGCACCCCTTCCGAGTTTCCTTAATTTCCCGCTCCCTCCACTATCATTTGATAAACCTCCTGCTCAGGATGAAACCATCCCTGATCCAACCCCTATTTATGAGACTAATTGGTGTTACGATGATGGGTCGATACTTCAATCACCCACACCGGCACATTGTAAGTCTCCTCCTATCCTTGACACCGCATACATTACACCTCCTCCAGTTACACCATTAACCTCCGCAACACTGGCCTCCCCCAAGCCTTCCACTATTAAACCTCCACCCGTTAAGCCATCTACCTCCACACCATTAGCCTCCATCGAACCCACCATTGAACCTTTCCCAATTAACCTCCCATTACCGCCACCTCGGCCTTCCATTATCCCTTTAAAACCCACTTTACCTATTCCACCATTTAACCCTTTACCCTTACCCATGGCTAATCCTGAGCAGGATCCACCCCTTTTTGCACCCGAGCCAATCCCAACTGCTTCCGAGCAAAGGGAGAAACTCGACGTGTTTGAACCCCCGCTTACGCTCACCCATTTGCCAACGCTTTCCATCATGCCTCCACCATTCATGGAGCCTTCCGCCTCCGCTTCACCTCCCCTTACTACTCGGAATGGGGGGCCTTCTACAAGCACAGGTGCCGAGGACGATCAAGAGCCGGGCAGCAAGGATTTGGCCACGCCATTCAAGATTCAAGAATTCATTTGCCGGATGCCGATCCGGGTTATTGTGCCAAGCACGGTCGAAGAAGCCAAGTCGCCGACATGCCAAGCATTGATGCTGTGTAAGGGTCGGGCAGGGCACCCTTTGTTCCAATTTCCAAATTTTGAATCTTTGGGCAACATAATGCTTCCGAGCCCAGCTTTCCAACTCCCTCACACCATTACTTTGCACTCTCCAAGGGAGTTGACATTCACCATTGAAGCTTCGGCAGGGGCTATTTCTCATACACTTTCACTGTCGTGGAGGGGCAGTTATCTTAATGCTAAGGGGCCATCCCTTATTTGTTCCACTTTCTATTCATCCATCTCTATCACTTTTTCTTCATGGGCCATTCCCAGGGTTATGAGGAAGATCTCATCCTCTCGCCCTTCACATTCTTCATATTCTTTGCATTTCATGCATTCATCGCATCCATCCCATTGCATGCAATTGCACTTCTTCTTTCCCGGGTTTCCGAACCCGTATCTTCCCCGCCTTCCGGCACCGCCGGATCCTCCGCATTTCCCATCTTATTCATATTCATCTTCATTACTCGGGCATCGCGCCCCTTTCCAACCTTTTCATCTCTCAGATTTCTCTCCCTTCTTCCCAGGGCATCGCGTCCCTCGGCATTTTCTTCCTCCGGAACCTCCGGACTTTTCCTTCGGGCACGACGCCCCTTTCCATCTTCTCCTTCCTGATTTGCTTCCTCCGGAACCTCCGGACTTTCCCTTTGGGCACGACGCCCCTCTCCACCTTTTTTATTTGCTTCCTCCGGAACCTCCAGACTTTTTCCTCGGGCACGACGCCCCTTTCTACCTTCTCCTTCCTGATTTCATTCCTCCGGAACCTCTGAATTTTTCTCTCCTCCCTGGGCATCGCGTCCCTCGGCATTTGCTTCCTCCGGAACCTCCGGACCCTCCATTTTTATTCCGGTTCATCTTTCTGCTCCTCCGGGACATCACATCCTTCATTTTCTTCTTCCTTTTCCATCATCGTTTTCCCTATTTCTCCCCAGGGCATCGCATCCCTTCTTTCAATATTCTTCCGGAGCCTCCGGATGATTTTTCCTCTCATGATTCTCCTCTGCCTCCGGACCCTCCGGATCCGCCTCTTTCTATCTACCAATTTCTTCTTCTAATTCCTCCTGATTCTGGGTCCGACCCAACTTCTTCCACATCCACTGCCTTGGGCATCTGCCCGTTCTCCCATTGCTTTCGAGGCTTTAGTCCTCATTCCTCTTTCTAATTCTCCTCTCCTTCTGTAGACTGTTCCATGTGATCAGGGTCTCCGCGCCTTAGTGAGGGAGTTCTAGCCCTCGCCTCTTTTCTTTTTTTTTCCTTATTCATCTGAGTCTGGTCTTGGCACCACTCCTTCTTGTTAAGCCACTTTCAATCCTTTGCTTCCAATCCTTTATCTGCCTAAGAGGACTATCCCACGATGATCAACCTCTCGCGGCAGCTGCTTTAACAAAGGTTGCAAGGTAATATATTGACGTAAGTATGCATTTATATGATATCATTACCTCATTACTTCACGCATGATTTTCAAAATGAAGTGCTTCTTAACAAGATTAAGAGTGGTGTTTTAGATCTTTATCTATCTTAATTGAATCATTGTTTAAAAAGAGTCTTTAGGCTTGCTATGCAGCACCTTGGTTAATAAGAACCCCGCGCTGGGAATTCAACATTCTCTCCCTGCTTGTTAAGATCAACCCTCAGCTGGGCACCTCACACACTTCACGGTGTCCTTAGCCGGCTCCTCTGGTTAAACACCGTTGCTACCTTGACCATGCCATGAGTATTCCTGAAAGTCTTTTCTCTTCTTTACTCGGCCACGTGCAGGGGCAAGAGGTTGACGGATGAGATGACCAACCTTGGTAATCCCCAATACGAGAGGAGTCTCAAATAGGGGCAGTCTTGACCCAAACTAAATATGAATTTCATGATATACATCTCGCCAAAAGGGCTATTATGAAAATCAAGTCAGAATTTCGATAAAAGTAAGTATGAATTATGACATGTCAAGAGTGGCAAAGTCCCCGCAGGGAAAACCCTGGTCGTATGCATGTCAAGGGTCTAAAAATTAAAGGCACAAAGCCCCGGCGCAACAGACTACCTCTTTGAGGGGGAACGCCTTGGAAGGAATTCAAGTCCCGACATCTCTCATCCTGCATAAAGCTTATCTCCAATTATTCTTCTCTTTTCCCTCTAAGACCGAATGTTTCTCGGGTATGGCCTTGGTAGGGGCACCGTTGATCAAAGACGGTCGGTTATAGGACGTCACCCTTCAATGCACGCCCAGCTTTGGGCAGTTTTTAGCAAAAGGGGAAGGAACGAGGACCCCTAGCCAGTGGTTTAAGACACCCTTTGATGCTGCTTTAGCAATGTCTAACCAAAATCAAACAAAATTGAATATTTCTTGTCCAAAATCTATAAAAATTTGAATATCTTTTCCAAAACTCATAAAAATTGAGAATATTTTCAAAACTCATAAAAATTTACATATTTCCAAAATCTAAAAATTTGCATTGTATTTTCTGATGGTGTTTTGCAGGAACAGCTTTGCAGAGACCAAGAGCACGGAATGAGTCCTCTCTCCACTTATTGCTATCAATCTATTGATTCTTCCCGATATTCTCATAACATGCCACCCTGGGCATTTTGATTATCATTTTCTCATATCTCCTGATTATCGTTCATCTCCAGATCTTTTTAATCAACTCCTGCTGAATTCCTTGATCACTTTGCCAATGGGCATTATCATTCCCTGATCATTCTGCCGATGGGCATTATCAGATCTTGATCATTCAACTCCAAATCTGGATTAGCCAAGTTGGCATCCTCATGGCAAAATAACAAACAATGATGCTTTGCAATATCATGATTCAACTCATAATGGTTACTATGTTGTGACATGCTATTGATGCTTTGATTCATGCTATGCTTGCTACGCTTAAATGCCTTATTCATTGCTTGTTATCTTTTATATCTTGGCTGATGAATTTTTGAGCGCAGGATAAGAAGCTCTTGGTCCCGCCGGCAGGGCATCATCACTCAAAGTACCACGGTGCTTGCAGCTCATTTCTCAGTTCCCATGCTTATTGGTATCACCATCTCCCTGTATGCATTCTACTATATGTTACGTATGCTACTAGATTATATCAAGGACCTTGTGGCTTTGGAAAATCTGGAATTTGAGTTCCCCTTCATCAAAAACGATGACGATTCTAGAGGCATCTTAGTCATACGGATAGGCCGTTGAGCCGTCCGAGACTGGGGACGATGGTTCCTTTTTATGAGTTGGTGCGTGGATAAACGGGCTTCGGCTTAGTATCAGCTCGTGAAATCGATTTCTTGACCCAGTCTTGGCAGCTTAGCAATATTATCCTTGATTATCTTATATTTTCATTTGATTTAATTTTTCCTTTTAAACCCAGGATGCATTCATGTAGGAATTTGAAACAATTGTTGAAAAATCATTCTGATGAGCTGCCTTTGAGGGTTGAAGTTGATCTTAATCTTTTCAGATATGAGATATCTCATGCCGGATTGAGTCCTCAGTTCGATTTGTCGTTGTTTTGGGTCATTTTCTCGAAAGCTCCTTGTTTGGATTTTTATCATCTTATTTTATCTCCTCTCCTTTGATCCACCTTGGCTGCAGCACGTCCACTGGCTGGTAACTGCTCCCTAATGGTGAAACTTACAGGTTTGTGACCTGGGGTACTTCCACCGCGCTGGAAGTTGATCATTTTATTTTATCTCCTTCGTGCATCGCGTGCGCATCTCCCCTTTTATCCAAACATTGTTGATTTCGTTGGATTTACCGAGATTTGCTTCATCTCGAGCTTTTGATTTGATTCTCATCAAGTGATGTCGATTGCGTGTCTCATCACACCTTGGCATCTACTTTTCAGTTTGCAACGCTCCCTTGCAAAGCAGACGCCAAGGCGGGGCAGCTGTAGACACGCTAAAATTGATATTATTTTGAGTATATTTCATATTGCCGTGCAATGCCCCATTTGACCCTCAAATTAGCTTGTTTGAGTGGTTTTTCCCACTTTTCTTGAATTTCCCCTATTTTCCCCTATTTTTCTTATTTTTCCTATTTTTATGGATTTTTTTGGCATTTATCTCCATTTTTATGATTTTATGAATTCACGCCTTGATCCAGGGCGCTTTTTAATTCACGACCTGACCTGGGGCGTTTCTTAAAGAAGTGACGACCTCTGGAAAGGGCGTCAATTCCTGGCATTATCCAATTTTCGAAAAAGAATAAATGTTTGAAAAATGTTGAATCACGCCCTACCATGGGACGTTTTTCAATTCACGCCTCTCCCTGAGGCGTCTTTCATAATTTCTAAATAAAAGAAATATTTATTTCTAAAATTAATCCAGGAAGAAACGCCCTGACCCAGGGCGTGTTTTGAAAAGACGCCCTATGACAGGTCGTCAATTCTTGAATTGACGCCCTGACCAGAGACGTGTTTCATCTTCTGGCTTCGCAGCCCTTTCCCCAGAGAGTCCTTGCTTCGTTAGACACCTGCTTTGTTTGGGCTTTTGCCCATTCCTATCCTTTCCCCCCTTGGACTCTTGCCTTCTTATCTCTTCATCCAATTCTATTTAATAGGGCCGAGGGGCTCTGTTGTAAGGTTGGATTTTCTCTTTTTCCTCCCCTGCTGATTCTTCTGTTTTCTTCTTTCTTCTTCTTCTTCTTTTCTTCTTCTGCCGTCTTTTTCCTCTTCTTATTCTTCTTCCCCGTTTTCTTCTTCTGTCTCCTTCTTCTTCTTCTTCTTCTTCTTCTGTCTCCTTCTTCTTTTTCTCCTTCTGTCTTTTCTTCTTCTGTCTTTCTTCTTCTTCTTTTCTTTTTACAGGAACCGAAGGTAGGAGGGCTTTGACTAAGGAGGATTTCCATCGTTCAACATCTTCATCCCTTGGGAGGCTTCCTCCCATCGAGCATTCAAGCCAAAGGAGCCACCAAACAAGATTTTTCTATCTTATCTCCCCTTATTTGTATTTTTCATTAGTTCATAATACATGCATCATGTTTCATTGTTATATTGATTTTTCTCAACCATCATATTGAGATCTCCCCATAGTGCAACTCTTGCACTCTTTCCCCTTTAATTTTTATTCTTATCTTCATGCATTCATCATATCTCCTCACACCCTCTTTGCATAGGGGTTTAAGGGCAATTACCCATAAGGTGTGTTCTTAATCATATTTTCATGCTCATCACATTAAGAATTTGATGCTACACTCACCTCGTTTCTAATCCAATCTTTTGGTGTTGGCTTTGGTATTTTGCAAGGGTAATCAAATTGAAGAACTCTCTTCATCGGCCGGCCGATCTAGAAGAGAAAGGAGCACTCACATCCCCGCACTTTTAAAGGTATTCTTCGCGATCCCTCCATGATTTTCATTATTATCTTTTGAGGCCTTCGCGTCTCTGGCGATCACACACTCCCCTTGTGCACCTCGTGCATATATTTTCCTCCATATTGATGATTATTGCATGTCTTTTCTTTGATATTTTTCTTAAGTGGATTTATTAGGATCTACAGTTTGGATATTATTTCTATCACCCTTCTGAGCAAAGGGTCTTAGTGGCCAAGAGAGCTGTATTTCTGGAAAGAGAATATCTACTCCAGAAAAATAGTGGGAGCCAGATAGAATGGACGAGATCCAAGAACCACAACCCATAGACACAAACTCATTAGATGAGACGGTATCGGTTGATCCTATTCAAAGTGAGACACTGACACTACGGAGATCTGGTAGATTACCGAGAGAACCTGAGAGATATGTTGGACATGTCTCAGAGGGGTCCTCTAGGTTATGTATCGATGAGGATGATGATCCTCAGTCGTACCAGGAGGCGATCCGTAGTGTAGACTCCGAGAAATGGCAAGAGGTAATGGATTCAGAGATCCAGTCCATGTACACCAACAAAGTTTGGAACTTAGTTGATGTACCCGAAGGGAAGGTCCCTATCGGCTGCAAATGGATTTTCAAAAGGAAAATCGGTACAGATGGACATGTTGACACATACAAGGCTAGACTAGTGGCGAAAAGATATCGTCAAAGGCAAGGCATTGACTATGACGAGACGTTTTCACCGGTAGCCATGGTTAAGTCAATCAGAATCCTCCTTGCCATTGCTGCATACCTGGATTATGAGATCTGACAAATGGATGTGAAGACAGCTTTTCTTAATGGAAACCTGTCAGAAGAGGTGTACATGGTACAGCCTGAAGGATTCACCTCCAAGCTACATCTTAATAAGGTATGCAAACTCCAAAGGTCCATTTATGGATTAAAGCAGGCATCTAGAAGCTGGAACTTAAGATTTGACGAGGCTGTCAAACCTTTCAACTTCATTCGGAATGAAGATGAACCCTGTGTTCACAAGAAGGTCAGTGGGAGCTCAGTGACCTTCTTGGTCCTTTATGTTGATGACATCTTACTCATTGGGAATGATGTAGGGATGTTGACATCAACTAAGTCTTGGTTGTCCAAGACCTTCTCCATGAAGGATTTGGGAGAAGCATCCTATGTGCTGGGCATAAGGATCTATCGAGATAGATCTAAAAGGATGCTAGGATTATCTCAATCCATGTACATAGACACTATCCTCAAAATGTTTAGGATGAAAAATTTCAAGAGAGGTCTCATTCCCATGAGACATGGAATTTGTCTATCCAAGGGGATGAGTCCTAAAACTTCTGAGGAGGTGGCACACATGAATAAGGTGCCCTATGCTTCTGCGATAGGGTCAATCATGTATGCAATGCTATGTACACGGCCTGATGTTACCAATGCTTTAAGCATTGTCAGTAGATATCAGGCAAATCTAGGTGAAGAGCACTGGAGGGCAGTAAAGGGTATCCTTAAGTACCTACGAAGGGCTAAGGATCTTTTTCTACTTTATGGAGGAGAGGACCTATAGCTTAGAGCTTACACATATTCAAGTTTCCAGTCAGATCCAGATGACTGCAAATCCATGTCTGAATTTGTATTCATGTTGAATGGAGGGGCAGTCAGTTGGAGAAGCTCCAAGCAAGATACGACTGCAGACTCGACGACTGAGGCGGAATATATTGCTACAGCTGAAGCTGCTAAGGAAGCCGTCTGGATGAAGAAATTCATCTTGGAACTTGGCGTAGTTCCCGAGATATCAGCTCCCATCCCATTATTTTGTGATAATAATGGGGCCATCGCCCAGGCGAAGGAACCGAGATCTCACCAAAGGTCGAAGCATATTCTCAGGTGCTTCCATCTTATTCGGGAGATTGTTGATCAAGGAGATGTGATGGTAGAGCGTGTACCGTCAGAAGATAACATAGCAGATCCACTGACTAAGCCTTTGACACAGACTGTATTTGAGCGTCATCGGGATAAGATGGGTCTCAAAGTTGTGGGCAATTGGCTGTAGTTCAAGTGAGAGATTGTTAGTGTTGGTGTGCTACAGGCCAATTTAGGGTCGGGTAGACCAAATATATGTACGATCTTGTTCATTATTAATAAAGTGGTATTTGAGCGTAAATATGCGATTGTGTCACTTTACGTTGTCCCTAGGATATGTGGTTGTAAAGTCAACTCGAGATGGGATCTCGATTATGAGACTGACTTTACATGAACACATACCTTAAACTGTTTCTAGTTGGAGGGTAATCACTCGGGGACTTTGATTACCTATTAAACCAGTACACATGATGTGTTAGTGATCAGTCTCATGGTCAATGGTGCAGGGCACCAACACATATGTGTAGGTGTATGTCCTTGGAGGATGTACACTGAACTGATCCGCTATTGGATCTTCAGATGGTTGATTATACCTAATGTCAACTGAAGATCCAACAGTCTCAGTAGCATCGTTGGTCCTTTGACCTGAGACATTGATCGGATCTTACACGAGGACTGGAATGGTTTAATTACTTGGCTAAGTGACTTTAACCATAAGTCATGAGTTGCCGAGTCGTTAACCACTCCAGGATACGTGTGAAGATCGTCAATGATCAAGAAGGGATCGCTCACTGTCGGGTATATATCAGACAGTTAATGGGTCATGATATTGACGCTCCGTTAAATCCCTGGCCAGGGTCGTATGAGTTCGTTTAGAACGGACGTCATACACTTTAAGGAGGTCATAGTCAAATGGCACGATCATGGGGTTTGACAGAAACCGTACCCTCGATCGTACCAGACTCATAGAAGGAGCGAGGGATTATATCGATGCGGTAACTGTGGACTTGCAGGTACCAGACATGCTGATTTAAACCCAGGGTCCTCTAGGATCACGCGGATTTACTTGACCCAACGTGATCAAAGGTTCGAAATAAATTAAACTATTGTTCGGCTCTAGTAGAAGCGAATAATACGTTTAATTTACTTCTAATTGGGAATTAGAAGTTAATGGACCTTAAACTAGAGTGACTGTGGGCCTAGAGGATCACACACAATAGATTCTTGGGTGACGGATTATTATTATACAAGTGTATGTATTAATTCCTTTTAATTCCTTTTGGAAAGGAGTGTAAATGGAGCTTAATACATATGTATAATAGTGGACAGGACATATATATAGTTTCGGTCTTTTAGAACCATTTTCTAATAAACCTAAACTCTATATATAGCCACCTACGTGATGCTCATTCGAGCCTTCACTTCTTCCAACCTCTTAAGCTTAAGCAAGCACATAAGCTTAAGAGGAGGATTAGCCTCCCCCCTTTCTCCCCTTTGCTCTCTCTCTCTCCAGAAGGTGATAGAGTCGGGAAAAGTTGCACCGGGGAGGTACCGTCGCTGCGCAAGGGTCCGTGTGGATCTGCTCTAGAGGCTGTACAGCTGTGCGGCTCGATATTCTGTATCGGGCATCGCGGACAGCGTCGTTCCGCGCAAGGTGAAACACGCAACCCATAATTAGGGTCTTAGAAACACCGATTAGAGCATATATTAAGCTTTCCACAACACCGGGATCGGGCAAATGAATTTTTATTATCCGCTGCGTCCCCCGTAGGTGCTGTGCGAAACCTTACATAACCTACCCAGATAGGTCATCGAACTGCTCCTTCGAGACTCCCTCGTTGAGAGTCTGCTCGACAGTAGAGTTTTGCACATCAGTGTCGATGTTGGCTCACTCTATGGTTTTTCGAGAATGTGGCATGACTTCTTGTCATTTCTCACAGGCGACACCAAAGTGTTGTGTAACACATAAAATTTACGAGTGTGGACTGAGCAAAAGAGCTTGGATAGCAATGAGCGGAGTTCCCAATAGAGGAGGTGAATGTTGAGCCGAGTGATGATGCCAAGTCTCTTTCGAGCAAGAAGATGGTGGTCAAGAGGCTTGCATACCTTTATTCCCTTGAATTTTTTCTACTTCACCTATTGCTGACTTAAGTATCGGAGGGTTCTCTCGAGACACAGGACTGTTGAGAACTTCTTTTGCGTAGGAGAACGCTTGGCCTCGACATCCACATTGTCAACAAAGTTCCTCTTCGTCGCCATCTTCCTGCTCGAAGGAGACTTAGCACCATCACCGCCTCTGGGAGTTTCGCCCCAGTCATAGTCGAGGATGGACTAGGAGACAGGTCCTGGGTGGGCTAGAAGACAATTATGGAAACCCACAGAGTCCAAAGCAGAAATAGAGGCGAGCAAAATCCGAGATAATAATGAAGGGATGATTACACCAGATTTGGCACCACATGTCATGCCTGTCATCAAGTGAGATTCGGACTTAAATTAGGAAGGAGAGGGTAAACATCCACATCATTACGTAAAAGGTTAGAAAGATCATGTTGCAAGGTCATGACAAGCACTCTCCAAAGGAAGAAGTGAGATGACAATTATGTTTTAAACTCATTAACTCTCATGCTCATCCTTGTGACGCGACCCCCCCTACGAGAATAACATTGCATCTCACTCACTCATCCTTGTGATGCGAAATCCAACGAGAATAACATGGTGATTGGGCAATGGTGCTGCAGCCGTGGTGAGGGAGGATTGGTGTGCACGTACATGTGGGTGCACACACATGCTTCTTCTTTTTAATAATTAGGGGGAGTTGATGCTGGAAGAAGGAAAGACTCTTCGTTATCTATACATATACCTTATAATTATTTACGTATTTTCTTGGGCCACTTTGATAATAGGTTAGGATAAGCTAACTTGGGTGAGCCCGAGGTGAGTTATTTATGGATTTTCATATTTTTGATTTGATACTTATCCCAATTGGGATCGGGTCCCCGGATATAGTAACCCAACTACCAAAATAGAATAAGAGTCGATAGACAAAATAATTCATCATAACTAACTCTTATTCTGTTATCAAAGTGACCCTATTATCTATTATGTATCTAGGACTCTCCAAGTAAAAGTGATCGGCAAGAGAGGAGAAATCTTCCTCTGTCCTCCCTCTACGTGCATGCATGTACTCTTCAATTTAAAGGGTACCACCAGACATACATTCAGAACTTTTGGTCTAATTGGAACGAAGGGAGAGATAGGGGATTGAGAAGGGGAAAGATGGGAGAGAGACGAAGGGGGATGGATACCTTCCTCTCTGCCATCCCTCTTCGGCCCTGCTTGGGAATACTTTCTCCTCCCCCAATTCTCCAAAATTCCTACCATCGTACACGCCGACACAATGGTCTTGACAAGAGGAGGATTTTGATGAAATTCAAAATTATATTTTGGATAAGTTGAGTGCCAACTTGAGATTGTGAGGGAGAGAGTTTAAAAAACCCAACAAATTACACGTTTACCATTCTTCGTTTCATTATCATCAGTAACATAAGTAAAGAGTTTTTCACTTTTAAATTATAATTAATGATATTAATGATATTTTTATAAGAAATTATTATTTCCATTTTGTGTTTATTGTATAGAAACTATTAAAAATATTTAAACAATAAAAATAACTTTAAAAGTGAATAGTGATCAAACAGTAACTTATTACGTACCGTAAAACATTTTTTCACTGTAACATTATAATTAATGATATTTTTATCAAAAATTTTATTATTTTGACTGTATATTTATGTTTTAAAATCTATTAAAATATTATAAAAATAAAAAATAAATCACTTCAAAAGTGAATACTGATTAAATAGTAACTTATGACTTATCGTAAAATGTTTTATGACTTTTAAATTATAATTAATGGTATTAATGATATTTTTATCAAAAAATTTATTATGTTAATGATATATTTATTTTATAGAATCCATTAAAATATTCTAAAAATAAAAACTAGATAGTGACGGGATATGTGGTATTTTAAGATTGGTTGGGTGCAGTAGACTCCATGAATCTTTGACAAAAAATAAGAGTCCGGATGATTTTTTTTAAAATATTTTATACTAATTATTATTCTTAAAAATTATAAATTTTAATAAAACATAAAAATATAATAAAAAACTCCTCTTCACCTATCTCAGATTAATGCGAGATGAAAAGAGATTAATGAGTTATGATCGTTAAAATGGGTATTACCGTATATGTGCACGTAAATCCTCCACTTAGCTCATTGACTGGGGCTCCTCCCTGAAGCTCCGTTGTGGGAGCTTCTGGGTATTCTTTTTACTGTTCTCTCGATATATTTTTCTCTTTATTTTGAAAAATCTGATTAGACTCGGAAGCAGGGTTTGCCGTGCCGTCCCGACCCGCACCGACCCGCACGACCCGACCCGACCCAGGCAGGCGCCAGGTCGCACGGGCTGTGGGTCGTGGCCAGGACGCACTGGACCGCATGGTCCCGTGCGTCCCGCAGCGGACCGGAGCGGGTCGAGGCGTGGTACGTGCGGGACGGCGCGAACGTGCCGGGCCGCCCATTTAGCGGGCCAGGGTGTGGGCGTCTGTGGCATCCGCAGCGGGCTGAAGGCGGTGACCGGTGGGTGTGGGCGGTGCAGAGCGGCAGCGACGGCCGGCGATCAGAGGTAGATGCCCTAATTTTTTTTTTTTTTGAATTAATTGGGGAGGGAGAGGGGGCTGGATCTGGCCGGAGGGGGGGCGTCCACCGCCGGTGGGGGGGGGCGGGGAGGGAGGTGGGGGGGATGGGGGGCATCTGCAAGATGGCCGCCGCCGGGGGGGGGGGGGCGAGGAGGGAGGTGGGGGGGCTGGATCGCCCCTGCCACCGGGGGGTGGGGGGGGGGGGCGTCTGCACCACCACCGGTGGGGGGGCGGGGAGGGAGGTGGGGGGGCTGGATCGCCCCTGCCAAGGGGGGGGGGGGGGGTGGGGGGGCGTCTGCATTACTGCCGGTGGGGGGGGGGGGGGGGGGGGCGTCTGCACCACCGCTTGTGGGGGGGCGGGGAGGGAGGTGGGGGGGCTGGATCGCCCCTGCCACCGGGGGTGGGGGGGGGACGTCTGCACCACCGCCGGTGGGGGGGCGGGGAGGAGGGTGAGGTGTGGAGGGGGGGGAGGGGGGGCGTCTGGATGGGGGGCTCGGCCATGCCCGGTGAGGGTGGGGGTGGGGGGGGGGAATAAAATAAAAAATATTTTTTTAATTTATTCTTAATCTAAAAAACGTAGAAAAAGTTTTTTTATTAGATTATTTAATATTATTTTTAATATATTATTTAATTCATGTTATATAAATAATATAATTTTTATTTAATTTATGTTGTAGAAATATCATTTTTATGATGTATTATTTAATTTATTTTGTAGAAATAATATAAATAATATTTAATTCATGTTGTAGAAATAAATTTATTTTTTGATGTGTTATTTAATTCATGTTTAAATATTAGATTTAATTGAGATGTATTAAATTTTAAATTTAGTCTTGCATGTTGTAGAAATATTGATATTAATATCATTATTAGTTGTAGATGTAAAATATTTTTAAATGCATAATGTATATCAGTTAATTTAATTGCATAATGTAATTTAAGTAGGCATATTTTTAATGTAAATATAATTTTAGTGTTGAATATTTTATAAATAATTTTAAAGTTAATTTATATGTATAATGTAAATTACTTATAGATGTTTATAATTTATATGTATAATGTAATTTAATTAGAGATGTAATTTTAAATATATAATTAGTGATAAATAATTGTAAAGTTAATGTATATGTATTAATTATAAATATTAACGTTATATGTATGTTTTAGAAATAATGATATTATTTAGAACTAAATTATATTAAGATGTATGAAATATTGAATTTCGTCTTGCATGGTAGGCAAATAATGAAATTATTTTCATTGTTAGTTGTAGATGGGAAATAATATATTTGTATAATTTGTATTTCTTAATTTTAGGAGATAGCACTCTATGGCTCCTAAGGAACGAACAAATGATATTAGGTGGTCACACGGAGTTTTGTTGGATAGCAACCTGATGTGACACAACCTAAGACTTAGGCAAGCAAGCACATTCACAATCAAAGGGCCAATTTTGGGCCGCCGCTCTCCCATCGCTCACCCAAGCCCGGGGTGACTTGGCGATGCCAAGTGGAGGATGTGGGGTTGGGCCCTTGCTGGTAGAGGGCCAGCAAGGCCAAGATTTGATTCCCGATGGATGTGGAAGCCCAATTCAATGGGGCCGACAAAGTGCCGAAGGCACCGGTTGCACTTATTCCCACGGTGATCACTTAAGGCAACGGGGCTTGAGGATCGAGCTCTCACTCGCATAACCAGCGGAACTAGAACTAATATTGAAAGACAAGCACTAAATGGAGTGAGGTGTGAGCACTTACTCGACCGGTTTGAAGAAACCGGTCCCGCTCGAGACGAGGGCGAGCGGGGAGGCGAGTGGATCCCCACACGCCGCGGCGGTGTAGCTTGACCTGTCCCAAATAAGTTACAACACTACACCTCTCGCAGGAGGGGGACCTTGGGGTGGGGGTTAATGGATTACAACCAAAACTACCTCCGCACAGGGAGGGGCCTTCAGCCGGCCAAGCGGGGAGGGGAAACTAGGGCTAAAAGTAATGAAGAGGTGAAGACACCGGTTCTGCCTACTCTCTCTGAACAGGGACAGATAGTCGATGTTGCTGCTGCAGAACTTGCTCAAGAATTTTTCTGAAGGCGGGACCTATGGGAAACTCTTAGGGACTGGTACTGGAACACCTCTGAATTTTGTTGATTTCTTCTGGAGCCGCTGCTGACCTGGGTGGAGGTTCGAACAGAGCACCAGATCCTCGGACTGGCAGCTTCAGACTTCTAACAGCAGGTTGCAGAGGACGCCCCGACAGCTCCCGAACTCGGAATCAAGTACCGTCAGAGTCGTTGGAACCGTGGATGAGTCCTCTTCGCAGAAAAACTGACGGGGAAGCCAAAAGATGCCGGAGAAGACTTGGAGGCTCTGAACAAGGATGACTGGTTGGTGCAGACTGTGGGTAGTAGAACGGCGCAGCTGAGGGAGAAAAATGATAACTCTGGTTCACAAACGCCAATTGAAGTTTCGTTTCTTGATTCTGAAAGTAGACAAGGCGATGAAGAACTTTGCAGAAGAGCGATCGAACTGATTCTTCTGGGGTTTGTCGTGGCAGAGCTTCTACTCAGGATCAGGTCTTCAGCAGAGGCACCACTACGCAGCTGTGGGAGGATGGAGCTCCCGGGCAGCACACAACTCGGATGAAGTCAAAACCACTTCTGTTGCAAAGAAGACTGGTAGACGCTTCCAACGATAGCTTTTGGGTCTTCAAACTCGTCCGGAGGAAGTCGTGGTGGCCGCTGCAAGTTGCTGGTTCACCTGCAACTTCTGAACTGCTAGCAGCAACCTAGGTATAGCTTCTAATGAATAGGGAAGAAGAAGGAGAAGGGGGCATATGGTTAAGGGGAGATGAATAAGGGGTGGATGGGGATGGAGGGGAGTTGTGGAAGGTGGCTAAGGGTAGTGGAGGGGCTGGAGGAGGAGGTGGCGCAAGGAGGTGTTCTGGTTCAGCCTAAGGGGAGGGTGAGAGGAGGGTGGAGGGTGAAGGGGAGGAAGGGGGCGAACCTAGCCTAATGGAAGGGAGTGGGGCGGCCAAAACAAGTGGAGGGAAGGGCTTTTCAAATTTGAAATGGCCTAGGAAGTTGAGGAATTATGTGGGGAAGAGGGGTGAGTGTGTTGGAATGGGGAAGATATTGTTGGAATGGGATAGATAGTGTTGGAATGGGGGAATGCTACCTTGGAACTAGGGGGGTGGAGTAATGGTGGCTATGGGAAGTGGAGGGACTTTAATGGGGTAGGTGGGGGTTGGAAGTTGGGAGGGAGGAGGAGGAGAGAGAGAAAGGGGCGAACCCCTTAGTGGAGGAGAGAGAGGAGAGAGAAGAAGGGGGGTGGGGACTCTCTCACCCTAGGGCTTCTCACCCAATTGGATTCTCTCCATTAAACTAAGCTTTGAACTCTCAAATGGCATTTTTCATTGATTGATTCATTAAGTTGAAATGGGGGGGAATGAGGTCCTATATATAGGCAACCCACATTTTACAATAAGTCCCTGACAAAAGACTCAATGACAAATAACCGAGGGGGTAGGGGGTGCACTTGGGCCAAGCCCAATGAATTGGGCCCAATAACTAACTAAACAACATAATGACACTCAAACTTAGGGAAATAAGCACAAGACCTAGGGACATGACTCAATTAAAATGAAAATTACATCAAATGACTCAAATAAAAATTACGTAGGACTCAAAATTAGATAACTAGACCATGCCGGATGCAACCGGGCGAGGAGACGAGCTGTGAACGTGGGCATGGGAGGTGATGTCCCCATCATACTCCCGGGGTGCGGAGAACTCGACTCCGTCGAGTAAGTGTCCTTCCCTCCTCGGAGGGTGTAGAAGTGGTACAGCCCTTAGGTCTTCGAATGAGACCGATCCATCCACCTGCCGAGATAGCGCTCGTATACCTTGCTCCTGGTGGTAGTGACTTGTTCATCCAATATTCGTTCAATGCGCTCACGCTGGGCTCTCTTGGCTGGTGGTCTCTCCTCACGGGTGGGTGCTCTCTCAACGGAGGGAATAGGCTCAATATCCTCACTAGGTACCACCGTGGGTCCCTTATAAGGCACTAGGTCGGCTACATTGAATGTGGGACTCACTCCATACTCCTCGGGGAGATCTAACTCATAGGCATTAGCGCCAATGCGCCTCAGGACCTGGAAGGGACCAGCCCCACATAGCCTCAATTTGGAGATGACTCCCGGGGAGAGCCTCTCCTTCCTCACCATCACAAAGTCACCCATGTGGAATTCTTGGTGACGCCGATGAGAGTCGGCCACCCTTTTATCAGTCACATTCTTCTTGCTAATGTGCTTGCGGATCTCTTCATGCAATGTTGTGAATGCAGACATTCTAGGAGTGATGGGTGGACCTGGGCAACCAAAAGTAGACCTATCATGTAATGATGCAGTGTAGTCTTTGGTCAGCCTAGGTGGGCCGGGGCACCCGTAGGTGGCCCTATCATGCAAATTGGTGATAAATATCGGGGGACCCGGACATCTGTAGATGCCTCTGACATGCTTAAGACCCATGATGAATGAAGGTGGACCATGACATCCGAATATGGACCACTCATACTTTCTACTTGACATGTGGGTGATATGAATGAATGGACCCAACATAGTGTTCATGCCAAGGGGTGTGGTAAGCCTAGACACATGCATACTTTTCCCAAAGGTGACTTCCATGTGTATAGGTGTGGGACAACCTTTGAACTCCCATTGGAAAGGATCGAATGGATCTAAGAAGGTGGTCGTCATGGGGTGGGGCACAACCTTATTACCTAGGGATATGTGGCCCAAGGTCATGGCTCCCAAGGTGTAACCCGGGTCATGGATGAGGTGGGTTTGGCCCAATATGGTGGGTGAGGGTAGGAAAGGGTGGGTGGTTGGTAAGATGGTTGGGTCATATGAGTCCCTTGACTCCCATTGGAATGGATCATATGGATCATAAAATGGGTCACCTAGGGGGAGGAACTCCATGTCCTCAAGATCCTTAAAAGGTGCTAAGTCATCCTTCTCCATGATAGTCGGCCATGAGTGGAGGGCTTGGCTTTCTACCCGAGATAAGAAGCTCTAAATCGAGGAGAAGGTTGGGCTCATCGGGTGTAGGGAGGAATAGAAGGAGGTCGCTAGTGTAGCAACCAATGGTGCAAATCGAGGTGATAGACCCTATGCATAGGTGTAGGAGGCTAAGGCTCCTAGGTTGTTCGACCATAGGGGTCAACATGCTAGTCATCTCTAATTGCCATGCTATGCCCTTGAGAATGTCCTCTAAGGTCTCCACTTGATAGGATGCTTGGATTGTGGTGTGATAGGAGAAGAATGGCACTATGGGAAGGTCTCGTTCTATGGGAGGGAAAACATGGGCTGGGGTCTCTCGAATTGGGCTCTCCTTTAGCCAACTAACAATGGGTTCTCCTAAGATGAGCTCCGCCCCAACTAGAGAGGGTGGTGTAAGGTAAAGACCATCGTGTGAGGTTTCTTCTTCAGCTTGGACTTGGGTTTCCTCCAAAGTGGGGGGTGGGTTTGGAGTGCTCACAACTATTGGATTGGGTATGAGTTCTGCTACCAAGGAGGTGAGAGAGTCTTTTGGGGTGATGAGGGTTTGTGTGTGGTGTTCCCAGGGTAGAGGGTAAAGGGAAACTTGGATTGGGATTGGTAGGGTGTGGTTTGGGAGTGGAAGTAGTGGAGGTCTAGGTTGGGGTAGGATTGGGGTTGGAAGTGGAAGGTGGGTTGGGTGACAGGATTTGGGTTGGGTGGTGGTGGCCGTCATGGTTCTAGGTGGAGGGATGGACACGGGGTCTACTTGGGTTTGAATGGTGAGAATAGGGTGAGTGGTGGTCCTTATTGGGGAAACGGGTCGGTTAGGGGTCTCTTCCCCTTGGGATCGGCCGGTTGTGGAGGGGTGGTAGTGGGGGCCAATTGAGTTTGGATAGATAGGTTTGCGGAAGGAGGTTTTGGTTGGAGTGTGGGGATCCTCATGGGATTTGGTGGAGAGGTGGTTGTTTGGTTTATTTGGGTCTTAAGGGAGAGGACTTGGTCGCGAAGTGTTGTTATGATGGTTGAGAGATGAATTGTTGGGGGTGGTGGGGGTGGAGACCAAAGGTCGGTCTCAAGTTGGCCGGGTGGGGATGGAGGAGTGGTAGTGCTCCTCGGGTTAGGGGTGCTTGAGTAGGAGGGGTGGGAATGTTTGGGGATGTAGATCTTTCTAAGTTCTACCTTCATCTCTTCCCATGAGTGAATAGGTTCTTGTCTTCCAACCCTCCTTAAGCCCTCTATGTGTTCCCACTTACTTTTGGCTTGACCCGAAGTCGTCCCTTGGCCTTTCGGACTCTCGCCGGTCCATATACCCAAGTCTTTTCGAAGTACTTTTCTATCGTAGCCTCCCACCTAAGATAGTCACTAGAATGTGATCCGTCAAAGGTAATATCCCTATCTAGGATGAAGTCCATGGGTGGCGAGTAGGCTAAGTAGGAGGCCATGATGATCGGGGGGATCAATGCAAGGGTCGGATTGATGATGACACCAATGCAAGCATGCCCTAGGACTTGACTTGATAGAGACAAGTCAATGACTTGCTCTGATACCAATTGATGTGACACAACCTAAGACTTAGGCAAGCAAGCACATTCACAATCAAAAGGGCCAATTTTGGGCCGCCGCTCTCCCGTCGCTCACCCAAGCCCGGGGTGACTTGGCGATGCCAAGTGGAGGATGTGGGGTTGGGCCCTTGCTGGTAGAGGGCCAGCAAGGCCAAGATTTGATTCCCGATGGATGTGGAAGCCCAATTCAATGGGGCCGACAAAGTGCCGAAGGCACCGGTTGCACTTATTCCCACGGTGATCACTCAAGGCAACGGGGCTTGAGGATCGAGCTCTCACTCGCATAACCAGCGAACTAGAACTAATATTGAAAGACAAGCACTAAATGGAGTGAGGTGTGAGCACTTACTCGACCGGTTTGAAGAAACCGGTCCCGCTCGGAGACGAGGGCGAGCGGGGAGGCGAGTGGATCCCCACACGCCGCGGCGGTGTAGCTTGACCTGCCCAAATAAGTTACAACACTACACCTCTCGCAGGAGGGGGACCTTGGGGTGGGGGTTAATGGATTACAACCAAAACTACCTCCGCACAGGGAGGGGCCTTCAGCCGGCCAAGCGGGGAGGGGAAACTAGGGCTAAAAGTAATGAAGAGGTGAAGACACCGGTTCTGCCTACTCTCTCTAACAGGGACAGATAGTCGATGTTGCTGCTGCAGAACTTGCTCAAGAATTTTGCTGAAGGCGGGACCTGTGGGAAACTCTTCGGGACTGGTACTGGAACTCCTCTGAATTTTGTTGATTTCTTCTGGAGCCGCTGCTGACCTGGGTGGAGGTTCGAACAGAGCACCAGATCCTCGGACTGGCAGCTTCAGACTTCTAACAGCAGGTTGCAGAGGACGCCCCGACAGCTCCCGAACTCGGAATCAAGCACCGTCAGAGTCGTTGGAACCGTGGATGAGTCCTCTTCGCAGAAAAACTGACAGGGAAGCCAAAAGATGCCGGAGAAGACTTGGAGGCTCTGAACAAGGATGACTGGTCGGTGCAGACTGTGGGTAGCAGAACGGCGCAGCTGAGGGAGAAAAATGATAACTCTGATTCACGAACGCCGATTGAAGTTCCGTTTCTTGATTCTGAAAGTAGACAAGGCGATGAAGAACTTTGCAGAAGAGCTCTCGAACTGATTCTTCTGGGGTTTGTCGTGGCAGAGCTTCTACTCAGGATCAGGTCTTCAGCAGAGGCACCACTGCGCAGCTGTGGGAGGATGGAGCTCCCGGGCAGCACACAACTCGGATGAAGTCGAAACCACTTCTGTTGCGAAGGAGACTGGTAGACGCTTCCAACGATAGCTTTTGGGTCTTCAAACTCGTCCGGAGGAAGTCGTGGTGGCCGCTGCAAGTTGCTGGTTCACCTGCAACTTCTGAACTGCTAGCAGCAACCTAGGTATAGCTTCTAATGAATAGGGAAGAAGAAGGAGAAGGGGGGCATATGGTTAAGGGGAGATGAATAAGGGGTGGATGGGGATGGAGGGGAGTTGTGGAAGGTGGCTAAGGGTAGTGGAGGGGCTGGAGGAGGAGGTGGCGCAAGGAGGTGTTCTGGTTCAGCCTAAGGGGAGGGTGAGAGGAGGGTGAAGGGGAGGAAGGGGGCGAACCTAGCCTAATGGAAGGGAGTGGGGCGGCCAAAACAAGTGGAGGGAAGGGCTTTTCAAATTTGAAATGGCCTAGGAAGTTGAGGAATTATGTGGGGAAGAGGGGTGAGTGTGTTGGAATGGGGAAGATATTGTTGGAATGGGTAGATAGTGTTGGAATGGGGGAATGCTACCTTGGAACTAGGGGGGTGGAGTAATGGTGGCTATGGGAAGTGGAGGGACTTTAATGGGGTAGGTGGGGGTTGGAAGTTGGGAGGGAGGAGGAGGAGAGAGAGAAAGGGGCGAACCCCTTAGTGGAGGAGAGAGAGGAGAGAGAAGAAGGGGGGGTGGGGACTCTCTCACCCTAGGACTTCTCACCCAATTGGATTCTCTCCATTAAACTAAGCTTTGAACTCTCAAATGGCATTTTTCATTGATTGATTCATTAAGTTGAAATGGGGGGAATGGGGTCCTATATATAGGCAACCCACATTTTACAATAAGTCCCTGACAAAAGACTCAATGACAAATAACCAAGGGGGTAGGGGGTGCACTTGGGCCAAACCCAATGAATTGGGCCCAATAACTAACTAAACAACATAATGACTCTCAAACTTAGGGAAATAAGCACAAGACTTAGGGACATGACTCAAGTAAAATGAAAATTACATCAAATGACTCAAATAAAAATTACGTAGGACTCAAAATTAGATAACTAGACCATGCCGGTGCAACTGGGGCTAGGAGACGAGCTGTGAACGTGGGCATGGGAGGTGATGTCCCCATCAAAACCGTAGGTGTTGGCGTTGTAACTATTGTAAAATAGAACACCGGGGAGGAGGTGCTAGTATTGGTGTGCTACAGGCCAATTTCGGGTCGGGTAGGCCCAATAGTTATACGATCTTGTTCATTATTAATAAAGTGGTATTTGAGCGTAAATATGCGATTGTGTTACTTTACGTTGTCCCTAGGATATGTGGTTGTAAAGTCAACTCGAGATGGGATCTCGATTATGAGACTGACTTTACATGAACACATACCTTAAATTGTTCCTGATTGGAGGGTAATCACTCGGAGACTTTGATTACTTATTAAACCAGTACACATTATGTGTCAGTGACCAGTCTCATGGTCATTGGTGCGGGGCACCAACACATATGTGTAGGTGTATGCCCTTGGAGGATGTACACTGGACTGATCCGCTATTGGATCTTCAGATGATTGATTATACCTAATGTCAACTGAAGATCCAACTGTCTCAGTAGCATCGTTGGTCCTTTGACCTGATGCATTGATCGGATCTTACACGAGGATTGGAATGGTTTAATCACTTGGCTAAGTGACTTTAACCATAAGTCATGAGTTGCAGAGTCGTTAACCACTCCAGGATACGTGTGAAGATCATCAATGGTCAAGAGGGGATCGCTCACTGTCGGGTATATATCAGACAGTTAATGGGTCATGACATTGACGCTCCGTTAAATCCCTGGCCAGGGTCGTGTGAGTTCGTTTAGAACGGACCTCATACACTTTAAGGATGTCATAGTCAAATGTCACGATCATGTGGTTTGACAGATACCGTACCCTCGATCGTACCAGACTCATAGAAGGAGCGAGAGATTATATCGATGCGGTAACTGTGGACTTACAGGTACCAGACAGACTGGTTTAAACCCGGCGTCCTCTAGGATCACGCGGATTTGCTTGACCCAACGTGATCAAAGGTTCGGAATAAATTAAACTATTCTTCGGCTCTGGTAGAAGCGAAGAATACGTTTAATTTACTTCTAATTGGGAATTAGAAGTTAATGGGCATTAAACTAGAGTGACTAAGGGCCTAGAGGATCACACACAATGGATTCTTGGGTGACGGAATATTATTATACAAGTGTATGTATTAAAACCCTTTAATTCCTTTTGGAAAGGAGTGTAAATGGGGCTTAATACATGTGTATAATATTAAAAATGTCATATATACAATTTTGGTCCTCTGGAGGTCTTTTGAAAAGGGCCAAAACTCTATATATAGCCAACCTACGTGAGTTCATTCGAACTCTTGGCTTCTCCTTCCAACCTCTTAAGCTTAAGCAAGCATTAAGGCTTAAGAGGAGGATTAGCCTCCCCCCTTTCTCCCCCTTGCTCTCTCTCTCTCCAAAATGTGTTAGAGTCGGGGAAAGTTACGCCGGGGAGGTACCGTCGCTGCGCAAGGATCCATGTGGATCTGCTCTAGAGGCCGTACAGCTGTGCGGCTCGGTTTCTCTGCATCGGGCTTAGCGGACAGCGTCGTTCCGCGCAAGGTGAAACACACAACTCGTAATTAGGGTCTTAGAAACACCGATTAGAGCACAGATTAAGCTTTCCATAACACCGGGATCGGGCAAATGAAATTTTTTGTTATCCGCTGCGTCGCCCGTAGGTGCTGTGCGAAACCTTACAGTGGTATCAGAGCCAGGTTCGCGCTCTGGTCGGTGTTTTATCGCCGTTTAGAACCATGTTTTAGGGGCAATCTAAATCTTCAATTATTATTTAAAGACAGGAGTGCTGGGCATTTCTGTTCTTCCTGGATGATGGGCATCCAAACAGTAATTTTAAAAAAAAAATAAAAAAAAATTTTTTTGTTGACCCGCCGTAAATGAAAAAAAAGTTTTTTTATTATTATTTTTAAAAAAATTGTTTTCACCCTTTTTAATTTACTGTGCTCATATATATTAATATATATATTAGATATATATATGGATATGCAGAGTAAATTGAATCGGATTTTATCGAGTAGGTTAATTGTGTTATCTCGACGGTAAATGTCAAATGTTAAATTTTATTTAACTAATTTGAATTTACCAAGGTGAGATAATTACTATTTACCTTGAGATAAAATGGTAATAATTGAAGTTACTTCAGTAAAATTTAAGTTTTTGAATTTTTAATTATTAGATAATTAGAAAATTCAAATTTTGAATTTTAGAAAATTACTAATTGAGGATAATTACATTATTTTAAATTTATTTTCAAACAAAATTATTAGATAATTAGTTTAAATTTAAATTTAAATTATTGGCATGTTTAAATTTTGAATTTAAATTTGATTATTGGATAATTAAATTTAAATTTAAATTTAATTAATTATCTCAATTAGATGCCCCTGTAGAAAATGATGGTTCTTTACGTGCTTTACTTTATTTACCTTGTATTGGCCTGCTTGTGTGTTTAATTTTACTTAATCATGCTTTGATTTTTAAAATTAAACAAAGCTAGCCTATTTTTGTTTGCACATCCCATTTTTAAATTCAAAAAGTAAGTATTATTTTCAGAAAATAACCCTTGATTGATTTTATTTGAATGGGTTGGCAAGTGATCATGGACTTGGATTAATGTAATTAATTGGGGTCTGCGAACCTCCTTTCTCTCTCTGTTAAAATTCTAATGTACTTCTATCTTTCTCCGTTGTTGTACTCGCCCTAAGGGCTGCTGGAATTTGAGTCACATGTAATTTATTTTTTCCGGCATGCGTGCCGTGTAAAAGTTATAATTGATGCGGCGTCGGAGTTTGAAAGCGCAGAGCACACCCGACGAGGAGGATCCAGCTGCTTCGGAAGCGGGCCGGATGTCTTAGTTACATTAGGGTTAAAGTCCATGATCACTTGCGTTTAATTTTGCATTGGATGCATTTATTTTGTGCAAACTACTATGTACGGTAAATATATTGGATATATTTATATTACCACCTATGGTGAGATCAAGATAAAATTGAATTCCCTCGCGCTTAAATTTTAGATCTGGTAAGCGTGGCTCTATGAGTCATCGTGGCCCTCCATCATTATGGAGTGAATGAACATCTTCATTTCATAGATTTGTTGTGCTTTCCACAAGGTCCATGAGTTTGGGGGCGGGATTAAACTCCAAGGCTCGGCCTCAATGGGGTGAGGAATTGAACTCGGCCTTGTTGTGCTTTCCACAAGGGTCGGGTCATGAACTCATTGCTATGTAGTAATGATGGTTAGATCTAACCGAGAATATCCTTTATTGTGCTTTCCACAAGGGGATGATTTCTCGGGGGCCGAATATCGGATATTGCATTAGATGCAAGTGATTGTTGACTGCCCTTGAGATGATGTATGGTTTGTTGTGCTTTCCACAAGGTCGTACATCAGTCTCGTTGGGATTTCGACCCACTAGGTAGATCTCGCTGATCTCCCGTTCTATATACTGAGGGTTATATAGTCCGATCAAAAATTAGTGGGACTAACTAAGATAGAAAACCACATCTAAATTAGAATCTGAACACATGCTAAGTTGTCTTTTATTTCTTATCCAGATTATAATGTCGTCGTCCAACCCCCTCCACGGTATCTTGGATGCAAATAGATTAACTGGACCGAACTACTCGGATTGGCTGCGTAATCTACGCATAGTCCTTACCGCCGAAAAGATTGCGTACGTGTTGGACACGGTTCATTCTGAGCCAGCTCCTGATGCTGACGAGGGCAAGTTACTCGCTTATGTCAAGTGGTCTGAGGACTCATCCCTAACCCAATGTTACATCTTGGCCTCTATGGCTCCCGAGCTGCAGAGGTAATTTGAAAATACTGATTGTAGAAGTATACTTCTCAATCTACGCCAGCTCTTCGGGGAGCATGGTAGGATTGAGAGGTATGACACCTCCAAAAGGCTTTTCAGGACACGGATGTCTGAGGGTTCATCAGTACAGCCCCATGTACTGAAAATGATGGAGTGGATTGAAAGACTCAATGCATTGGGGTTCAAGTTGGATCTTGAATTATGCATTGATCTTATACTTCAGTCATTGCCCGATTCCTTTTCTTCCTTCATCATGAACTTTAACATGAACATGATTGAAGCAACTCTCCCAGAGCTGCTCAATATGTTAAAGAGTGCTGAAGGAACCATGCAGAAAGATAAACCATCTTCGTCTGTAATGATTGTTGGCCGGACCAACAAGAAAAGGAAGGCCTCTCAAATATCCACCACGAGTAACAAAGGGAAGGGAAAGAAAAAGGCCACGGGTAAGCAACTCACCAAAGTTGACAAAGGGAAGGGCAAGAAGAATGAAAAGGAAGACAACTGTTTTCGATGCGGGGAAACTGGGCATTGGAAAAGGAATTGCAAGGCAATTCTAAATGAAGGTATTTTTGTCATAGACCTTAATTTGTCATATATGGAATCCACATCATGGGTATTGGATACTGGATGTGCATCTCATATCTGCAATTCTGTGCAGGTGTTGGCAAATAGAAGGCGATTGGGTAAAAAGGAGATTGAACTGAGGATGGGCAATGGAGCTTTAGTTGCTGCCAAAGCTGTCGGGACTGCACGCCTCAGTTTACCTTCAGGAGTCATTCTGGAATGAATGACTGTTATTATGTTCCTAATATTATTAAGAACATTATTTCAATCTCTGGCTTGTATAACATTGGATATACATTGGCTTTTAATAGCACTGGGTGCTCTATAATGAATAATGGTTTGATTATAGCCAATGGTTCATTAGTTAATGGTCTTTATGTATTAGATACACGTTCTAATGTTATGCAAATTTCCAATGCTGATGAAGTGAATTCTGCATATCTATGGCATTGCAGACTTGGTCATGTAGGTGAGAAAAGAGTCTCTCAATTACACTCAAATGGGTATTTGAATTCGTTCGAATACAAGCCATTTGATACCTGTGAGTCGTGTCTCATGGGGAAAATGACCAAGGCTCCCTTTGGTGGACATGGTGAGAGGGCTGTTGACCTTCTCGAGCTCATACACTCGGATGTGTGTGGACCCATGTCCATAGAAGCAAAAGGAGGTTATCTCTATTTCATTTCTTTTATTGATGACTTATCTAGATATGGCTATGTGCATTTAATGAGACATAAGTCACAAGCCTTTGAGAAGTTTAAGGAATACAAGAATGAAGTAGAGAAACAGACAGGCAAAAGTATTAAGGCTCTTCGATCGGATCGAGGAGGTGAATACTTAAGCCATGAATTCACTTCTTATCTTAAAGACCATGGAATAGTTTCTCAATGGACTCCACCGTATACACCACAACACAATGGTGTATCCGAAAGGAGAAACATGACCTTGTTAGACATGGTCCGATCCATATTGTCTATGTCAGGACTACCCTTGTCTCTCTGGGGCTATGCGTTAGAGACTGCGGCTTATTTATTGAATAGGATCTCAAGTAAATCAGTTCCTTATATACCATATGAGATATGGAAGGGTAGGAAAATAAATTTTAATCACATTAAAATTTGGGGGTGTCCTGCTCATGTAAAGAAGAACGAGAGTGATAAGCTTGAGTCGAGAACCGATAAGTGTAGGTTTGTGGGATATCCAAATGAGACGTTTGGATATTATTTCTATTACCCTTCTGAGCAAAGGGTCTTAGTGGCCAAGAGAGCTGTATTTCTGGAAAGAGAATATCTATTCCAGAAAAATAGTGGGAGCCAGATAGAATTGGACGAGGTCCAAGAACCACAACCCATAGACACACACTCATTAGATGAGACTGTATCGGTTGATCCTATTCAAGGTGAAACACTGACACTACGGAGATCTGGTAGACTACCGAGAGAACCTGAGAGATATGTTGGACATGTCTCAGAGGGGTCCTCTAAGGTATGTATCGATGAGGATGATGATCCTCAGTCGTACCAGGAGGCGATCCATAGTGTAGACTCCGAGAAATGGCAAGAGGCAATGGATTCAGAAATCCAGTCCATGTACACCAATAATGTTTGGAACTTAGTTGATGTACCCGAAGGGAAGGTCCCTATCGGCTGCAAATGGATTTTCAAAAGGAAAATCGGTGCAGATGGACAGAATGACACATACAAGGCTAGACTAGTGGCGAAAGGATATCGTCAAAGCTAAGGCATTGACTATGACGAGACGTTTTCGCCGGTAGCCATGGTTAAGTCAATTAGAATCATCCTTGCCACTGCTGCATACCTGGATTATGAGATCTGGCAAATGCATGTGAAGATAACTTTTCTTAATGGAAATCTGTCAGAAGAGGTATACATGGTACAGCCTGAAGGATTCACCTCCAAGCTACATCCTAATAAGGTATGCAAACTTCAAAGGTCCATTTATGGATTAAAGCAGGCATCTAGAAGCTGGAACTTAAGATTTGACGATGCTGTCAAATCTTTCAACTTCATTTGGAATGAAGATGAACCCTGTGTTTACAAGAAGGTCAGTGGGAGCTCTGTGACCTTCTTGGTCCTTTATGTTGATGACATCTTACTCATTGGGAATGATGCAGAGATGTTGACATCAACCCAGTCTTGGTTGTCCAAGACTTTCTCCATGAAGGATTTGGGAGAAGCATCCTATGTGCTGGGCATAAGGATCTATCGAGATAGATCTAAAAGGATGCTAGGACTATCCCAATCCATGTACATAGACACTATCCTCAAAAGGTTTAGGATGAAAAATTCCAAGAGAGGTCTCATTCCCATGAGACATGGAATTTGCCTATCCAAGGGGATGAGTCCTAAAACTTCTGAGGATGTGGCACACATGAATAAGGTATCATATGCTTCGGCGATAGGGTCAATCATGTATGCAATGCTATATACACGGCCTGATGTTGCCAATGCTTTAAGTATTATCAGTAGATATCAGGCAAATCCAGGCGAAGAGCACTGGAAGGCAGTAAAGGGCATCCTTAAGTACCTGCGAAGGGCTAAGAATCTTTTTCTGCTTTATGGAGGAGAGGACATGTAGCTTAGAGCTTACACAGATTCTAGTTTCCAGTCAGGTACAGATAACTGCAAATCCATGTCTGAATTTGTATTCATGTTGAATGGAGGGGCAGTCAGTTGGAGAAGCCGTCTGGATGAAGAAATTCATCTTGGAACTTGGCGTAGTTCCCGAGATGACAGCTCCCATCCCATTATTTTGTGATAATAATGGGGCCATCGCCCAGGCGAAGGAACCGAGATCTCACCAAAGGTCAAAGCATATTCTCAGGCGCTTTCACCTTATTCGGGAGATTGTTGATCGTGGAGATGTGACGGTAGAGCGTGTACCGTCAGAAGATAACATAGCAGATCCACTGACTAAGCCTTTGACACAGACTGTATTTGAGCGTCATCGGGATAAGATGTGCCTCAAAGTTGTGGGCAATTGGCTGTAGTTCAAGTGGGAGATTGTTAGTATTGGTGTGCTACAGGTCAATTTCGGGTCAGGTAGGCCCAATAGTTGTACGATCTTGTTCATTATTAATAAAGTGGTATTTGAGCGTAAATATGCGATTGTGTTACTTTATGTTGTCCCTAGGATATGTGGTTGTAAAGTCAACTCGAGATGGGATCTCGATTATGAGACTGACTTTACATGAACACATACCTTAAATTGTTCCTGGTTGGAGGGTAATCACTCGGGGACTTTGATTACCTATTAAACCAGTACACATGATGTGTCAGTGACCAGTCTCATGGTCATTGGTGCGGGGCACCAACACATATGTGTAGGTGTATGCCCTTGGAGGATGTACACTGAACTGATCCGCTATTAGATCTTCAGATGGTTGATTATACCTAATGTCAACTGAAGATCCAATTGTCTCAGTAGCATCGTTGGTCCTTTGACCTGAGGCATTGATCGGATCTTACACGAGGATTGGAATGGTTTAATCACTTGGCTAAGTGACTTTAACCATAAGTCATGAGTTGCCGAGTCGTTAACCACTCCAGGATACGTGTGAAGATCATCAATGGTCAAGAGGGGATCGCTCACTGTCGGGTATATATCAGACAGTTAATGGGTCATGACATTGATGCTCCGTTAAATCCCTGGTCAGGGTCGTGTGAGTTCGTTTAGAACGGACGTCATACACTTTAAGGAGGTCATAGTCAAATGGCACGATCATGTGGTTTGACAGATACCGTACCCTCGATCGTACCAGACTCATAGAAGGAGCGAGAGATTATATCGATGCGGTAACTGTGGACTTACAGGTACCAGACATGCTGGTTTAAATCCGACGTCCTCTAGGATCACGCGGATTTGCTTGACCCAACGTGATCAAAGGTTCGGAATAAATTAAACTATTATTCGGCTCTGGTAGAAGCGAAGAATACATTTAATTTACTTCTAATTGGGAATTAGAAGTTAATGGGCCTTAAACTAGAGTGACTAAGGGCCTAGAGGATCACACACAATGGATTCTTGGGTGACGGAATATTATTGTACAAGTGTATGTATTAATTCCCTTTAATTCCTTTTGGAAAGGAGTGTAAATGGGGCTTAATACATGTGTATAATAATGGAAAGGTCATATATACAATTTTGGTCCTTTGGAGGTCTTTTGAAAAAGGCCAAAACTCTATATATAGACAACCTACGTGAGTTCATTCGAACTCTTGACTTCTCCTTCCAACCTCTTAAGCTTAAGCAAGCATTAAGGCTTAAGAGGAGGATTAGCCTCCCCCCTTTCTCCCCCTTGCTCTCTCTCTCTCCAGAAGGTGTTAGAGTCGGGGAAAGTTGCGCCGGGGAGGTACCGTCGCTGCGCAAGGATCCGTGTGGATCTGCTCTAGAGGCCGTACAGCTGTGCGGCTCGATTTCTCTGCATCGGGCTTAGCGGACAGCGTCGTTCCGCGCAAGGTGAAACACACAACCCGTAATTAGGGTCTTAGAAACACCGATTAGAGTACAGATTAAGCTTTTCATAACACCGGGATCGGGCAAATGAAATTTTTTGTTATCCGATGCGTCGCCCGTAGGTGCTGTGCGAAACCTTACAGGAGGGGTGTTTCAGTTGAAGAAGCATTTGACAGGAGGAGCCGACAGGATATTCTGAGGTTGCTGGGTGTACCCATGTGCCTAGAGATGTGAAACTTGCAATGGCTAGGCACCCGCGAGAGAAGAGAGCTGAGATGCAAGAAAATGAAAAAAAGAAGAAAATGGATCAAGCGGCAGTGAGCGGAATAGCAAGCGGCAGCAACGAGGAGGAATGTGCATAGACACCCATTGACGAAGACGAACACGACCCATCATTTGTACCCTCCACTGCAGCACACGACCCATCATTTGTGCAGATGGTTACATATTTTCTGTCCCACCCACATGTACCTCCACCCACTAGGATAAGGTTAGATTATACGGGTGATCAGTCTCATGTATCTGATGATGAGTTTTAGGATTCAGGCTTCACTAATGACGAGGATTAGTGAGTTTTGAGATTCAGACTTCACTGATGATGAGGATTAGTGAGTTTTGATATTCGAGCTTCACAGATGAGGAGGATGAGTGAGTTTTGAGATTCGAGCTTCACAGATGACGAGGATTAGTGAGTTTTTGTATTTTATACTTCATGAATGAATGTCATTATTATGTCACTGTTTACTTTTACATATTTAGTAATTGAAATAAATATTTATGTATTATATATAATATGATGTTTAATTAAGCGGTGTAATATGTAATTTTTATATAATTAATTATCTGTAATTTAGTATGGATCTATTATCATAAAAAAATTCTACATTCTAATATTTTTAAATATATATAACATTTAATCTTTCAAAAAAAATTATTAAAAATTTAAAAAAAATTAAAAAATCACGCGCCGAGAGCCCGAGGGAGCGGACCGAGTCGCTGTGCGACCCGGCCGACCCGACCCGTCCCGCGCCGTGACCTGGTCGACCGGGTCGACAAACCTTGCTCAGAAGCTCTGGAACTGTGACGCATTTGGTTGCACTTACAGGAATTTCAATTATTGAAATCACCCATTGATGTACATTGCACATTAATTCTCATTTTTTTTGGCTCTCTTTTAAATTTTTAATGATGCACATTGCACAGAGAGTGCCGTTGCCAAGCATGTAATGTAATATATGTCACACATTGCTTGTGCACCGTGACATATATATATATATATATATATATATATATATATATATATATATCATATTAAAATGTGATAATACAAAATACTGTTACATAGTGGGCGTTGACAACGTATCTATGTTTATGCATAGAGTTTGACTTTTAAATATTATATATTTTATTTTAAATTAAATTAATTTCATAAGTGAGTTGCTTAGCGTTTTTATGTTTAAACACAAGATCTCCGATCCAAATCTCACAAGACGTATGATGACTTTTTGTTTATTTTTAATTTTCTATAAAGATGGAAGATCAAAAAAACTGTGAAGATGTACGACTATTTGTTTGTGAGATTTGAACCCAAGAGACATCATACAAATTGATCATGGCACACCACCTAACTAACTAAGTTAAAAATATTATTAAATTATTAAATATATAATATATATAATATTTTTTCTCTCGATACGTGACGATATCAAATTGTACTGTATCGTACCGATCACCGCTACAGTCGGCACAGCGTAAAGATAAAAATGTGAGTTTTTTTTGACGGATTTTTTTTAAAAAAAAATAAAACAAAAATGAGACCACCAATGTGGACGAGGTCCAGGTGGTGACAACGCAAAGTTTGGTCCACCCGCGTATCGCGCGGTGAAGGGGGTTTCAAAGGTCAAGGTGGTCGTTGCAATAGACGGTCGCAGATGTGATGCCCGCCAACTCGTTTTCCCGATAACGCGATCTACTGGATGCCGGAAGAACCGCGGCCGAGCGCCCCAGCATCCCCTCTCCGGCTATCTTCCCTGCTTCCGCCGCCGAACAACTACAATAAGCCGCCCAACAACTACAATAAGAGGGGGATTTCTACAGATGTATTCTTCTTCTTAGGTACTGAAGTGGGTTCCTCTCGCCTTCTCTGTCTCGTGGTTTCTCTCTTTGACCTTTTATTCTTGATAAGTTTCACGTACTCTCTTTAATATGCTGCAGTCAGATCTGGTTTGAGGATTCCTGTAAGTGGGGTTCTTCGTAATCACCCGTGACAGCTTTAACTATCGTTAATAATGAAGTTTTTGGTTTGGTGTGCCCTGGCTCCGCCGTTGGGGAGACTCCAGATTTGAAGGCTGGGTATTGTCCCGAGTGAATGGCTGGGAATAGAGAGGGTTCATTAGCCCTTTTCCCCCCCTCCCCTGCCCCCCTTTAGCTTTTGATACCCGGGAAGATCGTCACGGAAAGGAAAGTGTTTTGTGGGGGAAATGAGTAATTTTGGCATTTGATGTTGTCCTTAAAGTAAGGGATCTTGTATTCCGGTTATTGATTGGTTCCATCTGTATTTTATTAGGGTTTCATTTTACATGTTCTGGCTTTGAGTTCATCTATGTGAATTTAAGGAAGCTTTGTGCCATCTGAAGATGATGAAGAAATCTCTTTGTTTCGATCAGTGAAACATCTGCAGCATTACTTCTTGGAAGTAGGATCAGTTAAGCTTCTATGGCAATTTCCTGAGGACAAAAAAGAGTTCCGACATTGATAGCTTCTTGAATGCCAAAGAAAGTTTGTCAGTGTTAGGTGCAAGAGGTGGGTGTAGGATATTAGAATGTCTTTAAGAAGGTGAGAGGTCAAATCTATTTCTTCCCGGTCTTTCATCTCTTTGTAAATTTGAAGCATGAAAGGGATCATTTCGTGTGACATGACTACGGTAAAACATATGCATATATGAAAATGCATTTTAATAATTTAGAAACAAATATGATTTTTTAGCAATACTATAAAGGGAAATGCGTTGATATTGTTAGATATATCATTATACACCTTTTGGAAGGTGTTCAAAGGCTTACAAAAATTCGCCTATAGTTATGAAATGGAGGTATAAATGATCTATCAAGATGATAGATACATCAGCCTGCCAGCACTAGCCCAGATCCCTCACAAAACGTACTTTTCCCAATCACAAAACTAAATGGAGCAATTGAGACTCAAACCCCCTTTCTCATCCCTACAAAGATGCCATTATCTAACATAGTTAAGATAATGACTAGTGATCTACAATGGGCTGTTAATTTCCTCTCTGGAACATTTGTTTTTCCCTTTCTTTCCTAGAAGCCAACAGAGTAGCCTGCAGCATGGTCCAAGTATGACTGTTCTCTTGGCAAGGGTCAATTCTTCTCCACTCCATAATGAGGTGCAACATAGAGATTGTTTCTTTCCATGGCATCCCCACAGATTTGAAATCATCAACCCAAAGTGATGATTCCACATTGTAGGAAAAGGTATACAGCAGTTTCTCTTTCCACCCACGAAAGAGGCAGATATCATACTTCACAGCCTATCTTGCTCCAATCTACATGAATACTTTTTTTGTTTGTCAGCCATTTAGTCCTCCAGACATTATTTGACCACACTACTCCACAGCCCGCAGTGAGCAGCATTTTGAGATTTAACAAAGAATTGGCCACCTGGTTCCAATCTTCATAGTCTCTTCATAGTCTTGGCTAACTCTGATATATTCCTTATTGATATTAGCAAGCTTTTAATTGATGTATTTCTCGTTGATCCTTTTCTAAGGGTCACTTGTCATTGGAAACTTGGAATGTTGCATGAAATGAGGCATAGGATCACACTGCAAAACAAGCTTGACATGTGAAAAAAGGATCTCTAATTGTTTTTTGGATGACGAGTATTTGTTGACATGGCCATGGACCTGGTTTCTACCAAATGTGGGAATCAAAAGCAATAGATGTTATTAACAAGCTCTCCTACTTTCATTCAACAATTTCTCGTCTTTTTTTTTTTTTTGAAAGTGGATGGTACCACTGCATGTATTAAATGAAAAGGAAGGTGTACAAGTGTAAACAAAAAGCTCCCAAAAAACAGATGCCTATACAAAAAGCCACACTAAGGCAGTGTGGAGCCGTTCACCCTCCCATCAAAACAAAAAGAGGCGAGTTGAGGGCATTCACATTACGAAGCACCTCTGTCCATTCCCTCACTCTAGTACAAATGAAAGAAATAAGAGTCTTTAACTCTACCCTGCCTTCTGAAGATCCTGTTGTTCCTTTCACACCACAGGGACCATAGAGTGGCAAGTAGTATAAGCCACCAAATTACACGATCACCTCTGAGGGGTCAACTCTTGCCCCAGGACCTGATGAAGGACTGCACATCCGACTGCTGGCCGAGAGCACACTGGGCTCTCGTAGTCATTCCTTCCGCACAGTCTGCGAGTACTGACATCCTACAAAGAGGTGGTCCATGGACTCGTCCTCCAGGCCACACAAGCAGCAGAACGGCTGGATCCCTGGTAGAAAGCGCAGGAGCATGTCTTTGGTGGGTAGTCTCCTATGGGAAACCTCCAGATCAGAAGCTTCACCTTCAACGGGCTCCTCGGTCTCCAAATGAAGGGAGCAAAGCCATGCCGCACCCTACCATCCGAAATAATGATGTAAGTAGACCTAACAACTAAGATCCCCTCTCTTCCCCACCTCCAAGTGCACGCATCCTCCTTGAGGGGGCACGGGGGGAAGCCGAGGAGGAAGAGAAGAAGGTTCTGGAACTGCTCTAGCTCGGCCCTCGTAAGGTCCCTCTTGAAAGTCGGTGCCCAGGTGCCCTCAAAAAGGTGGGGGTCAAATGCTCGGTCAACCGTCCCTAGAGGATCTGTCGAGATCGCGAACATACTAGGAAAAGAGATTTTTAACATGAAGTCATCACACTATCTAGAAAAGGCAATGGTCGTCTTTCCCCAGACGGACTTGGACTTTGGAGAAAATGATGTCCCTGCAAGAGAAGATCCCGTGCCAAATAGGAGACGTTTGGACTAGAGCTGGAAAAATTAGGTCCCAAACTCTCCTCCTGCCGAAGTATCTCTGTCTGATGAGTTGTGCCCCAAGATCTTTATCTCCTGCTCTCAGCCTCCAAACCCACCTGACGATAAGAGCCAGATTGAAGTCACCCACATTCTTGATGCTAATAAAAGTAGCCACCCTTCCTCACCCGATGTCATGTCAGTCCCTACACCTTGCCCCATTGCCGTGCCCAAAAAATCTTCTTTGAATAGCTTCAATTTTCTTCATCACCATCTTCGAGATGCGGGACACCGAGAGATAGTAGATAGGTAAACTGTCTAGCACCGATTTGCAAAGGACTAATCTACCTTTATAGGACAAAAGCCTCACCTTCCAGCCCGCCAGTCTCGTCTCATATCTCTGAATAACAGGAACCCAATCGGCACACTGAGAGCTCCTGAGGTGAGGGGTAGCCCTAAATAAGAAATAGGAAAGTCCTTGTTTGACAACCCAGAATCCGAGCAGCCCGGTGAAGTGGCATGTCGTCCATGTTAACCCCAGCAACCAAACTCTTACTGAAATTTACCTTCAAGCCAATACTTATCTCCAATAGCTCCAGCAAAATTCTCGTCACATACATTTGCCTCTCATCCTCTGCCAGAAAAGGATGATATCATCGGTATACTACAAGTGGGTGATCGAAAACACACTTCTCCCAACCTGGAAATCCCTGATCAAACTTGCAGCCTCTGCTCTCTGCCATACCTTGCTAAGGACACCAACTATCAGTACAAATAGGAGAGGAGACATAGGATCTCCCTGTCTGAGGCCTCTGCCACTGTGGAAGAAGGAAGTCAGCTTTCCATTAATGAGAACCACAAATGAAGCAAAAGAAATGCAAGTCCTAATCCAACGGATCTAAGTGTCCCCAAATCTCATAACCTCCAACACTTCAAAGAGGCAAGACCAGTTGATCCTATCATAGGTTTTTTTTTTTTTCAAAATCCAGCTTCAAGATCACCCCTTTCTTTCTTAACATCTTCATAGCAAACAAATACTCATGAGCCGTCAAGAAATTATCATGAATATGATGTCCCTTGATAAAAGTTCTTTGAAAGCAACTGACCATCTCGTCCACAACTCTTTCCAATCTCCCAGCCAGTAATTTGGTGATGATCTTGTAAGTTCCATTTAACAAACTGATAAGCCTGAAATTTCAAAGTCCTGTGCCTCTTGTTTCTTGGGGATAAAGTAATGAGGGTTTTGTTTATTCCCCTCAAGTGGGCTCACCCCTCATGAAATTCCTTTACTGCTGTCGGAAGATCAGATTTGATAACATCCCAACAATGCTAAAAAAAGACCAAAGGAAAATCATTTGGCCCTAGAGCTCCATCTCCGGTAAGAGAAAAAACTGCCTGCTTGACCTCCTCAAAGAAGGTTTGCGAGATGTCAATCCTCTCCTCTTGAGGAAGCCGTAGAAGAAGCCCATATGCAATCCTCGGTCTAAAGTGGTTCTCCTCGAAAAACAACCTAGAATAGTAGTCCCTCGCTATACCCCTAATCTGCTCATCTGAAGAGATGGAAAGTTCACCCATCCGAATACAAGTAATGGTGTTCACCCTCCTCCTTCTAGATGCTATGCGCTGAAAGTAGGCTGTATTTCTGTCTCCCTCTTTGATCCATCTGTCCCTCGATCTCTGTCTCCAATAGATCTCTTCTCTGTAAAAGATCTCATCAAATTGACATCTGAAAGTGTCCCTCAGCTTCCTATCCTCTACATCCATAAGACCTGCCTCTCAAAACTATCCAGACCCTCAATCTGCTATAGTATTCTGGCAACTATGGGCATCTCAGTTCCATCTGCTTGAAAGCATCACCATGGCATTGTGCCAAAATGAGGACATTGAAATGTTTTGTTGGGCTTAATCAGATAGATGTGGATGACCAAGACCACATTAGTAACTGGGCATCAAATTTAGGGTGGCTAACATCTTCTCTATTACTTAGCAAAAAAAAAAACATCTTCTCTAATATGATCCTTCGAAGAAAAAACTCTAATGGTTTTTACATTACACTTGTAATATTTCTCAAATGGTAGAAGAACTTCTTTCAGTTCTTCCATCTGGAAATTAGAGTATATACAAGGAAAAGATAGGGCTAGATAGTTTTCCTGCACGGAAAACACACAATCTAAAATAGCTCTGAGCAAATGAGATCCAGTTATATGCATTCTCTTTATTTGCCATGTTCTGTATACCAAACTCTTTTGCTTATATCAATCTTTAATATCCTGCTCTTAAATCCTATGGATTTATATATTTCTGGTTTATAGTTTCACCGTTCCCAGCACATGCCTTTTCCATTGGAAGTTGATGAATTTAAGATTGTTTATCCTTAACATGGCAATTGTTGTGCAGGGTGTTCTTGTGATGGAGATTGAACCCAAGGATTTCATGTGGACATGATCATTGAATAGGTCAGCTGTAGTGGTCTGTAAACAGATGGGCCCTGATTTATGGAGATGGTCTTTGGGTTTGTTGTACATAATTGCAGTTGCAACCATATGGATTGCTGCCAGCTTTGTAGTTCAGTCAGTTGTAGATGCAGGCATCTCTCCTTTCCTCATTACCTATATCTGCAACTCACTGTTTGTGGTTTATATACCTATAGCCGAAATTGCGAGATACTTTGAGGATTCTGTTGAGAAAATTTGGTGTTGGCGTGATGATAAAAACATGCATTCCGTGCCACAATTGAAGGATCTAGAAAATGTGAATCTTCTTCAGGAAAGTGACCACAGTGAAGAGTCATGTGTTTCAACTAATGCACACGTGGAGGATCCTATACCTGTTCAGGTTCCTGACCTGGCACAGGTGGTGGCAATTGCGGGTACTGGAACATCAAATAGGGAAGTGGATGAAAAAGGGCGGTGGACACGCACTCGTGTGGCTAAAGTTAGCCTGTTGATATGCCCTTTTTGGTTCTTTGCACAGCTAACTTTCAATCTCTCTCTGAAGTATACCACTGTAACAGTGAGCACTTCTATCTCTGTTCCCTACAATTTTTAGTTCTTTACAGTTGTCTAGTTTTCAACCCGTTTGATACTCATCTCTGTTGTTTTTTATTTGTGCAGTCAAATACGATCTTGAGCAGTGCTTCCAGTCTCTTCACTTTCTTGGTGTCTTTAGCATTTTTGGATGAGACATTCACATGGGTGAAGCTCATAAGCGTTCTTCTCTGCATGGGAGGAACTGTCATAGTGAGTGTGGGAGATTCAGAGACAGGACTTAATGCAATTGCTACAAATCCTCTTCTAGGGGATATTCTTGCTCTTGTTTCAGCATTTCTTTATGCAGTCTACATTACCCTGATTCGTAAAAAACTGCCTGACGAGAGAAAGGGAGAAGGTCAAGCCAGTATGGCAGAGTTCCTTGGTTATCTTGGGCTTTTTAACCTCTTGATTTTTCTTCCAGTTGCATTAGTGTTGAATTTTGCAAAATTGGAGCCTTTCCGTATGCTCAGCTGGAAGCAGTTAGGTCTTATCATTGGCAAAGGTCTGTATTTGACTACCCCTTTTTCTATTTTTATTTGTTGGTATTCCTGTTCCCCAGTCCGTTGGTGGGCATGTTGCTTCTTCCATAACTTCATACTACTTTGTTTCAAATTACAGAGATTGGTTGTCATAATTTCATGTATTTAATAGTTATATTTTGTCCTTCAGGAATTTAATAATTACACTTCGTCCTTCAGGATGTTAAGGCTTATGATTAATTAACCTAAAACTTCAAAGTAAGGGAGAATACTAGAAAGAACAAATTAGTGACCTTTTTCTTGATTTCCCTAGTTCCATTTTTGCAGTGCTTTCTAAAATATCTTGTGATGATGTACATGGGGAGATAAGTATTAATGTTCTTATCTCTCTCTCTCAGGCTTGTTGGATAATGTGCTTAGTGATTACTTATGGGCAAAGGCAGTTCTCTTTACTACAACGACTGTAGCAACAGCGGGTCTCACAATTCAGGTGCCATTAGCTGCTGTTGTCGACACTCTGACAGGCCATACTCCTCATATGATGGATTACCTTGGGGCTGCTGCTGTCATGGTTGGATTTGCCGGAATCAACATTCCATCTGATGGCTGTTGTGGTTCTCGCGGTGCACAACAACTTGTGGAAGTTAGCACTGTTGATGTTGATCACAATTTGTCACAGTAGAGAAACAACATAAACTTCTGATTTCAGATATAGATTATTTTGTTCATGATTCATTGAAAAATACAGAAGATGTACATGTTGAGTGGAGGCTTCGTTTATTTAATACATGCCACGTTCCCTGTATCACACTGAATATTCTCTTTTGGTTTGCTCTCAGGATCACAATGGAGTGAGTGTATGGGTTAACATCTCCCTCAGATCCCAATATGTGGGGCCTCTTTGTTTATGTTGTTTTACATATTTAGAAGAATGAAACTTTCAAAAAAGACATATTTAGATGAACGAAACTTTGCAGTGGCAAATGGTGCTCATCATTCGCAAAACAACTAGCCTTTGGGTGGCAGGGATCATCATATAACTTTGGAAGACATGTAATGATGATCTCATTCCTTCAGCCCGATGATGATCCCCAAGGATTCATCTTGTACAACCGGGTAAAACCCAGGCACTCCGGCCCAAGTGCAGTGATTCCTTTTAAATTGCTTTAATTTGTTACAAGTCCTGAAGTAGTTATGAGCATCCTTTTCTGGTTGGAACACCTAACCCAACGTGAAGCACGAGAATCTCTTAATGGGCATTGGGCAAGGGGGTGCCATATACGACTTTCTGCACATCTGGATTGCAACTGGTGGATGTGGAAAAAGAAAAGAAAACAGATATCTTCATCTTTAGCTTGTTTAACATGTTTGGATTGGCTGTGATTACATTTATGTGACCAGAAGACCAATGGGCAATCCTGCCGTCAAGGCACATGATGGTGTAAGAAAAACTTCCTTCTGATGTTCCTTTGTGCTGGCTGGGGGCAGTATATTATCCAAAAGTGGTGTGATTTGGAATTTTAGGGAGCCAAATTTCTCCCATAAAAGGATTCTATGAATTACTCTGTTTGCCTGACGGAGAGAAGGTAGACGGTGAAGAATTAAGGTGATCTCAGGCAAAATTCTTATTCCATCCACGTTTTCTTGGATGCGGGGTCAATCCAAGGATTTTTTTTCTTAACCTTTATGAAAATTTTGAATTCTTTTAAATGATCCTATCAAGATGTTTTGATAACTTCAAGTTATAACGTGTAATCCTGTCAAAATAGTTGCTTAAGTGTATGCAGCTTGAGCTATGCAATTTTGACTCAGTATAAAGAAATTGGCTTCCCATGTCATTTAGTTTATGAAGTAACATAAAAAAAGATGACCTCCCATTCAGTATTTGCTTCGCGGTGAAACGACTCTGATCTAGTGATCCCCCTTTTAAGATCAGGTTACAACTTACAACACCTTGAGGGTTGAGGGATTGTGCAGTCAGGACGCAACTAGGTTCAAGAAGAAATATGCGCCCGTAATGTTTCAAGAAAAACCTGTATTTTAAGTATTATGAAAACACTTTTATAGAAGTATATAAAGTGATCATTTTAGTAACAATTTAGAAGAAGGATCCAATTCAAACACACATTGAAATTTATATCTCTTCTCTTACCATTCAATAATCAATATAGAAGGTTTGACTTCAGAAGTAGAGTTTTCATCAAGCTACACATTTTACCTTCATATTTAAAATTTCATGAGTTTCTTTTTTTGTATAGTTTTGTGTAAAATTATAAGATCTTCCAAATTACATAATTTATCAGAGATCATAATTCACGAGTTGCACATTTCATTTCATGTCTATACAAATTCACTTGGAATTACATTTGCCTCCAAGTCAGTTTCTTTGGTCTATGTACGTTTGCTCGAATTACATGCACGAAGTTATGTCCAATTTGCGTAGATTGATCAGCGTACTCTTATAGATATTTAAAAAATAGAGTGCGAGTTTGTGATGTTTTCAAGCAATAGTGTATTTCTTGAATTTGATAAAAAAAATCATTTCTATAAGTTTCTTATGTTAACTTTGACATATGACAAATGTTTAAACTTGCAGAGGCAGAAAAATAGTCTCCCAGATCTCGTATCATATTTTTTAAGATTTATTTGAGAGGAGAAGGACGTCTGGCCACCTCTGGAAGTCTGCAAATACTAGGAAGATGGCGTCAGAAGGAGCCCTGAGCGTTACCCCAGAGGATAATCCTTCGATGCTTAAGTAAGAACCGTGACGAGGAGAGAAACAACATGAGATGATGAAAATGAAAGAGCGTGAGAGTAGAACAATCAAGCTTGGAGCCGAAGTGGAATCTCTGGAGGTGCTCACTGTGTCCGGCGAGTGCTTGGAGAGTGCTCGCCATGCCTGGAACGTATTTGGAGATTAGTTCTCTCTGGTATCTCTCCCTCCTCCTCTACGTGTCTGGGCATCTCACTGCGTGTGCTTGCCTTCTTGCCTGTCTTTCTCTCTCTCTGTGTGAGCGCTTATGTTCGTGTGTCCTTGCCATCTGATCGGATGTCTATTTATACGTTATATCTTAGGGGTGGAGGTCCATCCCTTAGCAGAGAAAGGCGCGAGCTGTGGAGTAACGCCTCCACGATCGTGGCGAGTCTCATGGCGCTCTAGGTGCGAGCTTGTCCCTACTGGAGTAGAGGCTAGGCCTGTCAACAGAGCGGATACGAAGCGAATATATGACTATCCGTATTCGCTCCGTTTTAAAATTTGAATTATCTGATTTTGATCTGTTCCGATTTGAATTCGGATACGAAGCGAATATATGACTATCCGTATCCGTTCCGTTTTAAAATTCGAATTATCCAATTTAAATTCAAAAGTATATAAATACAATTATAAAATGGTAAAAGTATATAAAATATAATTATAAAATGTCAAAAATATATAAAATATACTCTAAATTAAAATACAACTATAAAATGTCTAAATTGCTCTAAAATATTATTTATTTTATAATATATTATTTAAAAATATGTATTATTTGATATATAATATTACGATAGATATTTTTCTAAGCGAATATTATAATATCCGTATCCGCTCCGATTCGAATTCGGATATTATCCGTATCCGAAAAAATGAATATGAATTCGAATATTATCTGTTAATACGGATTCGAATTCGAAGCGGATCCAGATAATATCCGAATCCGTTGACAGGCCTAGTAGAGACCGGCAATAACGGGAGTAACGTTCTGGAGTAATGTTTGGTCGACGGAGAATCGTCCGACGCCCGAGATTTATCACCATCCGATCTTCAAATCGGTCCGTGGGGAAAAAAATACTATAAATCAATTGATAAAAAATGTGATACCATACCATTCTAAAAATAAAAAGTAAATAAATATTTCTAAACTATATTGCATACAATTGCAATGGACTGCGAGAGAGAGATGGATACGTGTTAGTTACATGTAGGGGTAAGTACAATTCGAGGAGGATATTTCTTTTAAAAAATTAAATTAAATTGAATTACAAGTTCAATCTGAATAAAATAAAATTAAATAATTTTAAAATCAAATCAAATCAATCAAATTGAATTAATTTAATTTGATTCGATTTGAACCATAATTCGTTAGAAGACTGAATAACGTGACTACCTATTAATAATATTAAAAAATATGTATTATTTAATATATATATATATATATATATTCAATACACAAGAACGAGAGATACGAAGAGATCTATTAAAGGAGTCAGTAACGTGACTAACGATTTGATCTATCTTTTTACATGCAAATCAACATTTTCATTCAAAATAGTTAAAAGAATATTAACATATTTCTTCTATTGAAAGATTAAACATACTAAGACGTATGCAAATTCTTAGAATTGAGATAAATGCCCTGAAAATCGGTTTATGTGATTTATACGGTTTTGTTTGATTTTTTGAAAATAGAAATCGATGATGATGTTTGATTTTAATATGGACAGTAATTTTTAAATTTTAATTTAAATCACGTCGAGCTAAATCTAGCAATAGTCCGATTTAAATTACGGGTTAAACCCTAATGCCCACCCCCTTCTTCTCGGTTCCGATGGTTGTGACCTCGTATGCTGCGGTACACGAGTCTATCGCAACACGGCGCACAAAGAGCCGGGCACCGAATCGGTTCTCCCCCGCCGCCTCCCGCCACCCCACGCTTCGAAATCCACACCGGACCCTTCCTCTCCCCCTCCCCTCCCTCCCATGGACCCTCTTCTTGCCCCGCCGCCGGAGAGGACCCCCGGCTCCGGCCCCCGCACCGGAGCGGGCTCCCCTCCGCCGTTGACCTGCCCGGCATGTTCGCCGCGGCCGTCAAGCTCTCCTCTGGGTTCTTCCATCCCGGCGTCCAAGGTGGCAACTTGGAACCCGGCGCTGCGCCCGCTAGCCCCCACCCGGCGGACCGCGCCGCGCTCATGAAGGCCTACGGCAGGGCCGGCAAGCCCGAAGAGGCCCTCAGGCTCCTCTGGCAGATGAGGGCGACCTCCCCTCCCCCTCGCGGCGACCTAAAGGGCGCAGCTTTATGCTACAACACCGCCCTGAACGCCGTGGTGGAGAACGGGGGCGGGCCCCTCGACGCGGCCGCGGTGCTCGACCAGATGGATGCGGCCGGGGTCCCCATGGACGTCTCCACGCACAACATCCTTTTAAAGGTGTCGTATTTCTCCCTTCACTTCGCCCGCCGGGTGTTCGACTCAATGTCGAAGAGAGGATGCCGTCCAGACGAGATCACCTATTCGACGCTCATCTTGCACCTGGCTCGGGCGGGGAGGATCAACCATGCCTACCGCGTCTTGGAGCAAATTTTGAGGGAGGGATGTCCCCCGAATGTGTACAACTACACGCCCATCTTGCATGCTCTTTGCATCAGGGGAAGAGTGGGAGAAGCCAAGACCCTGATGAAGGTTATGGAGGAGAGTGGTTGCCTTCCCAATACAGTGGCTCACAACATATTGATCGCTGGGCTCTGCAAGGTACGAGATTTCAGTGGGGTGGAGAAGATCTTGAGCGAGAGCACCATGAAAGGCTGGAGGCCTAGCGTGATCACCTACAACACTTATATGGATGGGCTCTGTAAGGCAGGCAGGACAAGAGAAGCATTTGCACAGTTGGATATTATGGTGGGGAGTGGATTGTGTCCGTCGGCGGTGACGATCAGCATCCTTCTTGATTGCCTCTGCCGCAATTTGGATCTCCGCAACGCGAAGGATCTATTGGAGAAGAGCCATCAATTGGAATGGGATGCGAGTGTTGTCGATTATAACACTGTTATGAGCGCCTTCTGTGAGTTCAAGGAATGGGCTGTAGTGGTGAACTTTTTGGCTGGGATGCTAAAGAAGGGCGTTGTTCCAAACACCACGACATATAACATTGCGATTTATAGTCTGTGCAAAGCTGGGAAGCTCGACAAGGCAAAATATATCAAGAACAATGGGGTGGTTGCTGCTAATGTTGTGACTTACAACATCTTGATTGATGGGTTTCTTGGTACAGGAGCAAAATCTGATGTGGAAGACTTGCTCAAGAGCATGCTTGAGGAGAACATCCAGCATGACTTGTTCACCTACACCATTCGAATTGCTTACCTTTGCAAAGAGGGAAAAGTCTGTGATGCTTGTCATCTTTTCAGAACTCTTAAACGGCGACTCTCACCTGATCTCGTTTTGTACTCGACTCTGATCTGTGGGTTAGTACGAAACGGGTATTCTAGTACGGGAAGGCAACTACTCAAAGAAATGCTGGTTAAGGGTTTGATTCCGAATGCTCCTGTATTTGATTCATTAATAAGGGCATTCTGCCGAAGCGGCTTTTGTCAAACTGGGGACATTTGTATTATTGTAGGGGAAATGCTTCGAAAGTAACATTCTTTTTACCCCAAACCGTAGCCATCCTTACTTCAGCAGGTAGCTCTAGTTCTCTCCTGGGCTTGCTCAACTTATGATCTTTTCCATTAGTGCCGATTGTTTTCACGTGAATACTGCTTAGAACTATATATATATATATATATATATATATATATATATATATTCTGGGTGTCCTGCACTACCGTGCATTTATCTTCCAAGCTCTTCCTGCTTAATAACTGCCGTCTGACCTTTACGTCCAGTGGTATTGATGAAATGCACAATCATTTGAATAGAATGTGTTTCCGTAATTTTTCTCAGGTCTATCCCTATTTTTCTATTTTCTGGACCTTGCATTGCACTTGTAATGGAAGTCGCCTCCCCCTCCCCTCTTTAATGTGTGCCCTCTTAGACGAAATTTCACCTTTTCCTTAAAACTAGCAGGTAGGTGTCGCCTTCCAAGATAAACAAAGTCCATCTTTCATGGTTCCACTGGGAACATTACAGAAAATTTGAGGTAATTAAGTTTGTATTGCTCCTCCAGCTAAACATATCTCGCTAATGAAAAAGGCAAAGACTGAGGATTTTTTTGCCAGGATGTCACTCCAGTAACAACTAACAAGTCTCTAGAACGACAGCATTTGTCAAGATTTTCTGATCCCTCGGTAGGTCAACGGAGAAAGAAGTCGAAAGCCTGTGCTTGGGGGGCGAACCTCCTAGATAACACTTCAACACTGTTCTAGCATAAGAATCTCATGACACATAAACCCTACAGTGGAAGTGGCCTCAGACCCCCATTTCGTTAGCCAAATTGTTGTAGTGAAGGGTCTTCAGTTTGAGTAGGGTGCAACAAGAATGTGAAATACTGATGATTTTGGAGAAGGTATATGATTCAGTTCGTAATCCTTGCATGCTCGTGGTTTTCAAGATGTTTAGATGTTTTTCACGTAAAGAGCAGTGCACATCTCAAACTAAAGAATGATGTCGTTTACGTTCTCTGTTTTAGAATACATTTTATTTCATTATTCTATTGTTTAATGTTTGAAACAATTACTGTCAATCCAGTCCCATTGCACTATTTGCTATTCTCTGATATTTATCAATAAGCAACTAAGCACACTGGACGAAGAATAGAATGGCAGCCTGGCACGTGAAGGTTTTACCACAATGAAATTCCATGTGCACAATACCTTTGTCAAGATGCCCTATTACCCTGCAGAAAGTGATTTCAGTTCTGTCTCCTAGCTCCCTATGTACTGCCCATATGCCCCGTACATCCAAGTGGGAGTATACACAGTGGAAAGGGCCAGGGTGAAGTTGAATGCCATCCTGTGCATCATTAACTGAGTTAACTCAAGTTTTGTACTTATAAAACTAGGCAGAGCCAATAAAGATGCTAGAAATCTGAGCCACCTGTAATATTTTTTTCCCTGCCAGAGGCCTATTCATAGGATCTTTACATCCCTTCTCTGAAAGGGAACAATATACAATAGAATGAAACTCTCTGTGCCAGTGAAGCAGTCAAATGCTAAGATTAGCAACCACATGGATTTACTTCGTAAGATGAACTGCTTGATTCACGCCCTTTATCAACATGGCACTGTGCATTATGTCCATGCATAAGTAAATTTATTTGACAGTGCTTACATTGACAACATTAACTGAATAAACTCACCACAAGTATTCATCACCGAGTGACGTGCAGGGCAAAATTGCAACTTTACACTGTTCTTTACATGTACATATCGGGATAATGACATTGAAGAAAGAATATAACAAATTAATAATTGCCAGAGGCAAGACAAATGCTTGCCTAATTCACACTTGTCCTTAAAAGTAACGGTTCATTTACAACTATACTGATCTCCGCTGAAAGCAATGAGAGCCTGAGAAGATGGTAATAACAATCCAGTCTGATCGCACCAAAGAACTCATCGATTTGTCTGGCTGTTCCTTTTTGTCTGAAGTGCCATTGACATTTCACGTAACCTGTTAGTAATCTCTGTAAATGAGGGACGTGCTGCAGGATCAGGTGACCAGCATTGTTCCATTAGTTTCCTCCATTCAGGATCACAATGTTCCGGGATGGATGGCCGAAGAGTGTTGTTCACAATTCCTCCTTCAAAGTTGGAAGGTAAATTTTTAGACATCTCCACGGGAAAGAAAAGGTTCTGATTGGTTTGTGAAAAGAAGGGGTAAACCAACCTGCTGGATGGAAAGTCAAAGAAAGAGATTTTTTAGCCCTTTTTTTATGCCGGGGGGGGACTAAGTTTGACATGGAGTTTACACTTAGTGTGGAGTTTTTATACAAATTGAGAAACCTCCACGATCAGGTTGGAGGTAGGGAGGGTAGCAGAAATGCCTCAATTGTACATAAACCAAGATGCACCAGAAATACAACACCACACATCACTATCAGCAGTCATGGCGATTTTGCCCCATTTAGGGTTACAACTTTAAGGATTCTCCGTCACCCCACAAGGACCAAAGAGTAGCATGCAGGATCAGCCACCACCCGATGTTGTGTCCTCTAAGGGGCCACCTCCTGCCCCAAGATCTTATGAAGTGCTGCATCTCTCTCTGACAAGTGTACAGTGGGCTTTCGTAGCCAACCCCTCCCAAGCCTCTCGCGAATAGGAGCATCCTACAAATGGTGGTCCAAAGCGTCCTCTTGACCGCACAAGCAATAGGTCGGCTGCATGCCCGGTACGAATTGAAGCAGCCTATCTTGAGTGAGAAACTTCCCATGGGAAATCATTCAAGTAAAGAGCTTCACCTTCAGTAGACTCCTTGGCCTCCAGATCTGCGAGGCAAAGTTGTGGCACACCCCTCCGTCAGAGATGATGGTGTAGGCAGACCTAACGGAGAAGGTCCCCTCCCTGCCCCATCTCTAAGTCCACGCATCCTCCCTGTGGGAGTGCGGGACGAAGTTGAGGAGAATGAGTAAGAGGTCCTGAAGCTGCTCCATCACAACGATCCAAAGGTTCCTCTTGAAAGTCGGCGCCCAAGTGCCCCTTGAAAGTGGGGGGTCGAAAGTCTAGTCGATCGACCCTAAAGGGTCAACAGAGATAGCAGAAAGGTTGGGGAAAGACGCCTCCACCGTGAAGTCGCTGCACCATTTGTCCTTCCAGAAAGGGCATCTATTGTCTTTCCCTAGTCGGAGGAGATAATATCCCTACAAGTTAGAATGCTGCGCCAAATGAGAGAAGTCTAGGGCAAAGACGGTGAGTCCATATCCGAACTCTCCTCCTGTCATAGTACCTATGCCTAATAAGTTGAGCTCATAGACCTTCATCTCCTGCCCCCACCTCACAATCACTTGCATAAGAGAGCCAAATTAAAGTCCCCAACATCCTTGATCCCCAGCCCCCCTGTTCCTTGCTAGTAGCCACCATTCCGCACTTGATGTCATGCCAACCACTGTATCTCCTCCCACTCCTATGCTAGAAGAATCTCCCCTGAATAGACTCAATCTTCTTCACCACTATCTTCGGAATCCGAAACACAGAGAGAAAATAGATAGATAAATTGTCCAAAATTGATCTGAATAGAACTAACCTGCCCCCATAAGATTGCAGTCTAGTCTTCCATCTAGCCAGCCTAGCCTCATACTTCTGTATAATAGGGAGCCAATTAGCACACCGAAGAGCACCTAGGGTTAGTGGGAGTCCTAGGTAGGAGATGGGGAAATGATATCCCAAAATGCATGCTACCCTATGGAGAGCCATGTCCTCCATGTTAACCCCAACAAGCAAACTCTTATTGAAGTTTATCTTAAAACAAGTGGTCTCCTCTAACAATTCCAACAAAATTCTAGCCACATATAATTGCTACTCATCCTCTGTCAGGAACAGAATGATATCATCGGCATATTGCAAGTGAGTGACTGAAATGTCTCCTCTCCCAACCTGAAAACCCCTGATCAGATATGCAGCCTCTGCTTTCTGCCACACTCTGCTAAGAATATGAGCCACAATTACAAAGAGGAGAGGAGAGGAGACATAGGATCTCCCCGCTGGAACCCCCTGTCACTATGGAAGAAAGAAGTTGGCTTCCCATTGAACAGAATGGCAAAAGAAGTAGATGAAATACAAGTTTAGATCCAGTCAATCCATTTATCCCCAAAACCTATCTTCTCCAACACATCAAACAAGCATGGCCAGTTGACCCTATCATAAGCTCTCTCAAAATCAATTTCAGAACTATCATTTTCTTTCTCTGAGCCTTCATGGCAAACAAACACTCAATGGGCCACCAAAAAATTATCTAGGATATGTCTCCCCCTGATGAAGGCTCCTGGAAGTAACTCACCACCCTATCTATAACTTTATCTAGTCTCGCTGCTAGCAACTTGGTGATGATCTTATATGTGCCATTCAATAGACTAACGGGCCTGAAGTCTCGAAATCTTGGGATCCTTATTTTTTAGGGATGAGGACAAGGGGAGTTTTGTTAATACCCCCCAAGTGGGCTCTCCCCTCCTGAAACTCCTTAACCGTTGCTATAAAGTCAGATTTGATGACATCCCAACACTGCTAGAAGAAGGCTAATAGAAATCCATCCGGTCCTGGAGCTTTGCCCTTTGCAAGAGAGAAACTGCTTGGCAAAACTCCTCTGAAAAGCTCTGAGAGATGTCGTCCCTCTCCTCTAGAGGAAGAGGGGGAAGTAGATCATCAACGATGCTCGGCCTAAAGTGATCCCCTTAGAAAATAGCATGGCGTAGTAATCTCTCGCCAATCTCATGATCTACTTATCGAAGAATTAGAGAGCTCACCCACCTTGATACAACTAATGATATTCACTCTTTAATAAACACTTACTACACTGTTGGGGGTGTAGTTAATAACTATACCAGCACTGGTTTCACCTATTTTTTATTTTTTATTTATTTTTGAGTGGGACACATGCCAACCTATCATTGTGTGAGCCCCAAGTCACCATCTGACATGACTTGTACACTAACCAAAAAGGATGGGAATAGTGCAAACCAGCCTTTTTTTTTGCCTTGGGGCCCAAGGTAGATGGGTGGCTTGGGACCCACGCGAAGATAGCTTGGCATGTGCCCTACTCAAAAATAAATAAATAAAGAATAAAAAATAGGTGAAACCGGTGGTAGTGTAGTTAATAAATAACTACACCGATGGCGGTGTAGTAAGTGTTTCTCTAACTCTTCTCCTTCCTGAAGCGATGTGTTGCCACCGGTGTAATAAGTGTTTCTCTAACTCTTCTCCTTCCCAAAGCGATGCATTGGAAGTAAGCCGTGTTCCTTTGATCCATCTATCACTCGATCTCTATCTCCAGTAGATTTCCTCCCTAGAGAGGTTCTCATCGAACTAACACCTCAAAGAGTCCTTGAGACTACTATCCTCTGCATCTATAAGTCATGCCTCCTCCAAGCTGTCTAGGCCTTCAATCTACTGAAAAATTATGTCCTTAGTAGCCCTCCCCAGGAGGGTTTTGTCAACTCCCCAGGTCTTAAGAACCTTAGCAGTATGCATCAGTTTCAAAACCAGAGTAGCTATAGCAGATCTACCAGCAATCTATGCATACCATGCTCCTTGACTGTGTCCATGAAGTCTGTCCCCCTAAACTAGAACTTCTCAAGCCTGAAAGTGAACCTCTTGTCCTACATTCGACTTGTCTTCGAAAGGATGGATTTGTGATCCGACATGGATCTAGTCAACGGAAGCACCTCCACATGAGGATAGTGATCCTCCCAATCAACATAAACAAAAAATCTATCCAATCTCAAGCATGAAGCATCAGCTCGCATGTTGGACTAGGTGAAATGACCATGCGCCATGCTGATGTCCACCAAAGTCGCCTCCTCAATGAATGCAATGAAGTCCTCCATGTCCCCTGCATAGGCACTCTCCCCCGACCTCTCCCAAGGAGCATCCACCGCATGGAAGTCCCCGCCAACACACCACGGCCTGGTGAAGGCTGACCAACTCCTCCCACACAAGCCGCTTCTGCTCTCTACTTTGTGGGCCATACACTCCGGTGAAGTCTTATGAGAAGCCATTCCTCACATTAGTGAAGTGAAGGGAGATGGCCCACCTGCTCACATGCTTGTCAAGTACCATCTCATCAACCTCATAGGGATTCTGGAGGATCACAATTCCCCCTGACTTGCCCTCCATCGGGGACACAACACCCATGGTAAGTCTAGCACCCCCTAACTCCCTCGTGAGGGACTCACCATCCCCTTTACACCTGGCTCTTAGATACAAAGGATGTCAATCTTACATCTTCTTATTAGTTCTTTGACCACCCTCCTCTTCTCCACCCCCTAGCCCCCTCACGTTCTATAAGACAATCTTCATGAAGACAAAGGGATACTCCTCTCCTCCCCCTTACCTTCCCCCTCCCTCACTCTTCTCTGCTGAGCCCTCTCCTCCTGCAAAATAGTAACACACCACCTCTTCTTGATTTTGGTGAATCCCCCTTTCACATCTTTGCCAGCCCCCGCTTCAAAGGAGATGCCTACCTTATCAGTCAACTCCCTCACCTGCTCCTCCATCATTTTCTTTGTCACCCCCACCATGTCCCTCACTTCCTCTCTGCTCAGGCGACTCCTCCCCTTCAGCTCCTCTCCTGCAGTGAGCAAAGCCACAGGCCCCCCCAGTAACACTAGAAGTGCTTCTTCACCCTCGGACAGAACCTCCTTCACCGCCTCCAAATCTACAGACCCCTAGAGAGGTTCCCCTAGGCCAAGCCCAATGTCCCTGGAATGGGACGTCTGCAGGCCTGAAGAAGCTTCGACTGCATCAAGAATCACCGGTGCCAAGGAACAAAGATGCTACCGCTCCACAACAGGCCCCTTTAGCTTTAGCCTGGCCCTTCCTGGAGAGTAACGGGTTGCAGGTCCAGTGGGGGAGACGGCTGGACCAACTCCAGCAGGGCTCGACCGGATCAACTATAGCCCCCCAGCAGTCAACCCAGCAACTGCCGGACTGGGAGTTGCTACAGACGTAGACCCCTCCTGTCGAGACAAAAACTCCTTCTGGGAGGAGCAGCATGACCCTAGCTATTGAGAGAGGGCTATCCAACTCTGCCACATTCACCGAAGGTGCCGCCGTTGCGCCAGCGCTGGGAAAGTCTCCGCCAGAGTGCTGCCTGTTCTCGGGTGAGGCGGCTGAAGCAGGCCCAACACGAGGGACGATCGTCGGGTAAAGAAGAGGAACATAGACGAGTCTCGCAGACCCATTATCACCAACTGTTGCGGATACGAGTAAGTCATGGGTCGGGGCCGGACCCCAGATTACCACCCGCCTGCCCTGGACTCGTCTGCCCTATTGACTACCTAGGACCCAACCCGCCACTGGATCCGCAAGTTTGAAATTTGAAATTTGAATGGCCGTACCCTTCTTCCACCTCAAGCCTCGCCAAAGCGTTGCCATTCTTTGCCGGCCGCAAAGACGTCCAAATCGACAGGCAGTGGCCACCAACTTCCGCCATGATGACCGTCGGAACAACCTTTAAACTGCTAACGACAACTTACGCCTCCAAAACATTCACATTGGCCACTGCCAAGGACCTTCACCGAACCCAGGACAACCCTCCCAAACTTCTCGGCCAGCTGAGCCACTCTGAGCTTGTCATTGAACAACAGGGGAACACCGGCCAGGCGCAGGGTCACTTGAAGGCCGACGGGGTCTGGGTGAGTCCCTCAAAAGAGGCCCCACTGCTCCACCCTCAGCAAAGAACCATTGGTGCGGATGAACCCCACCTTCACAACCTCGTCTGCCTCCTCTGCAGTGGGAGCGATCGCCAGAAGCCCTCCCCTATGCATTCTTGTAACCAACTAACGATGGCAAACTCGGTTTCGGACTCGGTTTCGGCCGGGTCCGAAACCGATACGACTCGGTATCGGTTTCGGCCGAAACCGGCCGAAACCCAGATAAAAGGTTAAAAAAATCAAATTAATTCTAAAAAATCTGAAAAAAATCATAAAAAATATAAATAATCACTTAAAATCATAAAAATCATTACACATGCATTTGACTGTATAAGTTAGTGCAATAACCTTGAAGTAGACAACTACAAAAATTGAACTTCAAACATTGAACATGTGAAAGTTAAAGTAATATTCCATTGTACATTAATACAAGCAGTACAATAAACCAAATTAGACAAAATAAATGTTACAAAAATTCATTGATTCTTACCTAATATGGATAATAATTACTAGAAGAACCTTCTCCCTCATCGTCTGGCCCTTGATGTTGATACCCATAACCAGGTTGCATGTATGGTCTATATTCACTATAACCAAACAATGAGGTAGCCAAGTCCTGCATCCCTCTTTGGATCCCTCTTGGAGTGTTTGGTTGGCTTGAGCCGAATCCAGTATCAGCATAAGAATCTTGAGGAAGAGAAGAGGAACTGACCGGATGGAAGTTGAATGATGGTTCATAACCCCACGACCCATAAATCGCTGCCTCTTGTTGGCCACCTCCATAACCTGATGGATGCCCATATTGACTCTGTGACTCATGTCCTCCCTCACCCTGACTGTATCCTCTGCCTGTGTCTGCGTGGAAGGAGGAAGGACCACCAGCATCCCCACCGCCAGTAGTAGCACCTGTAGCACCTGGCACATACGAAAATATAGAATTTATCTCCTACCAAAACCTTTTCTGATTCGAACTGATAATAAGAATTTAAGTTACTTTAAAAAATAAAAAATCAAAGGATCACGAAACCTGCAGTCTCCAGTCGCCTTTTGGCCTTTGGGGATGCTTTTTCCTGTGCCGGTGTGCTTTCTTCTTGCACCCTTGACATGAATCATGTTCCCCTTGGCGTGTGCCTCAAATAAATCTGCTTCAACTGCTCAATTGCCGGGTCCTCTCGAGCAGCAACATTTGTTCTCTCAGTTTGCCCATGCACTGATGTACTTCTTCTTAAGGATGTAGGTGCCTTGCCCATTCTAGGAGTGACTGGCCTGCTATCTGAGTCGGAGTGTCTAGCTGGCTGAAAATCATGCTGCTCCTCAGTGTCCTCAACAACCCTAGACATGTGCACATGAGTATCTCTGGCCCTCTTTGATTTTCTTCTTAATTCGGGATCTCTTGACTCATCTTCATCTAGTATGCCCTCTGCCCATCTTCTATCATCATCATCAAAAACAGGCTCATCAACCTGCTCTCGTGTCTCCACCCAAGACTGCAACGGATTCTCATCATCAAATAAGGCATCCACATCAATTTCTGCGGCGGCATCCTCGGCGACGCGTTTGTCTCGCAGTTGTTGTCTCAACCTCATATTCTTTATTCTCAACCTCATATTGTAGTGGCAGTACACTAATTTCTCTAACCGTTCAGCCTTTAGCCGATTGCGAACCTTCGAGTGTATAAGGCTGAACGTGCTCCAATTTCTTTCACATTGGCTTGCCGATGTTGTTTGACTGAGCACCCTAACTGCAATGAAAGCCAATGCATTGCTGCCCACATCTCGGTTGTTCACCATTATCCACCAGTCAGCTGTTCCACCAACCATAAACAAATGCATTTTAGTTGTACAAATATATATTCATCAGGTTAAGAAATCCAAAAAATAAAATATACCTGGGCTCACTCTTCCCACAACGTATTGCAATTGGGAGTCAACATATGTCCCAGTCCTCATTCTGTAATGGTTCATCTACAAACATAAAGTAATACATTAACATAACTACTTAAATAAATTCTATACATGTTATTGAAAGTATCAAATAAAGGCGAACCTCTACTTCGGCCTCTAGTCTCTTTTCTGGATTCCTCGATAAACGACCAATGACTTTTAAAGTCCCTTGAAGCACCTCGCCATCAACATGTGCATCGGCACCGTACATAAATCGAGGGTTGAGGAAATAACCTGCATTTGTGTATAATTAACTAAATAAAATTTATAAAATAACATAAAGGCATTACCCCAAATTCAGTACAATTAATCACTCACCAGCTGCATGCAAGTCGTGGTGTAATGTGTTGTCCCATCTCTGGTCAATAATTTTCCACCATTTTGCATAATGTCTGGGAAGGGAATGCTGCAACTCCAATTTGGCACGGTCCATGGCCTCGTACAGATAGCCCATATCATTCTTCTCATCGCCATCCACCATTCTTAGGACCTTCACGAGGGGTGTGACTACTTTCAAGTACCGTGACACCCTGTCCCAGAATTTGTTGTCGTCCACGACGTGGCAGACATCCAGATAATCCATCTGTGCATCAACTGTGCCCTTGTCGATGTAGTCCCGCAGGGCATTGTGGTACATGAAAGCTTTCAGCTCATTCTTGTACCTGTGCAGATAAATGAAATTTGAAGCTGCATCAACTGTTACATATCAGTAAGGATAAAGTATCAAGAATTGAGATCAATCTTATACCTGTGCAAAGACTCCAAAGAAATAAAATTGGAAGCAAATCTGGTTGGGCCTGCACGGATGATATCTCGCCCTCCACTGGCATGCGCCCTGAACATATTTAGTATCCTAGGATGGCCATAGATATACTGTGTGACTTTTTGTGCCTTGTCAATTGTCTTCTTCACATGCTTTTCCTTCCCTATGTCTTCAAGCATCAGATCCAGACAATGTGCTGCACATGGGAGCCAATATAAATGACTGCGCTTCTGCATCAATTTCTTCCCTGCAGCCTTGTAACTGGCTTCATTATCAGTCACCACATGCACAACATTCTCCTCTCCAATTTGTTCTACCATGCCATCCATCAAATGAAACAAATAATTTGCATTCTTTTCATAATCTGATGCATCAACTGATTTCACAAACACTGTACCTTCGATGCAATAGACCAAAAAGTTTATCATGGACTTCTTCGTGGTACCAGTCCAACCATCACACATGATGGTGCATCCTCTCTCCACCCATATATGCTTGAAGCTTTCAACCCAATCATGGAGCTCCTCAACCTCTCCCTCAAGGCCACGCCCGTATATGTCTCGACGTGAGGGGGCCTTCAAGCCAGGGCCAGCATCTGCTATGGCATCTATCATAGGTTGGAAATATTCACTTGAAGCTGCATGTGCAGGGACACCTGCATGAAAAAATCATTTGCAGATAGATTTAAATGCATGCCCTGCAACTTCTGCTGATTTTTTGACCCCTCTCAATGCTTGCTTGATTTTAGGTTGTGTAGCTTGGGGCCTTCTGTGCAGATAGCTGTCCATGGGACCTGTTCCCTGCGTATGTGGGGCAGCACCAACGTCAGGACGTCGTGCAGCTGTACTCTCATAGGTCCCTGAACCCATGGCTCCCTTCCCTTTCCTTCGAGCGGCTTGTTCACGCTCCCTTGCTTCAGTCAGCTCTGGATCAGAATCCTCAGTGCCTTCCTCATCATCATCCCTCCTAACCCTTCTGCCAGAAATCTCCTCAGCAATTTCAGCCTCATCCTCAGCCCTTTGTTGCACCCTCTCCCTTTTCCCCAGAAGGCACTGGCGCATCTCTTCTCGCACCTCTCGGGGACAGTTGTCACATTGTCTCACCTCTCCTCTTACCCCTGCCAAATGTTGCTTTCCTCTGGTAATTCCGCCATACATCTCCTTACCACAGTAATTGCATTTCACCTTTCTTCTCTTAGCATCAATTAAGGACATGTGGGCCCACCCCAGATCCTCCTGCCCTTGCTGCTCCTGTGTTTGCTGACGTCTAGGCATGATGCTGCATTAAGACAGTCAAAGAAAAATAGTATAGTTGTAAGTACATTGGAAAAATTACGGCTTAATTATCAATCACCCTTGGAAAAAAATAATTACCCGCATGCTCCCACCCCAAAATGTTCAATGAAGTTTAATGTAACTTCAATTGAGCCTAAGCAAATCAAAATAGACAGAAGCCCCAATTTCTATGACCTAATTAGGGCTTAATTAGCAATTAACCCTTAATCACCCTTGGAAAAAAATAATTACCCGCATGCTCCCACCCCAAAATGTTCAATGAAGCTTAATGTAACTTCAATTGAGCCTAAGCAATTCAAAATAGACAGAAGCCCCAATTTCTATGACCTAATTATGGCTTAATTAGCAATTAACCCTTAATCACCCTTGGGAAAAAATAATTACCCGCATGATCCCACCCCAAAATCCTCAATGAAGCTTAATTTAACTTCAATTGAGCCTAAGCAAATCAAAATAGACAAAAGCCCCAATTTCTATGACCTAATTAGGGCTTAATTAGCATTTAACCCTTAATCACCCTTGGGAAAAAATAATTACCCGCATGATCCCACCCCAAAATCCTCAATGAAGCTTAATTTAACTTCAATTGAGCCTAAGTAAATCAAAATAGACAAAAGCCCCAATTTCTATGACCTAATTAGGGCTTAATTAGCAATTAACCCTTAATCACCCTTGGGAAAAAAAAGTAGCACCCGCATGATCCCACCCCAAAATCCTCAATGAAGCTTAATTTAAGTTCAATTGAGCTTAAGCAAATCAAAATAGACAAAAGTCCCAATTTTTATAAACTGATTAGGGTTTAATTAGCAATTAACCCTTAAGCCCTTAATCACCCTTGGAAGAAACTTAATAAGCAAGGCTTGCTCACCCAAATTTTTAACCCAACCAAAATAACACAACAAAACAATCAAACCCTAAATTAACCCAATGAAATTAACCTCAAACAAAACAATCAAACCCTTGATGTTGTGTTGGCCCCCGGTGTGCGCAGCAAGGCTCCCTCTCGGCCTCTCCCTGTCCACCTCCAGCAGGCTCGCAGTCGCGGCCCTTGGTCGCACTACAACAGCAGCAGGCAGCACAGCTGCACAGCAGCACGGCAGCAGCAGCTCGGCAGCAGTAGCACCACAGCAGTAGCTCGGCGGCAGTAGCACAGCAGCGGCGGGGAGACAGCAACCAGTAGGGGGGAGGGTTTCGGCAGAAACCGTGGCTAGGTAGGGGGGGGGGAGACAGCAAAGCATAAAGGGGTTCACGTGTTTCGGCCGAAACCGACCGGTTTCGGGCGAAACCAGTATCGGTTTCTCCCGAAACCGATACCTCCTTTAAGTTTCGGATTGCTACAGTAATGAAGGCCCTTTTCGTATCGTTTATAGCCGAAACCGATACGTTTCGGCCGAAACTGCCAACAGTGTAACCAACCAACCCCCCCCCCCCCACCTCTCCCAAGCATGCGTTGAACCATCTCCTCTGACACCCTGCTCTCCACGGGCCTGACTTAGATGGACCTCCTCGCCTAGACCAGTCGAGCTTGCAAGATGTCTGCCAGAAGGGGAGCCATGTCGATGCAGCGCCTGCCTGTATCCACCTTAGCACCGCCCCCCTGAGCACTTCAGAGGATGTCTACGTACGACTGCCAGGGCCCCTATCTTCCATCTCTTACGACCCCTCGATACCCTCGAGTCGGGCCAGAACAGTCCCTGCGAGGTGGCCAAGAACTCCACACCGGAAGCATCTCCACTGCACAACCCTGTTCCAGCAGCCGACCCCTGCTGGGGTCCCTCCGCATCACCAACCCACACCTACTCAGAATACCCATAGCTTCTCTCTCTCTCAAGATTAGTCTAGAGAGAGAAGAATTAACAGTTATTAAAACTATTTTAGTGTTGTTTTGCTATAGAGGAGCTTTTGACATGTATAAGTGATGTTTTGTTAACTAACCCTATTTTGTGGGGCATTTCTAATTCGCACTAAATAATGATGCGGACAACCACGAGCATGATGAAGATTGGCCAACATGAAGTTAAATCAAACGACAATAACCACAAATTCCCACTTGAAATTGGCCGAAAGAAAATAATAAGAAAGATGAGATTTCAATACAATTGCCCTATCCCATAGTTTATTTATTTTTCCGAGGGTTAATACATTTTTATATGATACTAATGTATTTCAGTTGTAATGTTTAATCACCCAGCTATAAAAATAATTAGCTGATTAGGTTGATGCCATACAAATTTCTTATCAAATTGGTATGCAGAACAGCCATTTGATGATCATCTCTGATACTCGAACTCACGATTTCACTTAAACATATGAGAAATGGATGAACATGATTAATTACACATATGGACCTAGAGGCAATTCTAAGATGTAAAAATAAGAGGTACCTGTGATGTTACAGACTACAGAATGTCAGATACTTCAACAATAAGGGACAGGCAGACACATTATAAGTTCATTAGTGACTTGCAGGATCAATGTAAGATTGTGACTCATTCTAGGAAGTGGATCATATCAAATAATTATTGAGACATATCTGGATATATTCAGAATACTAAATGATTTAAAGTACTATACATTTTCCCCTATATGGAAGGCATTTTCTTTAAGAAGAGGGACGAACACTTAATAACTTACAAGAGTGTAACACATATAAGTCAAATTGACTATTTTCTTATTAGGAAGGGCGAAAGAGTTTTATGTAAAGATTACAAAGTTATTCCTGGTGAGAGTCTAACCCCTCAACATAGGTTGTTAGTAATAGATATCTTTATCCCTAAATTCAAAAGAAAGATCAGTATAAATAATTGTTCTAAGATTAAATGGTGGAATTTAAAAAGTAAAAGTTTAGAAATATTTAAAAATCATCTATTAAAAGAAAATATTTGAAATTTAAAACAAGAAACTATTGTAATGTGGAATAATGTTACAAATTGTATAACGAGTGTAGCAAAACAACTCTTAGGCGAATCTAAAGGTAAAAAGAATTTAGAAAAAGAGACTTAGTGGTGGAGGGAGAAAATCCAAAATACCATTCGTAAAAAAGGAGTGCTTTAAAGTTTGACAAACTAAAAAAAATAATCAAACCCTAGAAACTTATAAAATTGTTAAAGAGAGGGCTAAGAAAATAGTTAGCGAAGCTAAATCAAAGGTATTTGAAGATTTATATAATAAATTAGGCCCCCGAGAGGGTGAAAAGGACATATTTAAACTTGCTAAATTAAGAGAAAGGAAAACTAGAGATTTAGATCATGTTCGTTGCATTAGAGGTGAAGATCAAAGGGTTTTAACTAAGGATCTGTAGATTAAAGAGAGGTGTCATAGTTATTTTCAGAAGTTACTTAATGGAGATTGCGTCAATGATTTTTCTTCAGAAGGTACCCAAGAGTCCTCAATATTTCAGACGTATTAAGATGTCAGAAGCGGAGGATGCTTTAAGGAAAATAAAAGTGGGCAAGGCCTTAGAACCAGATGACATACCTATTGAAATATGGAAAGGCCTAGGAGACATCGGTATTCAGTGGCTAACTAAACTTTTTAATAAAATTTTAAAGGAACAGAGAATGCCAGAAGTTTGGAGGAAAAGTGTTATAGTTCCTTTCTATAAAAACAAAGGAGATATTCAAAGCTGTAATAATTATCGTGGAATTAAGCTTATGAGTCATACTATGAAACTTTGAGAAAGAGTAATCAAAAAATACCTCCGATATATGACTACTGTATCGGAAAATCAGTTTCGTTTTATGCCGAATAGATCTACTACAGAAGCTATTTTCTTACTACAACAGCTAATGGAGAAGTATAGAGAGATGAGAAAAGATTTGTATATGATTTTTCTTGATTTAGAGAAGGCGTATGATCGAGTACTGAGAGAATTGATTTGGTGGACATTAAGAAAGAAAGGAATCTCTCAAGGATATGTTGATTTGATTAAGGATATGTATGACGGTACTATTACTAGTGTTCGAACTATTACTGGAGAGATTGGTGAATTTCCAGTTTCTATAGGTTTGCATCAAGGTTCTGCACTAAGTCTATATCTCTTTGCCTTAGTTATGGATGAAGTAACAAAATAATTGCACGAGGATATCTCTTGGTGTATGTTATTTGCAGATGATATTATCTTAATTGATGAGAGTATTGATGCTTTAAATGCTAAGTTAGAGCGTTGGAGACTTTCCTTAGAGTCTAAAGGTTTTAAAATTAATAGGAGTAAGTCAGAGTTTATGCATTGTAATTTTAGTAATGGGAGAGTGATACAGGAAGACATGGTTCTAATTGATGGGCATAACATTCCGAAGAGTAGTAGCTTTCGATACTTAAGGTCCATCATACAAGAGAATGGGGAGATTTATGACGACGTTACACATAGGATTAAGGCAGGTTGGTTAAGATGGAGAAGCGCATCAGGAGTTCTCTGTGATCGTCGTATGCCTGTGAAACTCAAAGGGAGATTTTATAGAACGGCTGTGAGACCTACTTTGTTATATGGTACCGAGTGTTGGACAGTACGAAAGGAACACATTCACAAAATGTGTGTAGCAGAGATGAGGATGTTGAGATGGATGTGTGACAAGACTAAGAAAGACAAAATTAGGAATGAGCACATCTGTAAGGACTTAGGGATAGCCCTAATTGATAGTAAAACGAGAGAAAATAGACTTAGGTGGTTTGGTCATGTGCTTCGTCGCCCTAACTCAGCGCCGGTTAGAAGATGTGACCGAATCTTAGTGGATGCTAATAAAAGAGCTCGGGGAAGGCCTAAAATGAGATGGTGCGATGTTATTAGGAAGGACATTAATTTCTTGGGTTTAAATATGAATATAGCACTTGATAGAAATCTTTGGCGGAACAAGATTCATGTAGCTGACCCCAAATAATTAGGATAAGGCTCTGATGATGATGATGATAATGATGGAAGGCATTTTCTTTGAACAAGTAGAGGAAGTTACAAAGAGGCAACTATTATAAATACTCTTTGCTGTACCACGGTTTAGACCCCTAGCTAAAATTACTGTGTATCAGATGTAAACTGCTGATCAGAATGTCTGGGGTTTGGTTTGAGGATGACAGCCGTACACTATCTTCTGGCATACTTCAAGATCTGCATCAGATACTACCTAACTAATTTGGCTTAAGTATATAATTCACAAGGTGATGCATCCTGCATTCACTATTGCCAGAACCAGTGTGTCTAGATATTTAAGAACCATATGCTGCCGGATAAATAACCTGCTGCACTACTTTAAAATTCCAAGGTTGTTGAACATTGGAAAACTTACCTATAATAGCACCAAATTGCATATTAGCATAAGGTTCCTCTCCTGTAAGAATTTCCCAAAGTGCTATCCCAAATGAGAAAACATCAACCTACAAAGTCCACACACATTTAATCCCTCAACATAACTATTGGAAAACGAAAATTAGCAGGCTTACCTTTTCAGAAACCCTGCTGCTACTGCCATTCAACAACTCTGGTGCCATCCATGGGAGGGTTCCTCGCACACCACCTGAAACTAGAGTATTGCGTTTTATTCTTGACAAACCAAAGTCTCCAACCTGAAAAGACAAATAAGGAGTTTCTCACATAGATCTGCGGACACAAGCAATGCTTAAAAACAATACCATTAGAATTTCAGGGGTGAACGTTCAGCAAATTCTTTATGGTCGATATCTTTCTGTTTATTTTTGTAAGAAATGGAAAAGTGTGTTGAATAAAAACATGATAATCCAACATGACTGGTCAAACAGGGCCGGCAATGAGCCAACCCAGACACAAGCTGCTTGAGCTCAGTTAGTAAAATGACCAGAAAAAATACCATTACAGTTTCAGGGATGAGCATTCCATGAATTGTTTATGGTAGGTTTCTTTCTCTTTATTTTTTGTAAGAAACGCAAAATTTTATTAAATATAAACAATGTGACCAAACAAACAGGGCTGGAGATGAACCAGCTGCTTAGTGCAGTTGGTTCGTCACCCTGGGAGGTCCCGGGTTTGAACCTGGTTATCCCCTCCCCGTTAAAAAAAAAGGTACCTACCGAAAAAAAAACAGGGCTGGCAATTTGCCAATCGTAATGTGAGACCCTTGAGCTCAGTTCAGTTAAATGAGCTGAGCTCTACATCTCCCTGTATCTCTTTCTATCTATGTATCTATCTATCTAGTGAGCTACCTAGCCAGCTATATGTAGAGGAGGAACTGCTGCCACGGGCCATTGCCAACAGATCCCAGCTATTAGATTCATGAATCTATCAATTGGAATCAGTTTCCTCACAAACAAGTGATCTGGTATTGAATGACTCTAATTCATGACTTAAAGGGGATTGAAAGGAAGCCACTTGATTGTATGATCGAGCAGCTCCCCATTGGTCATGCTGGGTGGGACTTGATCCCACACAGCACCACCGCATTGCTATTCTAAAATAGGGGCCTGCTCCCAGTCATTAGATCTCATGGATCTAATGGGTGGGAATTTTGTTTGGGGTTGGGGGGAGGGGGCGCTACTATTGCAGCAGACTATAGAAGCTAAAAGCTCATTTCGTTGTCACCGCCAAGGGGCTAAAGGGGCCGCTGGGGATCCTTTCAGTGGCCAAGGTCCCATAAAACAGAAAATAAAAACATAATGAGAAGAGAAAGTATGAAGGAATAAGAGGATCAAATAACAAGAAATGCATAAAGGGAAAGGAACAAACTATGGCCCCCTTTGGACCTGATGAGAAAATAACAAATAATGAGAACTGAGGGCATGAAGGAGTAAAAGGATCAAATAACAAGAAATACAAGAAATGAATAAATGAAAAGGATCCAACTATCTAGCCCCCCTTTGGACTTAGAAAATGAAGGGAGAGCAGGGGCATTGGTGGGTGCATCCCAACATGCCACACGCCCAAAAGAGGGGGTATCATCTATCATGGGAAGAATCCAACAAACTTTGAACTCAACAATGGAGGAGATGTGCCCATAAAAAGGAATAAATGAATAAATGAATTAAAGATATAATGGAAACTTCAAGAATGCATTCCCTCATCCCAAAAAAGACATCTTAGGCCTACATAGCCACTTCAAGCTAGAAGAAATATCCATCCTGCTTGAACACACACTGTTTCATTGTTTCCACAGAAAAGGCCTTGTGAATTTTATCACACAACTACTTGGATTGTACATTCAAATATGAATTGTCAGGTCTAAGTCAACAGCCATGTACGCATGTTCCAAAATGTAATTTCTAGGCAATGCTCTACAGTTTGAAAGGAATGCTCAGTAAAGACCACCCAACCTCCTTTGAAATTTTTGGATAAGCAGTAACGGCTCAAGAATCTAGGCCCACATTACATGTGTACAAATGAATGGAATCAACTTAGCTAAATCAAAATATTTCTTACCAAGCAAACAAAGGTCTCTCTTTAGATGAACCAAGTAAAACAGATGGTTCATAGAATTTATGGTATATTCACCTTGCATATAGGTCTTTGGGAGTCTCTCATATTGACAAGTAAATTATCACATTTCAGATCAAAATGAACAATGTCTTTAGAATGCAAGTATTCCATGCCAAAGGCAGCATCCATGGCAATCATAAGCCTTTTTCGAAGGTCAAGTGATCTGCAGAAGGAACTCAGCATGTAAGTTCACATTTAAGAGAAAAAAGGAAAAAGAACTAAGATGAATTAAAGAGTTGATAACCTGTCTTTCCGTAACAGGACATGCCTAAGTGAACCATTCACCATATATTCTGTCACGGTGGCCAGTGTTCCCCCAGCCCCATCTGGGACTACGCCATAGAAAGCTACCACATTTGGGTGGTGAAGCTTTGAAAGAATCTGTGCCTCTCTCCAGAAATCTTTAGTCTGCACCAAGCGAAAGGCCCCATGCAATGTATGAGAAAGGGGGGAAAAAGCTTAACATAATATGGCACTGAAATAATCAAAATTGGTGTTTAACAAGTTAAAGTCAAAATGAAAAATGGAGATAACGAGAACATCAAAAATAGAGTGAGAAATCAAAGTTGGTTAATTAGGTTAAATTCTTTCATGCCTTTCTTGAATACCATTATGAACCTAGTGTTTCATTTATAAGTCTATGAATTTAATACATTCTAGCAAATGTAGGAAAAACAATTTATCCAACATTTAAGACAGCAAAATTTCAAAATAAGAAAAAGGTCATAAACAATGCACAGCACAGAATCAACAATTATAAGAAGGAACATGTGATACTTGGGAGTGAAGCCAGAGTATCTACAGTGTGGTTTCAACAATCTTCCAGCACAGAACTGGACAGAACAGGCTCAGGGAGTGGTAGATAAAGGACTATCCAAATCCTAATAACAACTGCCTTTTTTTTTCTTTTGAAATGGTACTACAACTGTATTAAATGAAAAGAAGGGACTGATAACAACTGTCTTGGCAGGCAAAAAAAAAGATTGTTAAAAAAGATGAGGACCATAGAGCAGCTGAGATGAGTACATTTCAAAATGGGGGAGGAGGTGGGTGGAAATTTCCCTTTGATGACAAGTGATTGGTGTGATCAGATTGAGAGAAAAAAGCATTGTATAGATGGTTCTTTTCACTGGGGAAAATCAAATAAAGAATCAGATAATCTTGAAGCTCTATAACATGGTCATAACTTAGAAATACCCAAATGGAACTGATGGAAACATTTTGGCACTTGCCATTAAAACAGTACAGACCTTCACTAATGATCTTGTTCCCCCTCTTTTGGAAAGCTAACAAATAGGAAGGAGTCATTTTGCTCATGGTATATTGTCATAAACATATCAAATTCCATGCAACATATAAAAAACATAAAATCACACACCAAGCGGTCTTGCTCAGATGTTCTCCCTGCAAAGCAGCTCTTTCTTATGCGCTTGATAGCAACATCAGTGCCTCGCCATTTTCCATGGTAAACAGTTCCAAAGGTGCCAGATCCCAATTCTCGTAGTTCTTCAAGATCAGCATTCTTTATGATCTGCCCATCAGCATCTGAAAGGTTCAGTGATAGAAAACAGAAATATATACTAATGATTTTCACAATAAAATGCAAACAGATAATCTTCATCTCCGTATTCTTAACTCACACAGACATCTTTGAACATGGACTCTGGCAGCACTTACTAAACCACTTTCTAGAAAACTCTTGCAACCTTTTTCAACTTCTAGAGAATCATGTCATAATATTCTATGGCAATAACCTAGATGGTAAGAAAGAGAATGCAGAAACATAAAACAGCATAGAAGAATATGAATTGTTAAACCATATGGAAACACATTGCATGGTTGAAATAACACAAGAATGTAAACTGTCAAGCCATTTGGAACATGTTGCATGATAAACATGTGGAGATGACAATGTCAATTCCCAGGTGCTCTCATTTCTTTATCTTTTTTTTATGAAAAAGGAGTTATTCTGTCTCTTTTTTTTGCAACTTCCACATGTCCACAGCAAGTTGGACAAAAAATTAAACAAAATCATCATTAAATAAATTTTGTGATAAAATGAATGTCTTTTCAAATTCATTTGGCAGTCATCCTTCAGCTACCAGCAAAATCAATAATTACTATGACAAAAGGTCCGAGTCCAGCAGAATGACGACCCTATTAGGCTACTGTACCCGACAAGCTGACTGCATCTGACTATATGATTGTTTTAGTTGGTGAAATGGCAGTATTGAAAGATCCCAAAATGGATATTGTTGTAAGGCATTTAAGGGGAATTAAATGTCTACTATTTCATTCAGATGGAACATTACAAGACCAAATTAACATTGCAACTCCTGCACATTCCTTTTAATGAAGTGTGACGTCAAAGTCACCATTGAAAAAAAAAAGAACTGTATCTCCTGTACATAGTGTAAGCCATAGGCTCTCGTTAAGGACCAGAGCAAGGATGTGGACCTTGGTGGACTCTTGCTGAGTCTCACTTCTCCTGGATTGCTGCCTGTATTTCAAGTGTGAGCATAAATGTGATCATGAATACCTAGTGACTGCTTAGGAAATTGATTGGCGGTTTACCCACTAAAGGCAGAATGAATCATCTGAGCTCAATGAACATCATCTGTAACAAATCTATACAATTGATATTTTATAACATTTATACTCGCACAAAGAATATACATAACACATTTCATTAGCAAACTACAAAAACATAGATGCCAAATAGGAAATCCTTCTCTAGGTCGTAGGACATCTAAGTAAGATGCTTATGTAATAATCTAAGATAACTTCTTACACAGCCGAGAAATGATGATTAGTTACCTATTATACAAAATGATCACAAAAGAGAGACTACTTTGAAAGGTTCATCTGTAGCTTGTAGATGCAAGTGTAAAATGCAAAAGGAAAAAAAAAAGCCTTTATGGTTAACAGCTTGAACATCAATATGGCCCCTTAAAAGGGAGAAAAAATCAACATATAATTATTAATCACTAACACATCAAAGCTGTCTACTTTACATGCTAATCGCACCCTGAGATGATATATGTCTGTTGTTGGCACATGGCATATTCTCTGTAATGGTTTATTACTGGTCATAGCTGCTTTAACTTGTACAATGCAATTTGCTTACTTGATGCTGGATGAAGATATGGGGATTCAAAAATTTTGCTTATTCCTTATTCCAGTGATCTGGAATTTAGTATAGTGTGTACCAAAACTGCAGATCATTAAATAGATGATTCTATAACATGGTTTTAAAAAGTCTAAAATCATCTGGAGACTAACATTGTAAAGTCGAGTTTAACATATGATGCTTAAAGAAACTCTCTAGATCTAAAACTACCAACCAATATATCTAAAGTATAAATCACATTAGAAAAGGCTTAACCTGCAAACCATAAATGCCAGCTTCTATCTCAGCTATTGCAGCATCAGTAACAGACTCAATGGCATCATCTGCACTGGCTTCCTAGGCCATGAAAAAAGCAATCAAAAAGTCCATTAGTGAACACAGCTCACATAGGCAAACAAATTGGAACGTAGCTCCTGTGAAGTTACCTCACATTCAAATTCCAGAGTAATGCTTGATGTATTACAAATGTCAACATCCAGGGTGGCTTGATGTATTACATGGGGCACTATGGTTGGTGAGGCAGGGACATTTGAGGGTACATTATCTGTTACATCTTCAACGGTGACAAGAGCCTTGATGGCAGCTTTAGCATTCAAATCATTTCTCAGTTGTGTGTCCTCTCTCTTCAAAGATTTGCAGCCATACTTAGCAAGATCCATGTCTTGAACATTAGGACCAGGATAATTCACCGGGTCCTGATCAAGAAGAGAAACTTCTCTCATCAAAGTTTCATCTGTAGGCGGGCCCTGAAGTAAGGACAGGTTAGGAGGGACATCAATATGCAAGTTCAACTCCTGGCCATTCTTGCTGGACGGGACAACTGGAGCTGAGTTTGCAGAATCTGAAACTCCTTGTTCCTGGTGATCTATTGAGTTCTGAGGTGTGACTCCCAGAGGAGGATGTGAATTATAGTTCCTGGATGAGTCACAGGTCACTTCCCTTGAGTTTTCATTAACGTGTTCCTTCGTGCTGAGATGAGGAAATCCATCACTCCGTACAATTTCAGAAGAACAATGGATCCATGAAACAGAAGGGTTGAGAGTGGAAACATTTTCTTCTTCGCGTTCAATGTTGTCAGTCAATTGCTCAGAAGAAACGCTAGGTTCCCTTTTGCCAGTCCAATAACCAGGGACATGAATCCCATTTTTTACGTCACCAGATTGATTGCTTACAGACTGCTCTTCAAGGAAATATGAGGAAATTTTAGAAGTAATGAATGACGATGCAGTAACAGAACTCTCTAGTGCATCCAACTCCTGTGAAGAATTGTGAGCACCATGAACTCCACTATGGTGGTATTTTGTGCCAAGCAGTGTGCTCTTGTATGTGGCATCATCTGGTGCTCCACTAATGCCACCATGAAAGGCTCCTTCCTCTTCATGCTTCTTGAAATTTTGACCTAAGTTGGGTTGTACATGATAGTTCTGTGACCCTATACTTCCAATGACAACATTGCCTTCATATTGATGCATGTCTTCAGCACAATCTGCATTCCTGTAACTGGTAATGTTTCTACTTGTGGATCCTTGGACTTTGGAAGAATCTGAACAACCCAACTTTACCTCAGCAGTTGACACCAGCTTCTGCACCATAGCTAATTCTGAGACATTGGCTTCTTTGTTTGCAAGAATCATGGGCCCTTTCATGTCTTCTTCATATGATTTTTCAGTAAATTGTGATGTTAAAAAGTCCAAGGGTGGTGTGGACCCTTCTGTTTGACAAAAAGAATCCCTCCTGAGATGTTCTTGAAGTGCTGAATCAGAAAAGGCATGAGGCATTCCATGATTAAGACCAACAAAGTCATTTGATCCTGATATAATATTCTGTGAGTTATTATGCTGCCCAGAAGTCTTTTCAGACTTGAAGGCCTTTTCCTGAAGTGCAGGTTTAACAGAGTAGGAGTACCCATACACCTTACTATCTTTTTGATTAAACAATGGAGATAACCCAATAGTAGGTCTATGATAATCAAAATGAGGCCCAAGTAGCTGTTCTGGACGCTCAATGTCACTATGCGAGTAAGGATTGTGCTTTGGCACCCCGTAAGGACAATGTCCATTGTCCGTGTCATTGTGGTTTGCAAATGGCTGATCAGTGACAAGTTGATCCTCGAGTGACTGCTTTTCAGAAATTTTTGGATCTCTGAGTACTGGCAATGGAGAAAAAGGAGGAGAAAGGATGGGCGAATGGATTGCAGTGCGGGATTGAGGAAGAATCTGAGTAGAGGGATGATGCAAGTAAGTTCCAGCTGGGCCAGAAGTGTTTGTTCCATTTACAGTGTTAGATGAAAGAAAGGAGGCAAGTGAATTACTGAATAACATTGAAGAACTATCTACATTATGCCACACTTGACTTGGATTGTCTCCAATAGAGCTTTTATTTAGACTTATACCATTAACTGCTACAACATATTGATATTCTGAACTGTTCTGTACGCTTCCCATATCAAAAGAAGAGCTTTCAGACTCATTTGAAACCATAAGAAATATACGAATTCTTTGGGATCCACCAACTTTATCAAGCCCATAGTACTCTTCAACCATATTATGAAGATCCTCATCCGATGAAACTGATATCAGGGCATCAAGATCTTCTCCAGGAAGCTGGTACTTGATGGTGTGATGTTGATTACAAATATGCTGAGTTTTCTGCATGAGTTCCTGCCAGGAAAGGTTCTTGCTAATGGAGATAATCCGTGTCTCCCCACCTACATATCTAAGTTTCCCATCACTTGGTCTTGGCAAGATCTTCCCTCCAAAGCTGCATAGGAATTTCAACTTGTCAGGTTGCGAGATATTGGTCCTTCTAGATGAATAGAGACAACTCTGCAACCCTTGAGTGGATTCTGTAACAGAACAAGATCGTATAAGCTGATCTGAAAAGTCATGGGACACTTTCCCATCAGTCTCCATTTGCATTCCACATGGCTTATCAACATCTGGAATGTTGTCAGATACTGTTCTTCTATGCCCAAGCATACCTGTGTGATCCTCATAACCTGGCTGAAAGTTATGATCAAATTTAAATCCCACTCTCTTTGTGTGAACCCGATCCATGTCTGCCCTCACAGGTGTTCCTCTTGATATTGCTCGATCATGAAGAAACTCAGCTGAAAATTCTTCACCAGTTTGAAGGGATACACTATTCATATGCTTTTCAAAGGGTATTCCACCTCCCAAGTTGCTAGGAGCATAATTGTGAGGAAACCTCTGGCCTGATGGTCCAGGTACCTCCCCTGCCATCATGAGAATCAGAAATAAACCCAACCACTACTTTACTCAGGACAAAACGTCTCTTATTGATTACCCATGAATTCCAAAATGAATGGATGTGCCCTTTTCCCCACAATTCCCAGGATATTCCCATCACTCTGAACAGATAGAAGCACCTACACCAATGGCCCGAAAACTCCAAGGCGCTGAGGCTCCCTTGCATTTTGCCATCTGCCCAGAAGGAGAAACCGACTGAATTCACAAACAGTAAACAAGAGAGACCGGATTCATTGAAAAGGAGGATCAACTGAAACAGGGAACGGGTAAAGTATCGAGATTGCACCGCCAAGCCGGCCAGATCACAAAGCGGCAACGAGGGCTGCCTGAAATATCCAGAAAGATGAGAAGAAGAAATACCAGGGATTGAAAAGCTCGGATCTTGGGCGTATTTCCTCCAAACCCGGGCGGCGCAGGGGTAGGTTTCCGGCCGTCCGAGTCGAATTCCGAGCAAAGCCACCGCCACAAGGAACCCGAAGAAGGCAAGGAAGAAGAACGGCAACCGTACCAACGACGCACGCAGCTGGATCCTGCTGCTCCCTTCCTCCAGATCATGAGCCGAATTGGACCCCCCCCCCGGATCAAATCTTGGGACTTCCGGAATCTGGATTTCTTTAATCGTCCCAAAATCTCTTGGGAAGAGAGAAGAATTTGGGTTGTTCTTGTGGGGGCCGTCCGGGTGAGGGAGGGTGGGGAGGGGCCCGACACACGCGGCTTCAAAGTTTCAAAATACGGGCCGTCAGGGAAGCGACAGCCATGAGAAGAAGGCGGCAGGCGTCGGATGTCAGCCCAACCGTCATCCCACCCATGTCCATGTCCATGTCCATAACCATATATGAGTTGTCTCTGTGCCATGGCGCACTGCGCCACAGTTACAAGAAGTTTTGAGTTGGATGACCTCGCGTTTGGGAGTAGTATTGACTTAAAAGTTCATTTTTAAGTTAATTATATATATATATATACCTTACATAAATATATCAAAATTATCATCCCTATTTATTAAATGTTATATATGCCATCATTATTAATAAAAAGTTTCCAAATATCACTAAATGACGGTTTGTGTGGACAGACTTTAGGTTGATATGAATGTGAGGCTATTTTATTATTTAATGTTATTTTTTAAAAAACTTTTAATTAATAAAAATGGCATATTTGATATTTGATAATTAAAAATAATTATTTTGATATTTTTCATGTAAAGAAGTTGCATACTAAATTAACCATTTTTATCATCTAGCTTTTAAATTAGACAGTGAGATAAGAATATGATTTTTTTTTTGAGTGACAAAAGGTGAGACTCGAGCAACATTTCTAGATTGGACAATCACCCAATTGCTAATATATTAGCTGAAATCAGAACTTTAAGCGAAACACTTTGTGCACCTAATGGTAAATGCCGATTTTGGATAAGGAGATTATCTCTTTTTTCAAAAAAAAGAGATTGTCTAAACATGTTATTTAATGGTTAAGTGAATCTATAAGGCCATGTTTGTTTGCATGGTATGTTAAGGGTGATATGATAAAAAGAATAAGTAATTTTATTTTGATCGAGAGATATCATAATTGAGATTTTCTTATTCTGCATTTTCTCTCAAACCACTTATTCGGCCCTCAACTTAGATATCGACTTTTAACTCAGACGTCATTCAGAACATGAGATCTGCGCAATCAAATCGATTAAGATGAATAGGGGTGGGGTATCAAGTTAACTTGACTCTATCCTGCGAACAAACGTGCCCTAAGGACATCTTTAACAATCGAATAGGGTTAAAGATGGTTGACGCATTCACTTGTTTCTGGCCGATTTCGTCGGTACAAGTTGTAACCGGCTCAGTATGGCACTATATCATCGATAGAATAGATGCTTACAAGGTGTTTTGGTTAAATAGATCATTCGAGTACGAGGATTCAAACAAGTCAATCGAGTCCGATTAAAGACGGATGGCCTATTCGACCCTATCCTACTCGATTGTCAAAGATGTCCGTGCCTTATTTTATCTAAATTTATGAGATTGGACAAGTGATCGGTGCCATAAAAGAAGGGCAAGGGAGGATCCAAAGTTTTATTTGATGCAGACTGGTTGGGCAATCTCATTCATGGGCATGAGAAATCTCACCGGTCCAAGTGTGATCTCACAAGCGTTCCCTCGAGGATGTTGGCATATTAATTCGAATGCCCGTGAGGAGAAGGCAACCAAATCCTTCATGCCACACACATTAACACAACAAGAAGACATCGCAATCAAGTCAATAGTTCATAATATATTTGAAATAAGTAACCCGGTCGGTCTAATATTAAGTATATAAATAAGACCCTTTTAAATGTCACTATATATAACATGTATGGTTTAAAGTGCCGTATTAAATCTTCGTTTGACGTGTTAAGAGATAAAATAATAAGTAAAATGTCAACAGTTGTACTGATGAACCTTATTAGATATCAACCGTATTTACAGATTGCGTACTCTTCCGTTTGATTAATTTTGGATAGATTCCTCACCTGCTGCTTCTAAACTTGTTGTCGACTCGTGTTCATGAGCTCACACAGGATATGATCGAATGACAAAGTTCGATGATCAAATAACAAAAGAAAAAAAATTCCCCCAATAATATCACAAGAGGAATGTTAATCACCATGTCGTGACGTCACATTGGTGGTGAGGTGACTCGTTAACTCTCACATTCTTTTTTCATGACTGGTCTGATCTGAGAATTAGATGTCGAAAAAGAATAAATTTAAGCTTAATACTCTCAAATTCAAGAGTACCAGATGTACCTCCTACCCCATCATAACTATCCAATCTCATGTCATGAATATTTATTTATCTCATTTGGTCATCTCATCCAACTCACTCATCTCTCCACCCGCTCTCCGCTTTGTAACGAGGGTACAGTGCACCGTGGGTGCAGGCCTCTCTTTCTCCCTCTATCCGACTCAGCCCGGACGAGTCCGGGCCGTGGGTGTGGTGGTCGAACTCCCCCCACCATGTGAACGGGTTTTGTAAATGCCCAAATGAATGACTCGTGGTGGGGCAAACGATGGTGGAGGTGAAGAACAATTTTTCCTTCCTCCTCTTTTTTTTTTTTTCTGTTCCGAATGATGCCACATCGGAGTAGAGAAGCCCACATGCAAACGGGCCATGCTTCTCCGCCAGTTATGTATGTCCGCCTCGATGTTTTGTTTTAGTGGAATATCACGTCATATCATGGACATGACGGGTCTTTTATTAATCCCACATTGGACGGCACAAACAAGACGAGGGGAGGAGATTCTCAAGAGGGAAATACCAGCTTCACTTTTATTACTATAAGTCTGGAATCAACAAATATTTTCTTTAAAAAAAAAGATAGAGCCTTACCCCCCTCTTAAGTTTGGGGTTAACCCTAAGTTAACTAGAAATTAATCTAGAATTAACTCTTTTTTTACTTTGATGATAAGTTACACTTAATCGGATTTAAAGATGGCCTAATCAGAATTATCCTAAGTTTCGAAACCCACCATTCGAAGTGGGTTACATGCATGTCCTCCGGATTAAACTCACTCGTATTTAATGCACACTTTCTCTCACATGTAATTAATGATCTCTCTCTCTCTCTCTCTCTCTCTCTCTCTCGTTCGTTTATGTTTAACATTAAATTATTATAACTTTTATCATTAAAAATTTAAGATATTAAGATAAACAGTAAATTTTTAAAATATTTTTGACTTTTACATTTTAATTAGTGAGATTAATGATGTTATTTATCAAAAAAATATTTTCATAGTATATTCAATTTCTAAAATATAAAAATATTTAAAATTAAAATTAAATAAAATTTTTTAAAGATGAACAATAACCTAAACCCGTAATTAATGCTATTTTCCCACCAATTCCAAGGGGTGAAAGGAGAGGGAGAGCACCACCGCCGGGTCGGCACTGGCCAGCACCAGTGCCATGTGCAACCCTACTCCGCCATTGTGCGGCTGGCCCTAGCCTCCTCTCACCAAGCGGCCCTGCCCTCTTAGATCCACCGCCGTGACAGATCCCCTGCAAGCCCGGTGCCAACCGGTCACTTCGAGCGAACACCGACACCCTGTAACCTTGTAACACCTAGCCAGACGACCATCGCAAATGACTAGCACCCGACAACTCCCTGTAGGGCTAGCGCTCCTCTACCCTGCGGCCTCCATCATGGTTGACTCCAGCCCCCTCTGACAGATAGCTAGCGAGATCTGCCCGGTGTCTTTCCCAGATCTGGCGTCCATCCGCCCTCGCTCCCCCAGATCCGCCACCACATGCCCTACTCTATCCTCTAGGTGACCCTTCGCTCATCAGCGAACCTTGTTCAGCCAGAAGGTGACATCGACATGCTCTTAAGCAACCAAGTAGAGTCATTTAAGCCCCGGGGACCATCTCGTAGTGTGCCCTTTCATTGAAGCCTCGGGGACAACCCGGGAGTGCATCCTTTCATTAAAGTCTCGGGGATGACATTGAAGTGCATTCTTTCATCAAAGCCCTGGGAACGACCCTGGAGTGCATTCTTTTAACTAAGCCTCAGGGATGACCCCAGAGTGCCTTCCTTCAACTATGCCCCGAAGACGACCTTGCATTGCACACTTTCACCAAAATCATGTGGAGGACCCTAGAGTGCATCCTTTCATTAAAGTCCCAGGGACGACCCCAATGTGTATTTTTTCATCAAAGCCCTAGGGACGACCCTCGAGTGTGTTCTTTCATCGAAGCCCCGAGAACAACCCCAGAGTGCATTCTTTCAACTATGCCCCGGGGATGACCCTGGAGTGCATTCTTCAACCACGCCCCGGAGACGACCCTACAATGCACACTCTCACCAAAACTCTGGGGAGGACCCTAGAGTGCATCTTTTCATCAAAAGCTCAAAGATGACCTCAAGGACATTTTTCTACCGCAAAGATCTTAAAACCTCAAGGACGACCTTGAGGTACGCTCTATCCTAATCTTAACTAGGAAAAAAGCTCGCTTTCAACTGAGCTAATGTTAAATTTTCCAATCTTAACCAAGTAGAGTCATTTAAACTTCAGGGACGACCCTAAGATACGCTCGGTCTCAATTGAGCTATCATCATCTCCCATGTGACACCCTAATTTCAAGAAGCCCAATAAGATATTAGCTTTCCAACGATAAGTGTGACAACCCGAGGATCCAGTTACCGGGAAGGCCCGATAACCCGAGACTCGAACCGCCGCCCACGAGCCGGGAGGGCTCGGAAGGGCTAAAAAAGGAGTGTGGAGGTACAAAGAAATAGGAAATAAGGCAGGACAATTCAACAATTAACAGAAATAAATGAACAACTACAACAGAGTCCAGTCCAACAGAAAGTACAGTCCAAAGCAGTAAAACGTACCACATGCCAAGTGAACACTCGGCCCGGCAAGCTGGCAACTAAGAACCTCCGTACAGCACCCTCGAACCTTGAGGAAGAACCGCCGCACCTGAAACGCAGGTGTGAGCCTCCTGTCACTGGCCCAGTAGGGATCCCGCGGAACCCCAACTGAGAACAACGGCGGCACAAAAAGCAGTAACTACGAAAGCAGGAAAGTAACTACGGTGGCCGGTAAAACCTCGGCTCTACAGCTACTCCTACTGTATCAGAAAACACAACCTAGTCTCCCGTCGGGGGACAACCAAGCCACGCACCCGACCACCCGATTCCACGATCGGGGACCACCAGACATGAACCGCCCTAGCCACGCTACCAGGAAAACGTCACGATACCTCCGTAGCGGAGGCCTGCCCTCACGAAAAGGGCCCGGCCAAAACCACACGGTCAGGGAACATAGTCACGACCTCACCATCGTGAACACAACGCTATCTGGAGAAAGGCCCTCAGTGACGCTCACCGGAAACCCCAGACCTCGACTCCGAGAACACTCCCGAAACCACTCACGAAGTCCCGTCTCGCGGACGGAAACAGAACCCGGTACACGACAACTCACGTCACGTGACGGAAGCACCACCCACTAGAAGAACGACTGGATGCGTCCCCTGACGTCTTACACCGCGTCACAAGTGTCTAGCTACAACGCCACGGGCGGAGACTCAGACACCCTCAGTAACCAGTACCACAGAACAAGGACTAGTTGGGGTCGCGCCTGCCGGCGCCGTCCGACGCCCCCAACCTCCTGTGCACACTCAGACCATACGCCCTAGGCCTGTCCTCTAGCTGGTAATTCCCCCTAAGCCCGGACTCGGCTGTACGTGGGGGCCCTACGGTAACCAGCCTACTCACCGTCTTTCTCGGGTCAGCCGCTCCACCACTCCCAGGTGGGTCAGCACACACGTGCCGTGAGAAGGCTACGACTAGTGGACGTGTCACAGAACGTGGACACAGGAAACCACGCACGCACCCATTGCGAGTAACACGGAGTAACCGGTGGCACGACGCCACCAGACTCTAGATGGTCCACTAGACCTACTAAACTCAACGGTATTTGTGTCACAAGACTCGGAGTCGAGATCGTTGCACATGACAGCACTAAGCCGTCAATCTGGCCTAATCCCTAGGTCCAAAACCACAATGCGATAACTCACGAGGCAGTTCACGACTGCCGAGACCCATCCCTCGAGGAGGGAACTTAAGAAACCTCCAATCCCAGGCTGGGAGACTGGACTCACCGTCCAAGGCCACACGCTTGGCCCACTCGGAAGCCACCTTCCAGAGAAGCAACGACTTGTGGGGAAACCTCACCGCACTCACACCGATACATGGTGGCTCGATCTAGCAAGAACACAGAAGCCCGGAATACCTGGGGTCACTCGGACCAACCAAGCCCACGGGCACGCTTATCGAGGTAACATGGTACCTCCAGACACCCCAAAAACACGGTAACGAAACTCACGAGGTGCCCGGGACACTCACGAGGCCAAAGGTCAACCACTGGGTCCCAATCGGGTCGACCGGAGACCAACACGACACAATCGGAACGCTAGAAGGTCACTCGGACCCTTAAACCGATGGGCACGCTAATCGAGATAAATGGAACCTCCGAACACCCAAAGGCACGGTCACGGAACTCCACGGGGTGTCCGGGACACACACGGCCCAAGAGGAGCACAATCAGCCGTAGACTGCTCGCCCCGGGCAGCCCGGCAGGCCACCCCAAGAACGCGCTACACGTGCATAGCGCGTTCAGGCAGAACGCGCTATACATACCTAGCACGTTCAACAACAACGCGCTATAGGTCCATAGCACGACCAGACCATGTCACGCTATGATCCTATAGCGCGACAACACAGAATGCGCTGGGACCCTAAAGCGTGACAAGAACCGCCTTACTATTCATCTTCTCCGATGAACACGCCCCATCGGGGTGGCGCGACCCTCTAGAACGCGCTAGCTGAGACTAGCGCGTTCTCAGTCCGCGCCCAAAAACGGTGGAAACGGCAGAAAAACCCATTCCACGCCCCATCCACCCCCAGGTGAAGGGGAAACAAAGGGGAAAACATTCCCCAAGCCCCTAGGCATGCATCTAAACCCCTGGATCGGCCAAAAACACTGTAAAACGGGAGATCCGGCTCACACCCCAAAACATGCATTTTCCCCAAAACGCCCAAACAAGCCCGCTCGACTCACCACGGCCTACAAAACTCGCGGAAAATGAAGTACGCGGGTTGAGGTCCATCTCCCTACCTCCACCGAAGATTCGACGCACCGTGGACACCGATCCACGAAGAAAATACCGTTGAAGCCTCGCCGTTCCACGAACCCACGGCCGAGCTTCACCGCGCCTCCACCGCCTCGATCCTCACCCATCCTCGCCCGTTCCTCTCCCGCGCCGTCCCCACCTCGCCCACGCTCCACCCCGTCGGCCGCCGGAGAGAGAGGGAGAGAGGAGAGAGTGTGAGAAGAGAGAGGGAGAGAAGAGAGAAATGAGATGGGAGAGAGAAAAAAAAGGTTATATATATAGGAAAATCCGAAAATTCCAGAAAATACCAAAAATAGGAAAATCACATTTCCGCGATCCTCGGAACGCATCGATCGCAATGGTACCACACTCGCCTAGGTGAACGGCCCGGTTCACCCGCAACGAGGTTCCGAAGGAATTACCGAAACACACACCGGAAATCGGAAAACACACGCGGAAAAGTCGCGGAACTCTTCCGGGCTTCCGAAACAACTCCGGATCACGCCGATCCGAACACGAAAGATGTCCGAAACGAAATTTCGAACACAACGGAGTTGGACACTCCGAGAAACCAGATCCGAGACCCATGAACAAGGATCCGAAAAAAATCTAGGGCATTACAGCCCTCCCCCCTTAAAGAAATTTTGTCCTCGAAATTTAGGACTGGCACCAAGCCACAGGGGAAGAACGCCTCGACCAACTGACAACGTTGTCAGGGCCCCATCACAGAAAACCTTGATTCTCGTAAAAGCACCGATCATGAGGGATACGGCCAGACCACAATCACGAACGACGCCACGCTCCGCACACCGCACACACATCGGTCACCAGAGCAGGCATAATACAAAGGCGCAAGTCTGGTATCACCTCAGACACAACGGAAACAACTCACGGCATCATTGCCACCCTCTCGCCCACCGCGGGAACGAATCCTCCCCACAAGAACCAATCCACCGGTCAACGCCCACGCTCGGCGGACCAACCAAACACCAGCTTCTCTACCAGCTGACCACCACAAATTTGTCGGCTCCGCGCCGAGGACCACTCCACACTCGGCAAGCCGAACGCCACAACAACACGGGACCAACTCTGTCAGAACTCAAACTTCGACAAAGCTCAGATCCCATCTTGGAAAACACACCTTAGAAACGGCCACCAAAAGGCCTCGCTGGCACGCGGCTCTCTCCATTCTCGAGCCCCTATGACCAGCATCTTCTGTCCATGAAAGACCATCCACTGGTCACCAGACATTCGTCAACGGGAAACCTCCGCTTGCTCAGGTTCTTCCTTCTTTCCTGGTCCTCCACCAGATTCAAAGGGAACATTCCAAACCTCGGTAAGCCATCCGTTGACTCTCGCACAGACCACCACCACATCCAGATGGATCCCCGCGCCAACTCTACCCTTCAGGGGAGCACGGGGGGACCCAAAGACTCCATCTCCCCACAGTCTTCACGTCACTCGACTCAGACTTACGGAGAATCCTCCCTTGCTGGCCGCAGACTGAGGATCAATATCCCACGTCAACGTCTCATCAGAGACCTCCACACATAGGCATCGACCACCGTCCTGTCTCATCGAATCCTATCTCATCGAAACCTCCATCTCAATTAATCCGAGAGGACGCCTGCCAATCCCGACTCCCGCTCTTATCACAGAGCCACGGGACACACAACCTCTTACGATCCACGGCACACTTCTCCAAAACATGATATCATCCGCGAACGCAACCTTCAACGCAAGAACAGGGTACTCATGCGACAATCTCGCCAGCATATTTCCCTAACTCTCCACCTTCCAGTGCCATGAACTACAATATCTCAAGCAACGGCATGGCAACCACATGTCTCACGCCGCCGGAGACAATGCACATCGATGAACCAATCCTCCGTTGCTCTACACTTCCTCAGAAATCCACCCGCAGCAACCAACGCTACGATCTGTGCACTCTGATCCACATGCACAGCCACCACAACGCCAACTCGGGATCCTCCATCCCGACAACCATCTGCAACCCCGCATACTCCGATCCTCCGCACATCGGGAACCGCAACACCAACTGCAAATCTTAAAAATACCGCCCAGCCGGCACTCGTCCTTCCGGAATAGCGCCAACACCCTTACACGTCAGGGAACGGGCAACGCTTCTCACAGGCAACCACCTTGTCAAAACGCAGGACGCGTCTCGCACAGACTTCATGGTGCACGAAGGCCAACCAATCCGGACACACAGTGCAAGACGACGAACCTTAGCCAAACGTGATTCTCTCTAACCAAAGGAGAGCCCAATCACACCTCCGACCAACGGAAGGAAAACTCCACACTCGACCTGACCTCGAGCCTCACGCATGTTGGGAACAGCACCTTCCAGCACCAAGAAAACCATCACCACGTCAGGTCAGCGCCTCCGACACACTCAGCAAGTGTCACGTCGGACCATGATCACAACATCTCTCGATGCACCATCGCTGCAATTCCCCGAACGCGACACCACAGCCACACCCGCCGGCAACCTCTGCCCAACGCAACACGACCAGGGCCACCACCCAAGGGAGAAAGCTCTCGACCTCGATCCGCAGACCCCACGCCGGCACGAAAGCCGCAAACAGCAACCACCCTCACAGCGCCGCACAGCGCACTCAAGCTCTCAAGCGAGAAACAAAGCGGAAAACATGCACGAAACCCTATGACAGCTGCTGACTGTACTGGACCTTACAGACTCTGATCACTGCAATATCTCGAATTCCCATGTACGTCCACAACCACGCTTTGATACCAACTGTGACGACCCGAGGATCCGGTTACCGGGAAGGCCCGATAACCCGAGACTCGAACCGCCGCCCACGAGCCGAGAGGGCTCAGAAGGGCTAAAAAAGGAGTGTGGAGGTACAAAGAAATAGGAAATAAGGCAGGACAATTCAACAATTAACAGAAATAAATGAACAACTACAACAGAGTTCAGTCCAACAGAAAGTACATTCCAAAGCAGTAAAACATACCACATGCCAAGTGAACACTCGGCCCGGCAAGCTGGCAACTAAGAACCTCCGTACAGCACCCTCGAACCTCGAGGAAGAACCGCCGCACCTGAAACGCAGGGGTGAGCCTCCTGTCACTGGCCGAGTAGGGATCCCGCGGAACCCCAACTGAGAACAACGGCGGCACAAAAAGCAGTAACTACGAAAGCAGGAAAGTAACTACGGTGACCGGCAAAACCTCGGCTCTACAGCTACTCCTACTGTATCAGAAAACACAACCTAGTCTCCCGTCGGGGGACAACCAAGCCACGCACCCGACCACCCGATTCCACGATCGGGGACCACCAGACACGAACCGCCCTAGCCACGCTACCAGGAAAACGCCATGATACCTCCGTAGCGGAGGCCTGCCCTCACGAAAAGGGCCCGACCAAAACCACACGGTCAGGGAACACGGTCACGACCTCACCGTCGTGAACACAACGCTGTCTGGAGAAAGGCCCTCGGTGACGCTCACCGGAAACCCCAGACCTCGACTCCGGGAACACTCCCGAAACCACTCACGAAGTCCCGTCTCGCGGATGGAAACAGAACCCGGTACATGACAAATCACGTCACGTGACGGAAGCACCACCCACTAGAAGAACGACCGGATGCGTCCCCTGACGTCTTACACCGCGTCACAAGTGTCTAGCTACAACGCCACGGGCGGAGACTCAGACACCCTCAGTAACCAGTACCACAGAACAAGGACTAGTTGGGGTCGCGCCTGCCGGCGCCGTCCGACGCCCCCAACCTCCTGTGCACACTCAGACCATACGCCCTAGGCCTGTCCTCTAGCTGGTAATTCCCCCTAAGCCCGGACTCGGCTGTACGTGGGGGCCCTACGGTAACCAGCCTACTCACCGTCTTTCTCGGGTCAGCCGCTCCACCACTCCTAGGTGGGTTAGCACACGCGTGCCGTAAGAAGGCTACGACTAGTGGACGTGTCACAGAACGTGGACACATGAAACCACGCACGCACCCATTGCGAGTAACACGGAGTAACCGGTGGCACGACGCCACCAGACTCTAGATGGTCCACTAGACCTACTAAACTCAACGGTCTTTGAGTCACAAGACTCGGAGTCGAGACCGTTGCACATGACAGCACTAAGCCGTCAATCTGGCCTAATCCCTAGGTCCAAAACCACAAAGTGATAACTCACGAGGTAGTTCACGACTGTCGAGACCCATCCCTCGAGGAGGGAACTTAAGAAACCTCCAGTTCCAGGCTGGGAGACTGGACTCACCGTCCAAGGCCACACGCTTGGCCCACTCGGAAGCCACCTTCCAGAGAAGCAACGACTTGCGGGGAAATCTCACCGCACTCACACCGATACATGGTGGCTCGATCTAGCAAGAACACAGAAGCCCGGAATACCTGGGGTCACCCGGACCCACCAAGCCCACGGGCATGGTTATCAAGGTAACACGGTACCTCCAGACACCCCAAAACACGGTAACGAAACCCACGGGGTGCCCGGGACACTCACGAGGCCAAAGGTCGACCACTGGGTCACAACCGGGTCGACCGGAGACCAACACGACACAATCGGAACGCTAGAAGGTCACTCGGACCCTTAAACCGATGGGCATGCTAATCGAGGTAAATGGAACCTCCGAACACCCAAAGGCACGGTCACGGAACTCCATGGGGTGTCCGGGACACACACGGCCCAACGGGAGCACAATCAGCCGTAGACTGCCCGCCCCGGGCAGCCCGGCAGGCCACCCCAAGAACGCGCTACACATGCATAGCGCGTTCACGCAGAACGCGCTATACATACCTAGCGCGTTCAACAGGAACACGCTATAGGTCCATAGCGCGACCAGACCATGTCGCGCTATGATCCTATAGCGCGACAACACAGAACGCGCTGGGACCCTAAAGCGCGACAAGAACCGCCTTACTGTTCATCTTCTCTGATGAACACTCCCCATCGGGGCGGCGCGACCCTCTAGAACGCGCTAGCTGAGACTAGCGCGTTCTCAGTCCGCACCCAAAAACGGTGGAAACGGCAGAAAAACCCGTTCCACGCCCCATCCACCCCCAGGTGAAAGGGAAACAAAGGGGAAAATATTCCCCAAGCCCCTAGGCATGCATCTAAACCCCTGGATCGGCCAAAAACACCGTAAAACGGGAGATCCGGCTCACACCCCAAAACATGCATTTTCCCCAAAACGCCCAAACAAGCCCGCTCGACTCACCACGGCCTACAAAACTCGCGGGAAATGAAGTACCCGAGTTGAGGTCCATCTCCCTACCTCCACCGAAGATTCGACGCACCGTGGACACCGATCCACGAAGAAAATGCCGTTGAAGCCTCGCCGTTCCACGAACCCACGGCCGAGCTTCACCGCACCTCCACCGCCTTGATCCTCACCCATCCTCGCCCGTGCCTCACCCGCGCCGTCCCCACCTCGCCCACGCTCCACCCCGTCGGCCGTCGGAGAGAGAGGGAGAGAGGAGAGAGCGTGAGAAGAGAGAGGGAGAGAAGAGAGAAATGAGAGGGGAGAGAGAAAAAAAGGTTATATATATAGGAAAATCTAAAAATTTTGGAAAACACCAAAAATAGGAAAATCACATTTCCGTGATCCTCGGAACGCATCGATCGCAACGGTACCACACTCGCCTAGGTGAACGGCCCGGTTCACCCGCAACGAGGTTCCGAAGGAATTACCGAAACACACACCGGGAATCGGAAAACACACGCGGAAAAGTCGCGGAACGCTTCCGGACTTCCGAAACAACTCCGGATCGCGCCGATCCGAACACGAAAGATGTCCGAAATGAAATTTCGGACACAACGGAGTTGGACACTCCTAGAAACCAGATCCGAGACCCATGAACAAGGATCCGAAAAAAATCTAGGGCATTACAATAAGAGCCCAATAAATCGACCCATTTAATTAATCTAAGCCCGTTAAGAATAATTCATAAGTTTAAGACAATAAGATGTTATTTATAGTATAATTTTTCTTAAGAATGTCCAAATGAAGCGAAACAAGGCTCATTGAAAATATAATTTTAGTATCTACAACTTTCATGTTGAGCACATAGATTCTGTCATTTAAGAGGTCAAAAACGACAAATAACAAAATACAATGTTAGATGGCCATGTTTAAACTTTTAAAATATTTAGAGTTAGATGGTGTGTCGTTTAAGTGGGGTTAGAGTTAAATAATGTATCTTCTAAGTGGGAAGGAGTTAAACGGAATATCGTTTAAATCAGAACGTCGTCTAAGTGGGAATGAGTTAGACGAAGTATCGTATAATCTGGGAGAAAAAGACGATATATTGAATGATTAAACGATAAATTAGAGAGATAGACTATATATTGACGATGAATTAAAGAAGTAGATAAGATAGATGATAATTAACTGTCAGAATATTATTAAAGACTTATGTAAATTCTGAAACTACCCTTATTAAGGTTAATTACATGTAAAAATGTTAGAATGGGTCGATATTTGACTCATTGAAAAGATAATCTAATTATCTTTAAATCGTATGTTAAGTACTTTTGTCATTTATATCGTTTACTAGGTCAAAATGAGATAAACTAAATTAGGTAGTGAGTAAAATTATGATTTTGTCACTCGATAGTATAAGAAGTTATCTAATATATGTTAACATGTGATTGTTCTAGGAGATTCAAGAGAACAAACTTTATCTCTTAGTATTGAAACTTGTGCGGATCTTATATACAGGACAAAACTATCATTATTGAGACTATTATACATGGAAAAATTAACCCTTATTCTTCTTAGGCGGCGGTGACTGAGAAAAATATTATATTGATTAAGGAAAAGAGAAATGGAATTATATTAATTCTATGATATAGATGGAAACTACTTTCTATGACGGTGACAGTGGTAAACAATTGGCGGTTCCAACTATGGTTATTTATATATATGTTGCATAGACCATTCTTAAGTGTTCCTAAAAATACTAAGAGAGTAAGAGTTACAGAGGGAGAACATGAGAAGGAGAATAGAAGAAGAAATACGTCTATGGTACCATAAGTTTGTCATTAGGGTGAGCATGAGCTTTATAGAGATTTTATGGAAGCTTCGAGGACCCCATCTTAAAAGTAGGCACGTGATGAACTGAACACATATTATTCTTTATGTATATGATTATTTTAATTTTAATTTGATACTATACGTGCTCAAAAGATCGATTAACTATGTGAAGACTGATTGCATATGTTAAGAAGATCACGCATGGGTAGGATCCTATGAATTGCATATTAAATTGATAGAGACAGATTTATATAAAATTGAGTACATGGACAGTGTCATCGTACGGGAAATTCTTGGGCGATAAATCGTAGTCAACGTCCACTACAGGATTAGGCCCAAATGTCCGAGGACAAACGAAATGATTGTCGGGCACCAGTTTCCCTATCTTGTGCAATTGATAATGACCGATAGGCACCCAACGTGTAGGCCATTTGTCTATATGTCTATTGTATGGAACCCCAGTAATGATTGACCTCTTATGTTATGGTTTAGATGCACGTACGGTTACTATAATAATTTTACATGTAATCAAGATTGATTGAATTAAAATTGACATTAATAAATAAAAGCACATAATGTGAAATTGATTGTAAGGATTGAATATTTGATTGATTGATATGATTGAATCCGAGTTGAGTTTGGATGAATACTGAATTGATTGGCAAGCTGAATGTAATATTGAATTGATTGATAGTTAAATTAATTGACTGAGAATAATTTGTCACATAATCGATAACTATTCTGATTCATTACTGCATCCCTCAAATTTATTTTATATGTTTATAATATGCAAAGAATTGTGATTAAATGTGAATTATGACATAATTTGTAAAAGTTATTATACAGTAAGCATGCAATTGATTCTAATACCTATTGAGTTTTAAGACTCATATGTTTTACTAAACCATTTTTCAAGAAATTAGAAAATATAGTTTTGACTCCAACGTGAAGGAAGTCGGGGAGAGATCTTGAGAGAATTTTGATGCCCATTACATAAGTAGATTTAAGTCATTTTTGAATGATGTTAGCATGCCAAATGATATTGTGAACAGAAATATGTACAGTGGTACATGTAATATGGATGATGATATGTTATTTTATAGAAATGATATGGTTGTGTTTTATGAGATATATAGATGGCTTGGCCTTTAGTGCTATGCGAATTTCTTGGTTCATAACGATTGTGTATGAAGGTAGCCGTCCCCAGATCAAGATACAAGATATCGGGAAAGGGTGTGTCACATCCTCGGTCTTAACCGGATTGAGTTTTATAAGCCTTAGGGCCGACACTAAGCGCATCCAATTTTTCTCCCCAATCTTAACCATATAGAGTTTTATAAGTGTCAAGGCCGACTCTGAGTGCATTCAATTTTTCTCCTAGATCTTAACCGAGTAGAGTTTTATAAGCCTCATGGCCAACCCTAAGCGTATTCAAGTTTTCTCCCCGGTCTTAATCAGATAGAGTTTTATAAGCCTCAAGGCCATCCATGAGCCCATTAAAATTTCTTCCTCGGTCTCAACGGGGATGAATTTTTGTCCTTGATTCTAGTCGAGTCAAATTTTCTCTCTCCGATCTTAATCAGATCGATCTCCTCTCCTTGGTCTTAATCGAGTTGAGTCTTTTCTCCTATATCTTAACCGTCTCTCTCCAGTCTTAACCAGATCGACTTTCTCTCCTCGGTTCTAGCCTAATCGAGTCTACTCTCCTCGGTCTTAACCGAGTCGAGTATTCTCTCATCGGTCTTAACCTAGTCGAGTCTTCTTTTCTCAGTCTTAATCGAGTCGACTTTTCTCCCTCTTGTCATAATCACATCGATCATCACTCCTCGGTCTTAATCGAGTCGAGCCCGCACTCTTCGATCTTCATCGAGTCGACCCTTCTCTCTCGGGCCCTGCATTGAGTCGAGCCTCCTCAAAATCGCCACTGATGCCCCCCTACAGACCATAGACCTCGGTCCAAGCCGTGTTTTGTGCCTCGAAGTGAGGGCTAGGAGGCAAGTGTTGTGGGTGCGTGACTGGGGCCATTTTAGAAACACGTCTAGCCACTTCTCCACCAAGTCCGACCACGTCTTGGAAAAAGGCAAGTAAAAAGGGGGAAGGAAAAACCCCGAAGGAGGACCTCCTTTCAATTCCATGAAAGGAGGGATTTTCCCATCGATTCTAGGGGCCGAAAGGAAAGGAAAAGCACCAGTGCCCTGTCGCCACCGGCGGGCACTAGTGCCCTATGCGACCCTACTCTGCTATTGCCTTGCCGACTCTAGCCTCCTCGCCAGGCGGCCCTACCCGCTTAGATCCACCCTCGTGACAGATCCGGTGAACCCCTACAAGCCCGATGCCACCAGGCCACTTCCAGCAACCATCGATGCCTTGCAGCCCTGTAGCACCCAACCGACGACCATCACAAACAACCAGCGCCCGGTGACTCCTTGCGGGGCTAGTGCTCCTTTGCCATGTGGCCTCCATCATGGCTGACTCCAAGCCCCTCCGGAAGATAGCTAGGGAGATCTGCCTGGTGCCTGGCCCAGATCCGGGGCCCATCCGTCCTTGCTCCACCAGATCTGCCACAGCACGCCTTGCTCTCCCCTCTAAGCGGCCCTCTGCTCACTGGCGAACCCTGTACACCCACAAGGTGACACCAGTGCCACAACGCCTTGCAGCCTTCACCAGGCCGCCTCCAATCAGCGCCCCAGTGCCATTAGGCCGCTGCCTCCAGTGGCGCCCTAGTGCCCATACTCATCTAGCATGGCCTCGGCGACTGCCAGGCCCCAATGGCTTCCAGCATGCCCCAGTGACATCTTCCTCGCCCCGACAGTGGCACTGACGCCTTAGCACCCACTAGCACACGGTCATGCCAATCCCGGCCTTCATGCCACTTAGACAGAGGCACTGGTCCTCTAGCACCCAGCAACCTTCTATCAAGCCGACCTTGGCTTTCATGACTAGGCCACTTCTCGGCCCCTAAGTTCAGGCCGCTCTCACCTTTTACTTTTGAGAGCACTACCTCCTCTCTATTGCATGCACTAATTTAAGCATCCTGAGACACCACCACCCTGGTGAGACCTTTTGCGGGAAAAGGTCAGCCTAGACACTTGGCGCGCTCTCTACTGTTGCAGATGTCTCCCTCAACAGTTAGTTCCGATGTCCGGTATGGCTTTCTACTAGTTTAGCTCCTAAACTTGATTTCAAAAAATAAATACAAGTCTAACACACGCAACACCACCTTAATTCTCAGCTCTCAAGTTGATACGGAGGAGAGTGCTCCTCATCCCCATGGGAGTCTCTGTAATGGAACCCATCCTGATCTTTTACTTCCTTGGGGGGGGGGGGCATGAATGTTTATCTTGGATTTACTACTTGAACGGGAATGCTGCAATTCGATTGTGTGTGCGTTCTCCAGACAGGGATAGAAGATTGTTCATCTTAGGTAACGATCGTTAACCATCAACCATGAAAGAAAAGAGAAAGAGATGACAACTTCCAACTAGAAAGAAGAAAAATTGTATGTAACGACCCGAGAATCCGATTACCGGGAAGACCCGATAACCCGAGACTCGCACCGCCGCCCACGAGCCGGGAGGGCTCGGAAGGGCTAAAAGGAGTGTGGAGGCACAAGAAAATAGGAAATAAAGCAGGACAATACAATAATTAACAGAAATAAATAAACAACTACAACAGAGTCCAGTCCAACAGAAAGTACAGTCTAAAGCAGTAAAGCGTACCACATGCCAAGTGAACACTCGGCCCGGCAAGCTGGCGACTGAGAACCTCCGCTCCGCACCCTCGAACCTCGAGGAAGTACCGCCACACCTGAAAAGCAGGGAATGAGTCTCCAAAACAGAGACTCAGCAGGGATCCCGCGGAACCCCAACAGGAAACAACGGCGGTAGCGGAAAGAAAGCTACAACTACAGCAGGAACAGCAAACCGGTGGCCGGTCAAAAAATTCGGCACTACAGCTACTCCTACTGCCAGAAGGCAGACCTCGATCACACAGTCGAAGCTACCGAACCACGCTAGTACCACCTACCGAAGTAAGAACACACAGCAACCACGCCGTAGAGGCCTGTCCCCCGGACACGGCCGACCTGGACACGCTGTCCAAGGTGCAACCCCGACCATCCGATCGCGGGTACCGCACAACAAGACCCAACCTCGGTAAAGCCACTAGCACTAATCTCACGGCACAAGAACCGACACACGCGCCAAGGTGAAACAACCGAACTCACCGGTCAACACGACCAAAAACCCGAAGGTCAAAGACACGGAGACTGACAGTTTGTCACTCCGTACTCGACAGGAGTACCACCCACTAGAAGCACAGCCGGTAGCGTCCCCTGACGTCTTACACCGCACAACAGGTGAACCGCCTGACGTGGTAGGTCCTACCCGAGGCGCGAACACCGTACAAGTAACCACAACAAGTGACTAGCTGGGGTCACGCCCGTCGACGTGCGTCCACTGTCCCCAACCACGTGTGCACACACAAACCACGCGTCCCTGGTCTGGCCCTCTGACCGGTTTTCCCCTCAGCCGGACTCTGGCTGCAAGACGTGGGGCCCGACGGCAACCGGTCCACAAACCGCCTCTAAGGGTAAGCCCGTACACCACTCCCTGGTGCGACCAGCACACGCGTACTGGTAGGCTACGACTAGTGGAGGGTCACTGAAGGAGTAGACTCCCAAGACAACGGAAAACAACGTCCGAATCCGACGACGTATGGGGACAACCCCGCGTACCGGCCCCGTCGCACGGTGACCACAGTCGGAGAAGAAACAGGACTCACAGTCCACGGCCACGCACGCACCGTGCACTAGAGTCGAGAAAACTCAAGTGGCGCTAAGCCACTGGACTCTGGACAGTCCTCTAGACACACTACAACCAACGGTCCTTGAGTCACAAGACTCGGGGTCAAGACCGTTGCACACAATAGCACAAGGCCGTCGATCTAGCCCAATCTCTAGGTCTAAAACCACGATATCACGAATACCGAGACAACACACGAGTTGCCAAGACCATTCCCTTGGGAAGGGAACGCAAGGGACAAAGGCCACCCACACGGGCCACACGGAAAACACAGAAGCACGATTCCCAGGGCAGCACACAGGCCACCACGACGATTTCCCATCTTGGAGCAAGCGGGAAACCTCCAGCCCCAGGCCGGATAACTAGACTCGCAGTCCAAGGCCAAACACGTGGCCCACACGGAAATCACCTTCCAAAGAAACTCACAATATGCGGGGGAGATCCCACCGCACACACACCGATGCACGGTGACTCGATCAAGCGTAACACAAGAGCCCGGAACACGTGGGGTCACCCGAACCCACCACACCTATGGGCACGCTAATCGAGGTAACACGGTCCCTCCTGACACCCCAAAAAACACAGACACAGAACCCATGGGGTGTCCGGGATACTCACAAGGCCGTAGGTCGACCACTGGGTCCCAACCGGGTCGACCGGAGACCAACACAATGCGAACGGAACGCTAAAGGGTCACCCGGACCCTTAAGCGCACGGGCATGCAAAATGAGGTAAGCAGAACCTCCAGACACCCCAAAACACGGTCACGGAACTCCACTAGGTGTCCAAGGCACATACGGCCCACGAGGAGCATGATCGGCCGCAGACCACCCGCCCCGGGCAGCCCGGCTGGTCCCTCCAAGAACGCGCTACACGTGCATAGCGCGTTCAGCCAGAACGCGCTATACGTGCCTAGCGCGTTCAACACGAACGCGCTACATAACCATAGCGCGACCAGGCCAGGTCGCGCTATGATCCTATAGCGCGACAACCAGAACGCGCTGGGGCCGTAAGGCGTGACCCGAACCGCCTTACTGTTCATCTTCTCCGATGAACGCGCCCTATCGGGGCAGCGCGATGAACAAGAACGCGCTACTGGAGTATAGCGCGTTCTCAGTCTACGGCGGAAAACGGTAGAAACTGCGGGAAAAGCCATGCCACGCTCCGCTCACCCCCAGGTGAAGGGGAAACAAAAGGGGAAACCTTCCCCAAGCCCCTAGGCATGCATCTAAACCCCTGGATCGCCCAAAAACACCATAAAACTAGAGATCCGGCTCACACCCCAAAAACACACATTTTGCCCAAAACGTCCCGTTTAGCCCGCTCGGCTCACCACGGCCTACGAAACTCGCGGGAAAGGAAGTACACGGGCTGAGGGTCCATCACCCTACCTCCACCGAAGATTACGCGCACCGTGGACGCCGATCCATGAAGAAAACGCCGTTGAAGCCTCACCGTTCCACGAACTCACGGCCGAGCTTCCACGCGCCTCCACCGCCTCGATCCTCATCCATCCTCGCCCGTGCCTCGCCCGCGCCGTCCCCACCTCGCCCGTACTCCGCCCCATCGGCCGCCGGAGAGAGAGAGGGAGAGAGGAGAGAGCGTGAGGAGAGAGGGAGAGAAGAGAGAAATGAGAAGGGAGAGAGAGGGAAGAGTTATATATGGGAAAATCCTTCAGAAATTCGAAAAAATTCAGAAAAATAGAAAATCACACCCTCGCGATCCTCGAAGCGCACCGATCGCAATGGTACCACTCGCGCCCAGGTGAACGGCCCGGTTCACCCGCAACGAGGTTCCGAAGGGAAAGCCGAAACCCACACCGGGAATCGGAAAACACACGCGGAAAAATCCACGAACGCCTCCGGGCCTCCGAAACGACTCCGGATCGCGCCGATCCGAACACGAGAGATGTCCGAAACGAAATTTCGGACACAACGAAGTCAGACACTCCGAGAAACCAGATCCGGGACCCACGAAAAAGGACCCGAAAAATCCGGGGCATTACAGCCCTCCCCCCTTTAAGAAATTTCGTCCTCGAAATTCAGGACCAAGCACAAAGTCCCAGGGGAAGAACACTGAACCAACTGGCACGCTGTCAGAGCCCCAGCACAGAAAACCTCGATTCTCACGAAAACACCGATCCTGAGGGACACCGCCAGACTTACAATCACAAGTAACACCTCGCTCCTCGCGCCGAGCACACAGGCCAACAGAGCAGGCATATAGCAAAGGACACAGTCCGGCATCACCTCAGACAACGCGAGAATCCACCATGGCGCCGCAGCCACGATCTCGCTCACCGAGGAATCACAACCCTCGACACGAGCAACAGCTACCGATCCAACCTATGGTCGGCAGACAAATTGCACAACAGCTTCGCAGCCAGCTGATAGATCGCATACCCTCCTCAAGGGAGCAACCAAAACAGAGCCTCCACCAGCTCAAGCAGTCATCTCAGCAGACCGCAACCAGCTCATCGGCTCAACACCAAGAAACACCTCACACATGGCAAGCCGAAAGCCGGACACAACACAGAAACGACCACCAAAGGTCTCGCTGGCACACGGCTCTCGCCACGCTCGAGCCCCAACAACCAGCATCTTCTGTCTCTGAAAAGACCATCCACCGGTCACCAACTGCTCGTCAACGGGAAACCTTCGCTTGCTCAGCTTCTTCCTTCTTTCCTGGTCCTCGACCGGGTCCAAAGGAAACATCTCAAACCTCAGCAAGCCATCCGTCGACTCCCACACAGACTGATGCCACATCTCGAGTTGCACTCCTCTCGGACACCGCATCCGAGCTCGAACATCGCTCCAACTCGACCCTCTCGGGGAGCACGACGAAACCAAATGACGGATCCTGGTGTCTTCAATCATCACCTCACTGGACTCAGACTCACAGGGGAATCATCCCATGCTGGTCACCAAACCAGGGATAACCATTGCGACACCAACGTCCCATCAAGGACCACCAATCCGACGCCAATCTCACAGGAGGCCTCCGCCCTAAGGCGTCACTCTTCCATCTGGTCTCATCAAATCCTTCGATCAATCCAAGTGGACACCTGCCAATCCCGATTCCGCCCTTACCACAGAGCCACGGGACACCACCTGGACAGGGCTCACGGGTCCCAAAGCAACATACATCTCATCGTGGTCGGCTACGAGACTAGCCTTACTAGTCATCCGCAGCTACCAACAGGAACCCACAACCTGCCAGAGATCACTTCCTCAAAAGACGATCTCATCCGAGGACACGACTGGGAACACAAGTCGGACACCAAGCCACCGACTCTGACCAACACGTCCTCGACCTCCGTCAGGCAACATCCTCAACAACCTCATCCAGGTCCAACACCTGACGTCGGACACGGTTCTAACACAGGAACAGGGTACTCATGCGGCACACTAGCCAGCACATTCCCCAACACTCCATCCTGCCAGTGCCAAGAACCACGATATCTCGGGCAACGGCATGGCAACGACACGTTTCACACCGAGGAACCCATCCTCCGATGCTCAACGCAAACTCAGGAATCCGCCCGTAGCAACCAACGCTACGATCCTGAACCAGTGGGTTATGGGCCCACCACGCTTCCGCTGCGCACTCAAATCCGCGCGCACAGTCGAGAAAGCAAACATCGCCCAACCAGCACTCGTCCTTCCGGAACAACATCAGCACCCTCACACGACAAGGGAATGGGCACAACTTCTCACAGGCAACCACCCTGCCAAGACAAGGAGCACGTCTCGCACGGACTTCATGGCACACAAGGCCAACCAATCCGAACACACAACGCAAGACGACGAACCTTAGCCCAACACAATCTCTCCAACCAAAGGGGAGACCAAACGCACTTCCGACCAACGGAAGAGCTCCACGCTTGACCTGACCTCGAACCTCGCACATGCTGGAAACAGCACCATCCAGCACCAAGGAAAACCATCACTTCCATCAGGTCAGCGCCTCCGACACACTCGACGAGTGTCACGTCGGACCACAATCACAACATCTCTCGATGCATCACCGCTGCAATTCCTCGAACTGCAACACGGCATGCCAAGAGCCGCAACACGAGCCATAACAACAACCGCCGATGCTCATCCTCGAGTCCCGAACTCACCGCGGAGCCTTCACATCTCAAACCAACTCCAGGGCGAACACATCCCATTCGCACACAAGAGCGCATGAGCAAGACTTACTAGGACACCACAGCCCAATCCTGCCTCGAAATCCATAAAACAATCGGGACCGACACGTCATTTCTGACGCCACAGAGCACGACAAGGACATCAGGCTCGACGGAACAGCCGCTCACCGAGAAGACATTCCGCTAACCGGAGCACACTTCTCGATCAGAACACCCGCTCTGCCACCTTAAACCACGACCTGAACACCTCAGGGGCTGGATAAACCTCAAGCTGGAGTGGCCAAAACCGACAGCAGCTCCCTCAGAGCACGCTCACGGCCTCTTAACCACGAAAAATTCTCTCTAGCCACCTGACCACGCTGCAGGTTCCTCGAACGCAGCACCGTGAACTCACGCCTGCCAGCAACCTCTGCCCAACGCAGTACAACCAGGGCCACCACCGATGAGGGAGAAGGCTCTCGACCTCGATCCTTAAACCCCATGCTGGCATGAAAGCCGCGGACAGCAACCACCTTCACAGCGCCGCACAGCGCACCCAAGCTCTCAAGCGAGAAACAAGGCGGAAAAACAAGCACAAAACCCTATGCCAACTGCCGACTGTACTGGACCTTATGGACTCTGATCACTGCAATATCTCGAATTCCTATGTACGTCCACAACCACCGCTCTGATACCAGCTGTAACGACCCAAGAATCCGATTACCAGGAAGGCCCGATAACCCGAGACTCGCACCGCCGCCCACGAGCCGGGAGGGCTCGGAAGGGCTAAAAGGAGTGTGGAGGCACAAGGAAATAGGAAATAAAGCAGGACAATACAACAATTAACAGAAATAAATAAACAACTACAACAGAGTCCAGTCCAATAGAAAGTACAGTCTAAAGCAGTAAAGCGTACCACATGCCAAGTGAACACTCGGCCCGGCAAGCTGGCGACTGAAAACCTCTGCTCCGCACCCTCGAACCTCGAGGAAGTACCGCCACACCTGAAAAGCAGGGAATGAGTCTCCAAAACAGAGACTCAGCAGGGATCCCACGGAACCCCAACTGGAAACAACGGCGGTAGCGGAAAGGAAGCTACAACTACAGCAGGAACAGCAAACCGGTGGCCGGTCAAAAAACTCGGCACTACAGCTACTCCTACTGCCAGAAGGCAGACCTCGATCACACAGTCGAAGCTACCGAACCACGCTAGTACCACCTACCGAAGTAAGAACACACGGCAACCACGCCGTAGAGGCCTGTCCCCCGGACACGGCCGACCTGGACACGCTGTCCAAGGTGCAACCCCGACCATCCGATCGCGGGTACCGCACAACAAGACCCAACCTCGGTAAAGCCACTAGCACTAATCTCACGGCGCAAGAACCGACACACGCGCCAAGGTGAAACAACCGAACTCACCGGTCAACACGACCAAAAACCGAAGGTCAAAGACACGGAGACTGACAGTCTGTCACTCCGTACTCGACAGGAGTACCACCCACTAGAAGCACAGCCGGTAGCGTCCCCTGACGTCTTACACCGCACCGCAGGTGAACCGCCTGACGTGGTAGGTCCTACCCGAGGCGCGAACACCGTACAAGTAACCACAACAAGTGACTAGCTGGGGTCACGCCCATCGACGTGTGTCCACTGTCCCCAACAACGTGTGCACACACAGACCACGCGTCCCTGGTCTGGCCCTCTGACCGGTTTTTCCCTCAGCCGGACTCTGGCTGCAAGACGTGGGGCCCGACGGCAACCGGTCCACAAACCGCCTCTAAGGGTAAGCCCGTACACCACTCCCTGGTGCAACCAGCACACGCGTACTGGTAGGCTACGACTAGTGGAGGGTCACTGAAGGAGTAGACTCCCAAGACAACGGAAAACAACGTCCGAATCCGACGACGTATGGGGACAACCCCGCGTACCGGCCCCGTCGCACGGTGACCACAGTCGGAGAAGAAACATGACTCACAGTCCACGACCACGCACGCACCGTGCACTAGAGTCGAGAAAACTCAAGTGGCGCTAAGCCACTGGACTCTGGACAGTCCTCTAGACACACTACAACCAACGGTCCTTGAGTCACAAGACTCGGGGTCAAGACCGTTGCACGCAACAGCACAAGGCCGTCGATCTAGCCCAATCTCTAGGTCTAAAACCACGATATCACGAATACCGAGATAACACACGAGTTGTCAAGACCATTCCCTTGGGAAGGGAACGCAAGGGACAAAGGCCACCCACACGGGCCACACGGAAAACACAGAAGCACGATTCCCAGGGCAGCACACAAGCCACCACGACGATTTCCCATCTTGGAGCAAGCGGGAAACCTCCAGCCCCAGGCTGGATAACTGGACTCGCAGTCCAAGGCCAAACACGTGGCCCACACGGAAATCACCTTCCAAAGAAACTCACAATATGCGGGGGAGATCCCACCGCACACACACCGATGCACGGTGACTCGATCAAGCGTAACACAAGAGCCCGGAACACGTGGGGTCACCCGAACCCACCACACCTACGGGCACGCTAATCGAGGTAACACGGTCCCTCCTGACACCCCAAAAAACACAGACACAGAACCCATGGGGTGTCCGGGATACTCACAAGGCCGTAGGTCGACCACTGGGTCCCAACCGGGTCGACCGGATACCAACACAATGCGAACGGAACGCTAAAGGGTCACCCGGACCCTTAAGCGCACGGGCACGTAAAACGAGGTAAGCAGAACCTCCAGACACCCCAAAACACGGTCACGGAACTCCACTGGGTGTCCAAGGCATACACGGCCCACGAGGAGCACGATCAGCCGCAGACCGCCCGCCCCGGGCAGCCCGGCTGGTCCCTCCAAGAACGCGCTACACGTGCATAGCGCGTTCAGCCAGAACGCGCTATACGTGCCTAGCGCGTTCAACACGAACGCGCTACATAACCATAGCGCGACTAGGCCAGGTCGCGCTATGATCCTATAGCGCGACAACCAGAATGCACTGGGGCCGTAAGGCGCGACCCGAACCGCCTTACTGTTCATCTTCTCCGATGAACGCGCCCTATCGGGGCAGCGCGACGAACAAGAACGCGCTACTGGAGTATAACGCGTTCTCAGTCCGCGGCGGAAAACGGTAGAAACCGCGGGAAAAGCCATGCCACGCCCCGCTCACCCCCAGGTGAAGGGGAAACAAAAGGGGAAACCTTCCCCAAGTCCCTAGGCATGCATCTAAACCCCTGGATCGCCCAAAAACACCATAAAACGGGAGATCCGGCTCACACCCCAAAAACACACATTTTACCCAAAACGTCCCGTTTAGCCCGCTCGGCTCACCACGGCCTACGAAACTCGCGGGAAAGGAAGTACACGGGCTGAGGGTCCATCACCCTACCTCCACCGAAGATTACGCGCACCGTGGACGCCGATCCACGAAGAAAACGCCGTTGAAGCCTCGCCGTTCCACGAACTCACGGCCGAGCTTCCACGCACCTCCACCGCCTCGATCCTCATCCATCCTCGCCCGTGCCTCGCCCGCGCCATCCCCACCTCGCCCGTACTCCGCCCCGTCGGCCGCCGAAGAGAGAGAGGGAGAGAGGAGAGAGCGTGAGAAGAGAGAGGGAGAGAAGAGAGAAATGAGAAGGGAGAGAGAGGGAAGAGTTATATATGGGAAAATTCGGAAATTTGAAAAATTCAGAAAAATAGAAAATCACACCCTCGCGATCCTCGGAGCGCACCGATCGCAACGGTATCACTCGCGCCCAGGTGAACGGCCCGGTTCACCCGCAACGAGGTTCCGAAGGGAAAGTCGAAACCCACACCGGGAATCGAAAAATACACGCGGAAAAATTCACGGAACGCCTCCGGGCCTCCGAAACGACTCCGGATCGCGCCGATCCGAACACGAGAGATGTCCGAAACGAAATTTTGACACAACGGAGTCGGACACTCCGAGAAACCAGATCCGGGACCCACGAAAAAGGACCCGAAAAATCCGGGGCATTACATTGTAGGTAATATTTCTTTGGGGTGATGGCACCGTCTAACAGTTTCAACACGAAGACATTGCCTCCACCCTCTTGTTCGCGTCCACCGACCATTCTACGCAGTTCTCCCATGACGAGACAGGGATCACTATGGTAATAAGAGATGGGGAGAGGAAATAAGAATACTAGAGAGAGAGAGAGAGAGAGAGAGAGAGAGAGAGAGAGAGAGAGAGAGAGAGAGAGAGAGAGAGAGAGAGAGAGAGTCTTAATTTGTTTCCTCTTTTTTTCCATAACATGAAAGGCTTACTGTGAATATGGCTGCTGGACCAGATCTAGTGGTCCCACACAGAGAATATTAAAGTACATACACATATGTATAATACCAAAATGAGTAATACTTGCTTCACCTCTAAAAATGAGCAGTAAGTCGTACACTTCCACCTGATGGAATATGGAGGATGATCACAACACTTCACCCTATTAGTTCACTTGGGATTGACGGGACATAGATCTCAAATGAACTAATGAGGTGGAGGTGTAGAAGACTGCTGCATACTATCCGGCGTGAAATAAATATTACCCTACTAAAATATGAGGCCAAGCTTCCATACATACTCTCGCAACAGGCTGTTGGATGAAGATTTCTCTCCCAAGCGGGGCCACAGATGAGCAACACAGTTTTGTCTAAAGCGTGAGTTCTACAATAGATGGCGCGATTTGAAAGGGCTATTTCGCTTCTCAAATCACGACTTAATTTTGTGAATTATGGGCTCTAAAGATGCCCCAGTAAAGGCTATTGGATCATGTCCTATAATGTGATCCAGTGACATGTGTTATTGGCAATGGCCCAAAATTTGTCTGCCCGTATGCCCCCATGCACAAGGCATCTTGTCCAAAATCAGATGGATGACATGGGCCTTTCCTTTCATAACTGAGGCTGTAAAATGTAATTGAGAAAACCTTGTTGCAATCCATATAGATTACAGTTGTACTGTGTCATCTTGCAATTTCTTTTCTCATTGGTCTACATTGCGACATAATCACTAGGCTGATTGACGTGACGTGTTTGATAAGAGAAAGATCTTTTAAAAGGAATCTTAGACTAGAGGTGATGGATCAGGTAAGGGGACTCTTCCTTTTCCTCCTAAACTATGCTCGAGAGTGAGGCAAAGTCAACTAGTGGTGGTGGAGGTGGGAAAATGAGGAGGGATGTTGTTCAGTCAAGTAAGCATATACCTTTATTTTTTGCATCGTAGATTTAGTCTCCCAGGAGTCCCCTAAAAATGAAGTGAAGCTTATGATCTCACATGGACGACTGCCGACTTGCAATAGGTTTGCTTCTTTTCTACAAGATGTACTTATCCTTCGTTGCTTGTGTGGAGATGAGGAAGAGACTTTGAATCACCTTTTCATAGGTTCTATACTCTCAAAAGACATGGATTAAGATCGCCAATAGAATTCAATGCGCCATCGACTGTCTGTCAGAGAAGTGTGCAACAACTGATTGGGGGTTGACATAGAAAGTGGACTCTTAAGGGTGACAACCTAACATAGTGGCTCACCCTCCATGCCACTATACGAGTCCTATGGGGGAGAAAGGAATGACAAAAATTTTAGAAGAGAAGTTAGAGCCATGGATAAGGTTATTTCTTTCATTTGTGAGAGAGAGATAGATTAGGTTGAACATCTATGTAAAGTGGACTCACACAAGTCTTCTGTTTTTGTTTTGTTGGGAGATTAGTGCGAGTCACCCCACCTTAGTGTACATAGATCTTTTGAGAACACATTGGTTATACTTGTACATCAATTATTTTCATTCAACACAACGATGGTATCAACTGCTTTCAAAAAAAAGAGAAAAAAATATAGCATCCACTTCTTTTTTTTTTTAAAGAATGAAACATAGTTTGTACTGATGAAATATAATAATTCCATTCCTATATAGTATATTTCATGCATTTGAAAATGGATCCATGTCCTCCTCCTGCAAGATGCATCAAGTGTGTTAGATATAATGATGACAGGTAGTTATGTCACGAAATATAGATGAATGGGAAATGAGTTTATAAAATGCCATGCCCCGACAATATCCCCCCCCCCCCCCCCCCGCCGTAAGCTTGACGCATTACCCGACCAGATGTACCAAGCTGTGCATTTATCTGCATATTGCATAAGCTGACAGATACGCAAGTGTTCTGGAGACGGCGCCTCGAGCTCTACTTAATTCAGGGGCAAAGCTTATATCTTGTATTACTGTCATCGCGCGAAGATCCATATATATATATATATATATTAATCTCTTCTATGCTGCATATGGAAGTCTGTGTCATGAGGGGAGAGCCGATGGCTGCACCTGATCTCGCTGCTCGTGAGGGGAACGGATCCTGTGTAAAATCGCCATACCATATTCCAGGTATTTCTACACACACACACATTATATATATAATACAAACCAAGGTATGCAAGACAAAACAAGACATAAACTTCGGAGTATCCTTCGCAAGATAACTAGCAGGCAAGTGTTTACATACACGCGCTGGGATGCACACCAAACCACCGGAATGAAAAACTTCATGTTGTCCACATCAAAAAAAGGGTTTTTGAAAGAGCTTTATATAAGTTATGCGTTCAAGCACTTTTCTGAAACTCTATTTTACAATGATGACAAGGGGCAGTGTCTTAGGATGTCTATATAAGAATACAATTGATTGAAGGCTACTATTTGTCCTACAAAGAATGCTGCCCCACCAGTTAAAAAAAACAATGAGTTACAACCAGCCGGAAGGTAAATCACCTTTCTACTTGCTATTGAATCTTACTATCACATGAAAAGAATAATTCCGCATGCACGGCTGAGGAAAAATTGGGAAATTTACATCTCTTGGAGAAGATGGATTAGAATCAGGCAGTGGCGCAAAATAAATTAAGGAAAGAACGCTCTCAAGGTCCAAGCCTCACTCCTGCAAAAAATGGAAGGCCGGATTATTGAGAAGCTCTTCTGCAGGTTTAACATCTGAGAAGTCCTCCTCTTGAAGTGACCCGGATATCTCATCAACAGAGAACGGGATGCTGCATTGAAACATAAAATCAGATATTATATGGTGTATCTGATTATTAAGGCCCCATGAGAAGAGGACATATGCTTCTCCTTTTTTACCTGGAATTATCGTCCAGAAGGAAGGCACTACTTACAGCATTGTTGGAGTCTTCTGTCATTAGGATTCTCATGTCCGAAAGAACCTGAGAGAGATAGAGAGAGAGTGTGTGTTTTTTAGGGAGATTAAAATTACCCTTCTGTTACAGAAATGAGATCAAAATTTGGTGGCTATTCAAGATAACTGCAGTTATTGCATGAAGAACATCATGAAAATGGAAACAACTGCTCCTCGGCACCAAGTGGTTCACAGCTTGAATTCAAAAGGATCAGGCAAAGTTAGAATGCATTTTCTCTGTAAATGATTTAAGTGTCCACCAAAAAATTAAACAAATATTCATCATGAGTTGGATGATGGTAGCAATTTGGGTACATTATTTTAAAAGGAGGATCTATGGTAATCAAGACTTACACTTGAAGACACACTCTGAGTGCCATATTTGTCGTCCCAGTATTGCGTACATATTCTATAAAGTTGCTGGACACTCAGAGCCTGCATAAATCAACAATAGTGCTGGTACACACGTGAGAGAGAGAGAGAGAGAGAGAGAGAGAGAGAGAGAGAGAGAGAGAGAGATACCGGGCAAAGATCATTAACAATCTCATCATAAGATATCCTGGACTTCTGGAATATTACCTATACAGACAAAATGAAAAATTACAATCAGATAGAAATTAGGAGGAACAAAATAGAACCAAAAAAAGGCAAAACCAAGCTTCCTAATTCTTCAGCAAGAAAAGCTTCCATAATATAACAAAATAGCCACGCATTCACCAGAATCAAGTTCAAAATGTTCAGATGTTGATCAGAATCAAGAAGACAACTGGAGAAGAGCTCATAAGTTAAAACTTTCATGATCATCTTGTTTCAACGTGCAAGCAACTTTGACAAGTAACACAGACCTGAAGGCCAAGACATGCACGTTCCCCATGGATAGCTTTACGATAATGCTCACTTAAAGACAGAAGTTATTTGTTAAAACCAGCCTGAGGCTGAATATGGTGATATGCTGTGAGCATGGCCAACAAGGCAAGGATATCCATAAACTAGGAACACTCAGGTTGATAGAATTTTCAGGTAAGTATGCATACAATGAATGCTAGAAGAAACTTAAAAGGCTCACAAAACGAAAATGATAGCAGAGAAGATGTTGGCACATTCCCCTCCAATACTCCATTTCTACCTTCAAAGAAGCTTCTCAGTCCAACTTAAATGGAAACAAAAGCACTACCAACTCTCACATCTAGGACCTGAAGAAAGGCTTTAATGTGGCTTGAACTGAATGATCCATTTTTATCAACATGGAGGACATATATATTACAAAAAACTGCATTATTTGTGAAAGATTGCCCACCATAATAGAAAGAAATGTAGTCAAGTGGGACGGTCTTTTTTCCATCTGCATTACAATTTCTATATTGAGCTGCAGTCTGACCTCAAATTCTCATAATGCAGAAGAAGAAAGCTTCCACAAGTGGGATTCAGACATTAGAAATGTTTAGTCCTATCCCACAAAAAGAAGAATAGTCTTAGAATCTGGCTCCACGGGATGATTTTTATCCTCTAAATTGTACCTAGTGATTTTCCACCAATGAGTCAACCACTTTCCTAGAAAGAACTATTCTACTTATTTAAAACTACTACAGTCTACTTACATGAAGGATCAACTTCGAGCTCACATCTTTTTGCACTTGTTATTAAAGACTTCACTGCACATATTCGCTAGGAAGTGCTTTGATATATGTTATCAGCTAACAATGTGCTTATGGTAGTTACTGATGGAAATATGTTCACAGGTGATGCTGGCACATAATTTCTATTAGGTTATATAAAATGTAGTAAACAAAAAAATTAAGTTTAAAAGGATCAAACAGGGTTGAGGCGTGTAGTCGCTCTGTTTAGAGTCATTTCTCCCCTACTGTGGTGCAATAGGTGCCTGCGAACTCCTCCCAAGATACAATGACCTAAGGTTAATGGCATGGAGGTGTACTCTAAGTTATGAGTCAGGGGTGAACACCACAGGCTCTTATAGACAATGGAGAAGAAGAGAATCATAGAAATAGAGAGCGTTCAGAAGAGAAGAGAGCGTCTGAGAGAAACCAAACATTTTACAACTCAATTTTCTTGTTCACTGAATAAAAATTGTGCTCCTTTGAACTTGTCCATTCTGATGTGTGGGGCTCTTCTCCAGTCTCTTCTGTGGATGGCTATAAATATTTCATATTATTTATTGATGATTTCTTTCAATGCTGGTGGCTTGTTGAAATCTAGAGATGAAATTCATTGCATCATTTAAGTGTTTTGCAATATGGTTCAAACTCAGATGACCTTCACTCAAGGTGTCAATATTTTCATAGAAAATAGGGCATCAGTTATGAGTCCCCTTGTGCCTACACCCCGCAGCAAAATGGGGCAGCTGAGCAGAAGAACCAACACCTTCTTGAGACAGCCGGGCAGAAAGGTCTCTGGATGCTCTCTTCAGCAATTTCAAGTAGATGGTGTAATTGGTACGAAGAAGCCTTTACTTACCCATAGGTGGAAGAATTTCAAGAACATGCCTGCTATGGTCAGCCAATTCCAAAGGATGCTAAGTCCCCTAGTCCCAATACTCCTCTTGAGCAACTACTATCTGATGAGGTTGAGGTACCACTCTCCCATACATCTTGAAGTCCATGGTCTTCATATAACTAGCCATACAAGTTTTCTAATAGCCGTAGTTGGACTCATAAAAGAGAGGTGGTTTTGTAGTGGACTGCCCTTCTTCAAAGGGGAGAGCAACTCTAAGGTTTGCCATGGCTAAATAGTTCTCTCTAAAGCTATTAAACCCTTAACTTAGAAATTGGGCTCCAACACCAATTGTTGGCCCAACGGCATGAAAAACCCAAGAGGGAGATGAAAAGGGTTTTTATGCAGGAATGCCAAATCATAATCAACTAGAAGAGAGATGAGGCATTCGATCAAACACACAATAAGTGCAAGAATCTTTATAGTGGTTTGGCTAAATCTTTTGGCCTACATTCACCCCCAAAGACTTCTTGGGTAATCCACTAGACTAGAAGGAACTCTAGATAGGCACACACACACACATGCTAGAAGATCTCCCAAACTCTACATTCACCCCCAAGGACTTCTTGGGTACAAACACCCCCATATGCACAAGCTCAATGAAGATCTCCCAAACACACATACTAAACAACAAGCTCTCCTTATGCACAATAATGTAATAGAGAAAGAGATGCAGTCACTAGAAAATTGAAGAAAGAAGCAAGTCGATGGTGTCTTGTGTCCCTATGAGCGTTGGATTGCCAATGTAACACTTAGAGACTATCTCCTTCAAGATGAGCAAGTGGGAGAGCTTCGGAGGAGTACCATGGATCAGTAGGTCCATGGTAGTAGCTTGGTGAGTGTGTTATGGGGCCAAAAACACCCCAAGACTCCCCTATATGTAGTGCTCCAACTCTCATAGCCATTGCATACTGCTTTTGTAGCCTTCCCTCCACCCTTAATAAGCCAAAATAGCTAGTCCGTGGTGTCGACCAGGGGTGGACGAATCGGTGATACTCATCGACTTGAAACAGGCCAGATCCGGTACGACTAGGGCCGACTCAAGTTGGCTCGGCCGAGTCACATATTCGAGGTTTTTTTTTATTTTATTTGAAAAATTAAAACTTCTTGCAATGTTTTGATTATTTATCCTAAATTTTAACTTGTAGACCTACTATTTCATCAATCTAAAGTATGTATGAATTAAGTATATGTTTTATTTTCAACTAGTTTCTTAACATTATATTATTATTAGATAATCAATAAATCAATAAAGTAGAAAATAGAGTTTCATGTTCTTCATCCATGAAATGTGAGATCCATGGTTAATGTTATATCAATATTACAAATTTTTATTTTTTATAAAATTAAGCTAATTTTTAAATATTATACTATTATTTAAACAATTAATGGCGAATTGGACCAATCCCCCCGGATCATTGCTTTAGTTGCTCGTCTCGGATTGAGTTGGTCTGAGTTGGCGAACCATGGTGTTAGGACCTCAACAGTACTGCCTCTTAGGTACTGTTGATACTCTGTCAAGATTTCAATAAAATGCAAAAAACCTCATTCTGGTTTTGGTGTCGGTACCCTTTTCTCAAGATGAACATAACTTTGAATTCTTCGAATTAAGTTATCTTCGACCTAATCACCTATACTTCATATAAACTCATTAGTAAACATTATTAGGGGGTTTGTTATCGTCAAAATCAATGAGAATTACAACATCTTTGTTATAATTGATGATGATCAAAGCTTAATATGTTTTTTAGTCAAATTGATTAAAGACACATCATAATCAAATTGATTAAAGAATCCTAGTATTCGCATTTTGAAAGGTAAAGACAATGAACCATTTTAAATGGCCATGTCTAGGTGGTCTGGAATTCATAAGACGGAGAGATATGTATGTCCTTGGTTTGCTTGAGGGTTTGTCGGTTTGGGGGTCTTGTAATAGAGGCTTTAATGTAAGATTGGGAAGAGAGAGGAGAATGAGGGAAAAGAAGGATCCCTATAATTTCTAATTATCTAATTTTAATTTTATTAATCACTGTACTATCCACTTTTGAAGGAAACAAAGGGGCATCTCTTGGACTTTGAAATAGTATCACTGTCAAGTATGGAGGCATTGATTGGCTTCATAGACTTGGAAGGTTTCAATGCTAAGAGTGAGTTAATAGAACAACTTTAACTTCTAGGCAAGGTAAGTGGCAAAGGCAACTACAGTGGAAGAATTAAAAATGAAGTCCCAACTAAAGATAAAAGCTACACATATAAATTAGCAACCATGATCTCTGGCCATCATATCTAGCAGAAAAAGACAGTCTAATATATAGAAAACCATGTGCTGAAACATTAAACCATTTTGCATTACTATTTTGGCACTCAATCAGTTAATACTCCGTAGTGGACAGGCAGGTTCAGGCCTTTTGGGGGCGTTGTTTATTACCGGAACCGATAACATGGATCCAGTAACTTTAGTTATTTTCCGTTTATTCCATAAACACCCTTGCAGGACTCTTTATGTAACAGGCTGTTTAGGTCATTTGTTACTTATCTCTTTGACCTAGTAAAATAAATGTTATGAGTAAAAGATAGACGGTGTTGGGTAAAGATATATAAAATGTGCTGTATAAATATTAATGGTTTCTCATTTCGTTTTCTTTTTCCTTTTAAGCAGATTGTGTAGATGAAAGTGGCTGGCTTGAAGATGATCTTGTTAGTGTACACACCCCTGTAAAGACAATTCTAGAAGAATGCAATGTGATTGATGGATAGAAGATGATCTATATGCATACTCGCCTATACAGATATGTGATCTACTTGGCAATACTATTGAGAAAATACAACCTTCAGAAGGCATGGGATATCAGACAATTGAGGAGACAATGATGTTCTACAACTCATGCAAGAAGGAAAGGATTTTGCCCTCAACATCAGAACCTATGTAAAGAATTTTAGAATTTCTTTGACAGTCAGTCAAGGGTGTTTGTTTAACTCACAGAACTAAATAAATGAATAGATAAATAAATATCTCTCTTTTGAAGGAGAAAATGCACGTTTGTGATTATTTAAATAGCATGTGTATTATTATTTCCGCGAATTTAGGTTTATCAGACGATTAGGGTTCGGGTACATGACATTTCCCCATCGACCGTAGTCGATGTTTATTTACATCGATGTAAAGTCCGAATACCCTTGATTAACTGTCAAAGAAACGCTTTTCGACCTCCACAATTTCAGTTGTGATATTGGGGATTTTATCTAACAGATTTAATCAAATGGATCGCCCATTAGAGATACATATTTGCAGGAGAAAACTAAATATTTCATTCTTCGGATTTATCCTTACACAATACATGAAATCCCGATTACATGGTCGGGTCATTTGATTTACATTTGGCCTTAATTCCACCACCAGAACGGGCCGTTGAATTTGAGTCTCATAGAGATCAAACCCTCTTTTTTTGGATATATTTGCAATTTCTGACCCATCCTGGTTATCTCTGTAATTTTCTCACTTTTGGGGATATTTCTACAATTTTCTCACTTTCGGGGTATTTCTACAAATTTTCCGTCATTGGGGGTATTCCTGTAATTTTCTCACTGGGAGGGAGATATTTCTGTAATTTTCTCGTCATTAGGGGCATTTCTATTTTTTTTTCACTTTTGGGGGTATTTTTGCAATTTTTCCACTTTGAGGGTATTTCTATATTTTTTCTTGCCATTAGGGGTATTTCTACAATTTTTCCATCATTGGGGATATTTCTATAATTTTCCCACTTTGAGGGTATTTCTGCATTTTTTGACCCTTCATGGGTATTTTTGCAGTTTTAGACAATTCTTGGGTTTATTTGAGGTTCTGAACCTTTTCTGGGTTTATTTGTGATTATCCCTAAAGCATGGTTTTAAGAAAGCCTAGGGGTATTTGTGTAGTTTGTCCAGACCAAGAATACTTTCGTAACTCTGGATTGAACATGGGTTTTCGTGTAATCGTGGCATGAGACGCAAGTCTCTCCTTGGTGGAGACACGTTGGCCAAAGACTCTCGAGAGATTGCTTCTCCTTCTCGAGCTCTCATGGGTTGGGGTCTAGCTTCACGCATCCATCAGCACAACGCCGGGGATCGACCTTTGCGGGGAGTTTCCGGGGGGTGGAGCCCCCTGGAAGAAAAATTTCTTAAATCCCTCTCCTCCGCCCCCCGGAAGAAAAATTTCTTAGAATCCCTCTCCAAGGAGTGACATGAACCCTTGTTCATAGACAATCAGGGCTTATACAAATTTCCCAGATACATCCTGGGTGTTCACACAATTATAAGACTCAGAAAGGCCTTCCTATGAGGTTAGGATTATGAGGGGGCATGATCTCATTTCCCCAAAGAGATACATAGATTACATAATTCACATGATGGCTGGTGATGCACATGAGCTAAGAGGGGTTTTCTCTTTATAGCATACCCTCACAGCACAACACAATCACCACACAAGCACAAAACCCAGTGAGATAGGCCTTCAAAAACACAAGCACCAAGCACAAGCACCGTCCGTGCGCTCTGCGTCTCTGTCCTTGTTCCCCTCCTGTGTTTCTGTTTGTTCTCTCCGTGTCGAATGGGGCCCCACTGGGGTATTTATAGAGCCCCGAAGGATTCCCTGCAGTTACACTCTCCATCCGGTCCAAAATGGCAAATCATGTGCTTGATCCGGACCAAATCCCAAGAATGAGGGGTTCCTCCCGGGCCAAAATCTCATTTTGGGGCTTTTAATCCAGACTAAATCAGCTAGAGGGGATGGATTCGAGCCAAACCCCCATGGGGGGGTTGGAACCGGACCAAACCCCCCATGTGGGGGTGGATCCGGTCCAAACCCCCCACATGGGGGTGGATCCAATTCAGCCTCCAAAAAGAACCAGGAATGCCTGCTGCTGCTACCATTGGTGCTCCTGATCAGAAAATTGGGTTGATTTTGCTGATGCTCAGAGTGCAGGACAGACTGCATCACTGGAGGCTGGGTTTGCTAAAGACTAGTTTGACTTGATTGCAAACTAGATGTGATTTACATGACAGGTTGCTGAGTAGCTGATAATAAGGGCAATTGCTGCTAATAAGGGCTGTTGCAGTTAATTCTGTTAGTTGCTGCTGTTGATCTTGTTTGTTGTTGCTACTTAATTTTGATTTGCTGCTACTGCCATTGTGTTGCTGTTGCAGCCTAATCCTTGTTAGCTGCTGTTGCTGCTAATCCTGTTGTTGCTGTTGTTGCAGCTGTTGTGTTGCTGTTGTAAATTCTATTAGCTGCTGCTAACCTTGTTTGCTGCTGATGCTGCTAATCTTGCTAGCTGCTGTTGCAGCAGTTGTGGGGTGCTGCTGCAGCTATTCTTTTTATGCTGCTGTTGCAGCTATTGTTATTGAGCTGCTGTTGCAGCTATTGTTCTTGTTGTGCTGCTATTGCAGCTTTTGTGGTTGTTGGGGTGGCTGTTTTGGTAGCTACCACTGCTCATCAATGCTATGTATATGCATGGGAAGATGCATTGGAGGAAATGGCTTTTTGGATGATACTTGATTAGGAGTTCTTTTCCTTACTTGCTAACTAGGGTAAAATACCCAAATTAAGCCCCAGAAAACATCATTTGATCACAAGAGCCATCATAAACCTTGGTTCGGTCCAAACCTCCATGGGGTTGGATCCGGACCAAAACCCCTCCATGGGGTTGGAACCGGACCAAAAACCCCTTCATGCGGTTGGAACCGGACCAGCACCCCATATAAGGGGTTGGAATCTGAGCTAAAACCCCTTCATGGGGTTGGAACTGGACCAGCAGCCCTATATGGGGTCGGAACCGGACCAAAAACCCCTTCATGGGGTTGGAACCGGACCAGCACCCCTATATGGGGTTGGAACCAGACCAAAACTCCCATATGGGGTTGGAACCGGTCCAAACCCCCCATGGGGGGTTGGACACTTGGACCCGGTCCAAACCCTTTAGGGAAAGACTTAAAAGGGGGCGGCCTCTGTAAATATATATTTATATATTCTTTTATTCATTATTAGTTTTTGATCAATTTTTTGACTTCAACAGTGTTCAAACGTTATGCTGATGTAAATTAACACTGACTGCGATTAGTGAGAAAAGGTCCAGCACTCGAACCCAAATCGTCTGATACGAAGCGCATCCACAGAATAAACTCTGCACAGGCAATTTATACAGCCCCTATACGTGCATCCATATAAATTTCCCCTTTTCTTCAAAAGGCTCAGTGAGAAATTTATAGACTATCTTCTTTTCCCTTTCATGAAAGAACAAAAAGAACATTCTATACCTTAAAAATATTCCGTGACTGACAAACTAACACATTCAGTGGGACTTTTCCTGCCTTTCTTCTTTCTGTCAAGGAAGTCCCAAAGCTTTTTCAAGGTCTTGATTGTCGCTTTTCCTTTTACAAGATGGGAAGAGGAGGGCATCCCATTTGCTCACTTGTGTGCTCTTTTGTGCATTTGCACACCTCTTTACTTGTGCTACGCACCACCACCACCACCAACAGAGACCCGATGGCTGTTGTGACCTACGGATTGGAGGTCATTACGAACTGTTAGTCTTGGGTGTCCTACAAGCCAATCTCGGGTTGGGTAGGCCCGATAGTTGTATAATCTTGTTCATCATTAATAAAGTGATATTTGAGCATAAATTTGTAATTGTATATTACTCTACGATGTCCCTAGGATATATGGTTGTAAAGTCAACTCGAGATGGGATCTCGATCATGAGACTGACTTTACATGGACACATACCTTAAAACTGTTACTGGTTGGAGAGTAATCACTCGGGGACTTTGATTACCTATTAAACCAATACACATGATGTGTGGGTGAGTAGTCTCATGGTCACTGGTGCGGGGCACCAATACATATGTGTAGGTGTACGTCTGGAGAGGATGTACACTGGACGGATCCACCATTGGATCTTTAGATGGTTGATTATATCTAATGTCAACTGAAGATCCAATTATCTCAGTAGCATCGTTGGTCCTTTGACCTGAGACATTGATCGGATCTTACAAAAGGATTGAAATGGTTTGATACTTGGCTAAGTGACTTTAACCATAAGTCATGAATTGCCAAGTCATTAACCATATCAGGATACGTGTGAAGATCATCAAAGGTCAAGAAGGGATCGCTCACTGTCGGGTATATATCAGACAGTTAATGGGTCAAGACACTGACGCTCCACTAAATCCTTGGCCAGGGTCGTGTGAGTCCGTTTAAAACGGACGTCATACACTTTTAGGAGGTCATGGTCGAATGGCACGATCATGGGGTTTGACAGTTACCATACCCTCGATCGAACCAAACTCATAGAAAGTGCGAGAGATTATAGCGATGCGGCAATTGTAGACTTACAGGTACCAGACAGGGTGGTTTGAACCCGGCGTCCTTTGGGATCACGCGGATTTGCTTGACCCAACGTGATCATAGGTCCGATATGAATTAAACTATTATTCGGCTCTTGTAGAAGCGAATAATGAGTTTAATTTACTTCTAATTGAGAATTAGAAGTTTATGGGCCTTAAACCAGAGTGACTATGGGCCTAGAGGATCACACACATAAGATTCTCAGGTGACGGGATATTATTGTAAAGGTATATATATTAAAAGCCTTGAATTCCTTTAGAAAGGAATATAAAGAAGGGCTTAATATATATGTACAATGATATGGAGGATATATATACAATATTGGTGATTAAGGGTTCTTTTGAAAAGGACCCATCCCACCTTTATATATCCTACGTGAGTGTTTTCTCCAAAAGCCAAGCATACAAGGGAGAAAACTTGGAGAAAACCCACCACTCTTCTTCTCTCCTCCCCTCCCTCTTGCTCTCTCTCTCTCCCTTGTTGATCTCTCTCTCTTCCTCTCAAGGGAGAAAGATTGAAGAAGGGAAATAGGAGCAGTTTGGAGGATCTACGGTTCGCACGCGCGGGGGAAAGAACGGGTGGACACCGTCATAACACGAGAATCAGTGTGGATCTACTCTAGAGGCCGAACATCTGTGCGGCTCAACGTTTGAGGAAATCTGCAACGGACACTGCGGACAGCGTCGTTCCGCACTAGGTAAAGATCTACAACCCTATTTTAGGGTTGGATAATTTTATTGCATCGATTAGGGTTCAGTTCTTGGATTTCAAAAGGACCTGGGTTCGAGATTTAATTTTATTATCTGCTGTGCTACCCGAACCAGTCTTCTCAAATCCTTACAGTGGTATCAGAGCCAGATTGCGCTCTGATTGTTGCAATTTTTCTGCATAGAATCATATTTAGGGGTAATTTCCATGATCTTCTATTACTGAAACAGATTAGATCTGATGTAATCGGGGAACAGGATGCTGGGCATCCTTGTTCATAGAAGATCATAATAAAAAATAAAAAATAAAGGGGCGGGGCGAGCACGCCGGCGTGCGCGCGCATAGGGCGTGTGCCCGCAGGCGGGTGCCGCCTGCGCACGTGCGCCACGTGGGCGCGCGGGCGCCCGCCGCCCTGTGCATTTTTTTATTTTTTTGAATTTTTGATTATTAGATAATCATTAAATTCAAATGTTGAATTAATGAAATAGAATAATTGAGGATAACTACATTATTTAAATTTATTTTTCAAATTACATCATTAGATAATTAATTTAAATTTAAATAATTATTGTATTTAAATATATTTTTTAAATTTGAATATTAGATAATTAAATTTAAATTTGAATTTAAATAATTATCTCAATTATCTAAATTATTTGATATTGATTCAAATATGCATGCCCCTTATATAAGTAATGATTCTATGTATGCCTTGTTTCATGTCGCTATGTATTGACTTACTTATATGTTTTAATTTTAGTTAATCCGACTTAGATTTTAAAATTAAATAAATTCAATCTGTTTTTGTTTGCCCATCCCACTTTTCAATCTAAATGTAAGGATTATTTTAAAAATAACCCTTTACTTGATTGATCTGAATGTGTGGATTGGCTAATGATCATGGACATAGCTGATGTTGCTGTTTGAGGCCTGCAAGCCTCCCTTCTCTCTCTGATGTAATTCCTATATACTTCTATCTCCCTTCACTAGTTGTACTCGTCTTGAGGGCTTCTGGAATTTTGTTTTGCATGTAATTTAAATTTTTTCGGCCTGCGAGCCGTGTAAAATTTGTAATTTATGCGATATCAAAGTTTGAAGGCGTGGAGAACAAACAACGAGGAGGATCCAATTGCTTCGGAAGCGAGCCGGATGTCTTAGTAGCATTAGGCTTAGGGTCCATGATCACTCGCGTTTTAATTTTTGCATTGGATGCATTTACTTTGTGCAAACTACTAGGTACAATACATATATTGGATATATTTATATTACCACCTAGGGTGAGACCAAGATAAAATCAAATTCTCTCACAATTTAACTTTAGATCTGGTAAGCGCGGCTCTAGGAGTCGTCGTGGCCCTCCACCATTATGGGGTGAGTGAATGTCTTCATCTTATGGATTTGTTGTGCTTTCCACTAGGTCCATGGGCTGAGGGCAGGATTCAACTCCAAGGCTAGGCCTCAATGGGATAAGGAATTGAACTTGACCTTGTTGTGCTTTCCACAAGGGTTGGGTAATGAACTCATTGCTGTGTAGTAATGGCGGTAAGATCTAACCGAGAGTATCCTTTGTTGTGCTTTCCACAAGAGGATGACTTCCCGGGGGCCAAAAGTCGGATATTATATTGGATGCAAGTGCCTGTTGACTGCCCTTGAGATGGTGTATGACTTGTGCTTTCCACAAGATCATACCTCAGTCTCGTTGAGATTCCGACCCACTAGGATGATCCTGTTGATCTCCCGTTCTATAAACTGAGGGTTATATAGTTCGATCGAAAAATAGTGGGACTAACTAAGATAGAAAATCACATCTAAGTTAAAATTTGAACATATGCTAAGTTGTCTTTTATTTCTTATCCAGATCACCATGTCGTCGTCCAACCCCCTTCGTGGCATCTTGGATGCCAATAGGCTGACTGACCAAACTTCTCGGATTGGCTGCGTAATTTACGCATAGTCCTTACCGCCGAAAAAATAGCCTATGTGTTGGACACAGTTCGTTCTGAGCCAGCTACTGATGCCGATGAGGGCGATCTGATGACTTATGCCAAATGGTCAGAAGATTCTTCCCTTGCCCAATGCTATATGCTGGCCTCTATGGCTTCTGAGTTGCAGAGACAGTTTGAAAATACTGATTGTAGAACCATACTTCTTAACTGACGCCAGCTTTTCGGGGAGCATGGTAGGATAGAGAGGTATGATATCTCCAAGAAGCATTTCAGGACTCGGATGTCGGAGGGTGCTTCAGTACAGGCTCATGTACTGAAAATGCTGGAGCGATTGAGAGACTCAATGCACTGGGGTTCTGATGGGGACATCGAAGCAAGACCGTCCACCTTTTGTTTGCATTTATGTCCTTTCATATTTGTATGTATACCCTTGTGTTATATGGGTACGCAATTGTAAGTCTTAGTGGATTTTTGTGCAAATGTGTAGTAGGTCCAGCTAGGGGGCCCTCCCTCCTTTCCCATTGGTCCACCTAAGCCATGTGGGGCTGGTCAACCATCCTAAGTGGCCATCTAGAAGGGTTGAATACTAATTGACCACATGGGAGACAAATGGGTTGAAAAGTCAAGGGTAGGCCACCTACCCTTCCCCTTGGTCAAGGAGGCGCCCCCCTTTAGAATTAATTAGGAATTGATTTTTTTTTATTTTGTTTGAACCAAATGTGATGTCCCTTAAATGCCCCTCCAGATCCTAGATCTGAGGGTATTCATGGTCTTTTTCCATTTATTATATAAGCCATGTATTTCTATTATTTGTGAATTAATGAAGAGAAGAAATTTTGTGAATGCTTGAAGCTAGCTGTGCCCCCCTCCTCTCTCCTCTGGTTCCTCTTCCTTCCTTTGCATTTATAGAGTGTTCATCCCTTCTATCTCCTCCCCTCTACTTCTGGCATTCATCTCTGGTGCCGCCGCCGCCGTTCGTGCCGCCATCGAGCCGCCACGAGCCACCGTCGGAAGTTCTGTCTATGTTCTGTCTTGCTGGACAGAAGGCCACTCCGAGAATTTTAGCTCCAAATTCTCTCATCTTCTGGAGCTGATATTTTCAGGGTACGTTCTAGGGTTCATCATAACCCTCCAGAAAAATTGAAAAAAAATTATAGCCCCGTTTTATAATTTTCCATTTTCGTGCATCTCCACCCACCAGTTCTGCCTTTTGTTCAGATCCAGCCACAGTCACCCTGAGTTTCGCCTTCTTGGTCCCATTTTTGATTTTTTCTGGAACCCCCAAAATTTCTGGAGGTTCTGCCCACCATCCCCTCCACCCAAGAATTTTCGTGGAATTTCCAAAGGCCTCCACCTATTTTCTAAAATTCACTTTCAGATCTCTCTACAATTCTGTCTACCTCTGTCCAGATCCGACCACCCGCCAGTCTAAAATACTTTTCCCCACCCAAATCTCAACAAAACCTTTCACAAAAATTATTGCCGTTTTCCTCTCTTTCCCCTCCACAACTTTCATGAAGAGATCGAGGTCTGAATCTGAGGTCTACTCCGCGGTCAAAGGCAGTTCTCAGGAAACTTCTCTGCTGCCCTGAGATTTCGGGCACTGTTCAACAGAAACTTCAAAAATAGACTAAGGCCAGATCCGTGCAGATCCAGTTTGCTTCTCTGGCCCTAGATCGAAGTACTTCGAAAGAGCTTTCCAACGATACCTTCTGTGCTTCGATCCGACGTCAGGATTGATCGCAGCAGCCGATCTCGCCGGATCGTGCGCCTGAAAACAGAAGCAGCAGATCCGTGGGCACTCTTTCCGACCGGTGCCGATCGGAGCCGCCCGACCTCCGCCCGGCGAGCCAGCGCGCCTCCATCCCAGGAAGCGCCCCTCCAGGCGTCTCCACCACAGTGGTGTCGGCCCGGTCCCACACGGCCCCACCGACCAGCACGTGGGCCCCACAACCAGCAGCACACGCCGTCCGAACCGTGCCGACGGGGTGATCAAGTGCAGCCCGTCAACCCGAGATCGGTCCTCCCGGGCCCACTTGTGTAGCCCTTTACCTCCCTGCGTGGAGTGGGCAATATTTCATTGCTGTAATTTAATTCATTACTGTTACCGGGAGTTACCGAATTCGGCTTGGACCGTCTTCCCCACGCCGAGAGCGTGGAGGTATCGTATTCGCTCCTTGCTTGGCACTTTGCTTTATTTTCGTATATATTTCTTTATGCCGCTGCTTGAGAGCATGTTAGGATAATCTAGCTCACTATATTTTTATATCACCGCTGCTGCGAGAGAGAGCGAGACCGTCCCGTGACCCGATCCGGGCACAATAGAGAATTGACCACCCTAGCTCTTGCCGGTTTCTCAACCGCGCACGTCCGACGCTTCCCTCGAAAAGGGACGATCGCGAGCTTGTTTAGAGTCCGAGGGTTGCATTCCTAATTGGAGTCGAGTCCGTGGTCCGTCCCGCATCAGGTTCAAGTTGGATCTTGAACTGTGCATTGATCTTATTCTCCAGTCATTGCCTGACTCCTTTTCTTCTTTCATCATAAACTTCAACATGAATAGAATTGAAGTAACTCTCCTTGAGCTGCTTAACATGTTGAAAAGTGCTGAAGGGACTATGCAGAAAGATAAATCATCATCTGTAATGGTTGTTGGCCGGGCCAACAAGAAAAGGAAGGCCGCCCAGACATCCACCAAAGGGAAGGGAAAGAAGAAGGCCAAGGGTAAGGAAATCGCCAAAGGTGACAAAGGAAAGGGTAAGAAGAATGAAAAAGAGGACAAGTGTTTTCGGTGTGGATAGATTGGGCATTGGAAAAGGAATTACAAGGCAATTCTGAATGAAGGTATTTTTATCATAGACCTTAATTTGTCATATGTGAAATCCACATCATGGGTATTGGATACAGGATGTGCATCTCATATCTGCAACTCTTTGCAGGTGCTGGCAAATAGGAGGCGGCTGGGCAAAAAGGAGATTGAGCTGAGGATGGGCAATGGAGCTTTAGTTGCCGCTAAAGTCGTTGGGACTGCACGCCTCAGTTTACCTTCAGGAGTTATTATGGAACTAAATGACTGTTATTTTGTTCCTGATATCATTAAGAACATTATTTTAATCTCTAGTTTGAATTACGTTGGATATACATTGACTTTTAATAGCACTGGCTCTATAATGAATACTGGTTTAGTGATAGCCAATGGTTCATTAGTCAATGGTCTTTATGTATTAAATACTTGCTCTAATGTTATGCAGGTTTCCAATGCCAATGAAGTGAATCCTGCATACCTCTGGCATTGCAGGCTTGGTCATATAGGTGAAAAGAGAGTCTCTCACCTACACTCAAATGGGTTTTAGAACTCATTCGAATACAAGCCATTTGATACCTGTGAGTTTTGTCTCATAGGAAAGATGACCAAGGCACCCTTTAGTGGACATGGTGAGAGGGCTGCTGACCTTCTCGAGCTCATACACTCGGATGTGTGTGGACCCATGTCCATAGAAGTAAAAGGGGGTCACCTCTATTTCATCTCTTTTATTGATGACTTCTTGAGATATGGCTATGTGTATTGAATGAGACATAAATCGCAAGCCTTTGAGAAGTTTAAGGAATACAAGAATGAAGTAGAGAAACAGATTGGCAAGAGTATTAAGACTCTTCGATCAGATCGGGGAGGAGAATACCTTAGCCATGAATTCACTTCTTACCTTAAAGATAATGGGATTGTTTCTCAGTGGACTCCACCGTATACACCACAGCACAATGATATATCCGAGAGGAGAAACAAGACCTTATTAGACATGGCTCGATCCATGATGTCCATGTTGGGACTACCCTTATCTGTCTGGGGCTATGCCTTAGAGACTGCGGCCTATTTACTGAATAGGATCTCAAGTAAATCTATTCCTTCTATACCATATGAGATATGGAAGGGCAGGAAACCAAATTTTAATCACATTAAAACTTGGGGGTGTCTTGCCCATGTGAAGAGAAACGATTGTGATAAGCTTGAGTCTAGAAACGATAAGTGTAGATTTGTGGGATATCGAAAGGAGACCTTTGGATATTATTTCTATCACCCCTCTGAGCAAAGGGTCTTAGTGGCTAAGAGAGCTGTATTTCTGGAAAAGGAATATCTACTCCAAAAAAATAGTGGCAGCCAGATAGAATTGGACGAGGTCCAAGAACTACAACCTAAAGACACAGTCTCATTGGATGAGACAATATCGGTTGATCCTATTCAGAATGAGACACAGACACTACAGAGATCTGGTAGAGTAGCACAAGAACCTGAGAGATATGTTGGAAATATTTCAGAGAGGTCCTCTGAGATATGTATCAATGAGGATATAGATCCTCAATCCTACCAGGAGGCGATCCGTAGTGCAGACTCCGAGAAATGGAAAGAGGCAATGGATTCAGAGATCCAGTTCATGTACACCAACAAAGTTTGGAACTTGGTTGATGTACCCGAAGGGAAAGTCCCTATCGGCTGCAAGTGGATATTCAAGAGGAAGATCGGTGCAGATGGATGTATTGACACATACAAGGCCATATTAGTGGCGAAAGGGTATCGTCAAAGACAAGGCATTGACTATGACGAGACATTTTCGCCAGTGGCCATGGTTAAGTCAATCAGAATCTATACCTGAATTATGAGATTTGGCAAATGGATGTGAAGACAGCTTTTCTTAATGGAAATCTGTCAGAAGAGCTGTACATGATACAGCCTGAAAGATTCACCTCCGAGCTTCATCCTAATAAGGTATGTAAACTTCAGAGGTCAATTTATGGATTGAAGCAAGCATCTCGGAGCTGGAACTTGAGATTTGATGAGACTGTCAAATCTTTCAACTTCATTCGGAATGAAGATGAACCCTGTATTTACAAGAATGTCAGTGGGAGCTCTGTGACCTTTATGGTCCTATATGTTGATGACATCTTACTTATTGGGAATGATGTAGGGATGTTGACATCAACTAAGTCTTGGTTGTCCAAGACCTTCTCTATGAAGGATTTAGGAGAAGCATCCTATGTGCTGGGCATAAGGATCTACCGAGATAGATCTAATAGGATGCTAGGATTATCCCAATCCATGTACATGGACACTATCCTCAGAAGATTTAGGATATAAAATTCTAAGAGAAGTCTCATTCCCATGAGACATATAATTTACCTATCCAAGGGGATGAGCCCAAACACATCTGAGGAGGTGGCACACATGAGTAAAGTGCCCTATGCTTTAGCCATAAGGTCAATCATGTATGCAATGCTATGTACACGGCCTGATGTTGCCAATGCTTTGAGCATTGTCAGTAGAGATCAAGCAGATCCAGGCGAGGAGCACTGGAAGACAGTAAAGTGCATCCTTAAGTACTTGCGGAGGACTAAGGATCTTTTCCTGCTTTATGGAGGAGAGGACCTACAACTTAGAGATTACACAGACTCTAGTTTCCAGTCAGATCCAGAAGACTGCAAATCCAGTTGGAGAAGCTCCAAGCAAGATACGACTGCAGACTCGACAACGGAGGCAGAATACATTGTTGCAGCTGAAGCTGCTAAGGAAGCCGTCTGGATGAAGAAATTCATCTTGGAACTCGGCACAGTTCCCCAGATATCAGCTCCCGTCCCATTATTTTGTGACAATAATAGGGCCATCACCCAGGCGAAGGAACCAAGGTCTCACCAAAGGTCAAAGCACATTCTGAGGCGCTTCCACCTTATTCGGGAGATTGTTGATCGTGGAGATGTGGTGGTAGAGCGTGTACCATCTGAAGACAACATAGCAGATCCACTGACTAAGCCTTTGACACAGATTGTGTTTGAGCGCCATCGGGAGAAGATGGGCCTCACAGTTGTGGGCAATTGGCTATAGTTCAAGTGAGAGATTATAAATATTGGGTGTCCTACAAGCCAATCTCGGGTCGGGTAGGCCCGATAGTTGTACAATCTTGTTCATCATTAATAAAGTGGTATTTGAGCGTAAATTTGTAATTGTATATTGCTCTATGATGTCCCTAGAATATGAGGTTGTAAAGTCAACTTGAGATGGGATCTCGATCATGAGACTGACTTTACATAGACACATACCTTAAAACTGTTCCTGATTGGAGAGTAATCACTCGGGGACTTTGATTACCTTAAACCAGTACACATGATGTGTGGGTGAGCAGTCTCATGGTCACTGGTGCGGGGCACCAATACATAAATATAGGTGTACGTCCTGGGAGGACGTACACTGGACGGATCCGCCATTGGATCTTCAGATGGTTAATTATACCTAATGTCAACTGAAGATCCAATTGTCTCAGTAGCATCGTTGGTCCTTTGACCTGAGACATTGATCGGATCTTAAATGAGGACTGAAATGGTTTGATACTTAGCTAAGTGACTTTAACCATAAGTCATGAATTGTCAAGTCATTAACCATATCAGGATACGTGTGAAGATCATCAAAGGTCAAGAAAGGATCGCTCACTATTGGGTATATATCAGACAGTTAATGGGTCAAGACACTGACGCTCCACTAAATCCTTGGCCAGGGCCGTGTGAGTCCGTTTAGAACGGACGTCATACACTTTTAGGAGGTCGTAGTCGAATGGCACGATCATGGGGTTTGGCAGTTACCATACCCTCAATCGAACTAGACTCATAGAAAGAACGAGGGATTATAGCGATGCGGCAACTGTAGACTTATAGGTACCAGACATGGTGGTTTGAACCCGACGTCCTTTGCGATCACGCGGATTTGCTTGACCCAACGTGATCATAGGTCCGATATGAATTAAACTATTATTCGGCTCTTGTAGAAGGGAATAATGAGTTTAATTTACTTCTAATTGAGAATTAGAAGTTTATGGGCCTTAAACCAGAGTGACTATGGGCCTAGAGGTTCACACACATAAGATTCTCAGGTGACGGGATATTATTGTAAAGATATATATATTAAAAGCCTTGAATTCCTTTGGAAAGGAATATAAAGAAGGACTTAATATATATGTACAATGATATGGAGGATATATATACAATATTGGTGATTAAGGGTTCTTTTGGAAAGGACCCATTCCACCTTTATATATCCTACGTGAGTGTTTTCTCCAAAAGCCAAGCATACAAGGGAGAAAACTTGGAGAAAACCCACCACTCTTCTTCTCTCCTCCCCTCCCTCTTGCTCTCTCTCTCTCCCATGTTGATCTCTCTCTCTTCCTCTCAAGGGAGAAAGATTGAAGGAGAGAAACAAGAGCAATTTGGAGGATCCGCGATTCGCACGCGCGGGGGAAAGAATGGGTGGACACCGTCATTACACGAGAATCGGTGTCGATCCACTTTAGAGGTCGAACATCTGTGCGGCTCTACGTTTGAGGAAATCTGCAACGGGCACTGCGGAGAACGTCGTTCCGCACTAGGTAAAGATCTACAACCCTATTTTGGGGTTGGGTAATTTTATTGCATCGATTAGGGTTCAGTTCTTGGATTCCAAAAGGACCTGGGTTCGAGATTTAATTTTATTATCCGTCGTGCTACCCGAACCAGTCATCCTTACAGGCTGCTAAGGAAGCCGTCTGGATGAAGAAATTCATCTTGGAACTCGGCATAGTTCCCCATATATCAGCTCCCATCACATTATTTTGTGACAATAATGGGGCCATCGCCCAGGCGAAGGAACCAAGGTCTCACCAAAGGTCAAAGCATATTCTGAGGCGCTTCCACCTTATTCGGGAGATTGTTGATCGTGGAGATGTGGTGGTAGAGCGTATACCATCTGAAGACAACATAGCAGATCCACTGACTAAGCCGTTGACACAGATTGTGTTTGAGCGCCATCGGGAGAAGTTGGGTCTCACAGTTGTGGGCAATTGACTGTAGTTCAAGTGGGACATTGTTAGTATTGGGTGTCCTACAAGCCAATCTCGGGTCGAGTAGGCCCGATAGTTGTACAATCTTGTTCATCATTAATAAAGTGGTATTTGAGCGTAAATTTATAATTGTATATTCCAGTCCTTGTGTAAGATCCGATCAATGTCTCAGGTCAAAGGACCAACGATGCTATTGAGACAATTAGATCTTCAGTTGACATTAGGTATAATCAACCATCTGAAGATCCAATGGCGGATCCATCCAGTGTACATCCTCCTAGGACGTAGTTCGGGTAGCACAACAGATAATAAAATTAAATCTCGAACTCAGGTCCCTTTGGAATCCAAGAACCGAACCCTAATCGATGCAATAAAATTACCTAACCCCAAAATAGGGTTGTAGATCTTTACCTAGTACGGAACAACGCTATCCGCAGTGCTCGATGCAGATTTCCTCAAACGTAGAGCCGCACAGATGTTCGGCCTCTAGAGTAGATCCACACCGATTCTCGTGTAATGACGGTGTCCACCCGTTCTTTCCCTCGTGCGTGTGAACCGTGGATCCTCCAAACTGCTCCTGTTTCCCTCCTTCAATCTTTCTCCCTTGAGAGGAAGAGAGAGAGATCAACAAGGGAAAGAGAGAGAGCAAGAGGGAGGGGAGGAGAGAAGAAGAGTGGTGGGTTTTCTCCAAGTTTTCTCCCTTGTATGCTTGGCTTTTGGAGAAAACACTCACGTAGGATATATAAAGGTGGAATGGGTCCTTTCCAAAAGAACCCTTAATCACTAATATTGTATATATATCCTCCATATCACTGTACATATATATTAAGTCCTTCTTTATATTCCTTTCCAAAGGAATTCAAGGCTTTTAATATATATATCTTTACAATAATATCCCGTCACCTGAGAATCTTATGTGTGTGATCCTCTAGGCCCATAGTCACTCTGGTTTAAGGCCCATAAATTTCTAATTCTCAATTAGAAGTAATTTAAACTCATTATTCGCTTCTACAAGAGCCGAATAATAGTTTAATTCATATCAGACCTATGATCACGTTGGGTCAAGCAAATCCGCATGATCCAAAAGGACGTCGGGTTCAAACCACCCTGTCTGGTACCTGTAAGTCTACAGTTGCCGCATTGCTATAATCCCTCGCTCTTTCTATGAGTCTGGTTCGATCGAGGGTATGGTAACTGTCAAACACCATGATCGTGCCATTCGACCACGACCTCCTAAAAGTGTATGACGTCCGTTCTAAACGAACTCACACGACCCTGGTCATGGATTTAGTGGAGTGTCAATGTCTTGACCCATTAACTGTTTGATATATATCCGACAGTGATCGATCCCTTCTTGACCTTTGATGACCTTCATACGTATCCTGATATGGTTAATGACTTGGCAATTCATGACTTATGGTTAAAGTCACTTAGCCAAGTATTAAACCATTCCAGTCCTCGTGTAAGATATGATCAATGTCTCAGGTCAAAGGACCAACGATGCTTTACGCGCGGTGAAAACTCCCTTTTTTTTTCTCTTTTTTCTCTTCTCTTTTTTTTTACTGGAGGCGGGCCCGGGTTTACGAGGACCAGCCCGAGGGAGGGGGGGCTGGCCCGCGTAAACACCCCCCCTGGGGGGGGGTTTACGCAGGGCGAAAGCCCCCATTTTTTTTTGAAAGAAATCTTTTTTTTTTTGGTTTAATGAAAGTGGGCCCGGGTTTACGCGGACCAACCCGGGGGGAGCGGCTGGTCCGCGTAAACCCCCCTGGGGAGTTTACGTGGGGCAGAAGTGGGGTTTTTTCCCCAGCCTTATATAAAATCCCTTATTTTCACTCATTTGGGCCCACGTTGACTCCGTGTGACTGCGTAGAGGACAAAGGATATGAGCTCAGACTGGTTGGCTGGCTGCTTGTGCGCGTAGAGCGAGGAAGTTGACCCGCGTGATCCCGATGCTCCATCTTCACGAGTTTCTCTACGCTGGTGTTAGGGCAAAACGGAAAGGCGACCCTCTCTCTTGTTCACGACCCTCTAAGCGAGATCAGAACAGAGAAACAAAGAAAAGATAGAATAAACAATCACACATGAACATATGGATTTTTACGTGGTTCGGAGGCGATGTGCCTTCCTACATCCACGGCCGCAACAGGATTCCACTAGATTAATCACTCCAGAATTTAATGCAAAGAGAGAGTTCACACCCTTTTATACAAGGAGATTAGGGCGGCATTAGTCAGGGTACCAAAGACAACAATGCCCCTGAAAAATAGAAATCCTCTTCCGGGATTAACATATACACTGCTCTGAACCTTGGTCATGCATGCTCGGCTGTCATCAAGGATGCTCTCCTGAGGTCATGTATGATCCCCAGAGACTGCATATGCTCCCCCAAAAGGTTGACATCGAATTGCCTTAAACCCAGACTGCATTCTCCCCTGACACCAGGGATGCTCTCCTGAGACAGTGGATACTCCCCAGAGACTACATATGCTTCCCCACTTGAACCCGGACTGCATTCTCCCTTGACACCAAGGATGCTCTCTTGAGGCAGCGGATGCTCCCCAGAGAGCATGTGCTCGCATGCGAGGGCGACGAGTTCGAGCTCCATACCCTAACAATCTCCCACTTGGAATCTGAACTCCCAAAAAAAAGGCAAACATCTCAATGTGTTGATCCTCCTGAATGTAGCAATGAAAATGCTTGCTGCGGCATCCCTCCATCAATCATCCATAGAGGCCAACTAAGGCTTTGCACAGCCTCAGTTTCTCTGTGGTTACCACCTTGGTCAACATATCTGCTGGATTCTCTGCCCCAAGTATCTTCTCCGGTAATAAAACACCATCTTCAAGCAAACCACGAATGAAGTGATACTTCAGTTGTATGTGCTTTATCCTTGCATGAAAGACATGATTCTTGGCAAGGTGAATTGCACTTTGACTGTCACAAAACAACACACTACTGCTTTGTTTCTTGCCCAACTCCTTCAGAAAATTTTTCAGCCATACCATCTCTTTGCTAGCTTCAGAGATAGCAACATACTCTGCTTCTGTTGTTGAGAGAGCAACAACCTTCTGAAGTTTTGAAACCCAACTCACTGCAGTGCCACCCAAGGTGTAAACATAGCCAGCGGTGCTTCTTCTGGTGTCCAGATCACCACCAAGATCTGAATCAACAAAGCCTTGTAAGTTAACATCACTTTTCCTAAAACAAAGTGACTTACCTGAGGTGTCTTTTAGGTATCTCAGAATCCACTTCACTGCCTCCCAGTATTGCTTACCTGGATCTGCCATGTACCTGCTCACAGCTCTTACTGCATGTGCAATATCGGGCTTTGTACACACCATTGCATACATCAAACTGCCCACAGCTGAAGCATATGGAACTCGAGCCATGCTTGCATGCTCTTCATCTGTCCTAGGTGCTTGGTCCTTTGAGAGCTTGAAGTGACTTGCCAAAGGAGTGCTAACTGGTTTTACATCTTGCATGTTGAATCTTCCCAACACCTTCTGGATGTAACTTTCTTGAGATAGCTTCACAGTGCCAGTTGTTCTATCCCTTACAATTCTCATCCCAAGAATTTGCTCTGCTGCTCCTAACTCCTTCATAGCAAATTCCTTTGATAATTGTATTTTCAGATTGTTAATCTCTGTCATACTTAATCATGCAATAAGCATATCATCCACGTACAACAGCAATATGATATAACAATTATCAAACTTCTTAAGATAACAACAATGGTCCATATTGCATCTAATGAAATCATTGCTACATATGAATCCATCAAATTTCTTGTACCACTGTCTGGGGGCTTGTTTCAGACCATACAAGCTTTTCTTGAGCTTGCACACAAGATTTTCTTTGACTGGGACTGAAAAACCTTCCGGTTGCAACATGTAGATGTCTTCCTCCAAGTCACCATGGAGAAAAGCTGTCTTCACATCTAGTTGCTCTAAATGTAAGTCCTCAGCAGCAACAATGCTCAACACCAATCTGATAGCGGTTAGTTTCACAACTGGAGAAAAGATCTCAGTGTAGTCAATACCTTCCTTCTGCTGGAAGCCGTTCACTACCAACCTTGCTTTGTACCTATTACTGCCATCAGGTTCATCTTTGACTCTGTAAATCCACTTGTTGTGCAATGCCTTCTTGTTCTTAGGGAGTTGAGTTAGCTCCCAAGTCTGATTCTTTTACAATGAGTTAATCTCATCTTTCATGGCTAACTCCCACTTAACAGAATCTGTAACATGCATTGCTTCATCATAACACTCTGGTTCACCTCCGTCAGTCAACAATAAGTAATGCAAAGATGGAGAATACCTCTGTGTGGGCCTAGGTATTCTTACAGATCTTCTCAGTTGTACTGGTGTGCTAGGTTGTGCTTCTGTTTCAGGTACATCATTATTGTACCCGGACAGTTTCCCCCGCAAAATACCCAGGAATAAGAGTTCGGGAATTTCCCCGAACACCTTCAAGGCACGGGCTACCCGGCCTCTCCAACAACCCAGTGGGCCCGACCAACGGCCCCAACCCGCTAGCCGAGGTATACGGCGGCACTAGCAATCAATCGGGACCACTCCCGACTCATAAGTTGCGGACTTTGCCCGCATTCTACACGACCACCAGGGGCATCCTAGGGACACTTCGACTACAAGCCACGCCACGTGGCATCCAGTGAAAAGGCCGGGGGCCTACTCTGATACACTTCTTTCAACCCTCCAAGGTCAAAGGGGGACCTAAATAGGTCAACCACAGGCTTTGGAGGCCCGCAGCACGTGCATACGGCTCACACACGTGTGTTCGGCATTTTTCCGAACACCTCGTAGGCGCACATGTTTTAACCCTTCTACACCAACCCACGGGCTATCTCGTGGTTCCGGTACACCAATTGGGTCCTACAACGACCCCCCTGCAAGCCGGGGCCACCCCCGACCCTCAGAGACGTGGCAACATGCCACTCGACTTTAGCTCTCGGGCCAACCCAAGGCTACTCTGTCAACCTGCCGTACAACGCGGCACGCAGCCCGAGGACGGGCACGCATGCCCAAGGTGTCTCCTCCCAGCCCCTATGGACTTCTACCCTCAGCCCTAGATCAATTCCAAGGCCCGTCGGTCACTTACACGGCTCGTTCGGCGATCCAATGTGTGTCGGGCATTCGCCCGAACACCTTGTGAGCGGCTACCACGACTCGAAGAACAAAGGCCCCCATGGGCCATTTCAATGTCCCGGAACCCCATATCCTTCAAAGGATATCCCCAGACGACGAAGGAAGACCCCCGGGGGCCATCCCTCGTGGTTGCGGCTCGCCCGGGGCCAGTTCGCCCCAGGGCATGGCCGCGCCCCCGGAGAGGGCGAACTCCCCGGGGGCCGCGCCCTCTCCTCAGCTCGGAGGCCCGACGGCACTCCCCAATCCCAGTTCGTGGAAATTCCTAACTGTCCAAGGTTTGTGCAAAGTTCGTTCGTCGTACCCGTGTGTGGAAGAATTCGCGAAGACGGAGCCCCGAGATTACGTTGAGTCACACACGTCAATCCCTCGATCTTCGCGCACAAGCATCCAGTCCACCAATCCAAGCCCGTATCCTTTGTCTTCTTGCGTTCAAACTGAGTCAAAGTGGGGCTAATATTACACAAAAATCTAATTTTATAGAGGTGGGACCACTCCCCCCTCTCTCTTCCAACCCGGTCCGCCTAAACCCCTCCTGGGGAGGGGTTTAGGCGGACCAGCCTAGGGGGCCAGGCTGGTCCGCCTAAACCCCCCCAGGCTGGTCCGCCTAAACCCCTTGGGTAATAAAAAAAAAGATTTTTTAAAATAAAAAAAAGCGGCCACTTTGGTCCGCCTAAACCCCCTAGGGAAGGGGGTTTAGGCAGACCAACCTGGACCCCCAGGCTGGTCCGCCTAAACCCCATCCAAATTAAAAAAAAAAAAATTTTCCCCTCCGAAGAGGGGTTTAGGCGGACCAACAGCTGGTCTGGTCCGCCTAAACCCCCCCTGGAGGAGGGGTTCCTAAACCCCCCCTGGAGGAGTGGTTTAGGCGGACCAGATCAGCCCCTTGGGCTGGTCCGCCTAAACCCCCTCCCCTCCACTCTGATACACACACAAAATCACACAAAAAATACAAATAAAATAAAATAAAAATACTATTTGGAGGGTTTACCCGGACCAAGTTGAACCCTCAACTTGGTCCGCCTAAACCCCACCCCCCACCCCTTCAACTTCCTATAAATTGCCCCCCTTACAAGCTCATGCATGAGAAAGGGATGCAAAAAAGGAAGCAACACAAGAACACACGAACAGACGAGTCCCTCGGCCTAATTGTCGCACCCTCGGACCTCCGAGGCCTTCGGCAAAGGTCGGGAACGTAAGAAGACAAGTGCGCGCGCGGTTGGCTTGCTAGTCGGCTCACACACGCCGAGGGTATGTCCCACGTACTCCCCTCACGCGGTGTTTAGCCGTCTCACACCAAGCCCACCTTCGCCGCATGTAAGATGACTACGCCAACGGCAAAGACACCCGCATCCCGGGTCCGCCCGTGTACGTTAGCTTACGACGGTGACGAAGGGCACTTCATAATGCCGGGACGGGCCCCGACACGGAACCGCGTGCCCACCGTTCACCTCCCAGTCGGCCGTTGGCCCCTCGGATTAACAAATCAAGTCTAGTCGGACCTCTGGCCCGAGAATCATAGTCCCGGGGCCGACCTCGACTCTCCGACATGACAGCACTCGCCGTCCGAGACCCGGACCCGACCGCTCACCTCGAGCCGCGTCCGACCTCCACCAGAAGCCAGTCCGTGTCCGCTCTGGTCACCAAGGCAGTCGGACTCACACCAACTCCTCTGTAAAGAGCCTCTGTAAAGCACGCGGATATCCGCTTCGTCACGCATTGACCCGGGGACCGACCCACGTGTCGGAATTGTCCCGCGACTTGCGCCCGTTGTACTTTGGCCCTCTAGGCCCATATGTAAAGCCCATGTGGCTCATCATGAAGCCAGTAAAATACAAGCGCCCGCATTCGGGCCCCCAGCTTCCTACCTACACCACTCGGCACCAGTGCCCGACACCCTAACCCCAGTAAACACACCCCTCAGTCTAACGCGCACCCATAGCTACTGAATGCCCCCAGCCCTCTACCCATGGCTTCAGACTTGTATACAGACTTTTCTTCAGCTCGGAACGAAGGTATTCGGATTCAATCCGATGTAAATAAACACCGGTTGCTTGCGGCCGGTGGGGAAAGACGTCCAGTACACGATTCCCGCAATCGCCTAACGCACTCGCACCCATGGAACCCCTTTTCTCCACGTGTCGTTCGATCGCCCGAGCCCACGTGCCGCGCCCTGGTGGCGCTTCCCCGGTCAACCCTTGGTTCCATGAGTGATTGTCGAGAAATCGACTGGCACGCCCGCACCCTGTCCGGTTAACCCTTATCCCGACATTTCCGTGCCATTTGACCCTTTTCGACTTTCCGTGAAAGGAGAGTGCCCGATACTGCCGTGAGAGGCATGCAACCGTGAGGAGGATACCCGAGATATATCAAACTCCCGTATTTTCCTTCCCCGCTGTATCCCTTCCTTCACCCCAGTTAATCGGCATAAAAACTCGCGCAACAGAAAGGATGGCACGCCCGGTGGGACGTCTCCCGCCTTCCTTCTTTTTGCTGAAGAAAAGTCTGTGCCAGCCCTGAAGCCCTGGTGCCCTTTCCCTGTCCTTGCAGGAGAGGCAGAGGAGGGCACTGTGCGCGCATTTTCCAGCAGCTTCTGGTCCGCGTTCTGATCGTCGGACCACGCCCGGCGACTGTCAGCAACTGTCGCCTCCGCAGCACTCAGCACTTCAACAACCATGGTGGCCGTCACCTACGGTCCCAACGTCATCGCCACCCATGCCCGGGTGGGCTACTTGGCGACGCCGATCGCTTTCGGCAGCTTCGCCCCTGTTATCGGATCACCCTACTTTTTGGGTGTGGTCCCCGTGGCAGCTCTTCAGCCGACTCCAGTTTCTCTGTTGGCTCCTGCGGCCGATGTGCCACGTGCACCTCTAGTCCCGGTGGCCCACCTGAGTACCAGATACCAGACCGCCACCACTGACCCCTGCAGGGCCCCCAGATCCATGCCGGTCCAGGTAAGCAGCAGCTCCCGAGGCCAGTCTCGTCCGATCTCCAACACCGGCCCCGTGCCCCGGACTTCGGTCGGCTTCCCAGCATCTTCCTCTGGGTTCCCAACCCCGAGCCGCAGCCAAGCCGGCACTCAACACGGGCTCCCTGCCTCGGGTCCACGGCTTCCCAGCATCCTCCTCGGGTTCCCAACCCCGAGCCCCGGTTAGGCCGACACCCAACACGGGCTCCCTGCCCCGGGTCCACGGCTCCTCAGCATCCGCATCGGGTTTCCGACCCCGAATCCTAGCAAAGTCGATTCTCGACACGGGCTCCCATCCCCGAGTCCGCGGCTCCCCGGCATTGCACCCGGGACCTCGGTCCCGAGCTCCAGTTGAATCGGCTCTCCCCGTAGGTCTCCTACCCAGGGGGCAAGGTTCCTCAGCACCCTCCTCGGGTCCCCCGACCCGAGCCCAGACTACACCGGCACCTACCGCGGGTCCTCGACCCAGGGAGGTCGGTACCTCAGCATCTCCGACAGTGCCGCTTTCCGGTGCAAGGGTGTCATCTCGAGCATCGGCGACACTCCTGTCAGCGCGGGCGAAGGCTTATACCCGAGTCGCCCAGCCATCGACTCCCGGCGCGGGTTACATATCCCGGGGGCCGATCCCAGCACTTCAGACTGACAGCTTCACGCTGCCGGTCGCTCCAGGCCGAATTTTCTCGGTCTACCATCTCGAGGCGGAGTCTTCCTCCACTCCTCAGAAGAAGCGTCGCCATGGCCGCAGAGGCAGACGGCCCGCTGCCGCGACCAGCAACTCCGGCAAGACGGTTCTTGTCGGCGACTTGCGGATCCGTCTCGACGTGGGTGAACCAAGGGTGAACCAATCATACCCTAGGAACGGACCGTTCCCACTATCCCCATCTCCAATCGTTTTGACCTACTGCGTCAAACACGAGAGGACGGGGCGAAGCTCAAAGGAGCGGGTTCCTCGGCAGCAGCCCGGGGGCACCCACCGCAGCCTGATACACGGCCTCCCAAGACAACTCGTCGGAAAAACGGCGACAAGGGAGACCAGTAATCTGACTTGAGGAGAATCTGGGTCACCCCAGAAGAAGCCCAAGCTATTCGAAGGGCGCATATCAGAAACCCCCTCCGGGCACTCAGACGCGACATCAGACGAGATGCGACTAGCCTCTTAGTAGCATCGTCTGACGACGCCCAGTCGTCTAATGTCCCCCGCGCGAGCAAGCGGAGGCAAAGGCGAGCCCGTTCCCGGGCCCTCCAGCAACCTGTCCCGGGTTCTCCTCCGACTGATATCAGGAGTGAGCCCCCTCTGCAACGCACCTCGGTCTTTGATAGACTAGGGACACCTGTCCGCCCCGCGTGACACACGCCCCGGAAACGGACAGCCCGGTTCATCAATGACGAGGTTCGAGTGTTCGCGTGCTACACCACCGGACACCAGCCAGACACCCAGTCTGATGACTTGAACCAGCCTCTGTCCCACTTCAGGAGGCCGCGCCATCAGGCTCCGCCGCCTCCTCCAACAGGTCACATCGGCATCTCTGCCGGACCGCAGGCGTCGGAACGTGTGGAAGAAGTCCCGGTGGACGACCGCGACCCTCCCATCAACGCAGAGCCGGTCAACAACGACCCTCCTGCGAACGAAGCTCAAGAGGTGACCCTCGACACTCTCATTAAGGAGAACCAGCATCTGAAGGCCCTCCTGCAGGACCTCCTCCAGGAACGAGACCTTCATCCTCAGCAACCTGTTAGGCCCCAGGCGGAGGCACCGGTACCCCCGGCGGCCCGCGATGCTGCCAACACCTCAGCGGCGATTGCCCGAACCCCGTTGGCAACTGGGTTTGGCACGCCTCCTGTCGAGGCCCAGCCACGAGCCTCCAACACGCCAATGTCGAAAAATCTCCTGGCACAACGCCAGATGATCGAACGCATCATCGAGACAAAGCTCGCCCAGTATGGTGAAGGGGCTGTCACAGTAGATCTCTACAGTGTGTACCCTACCCGTTTCACCACCAGCTGAAAAAGCTTCCCCCAGAGTACTCTAAGCCCCCGAAGCTGCAAAAGTTCGACGGGCAGGGGTCGCCACATGAACACTTGGCCTACTATGTTACGGCCATGGGCGAGTTAGCGTTGGACGAATCATATCTCCTCCGCTACTTCGCCACTTCACTCACGGGAACGGCCTTCCAATGGTATTCCCGCCTGAAGCCTAACTCAGTGATGTTCTTCGCCGATAACCCGAGCTATACTGCACCCAATGGTAAGCAAGCGCGAGAACGTCAGCCTGGTAAGGAGGTGAATATTATAGAATTCACCCCTGCCGCCAAGGCCAGTAAGGGGGCCGAATCCAGTGGCTCTGACAAAAAGCCAGCAAATAAGCCAGCCGCTCCCTCCTTCTCGGAGCGCATGAAGACACCCTTCTCCTTCAAGAAGGAACATACGAAGATGCTCTTCGACCTCTGTATGGCCCAGAAAATCGTTGAGCTGCCAGAAATTCGCAAGCCGATTGAGGCCCTGAAGACCGACGATCCCAGTTATTGCCTGTACCATCGCATGCTGGGTCACTCAATTGAAGATTGCTACGTCTTCAAAACTCAGGCGCAAAAGCTGATCCGAGACGGCCTTGTCAAAATGAAGAGCGGCCTCGTCGATCCTCCGCAACCGCATATGTGGGCCAGGCCAGCTAAGGCAGCACGCGTGGCTCACCCCTTAGCCAATGTCATCCACATGATGGCCGCATTTTCTCTTTCTGACGACGAGTCAGAGGAGCCCAGCCCTAATCGAAGGGAACGTTCGATCTGGTATCCAGGGTGGAGGCCCTGGCACGATCAGAGACCTCTCTCCTTCCCCAGGGAGAGAACTCGACGACTCTTCGATACCCTTGTCGAGAACGGGCAAATCATGCCTCGCGACTCGCCGGCCGACTACACCCATTGGGACCGTAGTCACCCCCAATACTGCCCCTTCCACGCCAGAATCTGCCACTTGATCGAGTCCTGTGAGGAAGTTCAACACCTCATCCAGGAACAGATCCAGTGGGAGCAGATCAACGCGGAGGGGAACTCTATGTCACTTGTCAGGCTTCGGCAAGCTATCGAAGAGACCCTGAACACTGCCGGGAGTGCGCCAGAGCGACCAGACTCTCCTCAAGAAAATGGGCACGGGCTGCCTTATCAGCATCCTCCAGAATGGCTCGAGTTCCGGACTGACAACCGAGAGGTGCTCGAGCGATTGCGGAGGTGTAGGGAGCAGGATGCCAGTCAAGAGACGGAGCCGACCAACTTCTCGGCCAACGTCATCCATCCTCTTGCTCCTCCGGCCCCTTCGGGCTCCCAGACATCAGCACCTAGCCAGCCAACCCCAGCCACTTCGGCCACGCGGTGGCGGTCCTGGCGGGAGCTGAAGTCTCTCCCTTTCCCTGAAGAAGACACTGCCAGGCTCCTCCGGGTCCTTCTCGACCGAGAGGACGTTTCTCCCGTCCTATCTCCGCCTCCAGCAGCCGTAGGTAGGAAGGGAAAGCAAAAGCAGGGTGAGGCGCCGCCTCAGCCTCGTCGCATCTCCTCAGCAGATGGGCCGTTGGGTCCCCTCCACCTACCTGTTGACACAATCCGCAGTACAAAGAAGACATCTTCGGAGTCTTCAGCGGCTTCAATTCAAGAGGCGGGCCCACCGCCACAAGGCTCAGCCGGTCCGTAGAGTCGGGACAACCATGCAGAGCAATAATCTCTCGCGACGCCGTCAGTCGTCGCCAGACCCAGCCCTCAGCATGATCACAAAGGCAAGGCTAAGGAGCAGGACAACCAGCATGTCTCTCGCCCCGCTCCTCAACAAAAGCTGTCGTCACCGCGGCTAAGGCATCAAACCGCGAACACGTCTTTGGACGCCAGCACCAGCCTACCGGCTCCTCGTAGGCTCCAGTCGCCACCGCGGCTAAGGCATCAAACTGCGCACACGTCTTCGGACGCCAGCACCAGCCTACCGACTCCTCGTAGGCCCCAGTCACCACCGCGGCTAAGGCATCAAACCGCGCACACGTCTTCAGACGCCAACACCAGCCTACCGACTCCCCGTAGGCTCCTGTCGCCACTGCGGGTAAGGCATCAAACCGCGCATACGTCTTCGGACGCTAGTCCCAGTATCCCGGCATACCAGGAATTGCCGCTCGAGGTAATCGAGCAGGCGATCAATGCCACCTTCCAGATACAACAAGCGGAAGACGCTTGGATCGAAATCCGGGCGAAGAAGAGTCATCGACCTCGCCCAGCTAAGGCACCAGCTCGGAGATATCCTCATGAGGATTTATCAACTCCGGCTCCAGCACCTCTCCCTCCTACTCCCTTGGAGACTGCTATTGCCAAGAGGCAAGAGAAAAATAGGAGGAAGAATCTCAGAAGGCGGCTCAAGAAACAAGCTGAACAAGCCGCTAGCCTGCAATCTCCAACTGAGCCAACGCCTCTCCAAAGGCTCCAGCAGCTCATTGATGACCTAGAGCAATACGTTCCTCCTCGTCCTACCGGGGCTCTCCCACTCGACAGCTACATCCCGTGGGAAGAAATGCAGAAACGAGCCCGCCTCAGAAATTGAGTCCAAGAGATGATCCAAAAGCTCAAGGACGGCGAAAGACTCGTGATCCCTGATGAGCTCTCCTTGTGCTATAAAGACGAGGAGATCACCACAGAGCAGCTGGAAGAAATGCTTCGGCGCTGCACTTGCAACATGGTGGCCATTCCACCTCCTGACAATATTAATGCTTCTTGGCGAGGCGAGCCAGTAGCCTCCCGGACAAGGCAAAGAACCATTGCCCCTCTTGGGCTACAGCCAGCTCCAGAACACACCGGTCGTGGCCGAGGTCGTGGCCGGGGACGTGGCAGAGGCCATGGAAGAATCCCCGAGCTACCCATCTCTCCATTCACCTTCGACCCGGAGCGAATTATCCTCTTTCGAGGCGAGGAACCGGCTCCTATTCCGAAAGTATAAATTTGGAAAGGACCCGGTATCTTCGATCCTTCCGACGTTGGAGAGGCTACTGCCAACCTCCCAGCCCCTACACCAGTACCAGCTTCGGCGACGGAGCAAGCGGGACCGTCCGGCAAGGACGAGCCAGCCCGCCAGTCACCCCCAGAAGAGCCGTCATTGGCTGCCCTGTTTCAGGAGTCCGCTGGCGATCAAAATCAGTCTGATCCCGGTGGTAAGGGCAAGGCAGTGCAACTCCCCGACGGGGAACAGCACGGCAGCTCGTAGAAGGTTCAACCTGACATACTACCCTCTCTGGAGGATGCTCGAGCCCGAGCTGACCGAAAGGTCCTCCACCAGATGAAGCGCTTCCCTACCAGTATTTCAATTTGGGAAGCTATCGCTTGGAGTAAGGACCTAAGAGAAACCCTTATCAAAATACTCCATGAGCCGAAAGTCTATGAAGCACATGCCGCGGAAATGAAGGCGGTCGCCTATGGAGCCTTCTCAGCCGCCATCTCCTTCACGGAGAAAGACATGCTGCTTTCCCCTCCGTGCCACAACCGTCCTCTCTACATGAAGGGGAAGATCAACGGGCATGATGTAAACCGAATCCTGGTGGACGCTGGTGCCGCTGTCAACATCATGCCACTCAAAACATTCAAGTCTCTATATCTGACCCCATACCTCCAAAAGGTCCAGGCGGTCAAGATATCCGGCTTTAACCAGAACACCGAGGACGTCCTCGGCCGGGTGGATGTCGACCTGGTGCTTGATGATTTCACCTCCAAGGCGACATTCTACATCATCGACTCCAATACATCTTATAAGATGTTGCTGGGCAGACCCTGGCTCCATGAAAATTGGGTCGTCCCGTCGACTCTCCACCAATGCATCAAGTATGCCAAGGACGGAGAGCAACATAAGGTCTTCGCATACCTGACGCCGTTCACACCGGCAAAATGCAACCTGGCCGACGCTGCGCTCTACTTCAAGGGGATTAGTCCGTACCCCGTGATTAAGACCAAAAGCAACGGTTGGCTCTCTGAGGAAGACGATGATGATCTTTTCTCTGTTGACGAGGAAAAGGCCAAGCTTCACCGGCTGCGCCTTGGCTCCAAGTCAACCCCAGATCGCCCCGAAAAGTGCCAGATCGACTCAAGGCTAATCTTATTAGCCGAGCTATCGGCAAGAGTATATGCTTGCCACCAGACTGCATCCAGCTTCCATGTGCATCCGAGGAGCACAGCGTCGAGTCGCTGACGACATTCATTGTCACCTTCAAGCGACAACGTCAAAATAAGAAGAAGGCTAATAGGGACAAACCCATCGTCTTCTATAAGGGAGACATGGTCCCCCAAGCCCCGCCGGATGACGACTTCGGCTGGTCCAGGCGAGCCGATGATACCCCTGAAGCAGTTCAGGTGTGGAGCGAGCTGTCGCCGCATATTCAAGAAATGTGTTTGAAGCAACACATTCCCCTGTGGCAAACGTCTGCCAAACAAAGATACTTCCGTCGACTGTGGGACCCTTCCCAGGTCCGGGGGCAACCCCCGTCCTTCTACAAGGACACCAGGGGACTTGGCTACGACCAAGACCCGGACTTTCATGTCCACTATGCAGTCAACCTCGTAGGCTTGGCGCAACCAGCCGACGACGGAGCTAGAGTCGAAGCCAAATTCGACAGCTCCGAGGATGAGGAAGAGGAAATTCTGATCCCGATCCCCGTCAAAGCCGGCACCCCAGCTCAAGCCGTCGAGGGACCTTCCTCGCCTCCCTACCAAAACAAAGGGGGAGAAGAAGCTCCTCCGGCCTCTCAGCCAATCGAAGGACCCAGTTCAACAAACCCTCCGAGGGAGGGGATATCTCCGGTCCGAGCAGCGAAGGACTGTCAACTTCGCCAGGCAACCCCGTGGAGATCTCAGCAGCCCCGGTTGAGAACTGCCGGCCGGGAGCCGGCAGCCCAGGTCAATCCCTAGTGAATCCCAGCGACAGCCACTCTCCAGTCCCATCGGCGTCGACCAGTGGCTTCGAGAATCAAGAAATACATGAAGCCGACACCGATGATGAGGATTTCATCGACTTCCAACCTGCTCCTCCCGAGCTGGAGGACGACGGCCAGGCGACCGTCGACGATCTCATTGAAATCAACTTGGGCGAAGAAGAAGCCCCTCAGCCTACATTCGTCAGCGCTCTCCTTACCGAGGCAGAGAAGCAAGACTTGCAACTCCTGCTTGAATACAAAGACTGCTTCGCCTGGACATACAAGGAGATGCCAGGGCTAGACCCCTCCGTAGCGGAGCACGACCTAGCCATTTCTCCCTCAGTCGCTCCGGTCAAGCAACCACAGCGGCGCATGCGCCATGAGCTGGAGCTCCAGGTTTCGGCCGAAGTCCATAAAATGGCGGAGGTCGACTTCATCGAGCCGTGCATCTACCCGATTTGGCTCGCCAACATAGTTCCAGTCAAGAAGAAGAATGGTCAAGTCCGCATCTGCGTCGACTTCCGGGACCTCAACAAGGCCTGTCCGAAGGACGACTTCCAAGTCCCAATCACAGAAACAATGGTTGACATGACCACCGGTCATGAAGCCTTGTCTTTCATGGACGGGTCGTCCGGCTACAATCAAATCTGGATGTCCCTTAAAGACGAACCACACAGCTTTTAGATCCCCTAAGGGGATTTTCAACTACAAGCGCATGCCCTTCGGTCTGAAGAATGCCGGTGCTACTTACCAAAGGGCCATGACTAAAATATTCGACGAGATGCTGCACAACACCGTCGAATGCTATGTCGACGACCTCATCGTCAAGACTAAAAGGCGAGGAGACCATTTGCGCGACCTTCGCCAAGTCTTCGAGCGTCTCCGACAATATGGGCTCAAGATGAACCCCATGAAATGCGCCTTCAGCGTATCCAACGGCAAATTTCTCGGCTTCGTCGTCAGGTACCGAGGAATCGAGGTGGATCCCAGCAAAATCAAAGCCATCCGGGAGCTTCCACCACCCAGCAACATCACAGAGCTCAGGTCCTTCCAAGGGAGGCTAACCTACATTCGGAGGTTTATTTCTAACCTCTCCGGTCGATGCGCGCCTTTCAGCAAGCTGATGAAGAAAGACGCCCCGTTTACATGGGACTCAGAATGCCAGGCGACTTTCAAGCAAATCAAGGAGTACCTCCTTACTCCCCCAGTCCTGGGGGCACCAATCAAGGGTAAACCCATCATTCTTTATATTGCCGCCATGGACGCTTCGCTAGGAGCTCTGTTGGCACAAATCAATGAAGAAGGTAAAGAGCAACCCCTCTATTACCTCAGCCGGAAGTTAATCGGCGCCGAGTACCGCTACTCCCCTATGGAAAAAGTCTGCTTGGCATTAGTGTTCGCAGTTAAGAAGTTGCGGCATTACCTCCTGTCCCATCAAGTCGAGCTTATATCCAAGCACGACCCCCTGAAGTATCTCCTTCGGCGACCTGTCCTCTCAGGCAGACTGGGAAGGTGGGCTCTCCTGTTGATGGAGTACGACATTACTTATGTCCCCAGAAAAGCAATCAAGGGATAAGGTATGGCTGAATTCTTGGCAGCCCATTCAGTGCCAGATGACTCACCCTTCAACTCGGAGCTCCCGGGCGAGGAGTCCCTTGCTACTCAATCGCAACAACTGGTTGAACAGAGCGGAGATGTCTTGCATTACTAGCAGCAAAGCGCTCTCACAACCACTGTTGCTCAATCACAACAACCAGTTGAACAGAGCGGAGATGTCTTGCATTATTGGCAGTCGAGCGCTCTCACAACCAGCATGTCTTGCTGGGAGCTCTACTTCGACGGTGCTTCCCGAGGGATCACCAGGAGCAACCAGGATCCAGCTACCACAGCAGGTGCCGGCATTATTTTTCTGACTCCTCAGGGTGGAGTTTTGTACAACTCCTGTGCCCTCATGAAGTCCCTGACAAACAATGAAGCTGAGTATGAAGCTCTACTCATTGGGCTCCAGATGGCTCTCCATATGGGCATTAAATGCCTCAAAGTCTACGGGGACTCCCAGCTGATAGTCCGACAGGTCCTCGGCATCTATGACGTGCGGAAGCCAGAGTTGGTTCCGTACCATACCGCTGTCACCAGATTAACTCGGAAGTTCTATTTCTTTGAAATAGATCACATTCCCAGAAGCAGCAACGCTCAGGCGGATGCCTTAGCAAAATTGGCCGCGGCCATCGAGCTCCCGCCCGAGGGCGAGGTCGACATCGTCATCAAACATAGAAGGCTGATGCCGACTTCACTCGAAGGCAACGCCGGTCTCACCATTTACGAGGTCCACGACCTTGACCAGAGTGCGCCTCCAGAAAAGGATGATTGGCGTGCGCCCATCATCAAATTCAAGAAAGGGTGGCTCCCTCCTGACCGAGCTCAAAGGGTCCAGCTACTCCGTCGAGCAACCTCTTACGCGTTGATCGGCGACTCCCTGTATCGGCTCGTCCACGAGAAGGACAAGTCAATTCTCCTAAGATGCGTCTCTCTTGCGGTGGCTCGAGCCGTCATGCAGGAAGTCCACTCCGGGTTGTGCGGCGAACACCAGGCAGGAGACCGAATGAAGCACAACATCAAGCTCAAAGGCTTCTACTGGCCAACCATGTACGTGGACTGCATCCAGTATGCCCGTACATGCCATCAATGCCAAGCCTTTGGCCCAGTACCCAGAAGACCTCCCAATCCACTACGTCCTACAGCCCCCACCTGGCCATTCGCTGAGTGGGGCATGGACATTGCGGGGCCTTTCCCGCCATCTTCCAAGGGCCATAAATACATCTTGGCCGCCACCGATTATTTCTCTCGCTGGGCGGAGGCTCTCCCTTTGCGAGAGGTCACCGGCGAGGTGGTTGCCAGATTCGTCCGGCATAACATCATATACCGATTCGGTACTCCCAGTCGCATAGTGTCTGACAACGAGACACCATTCAAGAATAAGGCCGTATACCAGTTAGCGGCCAAATTCCACATCGACTGGAGAACCTCTTCGGTCTACAACCCCCAGGCTAATGGTTTGGCGGAAGCCTTCAACAAAACCCTTTGCAAGCTCCTGGCTAAGATGGTTAGCCACCGGAAACGCGATTGGGGTGAGAAGGTCTTCGAAGTATTATGGGCCTATCGGACGGTCTACAAAACCCCCACGGGGTGCTCGCCGTTCTCCCTTGCTTACGGGACAGAAGCAGTTGTCCCCATCGAAGTCCAGTTAGCCTCTTATCGTGTGGCAATCCACACCGACCTTGCCGGTCCTGATGAGAGTGAGTACCAGAGAAGGCTAGAAGAGCTTGCCGATCTCGAAGGGAAGCGACTCGAAGCCTACAAGCACCTGCAAGTGTACCAGGCCCGCATGGCCCGGGCCTATGATAAGCTCGTCAAGCAGCGAGCTTTTAAACAAGGCGACCTTGTCATGATCAAGGAAAAGGAAGTCATGGCAGGGCGCTCCAGTGGAAAACTCCAGCCGAACTGGCGAGGTCCATACATCATCCAGAATGTCTATGAGGGTGGGGCCTACACAGTTGTCGACCACAAAGGTCATAGAGCGTTCTCGCCTCTCAACGGCAAACATATGAAGCTATACTATGCACCAGAGCACGAGTTCGCGCGCCAGCCAGACTAAGGCGCACGTCCCAGCTGCTACCAATAAGACCGGCCCTTCCCTGTGGAGGATCTAACCGGCCAATCCTCCCAGTCTGCAATTCCCAGTCAACCAGCCAGCTTAGCTCCTCGGAACCGCCGCCAGGCATCCGCGGGGACTAATCTCTTGCCCTCATTCCCGTCACCACGAGAGCACGGGCACTTCTACACCAGTACCAGTCTAGCCGTCAGGCTCCCAGGTAAGTAAAAAAAAAGAAAGAAAAAAATAACAAACAAAAATGGGGTTAAAAATAGAGATGTCCCGGCAGACCCAGACATCCTCACCATAAAGGGGTGACTGGGGGTAAAAAGGCCAACAACCCAACTGAGGTGAAAACCCGAAAAGGCACCTCAGGTAAAATCGGGAAACCCCTCGATGTGAAAACCTGCAAGGGCGCGTCGGAAAAAGCTAAAGGGGGTCGGCTCTAGCGAAAACCCGAAAGGGCAGTAGAGCCGATAACGAGAAAATCTTCTTCTCCCTACCAATCAGAACGGTCTTCCGCCCATTCCTTGGTGGACCGTTAGCCTCATTCAGAGCCAGTCTCTGATCCATTTACGCTGCTACGGCGCAAACCCTCCAATCCCCAGTTGGCCTTGTATTACTTCCACCCAGTTTGGCCAACCTTTGGCCCTTGCTTCGGCAACACAGATCAACCAGTTCTTGTGACAATCAATCTCTCTGTCGCCATTCCAGTAGACTTCTATCCCAGCACGTTCCCAGACATTTATCATTCTACGCCCCTACATCCTACATCCTACATCCTTTACAAATCCAGAGCTTTCAAGTTCATTATAATCCCAGTTCTCTCCTACAATCCCTGATCCACCGGCCATAACTCCGGCCATACCTTGCCACGGCAAAATGGTCCTTCGCCACCATGGCATGAGGATTTCTAAGAACCCTTATTGATGGCGGAATAATATCCGACCACCCACACCTTCCAGTTTCAGGTTACGTCCCCTGACAGCAACACGCTACGGACGGCAGTCTCAAAACAAAAAAAAATGGGGTTAAAAATAGAGATACCCCGGCGGCCTCGGTTAATTCCTTTTACAGGATTACTGAGGGAAAAAATTGCCACCAACCCAGCTGAGGTGAAAACCCGAAAGGGCGCCTCAGGCAAAATCGGGTAACCCCTCGGTGTGAAAACCCGCAAGGGCGCACCGGAAAAAGCAAAAGGGGGCCAGCTCTGGCGAAAACCCGCAAGGGCGGTAGGGCTGGTAAAGAAGAAAAAGAAACTCTCTCCCTCTCCGCTCTCCACTAATGAAAGCCGTCAACCGCGATACCTCGCTGACGGCGACCTTCACATCATTCCACTACAATGATGGCCACAACACCCCTGAGGGTCGGTCATCTCCTGTGCCAGTCTCCAGTTCCAGTTTCGGCTACAACGCCTTTACAGGCCAGCTGCCAGCCTCCAGTCCCAGCACTTCGGCTACAACGCCTTCGCAGGCCAGCCGCCAGCTTTCAACTCCAGTCTTCGGTTACAACGCCTTCACAAGCTAGCCGCCAGCTCCCAATCCCAGTTCCGGCTACAACGCCTTCACAGGCTAGCCGCCAGCTCCCAGTTCTAGTTCCGGCTACAAAGCCTTCACGCCTTCACAGGCTAGCCGCCAGCTCCCAGTTCTAGTTCTGGCTACAACGCCTTCACAGGCTAGCCGCCAGCTCCCAACCCCAGTTCCGGCTACAACGCCTTCGCGAGCCAGCTGCCAGCTTTCAACTCCCGTCTTCGGCTACAACGCCTTCACAGGCTAGCCGCCAGCTCCCAGCTCCAGTTCCGGCTACAACGCCTTCACAGGCCAGCCACCCAGCTTCCAGTTCCAGTTCCGGCTGCAACGCCTTCACAGGCTAGCCGCCAGCTCCTAGTTCCAGTTCCGGCTACAACGCCTTCACAGGCTAGCCGCCAGCTCCCAACCCCACTTCCGGCTACAACGCCTTCGCGGGCCAGCCGCCAGCTTTCAACTCCAGTCTTCGGCTACAACGCCTTCACAGGCTAGCCGCCAGTTCACAGGTGCTGCCGAATTTTTGTCAAGAACAATAATACATTAAAAGACAAAAGAAAGCAACAAACAAATGAAACGATAATGAAGCGTCTCTACTGAAACAATGAAGGACCGTGAGAGACACGAAGAATTAAACATAACCACTGCTATGACGGACTGTCGAACGGATTATGAACATATAAATGGAAGAAAGTCAATTAAAGCCCTTACATGCATTTCAGAAATGAAAGAAACCACTTCTCATGCATACAATTACAACATTGCATTTCATGCATGCTTGAGCTCATGTGCGATTGTGTGCCATCTCTAAATAAAACCTCCCCCATGCATTAAACGTGAATTGGAACTCCGACCATTCCATCGAGCGAATGAACGAACAAAAAGCGAAAAGAAGATAAGGTCGGGGCTGCTCGGTGGTCCGGTCGACCAAACTCCATGGTTCGGTCGACCGATCACCGACCAGGTCAACGCACTGCATGGGTGCGTCGACCTGTTCCCAGGGACTTTTATCCCTGGGAGTTTCGGTCGACCGACCAGCATGGTTTGGTCGACCGACCTCCCTGTTTTCAACAAAAAAGAAGAAACAAAACATGCGGCAAAAGGAGAAACGAAATATCAGACAAATAATAGAAACAAATAACAATAATAAGAGAGAAAGAGGCTGTAATAATGCGTTTAAAGGATGATAAAGAGCACGAATGGAGTAAAATTCACACTTCAGCGAAACTAAAGCTAACTAGATAAAATGTCGAATACGTTAGCCTCATGGACCCTTTCGGCGATCTCCTCTTCCCGGACCTTGTTTAAAGGGGAAACTAAAGCTGCCCTGTGGCGTGAGTGTGGATCTCAGGGATTCCTCCCATCATGGCCACATTCACGTGCCGTTCCGGGCCGATAATTTATTGGAGCGAGTTCACCTGTGTAAGAGATTGATTCCCATCCTTCGGGAAATTGAGCTTTAAGCATGCCATATGCATGGCGTACATTGGCACATACCATGTGCATGTTCCATGTGTTCTTTTTGAGCTGGGCTACTGCCCGAACATGAAAAGGCCGATACACGGCCGATAGCAAACTAACTGTTCCCATTGATTTAATAGATGAATGGATATCCATACCAATTTAAATTTCCACTGTTGTTTGCTTGCTCATAGCATCAATACAATTTTCTAGGCCGTTGGGCCCTTATTCCTGGTGATTAATCAAGGGTGTTCTCCCCTCCGGAGAGATGTAATTAACGTCGTGACCTTTATGGCACGACGGGTTTTGGTCCCGACATGAACCACAAAATCGTCTGATCAGTCAGATGGCACGCACCAAGGGCTTCCACGAAGCCCGAACAAATTGTCACTTTGTGACTGGCACGCCCACGCACTCAACAAACAAATAAACACACATCATAAACCCAACAAACGAATAAACGAATAGACGTGTCGAAAAGTGCGTCCACACCTGCCTAATCGCCAAGGCGAGATTTGCTGAGGTGAGGCAAACTATTGGCACCTCGCCTCGCCTCATCCCCTAGGCGAGCGCCTCAAGCTCCATTGATAACATAGCTTACATCTATTTGAGGACATCAGAAAGATGGGGTGTTGCCTTGCAATTGCACCTATTAAGATCAACCAACGATTAATCAACACAGATGGAGAGATTCTTTCTAATCTTGAAAAGGGCTGGTATCGAGGGTTAGTTGGCCACCTCTTGTACTTGACACTCACTTGGCCTGACATCACCTATGTTATGAGTGTTGCCAGCCAGTTTATGCATGCTCCTCAGGCACCCGGTCTTCAAGCTGTGGACAGAATTCTGCACTACCTCAAAACTTGTCCTGGCAATTGTCCATTGTTCACTAAGTCTGCTTCTCTTGCCCTTGAAGGGTTCACCGATGCTGATTGGGCTGGTTCTAAGTAGGATCATTGTTCTACTTGTGGTTAATATGTTTCTTAGGCAGAACCATGTCACTTGGCGCAATAAGAAGCAAACCGTGTGTACCCGGTCTAACGCTGAAGCTGAATACCATGCCATGGCATATGGTTTAGCTAAGCTTCTATGGTTGAAACTTTGCTCCAGGATATTGGTCTATTATTGACCTTCCCCTGAAGTTGTACTGTGATAACAAGGTTGCCATCAACATTACCAATAACCCTGTGCAATATGACCACACCAAACGCATTGAAATTGATTGGCATTTCATTCAGGAGTGGCTTGATTCTGGGGAACTCCGTCTTCCATATGTTCATTTCGTTGATCAGGTTGCCTATGTGTTCACGAAAGGCCTGTTCAAAGGAGGTTACTTTCTATTTTGGGCATGCTGTGCATGTGAGATATCTATGGCTCTATGCTCAGCTTGAGGGGGAGTGTAGTGGATAAACCAATTCAGGCCTCTTGGGGTGCTGGTTCATTACCGGACCCGATCACATGGATCCAATAACTTAATTTATTTTCTATTCAATCCATAAATACCCCTTCAGGTCTCTTTTAGGTAATTTATTACTTATATCTTTGACCTAATAAAACATAGAGAAGTGGGGCAGGACCCGTTACGGCTGACTGCTCCTCTCTCCTTTTGCCATCTCTTTCTTCTTCTTCCTCTCTTCCCTTCTCTTCTCCTTCTCTTCCCCTAGAACACAACATGATGTAAAACCTAAAATCTACACACTCATCTTTGCTTTTGCTGAAATCAAGTGGCAAATAATCCCAAAACAAAAGAGAAAAGAGAAATTTCATTAAATGCAAATCAAACTACTATGTCACTGACTAGCAAATGCACTTACAACTCATTGCAATCTGTCATTTACCAATCTCAATAACCCCAGACCATGGTAATGACAGTCAGAGTTGACATTAAATAATTTGGCAAGTAGCATCTTTTACATACCAGGAAGCCTACAGATTGTCTAACGTGTCTAAGCTCATCCCAAGAGGATCCTGCATACTGGAAATTGTGAAATTGTCAGACACAGCCCAAAGCTATACTTTATCTTCAAAGCAAGTCTATTCAGGTTAATCACCTTTTTTGCTTTTGCACACCAGAGCTCTAGATCTGCTAATCCAGCTTTCACATATTCACCATTGCTGAATGAGCAACACTCACGACGCAGCAGAAGGCTATAGCAATGAAGATAGCACAGTAAGTGTAACTGCTAAGTCTGCTATACAAATAACAAAAGGAAAAGAAACCTGAAGGATTGCTAACCTGTTGAAGAGTTGGACATTCATGAATGAGAAAATCTGAGTAAACATCTTCTGTATGAGCATTGAAGGCACCTGAAGCACATATCAGGTCACCAAACATACGCTTAAATCTTACGTAAGATCAACTTGTTTATTATGTTACAGAATTCTTACAAAATTCTCTTGCAAAATCTTGAGAAAGGTATCAAGATTCTCAATAATGCTCTGCCAATGACTGCATGAATTTTGATTAGCAGATGACCGGCCAGATCCTCTGAGCAAACTACCTCTACTTGTTCTTGGCGCCTGAGATTTCAAGATAAAATAACTTGATGGGAAATGTTTCCTTGATTCCAAGCGCAGAAGAATAATTAACAGAAAAAAGACACACACAAGAATTTTTGAATAGATTAAATGTGATCCTAAAAAGGCAGGGCGGTAGCTTCCACATTACCTGGATACATAATGAAAGTAAAGATGTCAAGTCCTCCTTCAGATTATCACGAATTATTCCATAGATCTTCTCCACATAAGCAGTCAGCTGCTGCTTGAAAAGCAAGGCAGGGTATTTGGCTTCAACTTGGCGAATCACAACTAAGCAGTCTACTGCCAGAGCCGCAGAAGATGAAGATCGGAAACTCTGATATGATGTGTGACATTTATTTGTAAGAAAACGGGGAGCTTCAGTATTGTGTCAATAACATTCTGACTAACATCCTAATTTGATAAATGCTATCAATAATATATGCATAATGTTCTTAGCTGTCACTGTCAGACATACTTGAGCCATCCTTCCAAACAATGATGCTGCTGGGGGAGGCTTTCTGCGTGGAACTGTGCCTGCGGGTTTAAGACTCCGTAGTAGAAAGAACAACAAAGTGGAAGTGTTTGAAAGCCAGTATGCTAAATGTTCATTGCTATCTTGATTCTGCATCATATGTAATCCTTATTAGAAGCAATATCTGACGTATAAGACGATGGAAACAAGCACCTTGAACACACAGAAGAAAAGCTAAATATGAAAAAGAAGTTTTGCAATAAACCGTAAAGCTATACTCAGTAATCAAAAGAACAAAAGAACACCCACAAACAGAGAAAAACATGTCAAGCGCATCTTAGTTGAGATGGAGTCGTTGCCACATCAGGAACCATGGAATCGGTACCTCAAGATTTTTTCTAGAACAGTGAGCATCAACAAGCATCAGAGTCGGACATCCATTATTATGGTCAGACTCCCCCGGTCCCCCCCCCTCACTACATAAAGTAATTTTAAGATCATGTCAAAATAAAAGGAAAAAATAGAGTAAAGCACTTTCATAGTTAACTAAAGATTAAAGATGCATCTGATCTCAGTTAATTAAACTCCCAGCAGTCAAATCTCAAAAACATCACTGATGAAATTTAGATGAACAGGAAGAAAGAAGACAGGAGGAGGAGGAGAGGAGCATTGTGCAGGAAGGGGGCCTGCAGCTTCAAGAAGAACGGCCGCAGGCCTCCGTCTTCTTATTTTTAGGTTTTCTAAATAAAAGAAGTTTAGAGGATAGAAATGCCCGTGACTTTAGCAAAAAAGACAAAAGTAACCAGATCTAATACAATGAGAACAATAAAACAGAACTAAATAGGGGAAGACTGCCCCTGACTGTAGCGCTACTTTCTACATTCATCAATCAATACATAAATAGATATATGCATTCAAGGAAGTGATTATGGCCCCATTGCTTATCTGTGGCAATGCCACTTGCAAATTCCTTGTATCACCAATTCACTCTAGTAGCTTGCTTTTTTCTTCAAAGGCAACAACAAATTAACATTTTCTTCACAGAAGAAAGTAGGAGGTGTAGAAAATCTGAGGATCGAGAGAGACATGAGAGAATGAGAGTGGTGCGAACAGTTTTGGCCCTTTTGGGGGGAAGAGACGACTTGAACAGCAGCCGATCCCATTGTACACCATGTATATATGTAGGTGTTGAACATGGAAAATTTTTAAAGAATGTTCATTTGTTGAACATCAATGCATATTTGTTAGCTATTTAAATAGCATGCACATTTTTAATTCCGCGAATTTAGTTTATCAGACGATTTAGGATTCGAGTACGAGACATTTCCCCACCGACCGCAATCGGTGTTTATTTACATCAGCATAAAGTCTGAATACCCTTGATTAACTGTCAAAGAATACCTTTAACCTCTATAATATCCGTTGTGATATTATGGGTTTTGTCTAACGGATATGATCTTTGATGATCATTCATTAGAAACATACTCTTGCAGGAAACACGAAAGACTTTCTTCCCTTGAATATATGGAATTTGGATTACAATTAGTCTTTTGAAACCTTTATATTTGGCCCCTGTAGCGGACCTAGGGTCACGGGATTAGTCCCACATCGGATGTTGAGAAAGCAACCGAGTGCTTATAAAGAAGGTCTTCACCTCTTAACCCAAGAGGGCCCTTTTACAAGGACAAAACCCTATCCGCCCTCCGGCGTGACGGGACAATACCTCTTGGGGGCACCAAAAAGGTTCATCTCGCATCTACAAAGTGGCGCCGTCTGTGGGAACCCTGAGCTCTCGCGCACTCGCTTGCCTTCTCAAGGGGGGGCTTGTGTAGCGGACCTAGGGTCACGGGATTAGTCCCACATCGGATGTTGAGAAAGCAACCGAGTGCTTATAAAGAAGGTCTTCACCTCTTAACCCAAGAGGGTCCTTTTACAAGGACAAAACCCTAGCCGCCCTCCGGCGTGGCGGGGACAATACCTCTTGGGGGCACCAAAAAGGTTCATCTCGCATCTACAGCCCCGATTATGTAATCGGATTTTCGGGGTTACATCTAGTCGCCATTTGAGCATTAAGCAGGCCTATGCTTACACTTTGATCTCTGGATTGCTTCCGTTGACGGGTAGACTGTTGAATTTGCTTCTGGTCACCATCAGACTATTGAATTTGCTCCTGGTCTCAAGCAGACTGCTGAATTTGTTTTTGTCTTCAATTAGAAGGTTGGATTTACTCCTGACCACGATCGAACCATTGAATTTACTTTTGTTCCAGATCTGGCCATTGAATTTGAGTTTCATCATGATCGGACCCTTCTTGGGTACATCTATAATTGCTGACCCTTTCTGGGTGTTTCTGTAGTTTTTGACCCTTCCTGGGCATTTTTGCGGTTCCGAACCCTTCCCAAGTATTTCTGCAGTTTTGACCATTTCTGGGTATATCTAAAATTTTGACCCTTTTTGAGTGTTTCCGAAGTTTTCTGGTTCTCCTAGACTTATTTGTCATTTCTTGATTTTCCAGGACATCGCTATCATTTCTTGACTATCTGATGTGATTATGTCATTTTTTGATTCTCCAAGACATGTCTATCATTCCTTGATATTTTGGGGTATTTTCGTCATTTATTGACATTCCGAGATATTTTTGTCATTTCTAGATGTTTTGGGGTATTTCTGTCATTGACATTCCAGGGTAGCCATGTCATTTCTTGACTTTCTAGGGAATTCCTATCATTTCTTGACATTACGAAGCATTTATGTCATTTCTTGACTTTTTGGGGCACAATTGCAGTTTCCCGACTTTTCTGGACTTCTCTGTTATTTCTTGATTTCTCAAGATATTTCTGTAATTTTCTGACTTTCCTGGATCTTGCTGTCATTTGTTGACTTTTCAGGAGATTTCTATCATTTCTTGACATTTCTGAAGATTTTTGTCATTTGTTGACTTCTCAGGGTATATTTGTATTTTTTCTAGATTTCCTGGACATTCCTATCATTTCTTAACTATCTAGGGCTTATTTGCAATTTCTGGATTTCTCTGGGCTTATCTGCCATTTCTTGACTTTGCAAGATTTATTTGCAGTTTTAGGATTTTCCTGGGCTTATCTATCATGTCTTAGCTTCCCAGAGTTTATTTGCAATTTCGCGCCAGTAGGAGTATTCCCGTAATTTTCCTGAGTATCAGGGTTCTTGGATTTGACAGTTCTTGGTCAGCCTTAAGTAAAGTTCAGGAGAGCGCACACCACTTTAGAGAAGTGACATGGTCCCGCCAAGGATGGCAAACTCGGTTTCGGTCTCGGTTTCGCCCGGGTCCGAAACCGAGTCGACTCGGTTTCGGTTTCGGTTTCGGCCGAAACCGGCCGAAACCCATATAAAAGGTTAAAAAAATTAAAATTAATTCTAAAAAACTTGAAAAAAAATCATAAAAAATATAAATATTCACTTAAAATCATAAAAATCATAAAAATCATTACACATGCATTTGACTGTATAAGTTAGTGCAATAACCTTGAAGTAGACAACTACAAAAATTCAACTTCAAACATTGAACATGTGAAAGTTAAAGTCATATTCCATTGTACATTAATAAAAGCAGTACAATAAACCAATTTAGACAAAATAAATGTTACAAAAATTCATTGATTCTTACCTAATATGGATAATAATTACTAGAAGAACCTTCTCCATCATCGTCTGGCCCTTGATGTCGATACCCATAACCAGGTTGCATGTATGGTCTATATTCACTATAACCAAACAATGAGGTAGCCAAGTCCTGCATCCCTCTTTGGATCCCTCTTGGAGTGTTTGGTTGGCTTGATTCGAATCCAGTATCAACATAGGAATCTTGAGGAAGAGAAGAGTCACTGGTCGGATATGGATGGAACTGAAATGATGGTTCATAATTCTGGGCCCCATAAATAGCTGCTTCCTGTTGGCCACCTTCGTAACCTGGTATACCATATCCTTGCTGACCTTGACTGTATCCACCTGCACCACCTGCACCACCTGTACCACCTGCAGCACTAGTACCACCTGCAGCACCTCCGGGATGATCATCATCATCATCATCAGAATCATAAGAAACCAGTCGCCTTTTAACCTTTGAGGATACTTTTTTCTCTTTTGGAGTGCTTTTTTCAATCAACTTTGACACGAGTCCTTTTCCCCTTGGCGTGTGCCTCACATAAATCTGCTTCAACTCCTCAATTGCCGGGTCCTCTCGAGCAGCAGCATTTGCCCTCTCAGTTTGCCCATGCACTGATGTACTTCTTCTTAAGGAGGACATTCTAGGAGTGACTGGCCTGCTATCTGTATCTGAGTGTCTAGCTGGCTCAAACTCGAACTGCTCCTCAGTGTCATCAACCACCGTAGACTGGTGCGCATGAGTATCTCTGGCCCTCTTTGATTTGCTTCTTAATTCGGGATCTCTTGCCTCATCTTCATCAAGTATGCCCTCTGCCCATCTTCTATCATCAACATCAAAAACGGGCTCATCAACCTGCTCTCGTGTCTCCACCCAAGACTGCAAGGGATTATCATCATCAAATAAGGCATCCACATCAATCTCTGCGGCGGCATCCTCGGCGACGCGTTTGTCTCGCAGCTGTTGTCTCAACCTCATATTCTTTATTCTCAACCTCATATTGTAATGGCAGTACACTAATTTCTCTAACCGATCAACCTTTAGCCGATTGCGAACCTTTGAGTGTATAAGGTTGAACGTGCTCCAATTCCTTTCACATTGGCTTGCTGATGTGGTTTGACTCAACACCCTGATTGCAATGAAAGCCAATGCAGAACTGCCCAATTGTCTATTGTTCACCATGATCCACCAGTCAGCTGTTACACCAACCAACCATAAACAAATAAATATAAGATGTAAATAAAAACTAATTAAGGAAGATGTAATTGCAAAGAAAGCACAAAGATGAAGTATACCTGGGCTCACTCTTCCCACTGCGTATTACAATTGGAAGTCAGAATACGTCCCACTTCTCATTCTATAGTTGTTCATCTACAAAAATTACATAATAGATTAGCATAACTACTTAAGTAAATTCTATACCTCTTATTCATGAAATCAAATAGGCCAACCTCTACTTCCGCCTGAAGCCTCTTATCTTGTGTCCTCGACAAACGACCAATGGCTTTTAAAGTGCCTTGAAGCACCTCGGCATCAACATGTGCATTGGCATTGTACATTAATCGAGGGTTCAGAAAATAACCTGCATTTGTATATAGTTAATGTATGGTCAATAATATATGAATACAAATAATCACTCACCAGCTGCATGCAAGTCGTGATGTAATGTGGTGTCCCATCTATGGTCAATAATCTTCCACCACTTTGCATGTTCTTTGGGAAGGGACTCCTGCAACTCCAATTTCGCACGGTCCATGGCCTCATACAGATATCCCATATCATTCTTGTCATCGCCATCCACCAATCTTAGGACCTTCACGAGGGAGGTGACTACTTTCATGTATCGTGTTACTCTGCCCCAGAATTTGTTGTCGTCCACGATTTGACAGACATCCAAATAGTCCATCTGAGCATCAACATTGCCCTTGTCGATGTATTCCCACAGGGCATTGTGGTACATGAAAGCTTTCAACTCATTCTTATACCTGTGCAAAGAAATAAAATTTGAATCAAATACGGATCATAACTATAAGGATAAAGAAGTAATAATTGAGTTCAACAGTATACCCATGTAGAGACTCCAAAGAAATGAAATTTGAAGCAAATCTGGTTGGCCCTGCACGGATAATATCTCGCCCCCCACTTGCATGCTCCCTGAACATGTTCAATATCCTAGGATGGCCATAAATATACTGGGTAATCTTTTGTCCCCTTTCAACCGTCTTCTTCACATGTTTGTCCTTCCCTATGTCTTCAAGTATGAGATCAAGACAATGTGCTGCGCATGGGAGCCAATATAAATGCCTGCGCTTATGCATCAATTTCCTCCCTGCAGCCTTATAACTGGCTTCATTATCAGTCACAACTTGTACAACCTTTTCTTCACCAATTTCGTCTACCATGTTGTCCATCAAATGAAACAAATAATTGGCATTTTTTTCAAAATTTGATGCATCTACAGATTTTACAAATATTGTACCTTCGATGCAATACACCAAAAAGTTAATCATGGACTTTTTCGTGGTACTAGTCCAACCATCACACATAATAGTGCATCCTCTCTCCATCCATATATGCTTGAAGCTTTCAACCCACTGATGGAGCTCCTCAACCTCTCCCTCAAGGCCACGCCCGTATATGTCCCGACGTGACGGCGCCTTCAAGCCAGGGCCAGCATCTGCTATGGCATCCAACATAGGTTGAAAATATTCACTTTCAGCAGCATGTGCAGGGACACCTGCATGAAAAAACCATTTACAGATGCTTTTAAATGCATGCCCTGCAACTTCTGCAGATTTTTTGACCCCTCTTAATGCACTTTTGATCTTAGGTTGTGTAGCCTGGGGCCTTCTGTGGAGATAACTGTCCATGGGGCCTGCTCTCTGCGTCTGCGGGGGCGGGGCAGCAACATCAGGACGTCGTGCAGCTGTACTGGAGTAGGTCCCTCCTGAACCCATGGGTGCCTTTCCTTTCCTTCGAGCGGCTTCTTCACGCTCCCTTGCTTCAGTCAGCTCCGGATCAGAATCTTCAGTGCCTTCCTCATCATCATCCCTCCTAACCCTTCTGCCAGAAATCTCCTCAGCAATTTCCTCCTCATCCTCAGCCCTTTGTTGCACCCTCTCCTTTTTCCCCACAAGGTACTGGCGCATCTCCTCTCGTGGACAATGGTCGCATTGTCTCACCTCTCCTCGTACCCCTGCCAAATGTTGCTTGCCTCTGGTAATTCCGCCATACATCTCCTTACCACAGTAATTACATTTAACCTTCCTTCTCTTAGCATCAACTAAGGACATGTGGGCCCACCCCGGATCCTCCTGCCCTTGCTGCTCCTGTGTTTGCTGACGTCTAGGCATGATGCTACATTAAGACAATCAAGGACAATCTCTTGTAAGTACAATGAAAAAAATACAATTCAACATGAAAGAGCTCCAAATTAGTCAATAAAGCTTAATTGAGCTTCAATTGAACTTTACTAAACCTAATTAGAGGAAAGCCCCAAAATTAATAATGTAATTAGGGCTTAATTAACACATATAGCCTAATCACCTTTCATAAAAATTAATCCCGAGCATGAAAGAGCTCCAAATTAGTCAGTGAAGCTTAATTGAGCTTCAATTGAACTTTACTAAACCTAATTAGAGGAAAGCCCCAAAATTAATAATGTAATTAGGGCTTAATTAACACATATAGCCTAATCACCTTTCATAAAAATTAATCTCGAGCATGATAGAGGTCCAAATTAATTAATGAAGCTTAATTGAGCTTCAATTGAACCTTACTAAACCTAATTAGACGAAAGCCCCAAATTTAATAGTCTAATTAAGATTTAATTTATAATTTTAGCCTAATCACTCTTGACAAAAATTAATTACCAACATGATAGAGGTTAAAATTAGTCAATGGAACTTAATTGAACTTGAATTGACCCTTACAAAACCTAATTACATGAAAGCCCTAAATTTAATAGTCTAATAGGAGCTAAACTAACATTTTTAGTCTAATCACTAAATTAACAGAATTATTTAACAAAATAATCATTTAAGAAATCTTACCTAGCCCTAACTAGAGCTAATTAGGGCAAGGTGGTGGGCGCCGGGCGGGAGGGGATCGCGGGCTAGGGCTGGCAGGTCACGCGCGCACGCACGCACGCACTTGCAGGCCAGGCCGCGGGCGGAGCGCGCAGGGGGGGAGGGGATCCGCGGCTGCTGCTGCTGCTCAGTTCAACCTGCTGCTGCTCCGCGGCTGCTGCTGCAGTGCTGCTGCTGCTCCTGGCTGCTGCAGGGCGGGAGGGGATCCGCGGCTGCTGCTGTTGCTGCTCCGCCGGCCTGCTGCTGCTGCTCCAGTTGTTTCCGCCGCGGCTGCTGCTAGGGCAGGGGGGTTTCGGGGGCGGGAGGAGGGGACAGGAGCAGGAGGGGACAGGGGCAGGGGGTTTCGGGGTCGGGGGAGGCTCACGTGAACTCCTAAGTTTGGAGTTCACGTGAATCGCCGGAAACCGAATGGTTTCGGGCGAAACGGGTATCGGTTTCGCCCGAAACCGATACCGTAACCCGAAACCGTTTAAGCTACAGTGAAATGGGCTTAAACGGTTTCGGGTACGGCCGAAACCGATACGTTTCGGCCGAAACGGACAACCATGGGTCCCGCTCCACTGAGTCATGCAGGAAGTGTGACCCTAAACAAGGGTATTTTAAAAACTTTGGGGCACAGCAGAAGTTTTGTGCAATTTCTGCAAAGTTCAATATTTTTATGCAATTTCTGGAAGGGCCAAACTTTGTTTGCAATTTCTGAGAAGCTTAGGGGCATTTGATAATTTTTGAACTCCACCCTATTCTGATAATTTCTGAACTCCAGAAATATTTTTGTAATATCTGCGCTGAGCAAGGATTTTTGTGTAATTTTAACATAAGGCATAAATCTCTCCTTGGTAGAGGCGTACAAGGCAAAAACACTTTGGAGATTGTTTCTCCTTCTTGAGCTCTCATGGGCTGTGATCCTTCAATAATAGTGGCTTGATCCTTGAGGATTGAAAGTAAGTGGAAATACCAATCATGTGATCCGTAGCTCCGGAATTAATGACCCATGAAGCACAGGTGACAATGGAGGAGACTCAAGGCTGAAGAAGCAGTGAAACCCAATTATGAGAAAATACGCTGTAGATGGCTAATGTCAGCCGAGGAGAGAGCAGCCACGTGGGAAGAGGTAGAATCACCATATGGATTTGAGAGTAGAGAGCCCTCGGTAGACTGAGCAACAGTGACATGACCCTTAGCACTCAAAGCACCCTTGTAATTCTGATACTTCCGTGGCTTCTTGTCCGGATAGAGATCTTAGTAGTTATCAGAATTATGAGTATCCTTCCTATAGTATGTGCAATGATGGTGTCCTTTAGGTTTATCTTTGTCGGAGCTTGCCCTAGTAGTAACAAAAGCAGAGAACTCACCAACCTCCCATGCACCAACGGGAGGTTGACCTCTAGTTATTGCTTTCTTGCACCCCTTCTCATTCAATATTTTGAAATAAATCTACTCAAGAGAAAGAAGGGGGTTGGCATTAAGAATCTGTCCCTAGAGTACATCAAACTTGGAATTGAGGCCAGCAAGAAATTTGAAAATTCAGATACGCTAGACATGTGGATATGTTGTTTCTGATCTTCAGTATAGTGCCATGTGTAGATAGAGTAATAATCCAGCACCTCTCTCTTACTTTTTAGAAGACCAAAGTAAGTAGTAACCCGAAGACTTCCTTATTTGAGATCCTGATTGTTAGTGGGAGTTGATAAATGCACGAGACATCTTGGCACCACTGCCCATGCATCTACTGGAGGAGATCCCACATGTCCTTCGTTGTCCTCTTCATCATAATTAACTGCTGAATTTCAGAACCATGGAGTTAAGTATCCAGCCCATCACAAGGCTATTGTTTAGATCCCACTGTGCATAGGAAGGGTCGTTGATTGGAGACTCCATTACACGGAGCAGAAACTGACCACAGGTGGAAATTGGCCTCTGTCAACTTGACTGAGGTCATTTGTGGCGAGGGATTTTCCATCGCAGCAGGAGGCAAGATCCGCGACATGGATGACACTACCTCCATAATAGACATGCCATCGGACAGCGGAAGTGTTGTCTCGCCACTTGTAGAAGAAGGCATGGCCGGCTACAACGTCGAGACAGAGAGAAGATGGGTAGGAGACTCCCTACATCAGGACCAAGATGAACTAGAAAGCTGCAACGGAGAGGGCCGGGACTCGTGGACCTTGCGAAAAAGTCGGAACCTGGCCAAGACACAGCCGCACCAAGGGGAAGCTCCCCTTGAGCCTTGTGCCTCCTGGAAGTCTTGATTTTGCTGTAGGGAATCAAAGGAATAAGTGCCTGCGACCTGAAGACCAGCCTGAACCACCCAGAGCTGGGTGCCAGCTGCCACGACTAAAAGAGCTGCCAGAAGTCAGAGAAGAATGCGCAAAGGGGAACAACCCTAGCTGCACCAAAGAAGGAACCGTCCTGGACCTCGCGCCCCCAAGAAAACTTGATTCTGCTGGCCAGAATCAAGTATGAGATCCCTGCAACCTGAATCACACCCCAAACCCTAAAAAACAGAGCACGGGAGTGAAAGAGATCAACTGCAGGGCAGAACGATGGGGTCGAAGCACTCCTCTGCCACATCTACATCTCTCCCTTCTCTGATACCATGCAGAAGATTTGAGGATCGAGAGAGAGATGAGAGAACGAGAGCGGTGTGAGCAGTTCTGGGGGAAAGGGATGGCTTGAACACAGCCAATCTCATTGTACACTATGCATATATGTCAGTTTAACCTCATTACAAGTATGCCACGAACCATTATGACCTAATTACCTTCCAAGTAGACAGGGCGACCAGATCATAAGGCTGAAAACAACACCAAAAATACATGGACAGAAATGCCATGTACAACTTAAGTTATCCCTGTGTACACAACTTAAATTATCCTTACGATCCTTGGCCTACAGGAGGAATTACATCAGCAAAGCCCTAAAAGAGAGAACATGTGTGCTTATTATTATTAACAGCCATTGTGCGTATTAAACCAAAAAGGTATCTTGAATTTCTGTTTAAAACATCTGCTGTTCATCTCTTTCCACGTGACCCAAAAGACTGCAGCAATCACCAGAGACAAAAGCTGATGATACATGTTGCATGAGGCTACAATTCTAACATCAAATAGCAGGTGGATAACTATAGCTGGGAGACTCACTCACAATCCAAGGTCTTGAGTATGGTTTCTCCAGATTATCTCTTTAATGCTCACATGGAAGGAATAAATGTTCTGTTGATTCCAGGAATCTGCTGCTAAACAAACAGTAATCACTCATCCCCTTTTTGAACATTTCATTGCTGTTCAGAGTTGGTAGCTTACTCAGGATCAGTTTCCACATGAAGACTAACCTTTGATGGCCATCCTTTCTTCCACAAGTACAGACTCCAATTCAGTTTACATCTTCCCCTCATGAGCATTTTCGTCAACAAATTTCACTGTAAAGCTTCCACCTAGCTCCCACCTCCATTGTCTTCTATCTTCAATTCCCTTGTCTAAGTCAACCAGGGCTGAGAAAGGCATAAATTCTGATATTTCTTCCTCCTTGAGGTAGCTTCTAAAGACATCGTTCCACTTACCTCTTCCCCTCTCATCCTTGCAGAGTGCACGAACTAGCTCTCTTTTAGATGAATAAATACTATAAAGTTTTGTGCATCTCTGTCCTAAAACCTGTTGTCCCACCATTCCCAAGGATTTTGCAAGAGGCATCCAATCGCAAAAACATAGATTACCAAATCATTATCATATATTTACAAAGAGCGATGAGTTAAAATTGATTATTAGCCCAAGATGTTTTCTACCAGTAATACACTTGTCAGAAGGTGGTGAAATACCATAATTCCTTTGGAAAGGGAAAAAAGATGGTGTACACAGAAGAAATAATGGCAACCCCCACATTCCATAAAACATATCATCACATAAACCCATCTCAAGTATCTTTCTCCATCCTCCCAAACACAATACAAACTAAAGAACATCTAAGATTTGCCTCTGCCATGCAAACCATTGGAAGTGGGGTTTGCTAATGAACATCTTTTCTCTATGCCCAGCCCTTTTGCTGGAAGCTTAATGATGATCACCAGCACATATAAAGCTCCCTCAATTTGACCGTGATGATGAAAGCTTCCACCACAATGTCTGAATGTCGGTAGATATCACCACATGAATGAAAGGAAGAGAACAAAAAGACAGGCTTATGAGCTATCTCATTTTGGATTGTTACCACTTCTCTCATCGTCAATTCAACTGTGTAAGGCCCTCCAAATAGCAAGTGGTATCTTAATGCGGCATGGAGGGGGAACAGCATCTAGCTGCCATCTCCACCTATGAGACAACAGGGTAACCCCGCAATTAATATTTGATGCCCCAACAATTTGCATCTGCTCATCCTGACATCGAAAAAACTTGACATCACTAAGGCAGATATTGTCAATAAGATGTGGATCTTGAACATCTCTTTTAACAGCTCCACTAGTAAGGCAAAGGGGAAACCCCTTCTTGTTGAGGTTTTAGTGCCATATCAGATAGTTGTGCCATCTTCCCTCTATATATGTAAAGGATTCCCTGTTGGACGCACTAAAATACTTTTATATATTTTTGTAATATCGGGGTATCGTTCATCGGTTTATCGATTTATCATTTTTTTTATCAAGTGCGAGGGCGTGCCAGTCACCTAGGTGACAATGTGTTTGGGCTTCGAGACTGGAGTGGTCCGAAGCCCGGGGTGCGCTCCATCTGACTGACCAGACGATTGTGGGTATCGAGTCGGGACTGAAAACCCGCCGCGCTATAAAGGTCACGGCGTTAATTACATCCTCTCGGAGAGGGGAAAACCTCTAATTAATCGCCAAGAAAATGGGGCATCATGGCCTAAACATCAATTTCTATGAAAGGAATAAATAGGATATTGAAGAGCACAAAAATCTCCCATAATGGGGTACAGGAAAGATATTTGGAGTTGTTTCGGTCATAAATCGGCCATTTGATGTTCGGACGAATGGTCGGATCGAAAGCATCACAGTCGCAACGGTAAGACCGGAGCACGTGTATGTCGGGAAAGGCATGTTAATATTTGAAGAAAGAAGCCATAAGGCTAAATCCCGGTCGAAACTGTTTAAATTCAGTGGATTATCAGCCTGAAATGAAGTCACGACATGACCATAATGGGGGGATAACCCCTGGGGTCGAGCATACTTCGCGAGGGCACCTTTGACATTCCCTCCTCATAGGGTCAAGGGGGGAGGATCCCCGGACAAATGCCATTTGGTCTCTTTACGAGGATGGCCTTTTAGGTTCATCATTTTTCTATATCGATATTCGTGATCTATCATCCATTCTTTTCTTGTTTGCTTTGTTGTTTTGTTTTGTTTTTGTTTATGTTGATTTTTGTTTAAGTTGATTTTTTTTGTTTCTGTTTCAATGGTGTTTTTCCCTTCTTTTTTTTTGAAATGGGGGGGCTTCAGTCGACCGGAATTCCAGTTCGGTCGACTGAAATTCCCAGCAAAGAAAGCCCACTGGAGGAGTCGACTCTAGGGCCACTGGAGTCGACTCCGCCTCCGATCGGTCGACCGAACTATGCCAGTTCGGTCGACCGATCCTGCCAGTGCCAATGAAATCGGTTGGACAGGAATTCCGGAATTTCTATTGTTTTGTTTTGTTTCTTTCTTTCTTTCTTTGTTTGTTGTTGTTTGTGTGGCTTTTTTGTTGTTGATTTCAGGTATGCAAAAGAGGGGAGGATGGATTGAATGTTTCAATGGGATGGGAATATCCATCATGCAAGGGCCACTGTGCTCATGCAATTTTTTTATTCCTGAATATTTCGTTTAGGAGAGCCATGTATGCAAATGAGGCTCCGCCCACCTCACGGGATTCGGTCCTAAGACCACATGCATGCCAGAACATGTGTTCACCGATACAATCTTCATGCTAATGACCGTGGATTTCATTGGTCTTTAAGATTTGGTTGGGAAGACCACACACGTGCAAATGCATATGAAGCCCCCTTGAACACACTCATGCAATTCTTGTTTTCACGTACATGAATGCTTTCCTAGCACCTTAACCATGTGCCCATGAGACTTCCTCCTCAAGCAATGCATGTGGATTTGTTTGTTTTTTTTTGTTTTTTTGTTTTTAAAGGGGGGAGGGGAGCTGCCAGACAGAAATGGCTACAAGGACTATCTACAAAACCCCCACGGGTTGCTCCCCATTCTCCTTAGTTTATGGAGCCGAAGCAGTGGTCCCTGTGGACATCGAGCTAGCATCTTACCGCGTTGCTGTGCACGCCGGATTGTCAGGCCAAGACCAGTCCGAGATAGAAAGAAGGCTTGAGGAGCTGTCCAACCTCGAAGGGGAAAGACTCAGAGCATATAAGCACTTACAAGTGTATCAAGCCCGCATGACACGTGCCTATGATAAGCTGGTCAAGCAAAGGGCGTTCAAGAAAGGTGACCTCGTCATGATTAAGGAAAAGGAAGTTCTAGCTAGAAGATCCAGCGGCAAACTCCAACCCAATTGGTGGGGACCTTACGTCATTCAGAAGGTCTATGAAGGAGCAGCCTATTCGGTCGTCGACCATAAGGGAGATAATCCCTTCCCTCCTCTCAATGGCAAGCACATGAAGCTCTACTATGCGCCACCACAAGAGTTTCCCCAGTAGTCCTCACAGGACGCGCCTCTCCCCAGTGAAAGTGCACGTTAAAAAAAAAATGGGGTTAAAAATACTGATACCCCGGCGGACTCAGTCGACCTTCAAAGGCTGGCTGAGGGCAAAAAGGCCATAGACCCGACTGAGGTGAAAACCCTAAAGGGTGTCTCGGGCAAAAATGGGCAACCCCTCGGTGTGAAAATCGGCAAGGGCGCATCAGAAAAAGCTAAAGGGGGCTAGTCTCGGCGAAAACCCGAAAGGGCGGTGAGGTTGGTAAGGTGAAAAAAAAACAAATGATCCTTTTCCACCATGCTTTACGGGTGGTTCTAAGTCAATGACTTCACCCCATAACGGCAAGAGCATTATACTAACGCCTCAGCTACATCTCCTACGTCGTCCTGCCACACCTAGTCCCACCGGGACCATCAACACTACTATTTCAATAGATTTGACTCTCACGTCCTACTCGGGCTGTCAAGTCTATCCATTTCTCTTCAAGAGTTGACTCATACTCCCCTTGACATGTCAGCTCCATTCATCTTTCGGGTCTCCCTGGGGTTTGGATCTTATACCTTTCCGGGCTACCCAATCCGCCCCTCTTCCGTCCCACTGGGTTCGGCCTCTGCATGCCCCTTTCGGGCAGCCAACCCATCTTGCCTATTGGCTTTCGGGTTTGACCCTCACGTCCCACCAGGGCTGTCAAACCTATCTTTGTCCCATTGGGCTTGGCCTCAGTATGCCCTCTCGGGCCGCCAACCCATCCCTTGCCTATCGGCTTTCGGGTTTGACTCTCACGTCCCACTAGGGCTGTCAAATCCATCATTTTTTTCCTTTGGGTCCAGTCTATGCACGTCCCTTTCGGGCTGCCGACCCATCCTTTGCCTATCGGCTCTTGGGTTTGACCCTCACGTCCCACTAGGGCTGTGAAACCCACCTCCTTTGCCCCTTCTAGGGATTGGTCCCAGCATGCCCCCTTCGCGCTGCCAACCCCTCACGCATTTCGGCTCATTTTACCTTCTGGGGGTTGGCCTCAGCATGTCCTCTCAGGCTGTCAACCCATCATGCCCTTCGGCATATTTTATCTTTTAGGGGATTGGCCTCAGTATGCCCTCTCGGGCTGCCAACCCATCTCGCCCTTCGGCTTTCGGGTTTGACTCTCACGTCCCACTAGGGCTGTCAAACCTATCTTTGTCCCATCAGGATTGGCCTCTAGATGTCCTCTCGAGCTGCCAACCCATCTCACCTATCGGTTTTCGGGTTTAACTCTCACATCCCACTAGGGCTGTCAAACCTATCTTTGTCCCATCATGGTTGGCCTCAGAATGTCCTCTCGGGCTGCCAACCCATCTCACCTATCGATTTTCGGGTTTGACTCTTACGTCCCACTAGGGCTGTCGAATCCATCATTTCCTTTTTTCTGGGTCTGGCCTACGCATGCCCCTTTCGGGCTGTCAACCTATCTCGCCTCTTGACCTTCAGATTTGACTCATCTATCCCACCGGGATTGTCAAATCCATTCTTTTGTCTCCACGGGTTTGGCCTATGTGTGCCTCCTCAGGCTGCCAACCCTATTCGCCTATCGGCTCACAGATTTGATTCACACGTCCCACCCGGGCTGTCAAATCCATCCCTTCATCCTACTGGGCTTGGCCTATGCATGCCCCTTTCAGGCTGCCAACCCATCTCGCCCATCGGCTTCCAGGTTTAATCCGCATGTCCCTTTCGGACTGTTAAACCTACTCCTTTGCTGTCCCAACCGGGCTTGGCGCATGTACACCCCTTTCGGGTTGCCGACCCATCCAACCTATCGATTTTTGGATTTGACCAGGCGCGTCCCTCTAGGGCTGTCAAATCCACCCACCTTGTCCCACCGATGCGGCACACACGTCCCTATGGGAGTGTCACTTTCTCCTTATCTTTTGGCATTATAATTTAAAAAAAATGGGGTTAAAAATATTGATGTCCCAACGGACTTGGTTGTTTCCGTTAAGGAAACAATCAAGGGCAAAAAGGCTTTAACCCGGCTAAGGTGAAAACCCGAAAGGGCGCCTTAGTCAAAAATAGGTACCCCTCAGTGTGAAAACCCACAAGGGCGCACTGGAAAAAGCTAAAGGGGGCCAGTCCTGGCGAAAACCCGAAAGGGTGGTAGGGCTGGTAAAGTGATCAAAAAAAAAATAAAAAAAAAGAGCATGCATGCAAAAGGATGGAATCAAAAGCGGTTGAATTCTGTCCTTCATTCAACAATGTCATTAATAGAGCCCGAGACAAGCCCTCGGGGGTAACTCAAACAAAAATAGAGCGCGAAGGCCCTATGTATAAGAAGGTGCTGAAGCTCGTCAAGCACCGGACTCGTCCCCCCGCAACTCTACAAGACGAGTCTCGCTCTGGAAAGCCTCCTCTTGGAGCTCCTCAAACCTACGGTGGAAGGTCGCCAGCTCAACCTGTGTACTGCGACACTCCACCTCAGCCTCCTGAAGCTCTCTCTGAAGCTCCTCTACCCGAAGGGAGGCCCTCTGGTTGCGCTTTTCAGTGCCCTCGATCTGGAGGCCAACCTCCACCTGGGCTGCCCGGAGTCCGCTGAGCCGCTCCTCCTCCTGCTGAACCATCAGCTGGGCCATCCGCTTTTGCTCCTGCGTTATATAAAGGCGGGTGAACTCGCCCCACAAAGCTGTCAGCCTCGCCGTCCATGTATCCCTGGGGAGACCTAACATGTGATAACCCCGGGTAAAGGTCTTCAGGCTGTTCCTCAAAGCCTCCACAGTCAATAAGGGGTCGACTCTGATCAGCTGCTCAAGACCCTGGAAACATGGTTGGCAGTATCGGCCGAAACCGATACGTTTCGGCCGAAACCGATACGTTTCGGCCGAAACGTATCGATTTCGGCCGGTACCGATCCGAAACCAGACCCCAACACTGTAGCAGGTCCGATACCTAAAAAAATATTTTTTTAATGGTTTCGGACGAAACCATTAAAGGGTTTCGGCCGAAACTGACCTGTTTCGGTCCGAAACCGGACGGTTTCGACCGAAACCAGAGAGGATCACTATTTTTTTTAGTTTTTTGAATGGTTTCAACAGGTTTCGGCTGAAACCGAAACCGATACCGAAACCGGTACATATCGATTTCGGTACCGGCCGAAATCGGTACCGAAACCGATACTGCCATCCTTGCCTGGAAAAGCCGTCTAGCCGCATCGGCATCGGCCAGCACCACCCCGAGCTGAGGGATGTCAGGCCACTTAACCCCAAGGGCAGGAAAGTCTGGAAGCGCCGCTGGAGCCTCTCTCAGTGGAGCTGCAATCGAAAAAAAGCAAAATAAGTGCTTGTTCACAAATGAAAAGACATGCACGAATAGCCATGAAAGGCACAACATCGTGGTATACCTAAGGCTACCGCAGAAACATGCCCCTCCTCAATAGCCGGGGAGGAACCACTGATTGAAGTTGATGCTGGTTCACTAAGCAGGGCATTTGTGGCCCGGTCCTCTGCAGATCAAGTAATAGCATGTAAGTGCCTATTTATGAAATGGCACACAGAATATGTCAAACTCTAGAGAGCAGCTATATACCTATCTCAACGGCATCCCCTTCTCTAACTACGCTAGGAAGGGCGGACTCTGTATCAGGGGCCTTTTGGGAGCAAGATTGCTCACCCACAGAAACGGGCCTTGCCTCCTGAAGCTCCTCTCGCATGGAAGCCCCAGCCGTCGGCTCCGCAGAAGGAGAGGTTGCATGGTAGATATGAGAGAAGGGTCAGTGCCATAAACAAAATACAGACACCACTTGGGTTATTCATTGGCAGATGCAAGGAATACCTGTAGGCTGGGTGTCCACTGGCGGGGTACTCTGCCCTGAACGGCACAGGCCCTCTGGCGCGCCCTGGGAAACTTCCCCTATCGGGGCTACCACACCAAGGCGGGATGTATCGTCCTCAACAGCTTGGCATGTCACTGTTCACATAGCAAACGCACTAGTCAGCTTGGCAAGGACAGTTGCGAAATAGCATAGAGGTCTGTTATTAGCCTGCAAGATCCCTTACCTGAAGAATCAACCATACTGTCCTCGACAATGTCAACATCAGAGGAGGTCCCTGGTGGAGGATCTCTCGGCACCGCGGTGTCAACACCCGTCGCCCCCATGGCCTTTGTGCCCGTCATGGCATCGCCATTAGTCAGAAGATCCATAAATGAGCCGGACTCCATAAGCCGCGAGAACTCCTCCATTGATCCGGCCAAGTCGGCTCTTGTTTGACAAAGAACCATATGAGCCAAGCAAATCTCTATGAGAAAGAGTCGACTGAGGAAGGCAAAAATGCCGTTACACTCACCACCAACACCCTCTAGCTCTCCCTCCTCCTGAGAGCCACTCTCGTCTGGAGAAGAACTCGAGGTCCTGGCACTCAAAGCAGAGCTTGAGCTCCCTTTAGAGGGAGGGTCTGAGGCCGTAGAACTCCCACTCCAAGAAGTGGATCCAGCCCCGGAAGAAGAGCCAACATCGCCTCCCGTTGTCGGTCCAGGAGGAATAACAGCAGGAGCTCCTGCATAGCCAAGAAAACACTAAAGAGTTAGTAATGCTCAGTTCTTCATGTATCAATGAAGAGACAAGGCTGAGTATGTTACCTGGAGCCTGATCACCTATGGTCCCTGCTGCAAGAGGCGAGGGAGAATTAGCCGTCACCGGCGTGTAATCGTCTGTGGGAGAGATCAGTTCTTCAAAGCTGAAAGTAACATTCGGCGCAGACTCGTCCAGTGGCATGTCATCTCCCGCCGGAGGAAGAGAGAAGCTCGCATCGGCCCTAGCTTCCGGGGGAGCTGCATTTAACAGAGCAAAAATGTGTTTATAACACTACATATATGCTAAAAAACGGCAGGTATCTGGATGTATTACTTACTGGACACAACCTCAATCGCGGGGGATTCCTCCTCAAGCCTGGGACGGGACGATGACCTCACGTTCCCCTCCTCAGGACCCTCAGTGCGGGGCCTCTTTGAGGCGGTAGTATCTCTCCCAGTCTCAGCATCGACCATCGGGAGGACCCTCCAATGGCCCAACGCCACTTACCCTAGCAGCCCCACCTGCAGTTGTCAAAGGAATATGTCAAAATACGTGTTCCGAAATATGAAGACACATATGCACATTAAAGCTAGCGAAGAAGATGATTACCTGTAGCCTCTATCGGCCTTGCGGGTTTCAATATTATCTGCTCCGGCTTTACTCGGAGGACATGTGCGGCTTCCTTTACAGTGTCAAATATGGCAAGAGGGGTCGTCGCCATCTCAAGGCCAGAAAGGTACTCCAGCGGACCAGCACAGCCTACGGCATTGATCACATGGGCCCTCCACTCGGCAAAGGTGCTGCCTCCGAGCGCTCCATCAGTTTCTTCTTCCTCCACCTCAGGAGCAGCCCCAGGCCCCTCAAAGGCCTATTCTTGGTGGGAGGACTTGCAGGTATCTTGTGGGGTGAAGAGGAAGTCCCACCCTCCAATGGCCCAACGCCACTTACCCTAGCAGCCCCACCTGCAGTTGTCAAAGGAATATGTCAAAATACGTGTTCTGAAATATGAAGACACATATGCACATTAAAGCTAGCGAAGAAGATGATTACCTGTAGCCTCTATCGGCCTTGCGGGTTTCAATATTATATGCTCCGGCTTTATTCGGAGGACATGTGCGGCTGCCTTTACAGTGTCATATATGGCAAGAGGGTCGTCGCCATCTCAAGGCCAGAAAGGTACTCCAGCGGACCTGCACAGCCCACGGCATTGATCACATGGGCCCTCCACTCGGCAAAGGTGCTGCCTCCGAGCGCTCCATCAGGTATCGGCTGGGACAACTGGGACTTCCTCCTCACTCCACAAGATACCTGCAAGTCCTCCCACCAAGAATAGGCCTTTGAGGGGCCTGGGGCTGCTCCTGAGGTGGAGGAAGAAGAAACTCTGGAAGCTGCTGTTGGCTTGCTTTTCAAGGGCTTCAGTGCCCCCATTATATTGGCTCCTGTCGACCGGGACCGTCCAGCCTTTCTCTCGCCATTGCTCCTTAATGTCGCTCACAACCCGGGCGACTCCTGAAAAATGGGACCTGATGAAGGCTGGGTCCACAAGCAAAGGAGACAGATCCCACCTCTTCAAACGCTGCTCCTCAGCTGCTCGGATGGCGTCGCGATGCTCTCGAAAGACATTGTTGGCTTTGAACCACCGGCGGGCGTAGTGAATATCGAACTGGCCCCTGCGCTCCTGCTCTGGGACGGGGTACCCCTGTCCCACCTCGTGGCAGAGAAAATCTTGCTAGGCTGCTGCTACCAAATGCACGTCCCTGTGCTTGTATAACCGGAGGGCCAAGGAAAACTCTGCACCTGAAGGGATGCCTTGATCATACCCGAAGTTCCTAGCAAACCGGTGCAGGTAATAGGGCTCAAGTATCGCCGTGCTAGAACGTCGGTACACAAGAATACTAGGGCGAATGCTGACAACCCACTCTGCCAGGCCCTGAGGGGAGAGTAAAGCATGGGTAGAAACTCTGCTAACCACAGCATCTCCCTCTTGCCCAACATAGGGGCGGTAAAGGTAGGAGAAGTAGTCAAGGGCTAGGCCCTCTCCTCTCTTCACTGGGACAAAAGACAAGGCCCGCCGGGCCCCCACAAGCTGAACCACCGAGTCCTGTGATGGCTGCCCTATGAACCAGAAAATCAGCGACGCCGCCGAGTTTTCAACTGGAGCCCTCCTAGATAGCTCTGGAAATAATAATCCTGCCCAGGCACTCAAATAATGAGTGGGCAGCATAATGCACTTCTCTCGCGGTGACGAATGGGAAGACAAAGCCCTGAGCGAATGAAAAATATTCGCCAAGGCCGCTGGTGCAATAGCAAGTCTCTGTCCACACAAGCAAGTAAACATGCCGGGTATATCACCTCCGGCCGCAGAAGCCCCTCCTCCCCATGGGGAACCACAAAACTGGCCAACTAGTAGGCCAGATAAGCTGCCAGATATGTAACAGCAGGTAGCTTCGGTGAGTTCCATCCCTATGTCGGTGTAGGCAAGTGGCGAGGATGAGGAGGAACGTCTACTCTGACCTCCCTGCACTCCTCCCAAGCGGTGCTAGACTGTGCAAATTCCTCGTGAAAGCAGAAAGGGCCACTATAAAAATGGCTCACCCACGCATTCAAAGTCACCTGTGGTGTGCGAGGAGTCCGGTCTGTGCCAACTCGGGATAAATCCCTCCAAGTCTTCATCAAAAATCTGAAGCAGTATGGCAGGGTGTACCATCCTGCGCCGTCGGTGGAGCTGAGGTGCAGATCGTCCAGTGACAGCTCCTCGTATGGCCTCCCGCAGATCGGAAGACCAGAAATCCTCTGGAAAGCCTAGAGGTCTATAGAGGTCTCTCCTCCAGCTGTGACAAAAGTGTTCCACCGGCGGTTGAACCTCTCTACTAAAGCCTGCAGCAGGCCTGTGTGACAGGGGTAGGAATACAAGGCGGTCGTCACTGCATGACGAATCCTTACCCTGTCCAATACCGACCGGTAGACAGTCAGAACACCCCAGAGCCACTCTGCCGCGCCCCGGTGATAGCTATGAGACGGGACAACAGACCATTTCCCGTACCAGCTGGGAGTCTTCAATGACAAAACCCTCTCAATCATGCAATCATGGACACATTCCTCCTGCGCGAAGCTCGCCCCAGTGGGTGTCAAGAAAAGACCATCCACAACCAGATCCACGGTCTTGTGCTGCCCATGCATGTGCCTCGCTGCTGGAGATAGTGGTGCAGTCCGGACAGTAAAACTCTCGTGCCGCTGGAAAGAGCCCAGACCTTGCTGATCCGGGTACTACCTCTGCCGAGTAAAACCCTCTAGGTAACTCGGATAAGTCAAGGAACACAGCCCCTAGATGCTATCTCTCCCTACCAGTATCGCCCTCTCGAGGCGGCGTCTCTCCTCGGGAAGTGAAGGATCATCGGCCTCCATGCCGATCGGTACGAAACTCTGGAGGAAACGGTAGAGGTGACGGTCCAAGGGGTAGTGGCGTGGATAAACCCCTGAGCGGTTATAAGTATAAAGGCCGTCCCTCAGGGTAATGCGGGATATGTCCACGAGGCCTTCAGCCTCCCCAGCACTCTCAGTAGGGCCCTCAGCGACCCATGAATAGCCGAAGTCGAGCTGCCTGAAATCACCATCTTCAATGACACGGGGAGGGAAAGGCGACATCCGCCGGTCCGTGCGCTCAACTCGGCATTCGTCGGCGCCCCGGACCCTCGACCCCCTCGGCCGACTCCCATCTCCGCTGCTACGACCCATGGCTAGAAGCACAGAGGGGAAGAAAATAGAAAAGGATCGTCAGGCCAAAATATTATGGGGCAGCAATATAGTCACTGAATGCAGTTCCGAAGGAAAAAACGCAATGGCCATGAAAAAGTTGCATGATGTTAACTCCCTCCAAAGGGCACGGGCCATCCATCCCCGCCTCCGGCCGTGACGCACGTCCCGTGGGGGGCATTTGTTGCACCCAAAATTGTCTCAAATTATTTTGAGAAATTTTCATTATGTAACAACCGACGAAAATATGACGTATCGTCGACATCGTCGGATTACGGAGTATCTCCGCAATCTAGGGTCCATCGGCCCGACCATACCATCACAATCGGCGTCGCACTTAAGGAGGAAAATACATGCTTGTACCTGTCAAAGTAGCCGAGCAAGTGTATCACACGACGCAGACGGACGCAAAAATTCCTCCCCACGCGGCGACGTACAACCAAGCAACAAACAAGACGATCCCCTGCTCCTGTGCAAGTCTTCACCGACGAACGGCTGCCACGCGGCGAAGAACAGGCCTCCACAGGCTATAAACCCTCCACCACGGCTTCTTCTCGACCCAGGTTGACAGAAAAGGAGCCAAAAGACGTGGAGAGGAGTCAAAAAGGCGGCCCGGGGGTCAAATGACTCCTTTTGGATGCGCAGGCCTGGAGGCCGGGGAGGGCGGGGTCGCGGCCACCCGCAGCCCCCGCGGGGTCCACGCGCACCCCAGCGGGGTCGCGCGACCCCGCTGGGTCCGCCAACAGGTCCTCCCCCCTTCCCAGTCCGTGTTTTGAGGAAAAAAAAAGGGGAGAAGAAAGAAAAGAAAAAAAGAAAAAGGGGGAGAGGAGTCATTTAACTCCTCCAGGGGCCATTTGACTCCTCTGGTAGCCAGAGGGGTCATTTGACTCCTCTAGTAGCCAGAGGAGTCATTTAACTCCTCCGGGGGCCATTTGACTCCTCTGGTAGCCAGAGGGGTCATTTAACTCCGCCGGGTCTCCCCGTGTTCCAAAACAAAAAAAAAAGGAGAAAAAGAAGCAGAGGGGTCAACAAATACTTTTTGACACCCACCTTGACAGAAAAAGGGGTTTTTGCACCCCACCTTGACAGAATTGAGGTAATTCTCCACGGTTTTGTCCACCTAGGTCCTCCTGCCTTCTATAAATAGGCCCCCAAGGGTCCAAGTGGAGAACAGACAGACACACACAGACATCGACGATCGGATATCTACGAGAAGAGCACCGCCAGCACAAGGAGTTGTTCTGTTTGTTTGGCCTGTGAGGGGTAAGTCCCCGGGTCTTATGGATATGCCCCTAAGGGGTGTTTTTGTAATTACGCCCCTCAATGGACTATGTTTGTAATTATGCTCCTCAGCGGGCCATGTTTGTAAGTCTTTACGTCCCGAGACGACTAAGTTATGTGGTTCTGTCCCTATAATGACGGAATTATGAAAATGTCCTCCCTAGGACCGTAATAGACAAAAGTCCTGTAATTTGCAATTATACCCTGCAACTTCTTGTAATTGGGGCTACGCCCTTGTCTCCCACGTTAGCGCGGATCTTTGTACAGTCGACAACTCGCCGACAACCCTTGTACCCATTTGGGCTATAAATGTATCCAGTGTGCTCTACAAATTTTCTTTGTATGTCAATCGGAGAAAATTATAAGAAAACCCATCCGACTTGTGGAAATTACGTACATACCCCTCTTTTGACAGAATTGACAAATGCGTGCCTTCTATCCCATTGTCATTCCTTCGGTGCGAAAGTGTTGTCAGCTCAGTCTGACACTCAGATGTCACCCCAACCCTAGGTCTATGTGGGGTATGGTAAAATTACCAAAATACCCCTATGACCTGGAAATTGCCTAGCAACCCCTAAAACTCTCCAGAAAGAGCCTCAGCGCCGTGGGAAGCCGGGAACCTTATCCTACTTTCTTTCCAACCCTGGAATTTCAGAAATACCCCCGGCTTGGTAAAATTACCAAAATATCCCTAGGTTGGTAAAATTATCAAAACACCCTCGGGGTCCAGAAAACCTCCCTCTACTTCAAAAATGCCTACGGCTTTCGCACATTTGCGTTCATACTCCTAAATTTTAGGGCTTTGCCTGAACTTAAGGCCTTTGATAAAGTCCTGACCCTATCGAATGTTGGTGGTAAATGAGTGGTCATGGAGAGTCTCTCGAGTGAGTCTGCCCTCCACATTAGAACCTATGGGAAGGACTTTGGGGCTTCGTGACAGTTAAACAAAGGTGTTCGGACGTTAGGCCGATGTAAATCAACACTGACCCCGGTCAGTGGGGAGAGGTCCAGCACCCGAACCCAAATCGTCTGATACGATGCGCACTCATGGCCTCTTTGATTGAAGAATAAGGTGGGTTAAGGTGACCTTATTCACGCTAACCTCTTTGGTTGCAGAAATAAGCTATTCCACCAAAAAGGTGGGTTAAGGGCAAAAAAGTTGGGTTAAGGTGGGTTAGGCATATTCTAGCAAAAAGGTAGAATAAGCTAATCCGAATAAGGCCAAAGTAATATTCTTTATTTTTGGGAACACCCTAACCCGTGTTAGCTTATTCTCCTTAACTTATTCTTCAATCAAAGAGGCCCTCAGGGAATAGACCCCTACACATAGGGGGAATGTTTCTTTTCAAAAAGAACATTCTGTTTATTTTTATCTATGATAAAAAAATTCCGTGGTCTCACAGTCCCCTAACTCTTGACTGGGTCATAATATTCAGAGGGGAGAAGCAGGGCCCTATCCCGGAAGCCCAAGTTCGAAGAATCCCTTTCATCCTCAGCCCCTCAGGGGGTTCAGGCCCCATCTGAGCAGCTAAATCGGGCGGCGTCCCTTTTATAATAGTCTCTTTTGATGAAAAAGAGGAGTCAGCCAAGTCGCCAGTGCGCGAGGAGGCGTCGGAGCAGGTTGGCCCCTCCAACAGGGTCGAGCCCGCAAGCCCAGCAGGTCCTTCTAATGAAGACCAACATGATGAGTCTTTGCCACCCCCAGAGGAGTTTTTGACCCCGCTATTCCAAGAAAATGCGGAGGGCCAGAATGAGGAGCGCCCTTTTAAACGGGAGAAGCCTCGCCAGGCACCGAAGACTCTGGCGAAGATCATCCCGCCATTTGACAAGACTCGTGCTCGGGCGGACCGCAAAATCATTCATCACATGAAGCGATTTCCAACAAACGTTACCATTTGGGAAGCCATCGCCTGGAGCAAGGATCTCAGGGAGGCTCTTGTCAAGATACTTCAAGACCCGGAGGCCTATGAAGCCCATGTTGCGGAGCTGCAAGCCTAGGTATATGAGGCATTTACAGCCAACATCTCCTTCACGGACAAAGACATGTTGCTGTCCTCTCCGTGCCACAATCGCCCCTTATATATGCGGGGGACGATTAATGGGCATGATGTGAATCGCATCTTGGTCGACGCTGGAGCGGCTATTAACATCATGCCTTTGAAGACTTTCAAGTCTTTATACTTGGCCCCTTACTTGCAGAAGGTGAACGTGGTCAAGATTTCGGGATTCAATCAGAATTCCGAGGAGGTGCTAGGTCGGGTTGAAGTCAAGCTAGCCTTGGGCGATTTTGTCACCCAGGCGACATTTTATATCATCAACGCCGACACATCTTATAAAGTGCTGCTCGGGAGGCCCTGGCTCCATGAGAATTGGGTCGTCCCGTCAACTCTGCATCAATGCATTAAATATGCCAAAGGAGGGGAGCAACATACTGTCTTCGCAGATCAGGCTCCGTTCCACCCCAATGAGTGCCACTTGGTTGATGCTTCCCTATATTTTGGGAAGCCCACTCTGTCAATCCCCGAGCCTATAAAGGACAAAGGGAAGCAAAAACTGGACTATGAAGCCGAGGAAGGGCAGTTGCTCACTGTCAACCAAGACATGGTAAAACTGCCCAGGCTAAGCCTCCAGGCCGCCTCCAAGCCGACTCAGCCGGAGAGGCGAAGCGTTGACTTTGAAGCCAACCTCATCAGCCAGGTCATTGACCGAAGCATCTCCTTACCGCCCAAGTGTCTTCAACTCTCGTCCCAACGGGAAGAATACGAAGTGGAGCAATTGAAGACCTTCACAGTCTCCTATCAACGGAGAAGAAGACGTAACAAGGGCAAGGGGGACAAGTCGATCATCTTTTACAAAGGTGACTTTAGTCCCACCGGACCCTCCTGAAGATGATTTCGGCTGGGATACTCCCGCCGATGTGGCGCCAGAGCCAGTCCAGGAGATGGACGATATGCCGAAATACATCAAGGAAATGTGTAAAAAGCAGCACATCTCGCAGACTCTGGACCCCGCGCGAGCAGCATATTTCCATCAGTTGTGGAACCCTCCGCAGGTCCGTGGGCAACCTCCCTTCTCCCGCAAAGACACGTGGCGACTCGGCTACGACCAGTAGAGGGACTTCGAGGCCCATTACGCAGTCAACGTCATAGGATTGCTACCTCTTCATCACGGGCAAGCTGAAGTTGAGCCCAAAATTGATGACTCTGTAAGGGAGTCCGGTGAGGTGTCGATCACACCATCACCTTCATCGGGAGTCGACAACGACCACCCTTCAGAGGGAAGAGCAGCCCAGCCTGCTAACCATCGGCATGACAAAGCAAGTCCTTCGACTTCAAGCCACGAGCAAGAGTGCTTTGAAGAATTTGAAATCTATGAAGCAAATACTGATGATGAGGGAGACTTCGTCGACCTCCAACCAGCTCCACCGGAGCTTAAAGACGGTGGCCAAGCAACTGTGGATGAATTGATTGAGATCAACCTTGGAAGCAAAGTTGATCGTCGCCCCACCTTCATAAGTGCTCTCCTCAGCGAGGAAGAAAAGGCAGTCGTATCGGCAGCTCCTAGAAGAGTTCAGGGATTGTTTCGCCTGGACTTACAAAGAAATGCTCGGACTCGACCCTTCTGTGGCTGAACACGAGCTGGCAATACTTCCAACAGTCAAGCCAGTCAAGCAAGCCCAAAGGCGTATGAGCCACGAGTTGGAATTGAAGGTCAACGCTGAGGTTCACAAGATGCTCAATGTGGACTTCATAGAGCCTTGCATGTACCCTGTGTGGCTCGCCAATATAGTCCCTGTCAAGAAGAAGAATGGCCAAGTCCGAGTTTGCATCGACTTTAGGGATTTGAACAAGACATGCCCGAATGAGGACTTCCCCGTCCCGATTACTGAGACAATGGTTGACGTGACCACTGGTCACGAAGCCTTGTCCTTCATGGATGGGTCGTCGGGTTATAATCAAATCCGCATGGCCGTCAAAGACAAAGACCATACGGCTTTCCGATCTCCTAAGGGGATCTTCAATTATAAAAGGATGTCGTTCGGCTTAAAGAATGCCGGTGCAATTTACCAAAAGACGATGACCAAGATCTTCGACGAGATGCTCCATGACCTCGTCGAATGCTACGTCGATGACTTGGTCGTCAAGACAAAAAGGCGAGAAGATCACTTGGCTGACCTACGTCGAGTCTTCGAAAGGCTTCGACAATATTAGCTCAAGATGAACCCGTTGAAGTGTGCCTTCGACGTCTCCAGCGGCAAATTCCTCGGCTTCATCGTCAGGTATCGAGGCATAGAAATCGACCCTGACAAAATTAAGGCCATAAGAGGACTGCCTCCGCCTAAGAACTTGACAGAGCTCAGATCTCTACAAGGGAGACTTGCCTATATTAGGCGGTTCATTTCAAACCTTTCGGGAAGATGCCTACCTTTCGGCAAATTGATGAAGAAAGGAGCACCCTTGATTTGCTCGAAGGCTTTCTGGCAGTCTTCGTCCCATATGAAGGAGTATTTATTGACTCCTCCAGTCTTAAGGGCACCCGTCAGAGGGAAGCCCCTTATTCTCTACATTGCTACCTTGGATGCCTCTTTGGGGGCTCTGCTAGCCCAGATCAATAAAGAGGGCAAGGAGCAGCCGCTGTATTACCTCAGCCGGAAGTTGATCGGGCCTGAGCATCGGTATGCGCCTATGGAAAAGGTGTGCCTAGCTTTGGTATTTGCCGTCAAGAAGCTAAGGCACTACCTTCTAGCCCACCGGGTGGAGCTAATCTCAAAGTATGATCCACTCAAATTTCTGCTCAGCCAGCCCGTTGTTTGCGACCGCGGGGAGTCACTTGTCGTTTGGTCCTCGCGGCGGGGGTATACACTCGCCTTTTATGGAAGGTCGAGATAGGTTGACTGGGCACGCGGGGATTCCGGGGGTATTGAGAAGAAGGCAGAGAGAACAATAGGAACGCACTGGAAGGGATGGCGTACGGTTCATCATTCTGGGAGACTGGGGCAGGGATGGCTGGGTGGAATGCGGGCGTGCCAGTCGATTTCTCGACAATCACCTATGGAACCGAGGATTGACCGGGGAAGCGTCGCCAGGACGCGGCACGTGGCTCGAGAGATCGGGCGACACATAGATAGAAGGGGTTCCACGGGTGCAAGTGCGCAGGCGATTATGGGGATTCGTGTACTGGACGTCTTTCCCCACCGGTCGCAAGCAACCGGTGTTTATTTTACATCGGATTGAATCCGAATACCTTTGTTTCTACTGCCGAAGAAAGAGTCAGGGACCCTGGGAGCCGCGACGTCGAGAGGGCTTAGTCCGTGCAGCAGCGACAGGGCAACATCAACACAATAGGGATAACTGGGGGCAGAGAGACTGGTTCCGACGAGGAAGGGGACCCGCTCCCTGACTGGTTTACATGACTTATATGCCAAGAAAGGCATTTATATGGGGACATGAGAGCCCGATTACAATTGCTTGCAAGCCACAGGACAATTCCGTCATTCATGACGGTCCCCGAGTCATTGCATTATTGTGTGGATAGTTCCGTATCTGTACGTAGTGTCCGTCAGAGGACCTGTGACTTAATAGGATGGCGCCCGAGGGGCGTCACAATGTATTCTCGACATGAGATAGTGTCGAGGTTGGGGCAGTAGGGGTGCCGTAGGCACTATTGTGCCAGGGGAGTTGAGTGGTCGGGTGCCCGGGCGCCGATGTGACTGGAGTAGCTGGCAGTCGGGTGCCGGGGGCACCGTTGTGACTGGAGTTGTTGGCAGTAGGGTGCCGGGGGCATCATTGTGACTGAAGTAGCTGAGTAGTCGGGTGCCGGTGGCACCGTTGTGACTGGGGTAGCTGGCAGTCGGGTGCCGGGGGCACCGTTGTGACTGGGGTAGCTGGCAGTCGGGTGCCGGGGGCACCATTGTGGCTGGAGTTGTTGACAGCCGGGTGCCGGAGGCACCGTTGTGACTGGAGTTGTTGACAGTCGGGTGCCGGAGGCACCGTTGTGACTGGAGGAGGCGAGCGTCGAGAGACCTCGATAGTCGTGCTTGGGGCCCGGTGTGGCTGGCAGTCGGGTGCCGGAGGCACCGTTGTGATTGAAGGAGGCGGGCGCCATGAAGAGGCTGAGGCCCGAGTATAGGTACGTGTATTTAACTGGTTTCATGCTGTATGAGAGCCACGTGGGCTTTACAAATGGGCCGAGGAGGCTGAAGTACAATGGGCGCAAGCCGCGGGACAATTCCGACAGGTGGGTCGGTCCCCGGGTCAATGCTGGATGAGGCAGATATCCGAGTGTTTTACAGAGGGTCCCTCTCATGGCACGGGCCATGTTTGCTTCGCCAAACGAGGGGCTATGACTGGATAGCTGGAGAAGGCATCGGGCTGGTGTCTGGGCGAGGGTCGATCACGGCTCGAGTCGAGCGGTCGGACGTGGCCTCGTGACTGCGGGGAAGCGTGACGTCATAATGCGTGCGTAGTTGCGGTCGGCGGGCACGCGAGGGGAAGTCCCGGCATGAGGGGGCGTTCACCCTTGTCATAACGTCACACACGTGGCGGGGGTAGACTTGTGTGTCATGGCGGAACACCGTGTGAGGGAAGTACAAGCGACATACCCTCGGCGTCCTTAGCCGACGACCAAGTCACCCACACACAATTCTCCTTGCTCGTTGCCTGGAGCCACTTGAAGCTTAGAGATCACCGGAAGCCTTGATGCATGTATCCTCTTTTTCATTGAGCCCCTAGGGGGATTTTATAGGGGAAGATGAAGGGTCACAGGGGGTTTACGCGGACCAGCTAAGGGGGGTGAGCTGGTCCGCGTAAACCCAAGTGAATAGTGGCGCTTGAGTCACACGGGTTGGGAGAGGGGGAAGGGGTTTACGCGGACCAGCCCAGGGGGCTGAGCTGGTCCGCCTAAACCCCACCCCAGGGGGGGTTTAGGCGGAGTGGTTCTGGTTTTTGCTTTTTGAAAAAATTAATTTTTTTTAATTGAATAGGGGGGTTTACGTGGACAAGCCAGGGGGGGTGAGCTGGTCCGCGTAAACCCCCCCCCCCCTGAGGGGTTTTAGGCGGACTAGCCTGGGGGTCTAGGCTGGTCTGCCTAAACCCCCCCCCCCCCCCGAGGGGGTTTAGGCGGGACCAGCCTGGGGGCCCAGGCTGGTCCGCCTAAACCCCACCCAAGGGGGGGTTTAGGTGGGTTTGACCGGGGGTTTACCGTGGGTTTGACTGAGGGTTAGACTGGGATTTGATTGGGTTTATAAACAACCCACGCAAGGGGCGCTGCCCCCTTGACCCCCGCGACCTGACCCCGCAGGTCGAACCCCGCGACCTGATCCGCGTGCGAGGGCGCACGATGGTGGTGCATGACGCGATGGGTTGCTGGGAGTCCCGAGTTGAGCTCCGACTTGCTGTAAAGTGGCTGGATCATACGCGCCCACCAAGTGCTCGGGAAAGTTCCCGACACGCGTGTGCGGGCCGTGTAAGGGTGGTGTGAGCTCCTGAAGCTTGCGGTTGGCCTTGACGGGTCTTCCTTTGACTTCAGAGGGCTGAAGGGAGGCGACTCGAGGGTAGACCCCGGCCTCATTGCTGGGCACCACGTGGCGTGGCTTGTAGTCAGGGTGCCCCCGGGTCGGCTCGGGTAGCTATGTTGAACGAGGGCAAACCCGCAAACTGAGTGATCGGGGGTGGACCCGATCGATCGTTGATGTTGCTGTGGGTCATGGCTAGCTGGTTAGAACCCTCGGTTGGGCCCGGTGACTGGGGCGTCGACATGACGATGCAGTTGGTCTGGTGATCGGGGTGACCCTCGATCCCTGGCGAAGAGCCGTATGAAGCGGCAGGCCATTCTGAGTCCCGAGTTAACTCGGTTGTTGAGGCGTCGGCGGTGTGATACCGTATACAGGGTGTCCGGGGGTCATCCCCGAATCTTCGCAGAGTGCCGTAAGGTACGGTAGGTTGTCCCGAATCCCGAAACCGACCCGGTTGTCGAGAAACTGGCTGGCATAGTGCCACGTACTCGGGGCCGATTCTCGGTTGTTATGTTGCGCCGCTTGACCCGGCGACACGTCTCGATTTCCGAGAACAACTCGACCGGTAGAGCAACTTTTTCGATGTGCCGTTTTGCTCTATTTAGGGAGTATTTCCCTATGCTTAATCCTCGATTAATTCGAGAAAATAAGCCGGTGCCAACAAATGCCCCCCACGGGGCGTGCGTCGGAGGCGAAGACGATGGCGTGCGGCCCGTGCGCCTTTCAGGCTTGATTTCTCCCGACCTTATTGGCGTGTGGGAGTTACTTGTTCTGAGGGTTGACGCTCCCGTTGCGATCTTTCATGCGACGGTGGTACGTTTGCAGAAGACCGTTGAACCTGGGAGGTTATAGAGCTGGATTCTAGAGAGATCCAAGTGGCTGGTGGAAAATTTGCCAAAGTCACTGAGGGCATGGAGCTGATGGAGATGGCATGTATTGGATACATGCGTGGTGCTTGAAGTTGTAGCCCGCTATTCGCGACTTGGGAATTCTGCTCCCGTTTGTCTCGCGTGTTGGGCTTGTGGCAGAGGTGTGTAGGGCCCGCGTCACGAGAGTAATCTGGTCTAGACGCCGAACTCTCCATACAGGTGGTCACTTCGGCGGTTGATGGTGTAACTGGACTAGACGACAATGTCGAAGGCGAAGAGAGGCCAGGGGATCCTGGTGTAACAATACCCCTAGCTTTGTTGCCTATGTCTGGGGCCTGCCTTGCGCAGCGGGCTTTGTGGATTTTCCGAGGAGAGGCGGCTCAGTGGAGAGGACCCTCCCCTATTAGAAACCTGAGACAAGGGAGGCCAGGATTGTTAAGCCCGTCCCGCCTCGTAGGGTGGCTGGCAAGCAACGGGAGACCACTTGTGGCTCCCTTTTCATTATCTGAGGTTGCACTGGCGGGGGCCATGCCTTGCCCCCGGAGGTGGACTTGTGTACTGAGATTTGTGTTTTCTCAAGTTTTCCACCTTGTCTAAGTCAAGGAGTGCTATGAGCATTTGTCACTCCCTGGCCTATTCCCCTTTGATCGTGGCCGTAGCCGACGATGCTGCGTAAGAGTGTTTGAGACTCCCTATCTTGGGAATTGGAGAGCCACCTATCCCTCAGCTTCTGGGATTGCTGGTTGGCGACGAGATGACCGCCGCTCTGACTGAGGCTTTGTGATGTAGCCTGTGGTCGATCGCTAGCAATCTACTACTGCTATGGTGGTTGACTTTTTTGTGTGATACTGGCATTATTCGTTGACTGCCCATGGGGGCGCATTTGCCAAGCTTGGCGCCCACCGTCCTATGGGACAGGCTGGTCACAACTCTGAAGCATTGTAGCTGGAGTTGTGTTGTAGGGCACTTGCAAATCGTCAAGTTATGATGCTAGAGGCCACTTTGTCATGGCTGGATGTGACTGGGATTATAGCTAGTGGGTAAGGGGTTACAGGGGAACTGGGATTATACTAGGGCTTCGAAGTTGAGAGATTCCAGCTCCTGCCAGGGCCGCCATTGCACGGTCAAAGTGGTAGGGACCGGTTGGTTGGCTGGTGGTGTCAGGGAATCCGGAGAGGTCGGAGTAACAGGGGGATGGATGACGTTAACTGAGAAGTGGGAAGCTGCGGAGCAGCCACGGGGACCACACCCAAGAAGTAGGGTGATCCGCCGACTGGGGCGAAGCTGCCGAGGACAATCGGTGTCGTAGGTGTGTTGGTCTGATGCTGCTGGAGGCAAGATTCAGCGAAACATGTTGACCTGGTGTTGCTGGGGGTCGGCCTTGACAAGGGCCATGGACCCGGTGTTGTTGAGGGCCTGTCTCAGGGAAGCATGCCGGCCTAGGGTTGCTGTAGACCCGCCTCGGCGAGGCGTCTCGGTCTGAGGTTGTTGAAGACCTGCCTCGGCGAGGCGTCTTGGTCTGAAGTTGTTGAAGACCTGCCTCGGCGAGGCGTCTTGGTCTAAAGTTGCTGGAGACTTGCCTCGACGAGGCGTCTTGGCCTGAGGTTGCTGGAGACCTGCCTCGACGAGGCGTCTTGGTCTGAAGTTGCTGGAGACCTGCCTCGGTGAGACGTCTTGGTCTGAGGTTGCTGGAGACCTGCCTCGGCGAGGCGTCTTGGTCTGGAGTCGCTGGAGACCTGCCTCGGTGAGGCGTCTAGGTCTGAGGTTGCTGGAGACCTGCCTCGGCGAGGCGTCTTGGCCTGGAGTCGCTGGAGACCTGCCTCGGTGAGGCGTCTAGGTCTGGAGTCGCTGGAGACCTGCCTCGGTGAGGCGTCTTGGTCTGCAGTTGCTGGAGACCTGCCTCGGTGAGGCATCTTGGTCTGGAGTTGCTGGATTTACCCCCAGAGAGGGGTGTTGGCTTGGAATCATATTCAGCCGATCCTCATGGGGTATGGCCGAATGTTGATGCTGGCGGCTAATAGTCATGGTAAAATAGCCGAAGTCGAGGTTGTCCGACCCTTTAAATAGTACAATGACCACAAATGATGATAGACACATAATCATCATAATATGGTGGATGGTACCGATTAATGTGATGGTTGACCGCCAAGGTGTATTGACTAGGAAGTCCACTCGGTTGATTGCTGAGGTATATTGACTGGGAGCCACGATCAGCTGATCACTGAGGTGCCGATGAAGGGATTGTCGCTGGCCGACCATTGAGGCGTAATGATCGGAGTGTGTGATAGACCGACCCTCGGGGGTGCGTTGGTCTAGAGCTGCTGTAGACTGGCCTTCGAGGCATGCTAGTCTATAAGGTGTCTGGATTTGTTCATGTGGTTGTTGTTGTTGATCAGCCTATGAGGTGTAGTGGCCTGTTGCCAAAGACTGGGAACTAGATACTGGAGGTAAGCCTATAAGGCGTATTGGCCTGTTGTCGGCCGCTAGGAGTTAGAGGCTAAAAACCTGGATACTTAGACTGGAGACCCGCCTGGCTAAGGCATGCTGGTCTACTGATGGAAACTGGAGGTCCGAGGCTGGAGACTGGAAGGCAAAGATTGAATGGTGGGACTGGAGATTGTGACCCAGATACGGGAGACAAAGTACTGAGGCTGGAAACTAGGAACTGGAGACTAGAAGCTGGATGTTGGTACTAAAGACTGGGATTCGGAGGCTGGATACTGGGACTAGAGACTGAGTGCTGGAGCTGGGAATTAGGAGCTGGAGACTGGAAGCTGGGTGTTGGTACTGAAAATCGGGATTTGGAGGCTGGATACTGGGACTGGAGACTGGGTATTGGGGCTGGGAATCAGGAGCTGGAGACTGGAAACTGGATATTGGATTTGGAGGTTAGGATTTGGATAGTAGATACTAGAACTGGCGACTGGGTATCGAGACTGGAGACTGAGAACTTGGAGGCTGGAAACTGGGTACTGGGACCAACGGCTAAGATTGAGTATTGGATACCGGGACTGGGAACTACAATTGGATGATGGGTGCTAGACTTAGACACTCGGAACTGAGTACTGGTAGCTGGGAGCTGGGAGTTGGGAACTGGAGATTGAGGACTACATACTGGAGACTGGACCCAGGGGACTGGGAACTGGAGACTGGAATTGGATGCTCGGATTGGATGCTGGCGGCTGAAGCCGAAGCCGGATTCTAGGAACCGGATGATAGAACTGGCTATTGAAGCCTGGGACTGGAGCTAAATAGCGAAGACTGGACACTGAGACTGGATACTACAGCTGACACTGGATATTGGTGACTGAGTACTGGAATTGGGTCTCGGGGACTGGGTACTGGAGCTGAAGTTAGATGTTGGGGACTGAGTATTGGAAGTGGACCTTGGAGACTGGATACTGGGTGCTAGATACAGGATTGGGATGTTAGAATATGGGTATCGGACTAAACCCTGGAGCTGGATGCTGAAGACGGACAGTGGAAATAGGTACTAGAAACTCGGTATGCGAACCGAATACTAAAAGTTAGATGTTGGGACTGGGTACTGGGTACCGAGTATCGGAACTGGATACAGCAAGCCGGGTACTAGGACCTGGAAGTTGAAAGCTGAATATTGAAAACCCGAAGCTGGAAGGTAGAGACTGGAAACTGGAAGTCGGATATTGAAGACTGGAAGTTGGACAGGGGATACTGGGACTGGGGACTAGAAGCTGATACTTAATCTGGATATTGAAAGTTACATACTGGAGGCCTGCCTATGCGAGGCGTGCTGGCCTATTGCCGAAATTAGAACTGGAGGTTAGAAACTGGATACTGAGAACCGGATCCTGGGATCTGGATATTGGCAATTGGACGTGGGAACTAGATACTAGAACCTGGACGTTTGGAATAGGAGACTGGAACTGGATTCTGGAAGCGGGGCACTGGAGCTGGATACTGGGAACTGGGTACTGGAACTAGGTGGGATTAGGTACCGGAAGCTGGATACTGGAAGCTGGATATTGGAGCTGGAAGGCTGGAGGATAGCCCCTAGGGCGGTGTTGACCTGGAGGACTAGAAACTGGAAGCTGGAGGCCGGTTTGCGAGAGTGCATTGGCCTATGTTACTGGAGGGTGAAGGCTGGAGGCCGGCTTGTGAGGGTGTGTCGGCCCGTGTCGTTGGAAGCTAGAGGCCGACCCGTGAGGGTGTGTCGGCCGATATTGCTGGAAACTGGGAACTAGAGACCAACCCGCAAGGGTGCCTATGTTGCTGGGGATTGGAAGATGGAGGCCGACCCGTAAGGGTGTGTTGGCCTATGTTGCTGAGGACTGGAGGCTGGAGGCTGACTCGTAAGGGTGTGTTGACCTATATTGCTGGATACTGGAAGTTGGAGGCCGACCCGTGAGGGTGTGTTGGCCCATGTTGCTGGAGACTGGATACTGGAGGCCGACCCGTGAGGGTGTGTTGGCCTATGTGGTTAAGGCTATTGGGGTGATTCTGGAGTGTGTTGGCTGCAGGCCGAATGGCGGTGTACCAACTGTTGTCATGTTGTTAGCCGGAAATGTGATTCGCGTTAGCCTGGGAAACTAGAGCCGGGCTGGCCGGGTGGTCATGGAAGGCATCGCGGCCAGGAACTGGAACTGGAACTGGGATAGGGACTGAAGGTTGGAGCTGGGTCTGTGACTGGAACCGACACTGGAACTGGAATTGCAACTAGAGATGGGGACTGGAACTGGAGCTGGCTGGCTGGCCTTCGAAGGCGTTGTAGCCGGAATACTGGAATTACTGCTGCAACTGAAAATGGTACTGGACTGGGCGACTAGCCTCCGAAGGCGTTGCAGCCGGGATACCGAGGCTGGAGCTGGGCGACTGGCCTTTGAAGGTGTTGTAGCCGAAATACTCGAAGCGGAACTGGAGCTGGAACTGGGCAGCTGGCCTGTGAAGGTGTTGTAGCCAGAGTGTCGGTGTTGGAACTGGGACTGAAACTGGGCGGCTGGCCTGTGAAGGCGCTGTAGCCGGAAGCTGAAACTGGGGACTGGAGCTGGGCGGCTGGCCTGTGAAGGCGTTGTAGCTGAAATGCTGGGACTAGTCGGCTGACTCTTGAGGTGTGTAGCCGAAATGCTGAGATTGGAACTGGAACCGGGCAGCTGGCCTGCGAAGGCGTTGTAGCCGAAATACTGGGGCTGGAGCTGGCCGGTTGGCCTGCGAAGGCGTTGTAGCCGAAATACTGGGGCTGGAGCTGGCCGGCTGGCCTGTGAAGGCGTTGTAGCCAGAATTTAGAACTGGAGACTGGAGCTGGCCGGCTGGCCTGTGAAGGCGTTGTAGTCGGAAGGTGGAATTGAAGATTGGGACTGGTCGGCTGGCCTGTAAAGGCGTTGTAGCCGAAATACTGGAGCTGGAGCTGGGACTGGAGCTGGCCGGCTGGCCTGTGAAGGCGTTGTAGCCGGAAGCTAGAACGGGAGACTGGAGCTGACCGGCTGGCCTGTGAAGGCGTTGTAGCCAGAATTTAGAACTGGAGACTGGAGCTAGTCGGAGCTCGGCTGGCCTGTGAAGGCGTTGTAGCCGAAATACTGGAGCTGAAATTGGCGATGGCCGACCCTCAGGGGTGTAGTGGCCACCATTGTTGTGGAGTGATGCTGAGGTTGCCGTCGGCGGGATGTCGCAGTTGACGGCTTTCATCAGTGAGGAGTAGAGAGGGAGAGAGTTTTTTTTTTTGTTTTCTCTTTACCAGCTCTACCGCCCTTGCGGGTTTTCGCTAGAGCTGGCCCCCTTTTGCTTTTTCCGATATGCCCTTGCGGATTTTTACATCGAGGGGTCACCCGATTTTACCTGAGACGCCCTCGCGGGTTTTCACCTCAGCTGGGTTAATGGCAATTTTTGCCCTCAGTAATCCCATGGAAGGACTTGACTAAGGCCGCCGGGGTATCTCTATTTTTAACCCTATTTTTTCTCCCTTTTTTTTTTGACCTGGGAACCTTGTGGTTATCGTCAGTAGCGTGTTGCTATCAGGGGACGTGACCTGGAGTTTATGTTGTTGATGGCTTGTAGCCGTTGTAGCCATGACTGTGGCTTTGACTGGTGGTCTGGGAACTGGTGAGCCTTAGTGGCGTATTGCTGGAATCATGACTGGGATCTGGGAACTGGTATGCCTTTACGGCGTATTGCTGAAGTTATGATTGGGTTCATGGTGACTCGACCATGATAGGCTGGTGACTGGGAATTATGGGTTGATGGATTCTCATGATAGATGGATTCAAGGTTGATGTGGTTTAAAGGCCAACCGAGGTGGTGTGTAGGCCGAGGTTTGCTGGAATGAATGACTGGACTAGTGCATGAATTGCTAGTGTATATGGGCTGACCGTGGAGGTGTGAGGCCGGAGGAAGTGTGAGCCAATTGGGGTGGTGTATGGCTAAATAGGGAGTGTAAGATCAATGAGCTAGAGAGGTGTACTAGCCAGGGACTGGTATAGGCCACCAAGGGAGGGGAGTGGCCTGGGGAGTTGGCTTAGGCCGAACGTGATGGTATACAGCCGACAGGGAGGTGCAAGATTTATAAACTGGAGTAGGGGATTAGTCAGGGACTGGTGTGGACCAACTGGCTGGGGATATGATTGCTGGAAGGTGGGTAGCTGGTTGCCCCCAACTGAGGGAGAAGAGAAATTTTATTTTTGTTCTCTTTACCAGCTCTGCGGCCCTTTCGGGTTTTGGGCCAGAGCTGGCCCCCTTTTGCTTTTTCCGATGCACCTTTGCGGGTTTTCACATCGAGGGGTTACCCAATTTTGCCTGAGGTGCTCTTGCGAGTTTTCACCTCAACCGAGTTGGTGACAATTTTTGTCCCCAGTCGCCTCCTTGAGAAAGAGAGTGACTGAGTCCACCGGGGTATCTCTATTTTTAACCCCATTTGTTGTTATTTTTTTTTGTTTACCTGAGAGCCTTTTGGTTGTTCGGTGACTGGTGCTGGGTGTCCTTAGCTTGCTGCTGTCGAAGGACACTGTTAGTGGGATCATTGTTGTTGATCCTCTGTGCTGATGCTGGAGTTCCTCACTGGGGCCTAGTTGGTTGCCAAGCAATCCGGGGCTTCACGTAGACCTTTAGGCTGGCTGATCCGTGTAGCTTGCAGCTAGAGCTTGGACTGAAGCTTGAACATATCGGCTTTGATGATGCAAAGGCTGAGGTTCTGGGTTGTGGTGACGCTATAGGCCAAGAATTGACGCATGCTAACCAAAGAGGCGTATTGGCCAAAGATTATGGATTTAACTGACCAGGAAGGTGTACTGGTTAGGGATTGGGTGATATGTAGGCCTACTATTGTGGTATTTTGGCCAGAGATCCGGTGTTGGATTGACTGTGGAGGTGTTTTAGTCAAGGGTAGGTGTAGGTCGACCGTGAAGGAGGATGACCAAGGTGGAGGCTTGACCAGCCATGGCGGCATATTGGTCAAGGTGATAGCGGCAAATGGGGATAGTGTGAGACTAGGAGGAACAGGTAGGTCGACCATGATGGTGTATTGACCTGGATGCTGGGAGATCACCGACCGTGATGGTGTATTGGTCAAAGACTGGGTATAGGCCGACCGTTATGGTGTGATAGCCAGAAGAAGGTATGGTATGCTAACCCATTATTGTGGTGGGTCGGTCAGGGATTTAGAGTGAGGTGGTTGGCTGTTCCTAGAGAGGAAGAGAGATTTTTCTTTTTCTCTTTACCAGTTCCACCGCCCTTTCGAATTTTCGCCAGAGTTGGCCCCCTTTTGCTTTTTCCGCTGCGCCCTTGCGGGTTTTCACACCGAGGGATTACCTGATTTTGCCTGAGGCGTCCTCGCGGATTTTCACCTCAGTTGGGTTTGCGGCCTTTTTGCCCCCAACCACTTCCATCTAGAGGGAGTGGCTGAGTCCGCTGGGGCATCTCTATTTTTAGCCCCTTTTTTGTTTGTTTGTTATTTTTTTTTGGTACCTGCGAGCCTTGCGGCTGTCGTCCTTAGCTTGTTGTTGTCGGGGGACGTTGCCCGAGGGTTGCGTCATTGACAACTTGTTGCTGTTGCAGAAGCGACTGTGGATCGGCCCCCAACCGAGTAGCTCGGGACTTTAGGGTGGATCCAGAGAATGGCTGGTCTTTGCTGTAGGTGGCTGGGACTTTGACTGGGATCTGGGAGGCTCGGCCATGATGATCATGACGGTCGAAGCTGCGCTTGGACTGAGTGTCTGCCAGGGTGCTGCTACACCTTGAGACATGGTAAATACCAAAGGGATAGACCTCCCGCCAGGGTTTGCTGGTAGCCACCGGTGGGGACCCGATGGAGCTTTGCTGGTGTCATCAGTTGGCGTTGCCCGGGATTCCACCGAATTGTTGGCCGATGCAGATGGAGTTTATCTCGAGCTACTGGGCGGGTGTCGGCGGGATTCACCACGAGTCGTTGATTGACGTTGGCAAGGTGAGTTCCCGAGTTGCTGGTTGATGTCGGTTCCCCCAGTCTATCAAAAGCTGGAGTCTACCCTGATGGATGCTTCACTGGATTTTGGGCTTAGTGCCATTCTGGTGAGTAGAGGGATCGCTTAACTCGTGACCCCCCCAAATGGGCTGGGCCTCTTTTCTAATGACCCACATTCATCTGAGGGAGGACGTCCCGCTCCTCCTTGGAGTTGTCCCCATTGTTTGGGCTTGGAAGGCTGGATACTGGACCAGGGTGGTTGCCCCCGGTGTGATACTGGCGCGTCGGCTTCTCTGAGCCTCACCTTGTCTTCTGGAGGCAGGGGTGGCAGTGGTGGGTCGCCCATTTTTACAGCCGCCATGAGGCCCCTTCCTTTTTGCGGGGCCGAGGTTGACTCAGCACCAATGTGGTGGACCGAATGAACCCGCTCCGGGGCCGTGTTGTGAACTGCGGATGTTAGAGGGATGGTGACCCAGAGCTTGACGCCCGTATTGGGTGTTGATGAAGCTGGTACCCGAGGCAGGGAGCCTGTACTGGGAGCTAATGAAACTGGGATCTGGGAGTGGAAACCCAAACTGAGTGCTTGAGAAAGTTGGGATCCAGAGCTAGAAGCCCATCTTGAATACTGATGGTGCTGGGACCCAAGACTGGATGTCGGTCTTGGGCGTTGTCAAAACTGGAACCCGGGGCTGGGGGCCCGTCTCGGGTGTTGATGAAACTGGGACCTGGGGCTGTACGCCCGTCTTGGGCGTTGGTGGAACTGGGACCCGGGCTGAACGCCAGTCTTGGGTGTTGATGGAGCTGGATCCCAGGGCAGGTGACCCGTCCTGGGTGTTGATGGAGTTGGAACCAGGGGCTGAACGCCCGCCTTGGGTGCTACTAGAGCCAGATCCCAGAGCTGGACGGCCCCTTTTTTTTTTGGTATTGCTAGAGCTGGAACCCGGGGCTGAACGCCCGTCTTGGGTGCTGGTGAAGCTGGAACCCAGGGCTGGGAGCCCATCACGGGTGTTGCTGGAACTGAAACCCAGGGCTTGACGCCATGTTGGGTGTTGCTGGAACTGAGACCCCCGGCTTGGGTGTTGCTGGAACTGAGACCCAGGGCTAGACGTCCGTCTTGGGTGTTGCTGGAGCTGAGACCTAGGGCTAGATGCCCGTCTTGGGTGTTGAGGTAGCCTTGTCCCGAAGAAGAAACCCTTTGCTGGGAGTTGGCATTGCTGGATCGTAGGGGTAAAGACCCCGTCGTAGAGCTGGGGGGTCAAGGGCCCAATGCGGAGAGTCCGCATCGGGGACCGACCTTGATGAGACCTGGGGTCGTCTACCCGAGCCAGATGCTGGGGAGCCTCAAACTCGGGGTTGAAAGCCCGTATTGAGTGTCGACTCGTCTAAGACTCGAAGCAAGAGGCCCGAATAGCATGCTGGGAGGCCTTGACCTAGGGGTGGGAAACCTGTGCTGGGGGTAGGCTTGGCTGGGACTCGGAGCTGAGAGCCCGAGTGAGGTGCTGAGGAGCCAGCTGCCTGTATGGGGAGTCGCCGGACTGGGCTGCTTGTCGGCCACGGCAATGGGGCCCGAGGATCAGGGTGAGCCGAAGGCCAAGGCAACGTTGCCGAACACGATTGGTGATGGTTCCAACCGTACGTGCCCGGCGTGGATGGCGATGACGATTGGACCGTAGGTCACTATCGCCACCGGTTTGTTGTTGCTGTTGCTGGTGCAGGTTGGTCGCTCGAGGACGACCGGTCGCATGTTGCATGCTGGACGGGGGCCCTCCTCTTCCTCTCTGATAAGAAAAGGCGAGGGCATTGCGGCATACACTTGACAGGTGTGACTCTTCTTTGGCAGAAAGAAGAAAGGTAGGAGACGTCCCACCGGGCGTGCCATCTTTGTTTACGACCGCGGGGAGTCACTTGTCGTTTGGTCCTCGCGGCGGGGGTATACACTCGCCTTTTACGGAAGGTCGAGATAGGTTGATTGGGCACGCGGGGATTCCGGGGGTATTGAGAAGAAGGCAGAGAGAACGATAGGAACGCACTGGAAGGGATGGGGTACGGTTCATCATTCTGGGAGACTGGGACATGGATGGCTGGGTGGAATGCGGGCGTGCCAGTCGATTTCTCGACAATCACCTATGGAACCGAGGATTGACCAGGGAAGCGTCGTCAGGACACAGCACGTGGCTCGAGAGATCGGGCGACACGTGGATAGAAAGGGTTCCACGGATGCAAGTGCGCAGGCGATTATGGGGATTCGTGTACTGGACACGCCCGCATTGAATCCGAATACCTTTGTTTCTATTGCCGAAGAGAGAGTCAGGGACCCTGGGAGCCGCGACGTCGGGAGGGCTTAGTCCGTGCAGTAGCGACAGGGCAACAGCAACACAATAGGGATAACTGGGGGCAGAGAGACTGGTTCCGGCGAGGAAGGGGACCCGCTCCCTGACTGGATTACATGACTTATATGCCATGAAAGGCATTTATATGGGGACAAGAGAGCCCGATTACAATTGCTTGCAAGCCACAGGACAATTCCGTCATTCATGACGGTCCCCGAGTCATTGCATTATTGTGTGGGTAGTTCCGTATCTGTATGTAGTGTCCGTCAGAGGACCTGTGACTTAGCAGGATGGCGCCCGAGGGGCGTCACAATGTATTCCCGACATGAGATAGTGTCGAGGTCGGGGCAGTAGGGGTGCCGTAGGCACTATTGTGCCAGGGGAGTTGAGTGGTCGGGTGCCGCGGGCCCCGATGTGACTGGAGTAGCTGGCAGTCGAGTGTCGGGGGCACCGTTGTGACTGGAGTTGTTGGCAGTCGGGTGCCGGGGACATCATTGTGACTGAAGTAGCTGGGTAGTCGAGTGCCGGCGGCACCGTTGTGACTAGGGTAGCTGGCAGTCGGGTGTCGGGGGCACCGTTGTGACTGGGGTAGCTGGCAGTCGGATGCCGGGTGGCAGTCGGGTGCCGGGGGCACCGTTGTGATTGGGGTAGCTGGCAGTCGGGTGCCGGGGGCACCGTTGTGACTGGGGTAGCTGGCAGTTGGGTGCCGGGGGCACCATTGTGACTGGAGTTGTTGACAACCGGGTGCCGGAGGCACCGTTGTGACTGGAGTTGTTGACAGTCGGGTGCCGGAGGCACCGTTGTGACTGGAGGAGGCGAGCGCCGAGAGACCTCGATGGTCGTGCTCGGGGCCCGGTGTGGCTGGCAGTCGGGTGCCGGAGGCACCGTTGTGACTGAAGGAGGCGGGCGCCGTGAAAAGGCTGAGGCCCGGGTATAGGTACCTGTATTTAACTGGTTTCATGCTGTATGAGAGCCACGTGGGCTTGACAAATGGGCCGAGGAGGCCGAAGTACAATGGGCGCAAGCCGCGGGACAATTCCGACAGGTGGGTCGGTCCCCGGGTCAATGCTGGATGAGGCGGATATCCGCGTGTTTTACAGAGGGTCCCTCTCGTGGCACGGGCCATGTTTGCTTCGCCAAACGAGGGACTATGACTGGATAGCTGGAGAAGGCATCGGGCTGGTGTCTGGGCGAGGGTCGATCACGGCTCGAGTCGAGCGGTCGGACGTGGCCTCGTGACTACGGGGAAGCGTGACGTCATAATGCGTGCGTAGTTGCAGTCGACGGGCACGCGAGGGGAAGTCCCAGCATGAGGGGGCGTTCACCCTTGTCATAACGTCACACACGTGGCGGGGGTAGACTTATGTGTCATGGCGGAACACCGTGTGAGGGAAGTACAAGCGACATACCCTCAGCGTCCTTAGCCGACGACCAAGTCACCCACACACAATTCTCCTTGCTCGTTGCCTGGAGCCGCTTGAAGCTTGGAGATCACCGGAAGCCTTGATGCATGTATCCTCTTTTTCATTGAGCCCCTAAGGGGATTTTGTAGGGGAAGATGAAGGGTCACATGGGGTTTACGCGGACCAGCTAAGGGGGGTGAGCTGGTCCGCGTAAACCCAAGTGAATAGTGGCGCTTGGGTCACACGGGTTGAGAGAGGGGAAGGGGTTTACGCAGACCAGCCCAGGGGGCTGAGCTGGTCCGCGTCAACCCCCCCCCCCCCTATTAGGCGGACCAGCCTGGGCCCAGGCTGGTCCGCCTAAACCCCACCCTAGGGGGGGTTTAGGCGGAGTGGTTCTGGTTTTTACTTTTTGTAAAAATTAATTTTTTTAATTGAATGGGAGGGTTTACGCGGACCAGCCAGGGGGGGGTGAGCTGGTCCGCGTAAACCCCCCCCCCCCCCTGAGGGGGTTTAGGCGGGTTTGACCGAGGGTTTACCGCGGGTTTGACCGCGGGTTTGACTAGGGTTTGACTGAGGGTTAGACTAGGATTTGACTGGGTTTATAAACATGAATTTTTCTTCCGGGGGCGGAGGCGCCCCCTTGACCCCCGTGACCTGACCGCGCAAGTCGATCTGCGTGCGAGGGCGCACGATGGTGGTGAATGACGCGATGGGTTGCTGGGAGTCCCGAGTTGAGCTCCGACTTGCTGTAGAGTGGCTGGATCATACGCGCCCACCAGGTGCTCGGGGAAGTTCCCGACACGCGTGTGCGGGCCGTGTAAGGGTGTTGTGAGCTCCTGAAGCTTGCGGTTGGCCTTGACGGGTCTTCCTTTGACTTCAGAGGGCTGGAGGGAGGCGACTCGAGGGTAGACCCCGGCCTCATTGCTGGGCGCCACGTGGTGTGGCGTGGCTTGTAGTCAGGGTGCCCCCGGGTCGGCTCGGGTAGCTATGTTGAACGCGGGTAAACCCGCAAACTGAGTGATCGGGGGTGGACTCGATCGATCGTTGATGTTGCTGTGGGTCATGGCTAGCTGGTTAGGACCCTCGGTTGGGCCCGGTGACTGGGGCGTCGACATGACGATGCAGTTGGTCTGGTGATCTGGGTGACCCTCACTCCCTGGCGAAGAGCCGTATGAAGCGGCAGGCCGTTCTGAGTCCCGAGTTAAGTCGGTTGTTGAGGCGTTGGCGGTGTGATACCGTATGCAGGGTGTCCGGGGGTCATCCCCGAATTTTCGTAGAGTGTCGTAAGGTACGGCAGGTTGTCCCGAATCCTGAAATTGACTCGGTTGTCGAGAAACTGGCTGGCATAGTGCCACTCGATCGGGGCCGATTCTCGGTTATGTTGCGCCGCTTGACCTGGCGACACGTCTAGATTTTCGAGCACAACTCGACTGGTAGAGCAACTTTGACGATGTGCCATTTTGCTCCATTTAGGGAGTATTTCCCTATGCTTAATCCTCGATTAATTCGAGAAAATAAGCCGGTGCCAACACCCGCCCTCTCTGGTAAGCTCGGCAAGTGGACGCTTATCCTCATGGAGTTTGACATCACCTTCGTCCCACGCAAGGCGATCAAGGGGCAAGGAATGGCGGAGTTCTTAGCAGCGCACCCTGTGCCAGAAGATTCATCACTTAACTTCGAGCTACCTGATGAAGAGGTGTTAGTGCCTTCTCAAGGAACTGGGGAGCATTCTAAAAACGTCCCACCTCAAGCGGAGCCGGGCGTCCTTACCCTCGACCTCCCACACTGGGAGTTGTATTTTGATGGTGTCGGGCATCCTTACCCTCGGCCTCACAGACTATGTCTCGGGTGCCGGGATAGTTTTTGTATCTCTGCAAGGCGGCATTCTCCACAACTCTTGCACTCTCATGAAGTCCCTGACTAATAATGAGGCCGAGTACGAAGCGCTAATTATTGGGCTTCAACTAGCACTAGAGATGGACATCAAGTGCATCGAAGTGTACGGGGATTCTCAGCTCGTCATCCGATAAGTGTTGGCCATCTACGACGTCCGGAAGAAGAAGCTCATCCCCTACCATGCAACCGTCATGAGGCTCAAGGAAAAATTCTACCTATTTAAAATAGGCCATGTCCCACAGGACAACAACTCCCAAGCTGACGCTCTCGCAAAGTTGGCAGTAGCTTTGAAACTCCCGCCTGAGGGAGAGTTAAATATTACTGTCAGACACCGAAGGCTCATGCCGAGTGTACTCGACGAAGACTCCGGCCTCACCATCTACGAAGTCGACAACATTCAAGAGGAGAATACTCCCGAAGAAGAAGACTGGCGTGAGCCGATTATAAACATAAAGAATGGTTGGCTCCCTCCCGATCGAGTTCAGAGGGTGCAACTGCTACGCAGAGCGACATCCTACCAGCTGATTGACGGCCTGCTTTTCAGGCTCGTCCATGAAAAGGACCGATCGGTCCTCCTACGGTGCCTTTCATCCAAGGAAGCAAAGAGCGTGATGCACGAGGTCCACTCCGGATTGTGCGGGGACCACCAAGCAGGAGTCAAGATGAAGAATAGCATCAAGCTCAAAGGGTTTTATTGGCCCACCATGTACGAAGACTACAACCAATACGCTCGTACATGCCACCAATGCCGAGCATTTGGACCGGTGCCTCGAAGGCCGCCCAACCCACTCCATCCAACTGCGCCTACTTGGCCATTCGCGGAGTGGGGCATAGACATTGTGGGACTATTCCCACCTTCATCTCAGGGCCGTAAGTTCATACTGGCCGCCACTGACTACTTCTCCAGATGGGCAGAAGCCGTCCCGCTACGGAAAGTCACAGGGGAAATAGTTGCCCGCTTCGTGAGGCACTACATTATATATAGATTCGGCACCCCTAGTCGGATTATATCCGATAATGGCACACCATTCAGGAACAAAACCATTTATGCTTTGGCATCTAAGTTCCATATTGACTGGATGACGTCATCAATCTACAATCCCCAAGCCAACGGGTTGGCCGAGGCCTTCAACAAAACCCTCTGCAAGCTGCTGTCCAAGATAGTAGGTGGCCGCAAACGGGATTAGGGCGAGAAGGTCCACGAAGCTCTATGGGCCTACCGGACCATTTACAAAACCCCCACGGGTTGTTCCGCATTCTCTTTGGTCTACGGAGCCGAAGCAGTGATCCCCGTAGAAATCGAGCTGGCATCCTACCGCGTTGCTGTGCACGCCAGATTGCCAGGCCAAGACCAATCTAAAATAAAAAGAAGGCTCGAGGAATTGTCCAACCTTGAAGGTGAAAGACTCAGAGCCTATAAGCACTTACAAGTGTATCATGCCCGCATGACACGTGCCTATGATAAGCTGGTCAAGCAAAGGGCATTCAAGAAAGGCGACCTCGTCATGATTAAGGAAAAGGAGGTCCTCGCGGAAAGATCCAGCGGCAAACTCCAACCTAATTGGCTTGGGCCTTATGTCATCCAGAAGGTCTATGAAGGAGGGACCTATACGGTCGGCGACCACAAAGGAGACAATCCTTTCCCTCCTCTCAACGGCAAGCATATGAAGCTCTACCATGCGCCACCGCAAGAGCTTCTACATCAGTCCTCACAGGACATTACCTCTCCCCAGTGAAGGTTCAAAAAAAAAATGGGGTTAAAAATACTGATACCCCGGCGGACTTAGTCACCCTTCAACGGTTGACTAAGGGAAAAAAGGCCATAGACCTGGTCGAGGTGAAAACCCGAAAGGGCGTCTCGGGTAAAAATGGGCAACCCCTCGATGTGAAAGCCCGCAAGGGCACATCGGAAAAAGCTAAAGGGGGTTAGCCTCGGCGAAAACCCGAAAGGGCGGTGAGGTTGGTAATGTGAAAAAAAACACACACAAAAATATCCTCTTTTACCATGCTTTACGTTTACGGGTGGTTCTAAGTCAACGACTTCACCCTATAATGGCAAGAGCGTTATACTGATGCCTCAGCCATATCTCCTACGTTGCCCTGCGACACCCAGGCCCACCAGGCGTCCCGACATTGTCATACTCTGTCCCATCGGGATTAGCTATATTATGGACTTCCCGGGTTCGGATCCCGTGTCTCTCCGGGCTATCCAATCTGTCCTTCTAGTCCCATCGGGTTCGGCCTCCACATGCCCCTTTCGGGCTATCGGCCCATTTGGCCTACCGGCTTCTGGGTTTAGCTCGTATGTCTCTTTCGGGCAGTTAAACCCACTTACCCTTTTGTCCCACTGGGTTTGGCCTCAGTATGCCCTCTCGGGCTGCCAACTCATCTCATGTCTATCGGCTTTCGGGTTTGACTCTCATACCCCTTTCGGGCTGTCAAATCTATCCTTTCAATCCCATCGGGTCTGGCCTCAGCATGCCCTCTCGGGCTGCCAACCCATCATGCCTTTCGGCTCATTTTACCTTCCTGGGTTTGGCCCCAGTATGCCCTCTCGGGCTGCCAACCCATCATGTCTTTCGGCTCATTTTACCTTCCTAGGTTTGGCCTCAGTATACCCTCTCGGACTGCCAACCCATCTTGCCTTTCAGCTCATTTTACCTTCCTGGGTTTGGCCTCAGTATGCCCTCTCGGGCCTTTCGGCTCATTTTACCTTATTGGGTTTGGCCTCAATATGTCCTCTCGGGCTGCCAACTCATCATGCCTTTCGACTCATTTTACCTTCTTGGGTTTGGCCTCAATATGCCCTCTCAGGCTACCAACCCATCCTGCCTTTCGGCTCATTTTACCTTCTAGTGATTGGCCTCAGTACGCCCTCTCGGGCTGCCAGCCTACCTCACCTTTCGGCTCATTTTACCTTCTAGGGTTTGGTTTCAGTATGCCCTCCCGGGCTGCCAACCCATCTCGCCTATCGACTTTAAGGTTTGATTCTCACGTCCCACCAGGGCTGTCAAACCTATCTTTCTCCCATCGGGATTGGCCTCAATATGTCCTCTCGGGCTGCCAACCCATCTCGCCTATCGGCTTTCGGGTTTGACTCTCACGTCCCACTAGGGCTGTCAAATCCATCATTTCCTTCTTCTGGGTCTGGCCTACGCATACCCCTTTCGGGCTGTCAACCCATCCCGCCTCTTGGCCTTTAGACTTGACTCATATATCCCACCGGGATCGCCAAGTCTATTCCTTTGTCCTCATGGGCTTGGCCTCCGCATGCCCTTGTCGGGCTGCCAACCCTATTTGCCTAGGCTTGCGGATTTGATTCATACGTCCCACCCGGGCTGTCAAATCCTCTCTTTCATCCTTTCGAGTCTGGCCTATGCATGCCCCTTTCGGGCTGCCAACCCATCTCGCCTATCGGCCTCCAGGTTTAACCCGCATATCCCTTCCGGACTATTAAACCTACTCCTTTGTTGTCCCCACCGGGCTTGGCGCATGCACGCCCCTTTCGGGTTGCCAACCCGTTCAACCTTTGGCTTTTGGATTTGGCTAATTGCGTCCCACTAGGGCAGTCGAATCCACCTATTTGTCCCACCTATGCGGCACACACGACCCTACGGGAGTGCCACTTTCCCCTTGCCTTTTGGCATTATAGGTTCAAAACAAAACAAAAAATGGGGTTAAAAGTACTGATGCCCCAGCGGACTTGGTTGTTTCTGTTAGGGGAGCAATCAAGGGCAAAAATACTTTAACCCGGTTAAGGTGAAAACCCGAAAGGGCGCCTTAGGCAAAAATGGGTACACCCCTCAGTGTGAAAACCCGCAAGGGCCCACTGAAAAAAGCTAAAGGGGGTCAGTCCTGGCGAAAACCCGAAAGGGCAGTAGGGCTCCATTGGTGACATTAATAAATAAAGGACAGAAAAAAAAGCATACATGCAGTATGCTTTTTTCTGTCCTTTATTTATTAATGTCATCAAAAAAAGCATACTGGTAAAGTGATAAAAAAAAGCATATTGCATGTAAAGAGGATAGAAGCAAAAGCTGTTAAATTCTGTCCTTTATTTATTAATGTCACCAATGGAGCCCGAGACAAGCCCTCGGGAGTGACTCAAAAAAAAAGATTGGGGCACGAAGGCCCTATCCACAAGAAGAGGTCGAAGCCCATCAAACGCCAGACTCGCTCCTCCTCAGGTCAGCAAGGCGAGTATCACTTTGAAGAGCTTCCTCCTGGAGCCCCTCAAGCCTATGGCGAAAAATCTACATCGGCACGCGCAAGACTGCGCTCCTCTTAGGTCTCCCAGACCTCTTGCAAAAGTTCCTCCACTCTTCAAGAGGTCATCTGCTCGCGCTCGTAAGCGGCCTCGACCTGGGCACCCACCTCGGCCTGGGCCGCCCGAAGTCTGCAAAGCTGCAGCTCCTCCTGCTGAATGATCAGTTGAGTCCTCCCCCTTCGCTCCTGAATAGCGCGAAGGCGAGCGAACTCCTCCCATAAAGACGCAAGCTCAGTCATCTCGGCCTGGGCCGCCCGAAGTCTGCAAAGCTGCAGCTCCTCCTGCTGAATGATCAGTTGAGTCCTCCCCCTTCGCTCTTGAATAGCGCGAAGGCGAGCGAACTCCTCCCATAAAGACGCAAGCTCAGTCATCTAGGCGTCCCGAGGGAGACCAAATGCATGCATCTGACAATGCTACACCAAGTTGAGGACCATTCGGCCACTCCATCCCAAGGGCCAGGAAACTCTGAAGCAGCTTTGAAGCTTCACTAGCTGAAGCTAAAACAAAGAAAGGAGTTGCCTTAGCCCGTGTACGGCCGACATCTACCCAAACCAACATGCCCTAAGGGCTGGTCTACATCAACCTTGGCTATCACAAGTTAGCGGCGAGCCAGCTTCAACCTTCGGCCATACACCGCAGTGGTTAGCCGACGCATCTTTGGCGACACCTCAATAGTTAGCCAGCTTTAACATTCGGCGACATACCTCAGCGGTCAGCTGACACTTCGACATGTTCGGATACACACCTCAGTGATCAGCCGACATATCTTTAGTGATACCTCAGCGGTCAGCCGACACAACGACTTTTGGCCAATGCTCCCCCAAGGGTTGGCCAATGTCAGTTTCCAGCTATCACAGCTCAACAGTCAATCAACGACGACTTAGACGGATGTGTCTCTCCGAGACAGACCTACATCAACTCCGGGCCAACAAGTCTCTCAAAAGCAGGCCTACATCAACTCCAGGCCAACAAGCCTCACCGAGGCAGGTCCACAGCAACTTTAGGCCAACAAGTCTCTCAGAAGCAGGCCTACATCAACTCCGGGCCAACAAGCCTCGCTGAGGCAGGTCCGCATCCACTCTAGGCCAACAAGTCTCTCAGAAGCAAGCCTACATCAACTCCGGGCCAACAAGCCTTGTCGAGGCAGGTCCGCATCAACTCTAGGCCAACAAGCCTCACCGAGGCAGGCCTACATCAATTCCGGGCCAACAAGCCTCGCCGAGGCAAGTCCACAACAACTTCAGGCCAACAAGCCTCACCGAGGCAGGTCTACAACAACTCTAGACCAACAGACCTCGCCGAAGCAGGCCTACATCAACTACAGGCCAACAAGCCTCGTTGAGGCAGGTCTACATCAACTACAAGCCAACAAGCCTCTCCGAGGCATGCTCGCATCAACCTTGGATCAATATGCCCTAAGGGCCGGTCCGCATCAGCCCTAAAGATTGGCCAGCATCCAATTCCAGGCCAATATGTCCTAGGGGACGGTGTACATTAGCTTCTGCCAATATACCCTAAGGGTTAGTCAACATCATCAACTTCAGAACAAAGTGCCTCGCCGAGGAGCAAAAAAAGAAGCGACGACGGAGGGCACGGACCGTCCGCCTCCGACTTTGACGCACGCTCCGTGGGGGGTATTTGTTGGCAACATTTTTTTGCCAACCTACATGTGCCACTGCAGTAGAGCAGCAGCAATGGCAGACCCTTCCGGGGTGGCACAAACCATGGATGGCAGTATCGGCCGAAACCGATACGTTTCGGCCGAAACGTATCGGTTTCGGTCGATACCGAAACCGAAACGGGCCTTGTCACTGTAGCAAGTCCGAAACCGGACCGAAACCGAAACCGGACCGAAACCGACCGAAACCGACCGAAACCGGACCGAAACCGTCTGGTTTCGGCCGAAACTAGACCTGCTCAATACATTTTTTGCCTTTTCTGACTGTTTTGAACCGGTTTCGGCCGAAACCGAAACCGAAACCGATACGTATCGGTTTCGGTACCGGCCGAAACCGATACCGAAACCGATACTACCATCCTTGGCACAAACCCATCTGGGGTGGAACACCTCTCCGGGGTGACACAGACCTGCCCGGGGTGAACCACTTGTCCAACACCTAGGCAGACCTCCCCGGGGTGGCCCAGACCCACCCGGGGTGAAGCAGGAGCAACAGCAGAACCACCTACCCGGGGTGGCAGCAAGGAAACAAAAGCCAAGTTGGGATTTTTGTGAGATGGGGGGTGTGGTCACCCCACTTCTCTCCCCCCCCCCTCGGGGGTTCTAGTCACCTCCATGGCCTTTGGTGAGCTTCACCCCCTCTCTCACTTAATGTGCAGGTTATGCAGCAGAGAATGGGCCAGCATGGAGTTGGAAGACCCGTACGGGTCGGGGGGACCCGTCCGGGGTCGCCCGACCCCGGGGAGGTCTGTGTGCAGCCGGGCAGGACTTGCCTGGGGTCAATCGACCCCGGGGGGACTTGCCCAGGGTCGATCCACCCCGGGCAGGACCGGCCCGGGGTCGTTTGACCCCGGACGGGTCCAGGGACCTCCCACCCCGGGCCGGTCCCATCTCCCGCGCACGGAAACCAAAAAATGAGCTCCCCGGGGTCATTTTCCTCCCGTTTAACCCGTACGGGTCCAAACGATCCCGGGGAGGTTCCCACTTCTATAAATAGACCCCCAAGGGTCTAGAAGGGGACACGAAAAAGGGGGCTACAACCTACGCACTTGAAGCATCCAGCACTTGGAGTGTTTGTTCGTTGTTTTGACCCGCGAGGGGTAAGTCCCCGGGTCTTGTGTATATGCCCCTAAGGGGTATTTTTGTAATTATGCCCCTCAGTTGGCTATGTTTGTAAGTTTCTACGTCCCGGGATGACTAAATTAAGTAGTTCCACCCATATAACGGGGAATTATAAAAATGTCCTCTCCGGGGACCGAGAAACAAAAATATCCTGTTGTTTGCAGTTATACCCTGCAACTTTTGTAATTGGGGCTACGCCCATATTTCCCGTGTTAGTACGGACTTTTGTACAGTGGACAACTCGCCAACAATCCTTATACCCATTTGGGCCATAAATACAATCCATGACTTCATATGTCTTATTTATGCATTGACTGGGATAAATTATAGGAAAACCCCTAGGTTTCCCAAAATTGAATATGTACCCCTCCTTGGGCAAGATTGACACATGTGAGCCTTCTATGAAGCCCTTGTCACTCCTTCAGCTCGGGAACGTTGTCAGCTCAGTCCGGCACTCAGATGTCACCCCAATCCTAGGTCTATGTAGGGTATGGTAAAATTACCAAAATACCCCTGTGACTTAGAAACGGCCTAGCAGCCCCCGTAACCCTCCAGAAATGGCCTCAATGTCTTGGGAAGCCGGGAACTTTATTCCATTTTCCTTCCAGCCCAAAAATTTCAGAAATACCCCTGGTCTGGGAAAATTACCAAAATACTCCTGCGTTGGTAAAATTACCAAAATACCCTCGGGGTTCAGAAAACCTCCCTCTACTTCAAGAATGCCTACGGCTTCCGTATATTTGTGTCTCTATTCCTAAATCTTAGGATTTTGCTCAGACTTAGCCCTAGCTCTATTAACTTGTTGGTGGTGAATGAGTGGTCATGGAGAGTCTCTCGAGTGAGCCTGCCCTCCACATCAGAACCTAAGGAGAGGACTTTGAGATTTCTTTGACAGTTAAACAAAGGTGTTCGGACGTTAGGCCGATGTAAATCAACACTGACTACGGCCAGTGGAGAGAGGTCCAGCACTCAAACCCAAATCGTCTGATACTATGCGCACCCACGGAATAACCCTCTATACATAGAGGAAATGTCTCTTTTCAATAATAACATTTTTACCGTCTATTTTTTCTACGCGAAAGATTCTGTGTTCCACAACTGCACTACCAATTTTATCAAATAAAGAGAGCTAGTACAATCATTATGGGTGGCTCAAGATACCACTGCCTCTAAAACATCAAAACAAACAAACAATCTGACTAAAAAAAAAGCCCAGGAAGGAGGAAACTACAGAAATTTTAAAAAGATAGCTGCTCCAAGCCTCCAATTGTGGGTAAAGTTGACTACCCTGCAACATATATCTTTGACATCTTGGAAAGTGGTTGTTGTGGCTAGATTTGTGTTTATTTAGAACAAAAAGGTGGGTAACCTTGTTATCATGTCCACGATATGTCAAATTGTATTGAGATATGTGGTACTGTCCATACCATGCAGTTGAACACATGAAGTGCCTTTTGCAACAAGACTCTGTGGGTTAGGCCCAAAGAAGGCAATGCCTCACGAGGGTTGGTTCAGCTCACGCTTGTATATCGTCAAGGCAGGACCTACATAGTACATTGTGCTCTAGTTCAGGGATGAGCCAGGTGGAAGGTGATGGGTTAGTTCAGGGATGAACTAGGATACCCTAGAGCTTGTATCTTAGTTGCTAGAAGTTGGAGACTAGAGAGGAATGACTTGGGGGACCAAAGGGAAGGGTGGAATTTTTAGGAAGTATTTTTCACACACATTCTCTCTCTCTCTCTCTACAAGACAAAACAGGCAAATTGGACTTGTCATTGTCCAAGAGACTAAAAATGCACCAATAGCAAGAGTCCATGGACACTCTCAGATGGCATAGGGTGGCCACACATGGCACCACATGTCCAAGATAGAAATAGGCCTGTCAACGGAGTGGATACAAAGCGAATACATGACTATCCGTATCCGCTCCGTTTTAAAATTCGAATTATCCGAATTCGATCCGCTATCCAATAAATTATTATATTATTTATCTGTATCCGATTCGAATTAAAATGTTAAATTATTCAAATTATCCGCTCCGCTTCGATTCAAATTCAAAAGTATATAAAATACAACTATAAAATGTCAAAAGTATATAAAATACATCTAGAAAATGTCAAAAATATATAAAATAAACTCTAAATTAAAATACAACTAGAAAATGTCTAAATGTATCTACAATATTATTTATTTTATAATATATTATTTAAAAATATGTATTATATGATATATAATATTACGAACGGATATTTTACGAAACGAATATTATAATATCCATATCCGCTCCGATTCAAATTCGGATATTATCCGTATCCGAAAAAACGAATACGAATTCGAATATTATCCGCTAATACGGATTCGAATTCGAAGCGGATCCGGATAATATCCGAATCCGTTGACAGGCCTAGATAGAAATCGGAGCTAGCTCATGCACAGATTTTTAGGAATTTGTCAGAAAAGGGGAAAAGAGGACCAGCTATGCATGAAAGAACATCAATGCATTTGTGATAAATATATCAAAAAAAATTAAATTTGCTTCAGAGTTTGCTGACACTTACTAGAGAAAGGAACCCCCTACTCAATAGAAAGATTTGACAGGTGTACAAGCATCTCCAGAGCCTATCTGGACTATTTGCCCTCTGCCTCATAGGCCACAGCTTTGGCAAATGTTCTGCAGGTGTGGTAATACCTCAGTCTCTAATCGCCACTACACATGGACCTCCCTTGACCTTTCTTCCTGCAGGCCAAAAATCAAACTGGAACTTACAGGATTGCTGCAGGTGCCCTCCCCTGAAACAACTATAGCAGGTTACCCTATATCCAAAGAGGAAGCTAAGGAAAGCAATCTGCCAGCCTGCACATTGGAAAAGAGATATCCAATTTCTCAGATGCCTCCAAGCAGTGTCGGTGGGCACCTGATACAGGTGGGAAGGTCTTCGTCAGCATTGTCAATCAAGACTCCAGCCACACTGACACTTTCATTATACACTGTCCCCCATGTCATAGATAATTTGGGAAGGAAAGCACATAATCTGATCCAATAATAAATCCTTCTTGTAGGAAACTCATGCATTCAAGTTCTCCAAATGAAGCAAAATATTTTTTTTGTAGAACCAGTACTAAGGCCTCTAGTTTTGATTCCTCCCACCATCCACTTTTCTAGGTTTATGACCAGTTACTTTCAATTGAAATGCTTACTGGGGAAGGATCCATGTACTCTGCCACCACAATAATGTTATCCTACCAGTATGCTATTCCTTTCAAATCCTATTTTCCTTCCACCACTAATCTTCTTCTAACATATCATAAATTGAACTCTCCCACCAACTAGCTGCATATACAACAGCTCCACTGCAAATGCAACTTGCACCAAGCTAGCTGGCCCATGACTGCCTATAAACAATGTTGAACTCTTGGATATGAAATGTGCATGGGATATCTAAAAATATGTTAGCATTTGTATGAAATGCTGACAGAAAAGACAATGATGAGAATATGCAAAATGAACTTGACATAACTAGTAAAGTTTATTAGATTATGTCAACCAACTCAAAACCTTGCGGTGCTGAGTGGAGAGGGACCCACTACTTTAAACCTATTTTACTTTATCCCTTTCCCAATGTGGAACTAGTCTAACACACCCCCTCATATGTAGGCTGATTTAGGATCTGTCACAAGGTCTATGACAAATATGGCAAGTGTCCCCACTTTCAAAAAAAAACATGGGAAGTGTAGCCTAGATCATAACGATAGGCTCTGATACCATATTAAAATTAATGGATAGCGATCCATTTTAAACATATTTTACTTTGCCCCCCTCTTCCAATGTGGGACTATTCTTACAATAACCATTATATGTGTAAGGCCCTAAACGACAGAAATATGTAAAATGTGAGATGGACTATGACAAACATGGGGTGCATAGCCCATCTCATAACCATGAACTCTGATACCATATTAAAGTTGTTGAATAAAGCCATCAACTCAAGAACTTAAAGTGAGAGGACTCCATTATTTTAAACATGTTTTAGTTTGTTCCTCTTCCAATGTGGGACTATTCTAACAATAATCATTATATGTGAAAGGCCCTAAATGACAGAAATATGTAAAATGTCCTCATTTTGGTTTGCAGCATTAGCCAGTACCCTATTCAATTTATTCATCATATTCCGAGTCTTCTAGCAGTAACTTATTTCAGTCCAGTTCAAATATCCAAGTAAACTTACTAAGCTATAAATTATGCACAACACCACTCAATCACAAATTATTCATCATCTTTGCTTTTGATTAAAGAATATAAAAATTCTGAGGATATTCACGAGCAAGCAAACAAAGATCATCGGAAACATTAATTTACCTCAATTGCAAGACCAATCATTTGAATAAGACGGTCAAAAACACTAGTCTTTTCAGCCTCAAATGATTTCCACTGAAGAAGACATTTATAGATGGTAAATGCAGCAACTGGTTTCCCTTGACTGAACCCAACGTTTTGAACAACACAATTGATAAGGGTATTGACACCCTCCTGCATAAAACTTCATATCTCATTCTTATATCCTTTTTAGAAACAGGATGAATAAACATATGCTAATGGGAACAATAACATACGAGTTGTTTCTCAATATACGACCTCCTCAGATCAGGATTTCCTTTATCCTTAACAACTGCAGGTGCACCTTGTGGTTCCTGCACAAACATCAGCATTACTACTATACTATCAATGGAAAAAAGTTTAGTCATGATCATTCATATAATTCAAATGAAAAAAGGGATCCAATTTTATTGCTATTGAGAAACAGTTATGCTCGAACAAAGTTTGCAGTAACACATAGCCTATGACACAGATTTGTAGCTTTTTGAATGTCTTTCCTTCTTCCCTTTGATATTTATTCGTTTCCTTTTACCACCCCTGTTGATAATAATAAAAAAATCAAATAATTGTCGATGCTTTTCTTTATTGGGATTTTTATTGAAATAATCCTCTTTTATAACTTAATCCCCCAAATATGCTTCACCAAAAAATAATTACAAGAATAGATATAATGAATAATGATGTTTTTTCTTTTTCAACACCTGCATGAGAAGATAAAGCGCCTAAACAGATTTTCTCTCTTTCAGGCAATAAAGCACTTGGATTGGATGGCTTCCTATTGGTCTTTGTTGCACCCTAAAAATTTTAAAGAAAAAAAAAGAAGGAAAAGCAGGGGCTGAAAACCCTGAGGGACCCCCTCTGGGTTTCCATTTCACCCCTCTCTCTCTCTCTAATTTAAAAAAAAAAAGATACAAAGGGGAGAGGAATACCTGGAGGGACTACCTCTGGGTCTTGCAAACCCGGAGGGAGCCCCTCCGGGTTCCCTCCTCTCTCTTCCCTCCTCTCTCAATCTGGAACCCGGAGGGAGTACCTCGGGGTTGCCTCCTCTCTCCTGTCTCCTCTCTTTCTCTCTCAATCTACAACCCGGGGGATCCCCCTGGGGTTTTCAAACCAGGAGGGAGTACCTTCGAGTTCCCCCCTTTCCTCTCTCAATCTCTCTCCTCTCTTTTCCCCTTATACCCCTCCTTCTTTCAAACCCGGAGGGGTTAAAATGTCCTAATTTAATCCTCTTTTTCCATTTTCCTCTTATGCTCCTTCTCCTTTCAAACTCGGAGGGTCTAAAATGTCCAAAAGCCTTTTTCACCTCCTCCATCCAAAATCAGGAGGGAACCCCTCCACGTTTCTCACATCCAACTCCTATAAATAGGAGGGCTTGGCCATTGGGGGAGGGAACTTCCTGACTTGAGCATTTCTCCACTTGGAAGCTTGGAGCAAGAAGGAAAGGAGCAGAGCTTGGCGCAAGACCTTGAAGACGTGGGTTTTTTGTTCCTTGAAGACCTTGATGTTCTTGTAAAGAAGACCCTCAATTAAGGGTATGTTTACATAAACACCCTATTGAATCTATTTATTTTCTCAAATTAATTGAGTAAAATAAAATTCAGATTAATCTGATGACAGTCGCAAAATGACGCAAAGTCCATGCCGTCATGACACCAAGTCAGACACAAGTCCCGGGAACCCCTGTCGAGCATTCAGAGTAACAAAAATGCCTTCGCATCAAGTGAATCATGCAAGAAAAAAATTCTTTGCAACTTACAAGGTGTCCGAGTTCGGCTAGGAAGAAATCCTAAAAGAACGGAGCTCCTCACGCAACAAGTAGCACAAGAAGCGGACTAAACCAAGGCATAAAACACCAAGGATAAGTCATTTTCTCCTCTCCACGTGGCCAAAGCACAAAAAACCCAAGGGAAACCCAAGAAAAATAGGGCTTGTATAGGATTATAGCCCCCCCTCTCCCTCATCCGGCTTAGGAAGATTGGACAGGTCCCTCGATAGGCTCCCGTGGGACCTATCCGGACCCGATAGGAGGACCTATCCAGTCCGGATAGGCCCGCGGAGGACCTTTGCTGTCCCATTTGGGCCCTCCGCAGCCTATCCGGACCCAAGGGCCCCCTTTGGGGACCTATCTAGTCCCAGTTGGCCTCCCAAGGGAGCCTATCCGGTCCGGGTAGATCCTAAAAGGGGTAACCATCTCCTAAGCTCTATAAATAGGTCCTGTGGGCCCCATTTGAGACACACTTGAACTTGATCCGAATTGTGGGAAGTCTTGGAGACTCATAGTTCTCCACTTGTGCTTGTGTTTTTTTGAAGACCCGGAGTCAGGATATGTTGCACATATGCCCCTGCTTTTACATATATGCCCTCGGGTGCATGTTTATGTAATTTCTCATAATTTTCATGGGGAGAGATTATGTAATTTCCTGAATTAATAATATATTACAAGAAAACCCTCCCAAAATCACGATAAAATCCCTACAATGTTCTGTAATTGCATAAATGTCTTGTAATCCTTATAAATTGTAGATACGTCCTGCATTTTTGCGGAAACGTCCTATAAAATCTACAATTTGTTGAAAAGTCATATATTTTACAGTCAAGTCTTGTAAAGTCCTATAACTGTAAAAATATACTTTTTATAAATATTCAGGGATTACAAAAATACCTTGTATTTCTTGAAATTGTGTAAAGGTCCCTTCAAGGACTTGAGCCATTTCAGAGTGCATCTTCGCTCCGTCAAGGGTCCAAAAACCCTATGCAATGCGTCCTTCTCCAAGACATATGTAGACCCAACCCTCCTCTCAGGGATGGTGGGTATTGTAATTGCAAATGTGCTCTCAATATCATAACCAATATTGTAGAGGTTGTTGGTTCTCCCTGGCAGTTAATCAAAGGTGTTCAGACTTTAAGCTGATATAAATAAACACCGACTACGGTTGGTGAGAAATTGTCCAGCATCCGAACCCTAATTGTCTAAACAAATCCGCGAAATTTGTCTACACTTTTCTAATATACATTTTACACACCATGTATATTACTACGCATCAACTTTCTTTATATTCTCCTAATTCCATGTGTGAGGCCAAGTTCGCTCAGCATGGAGAAGCTACCGCCAGACTATCCGAAGGCTCCCAAGCTACAGTGGTGAGGACACGCGCCACACTTCACGACGGAGTACACGGATCTCGCATGCATCCCTTTGGCTCGGCGATCACTTGGCGGACTAGCGGAGTTATCTTCATTTATTTTATGCTTTAGGCCATGCTGGGCCTTTGATTAGTCCCTGCGTGGACAATTTTATTACTTGTGGACCTTTGTAGGCCAATTGGAGTCAACTAGGCTTTAGTTGGGTCATTTTTGTGCTTATTAGGTGAGGGATAGGGCTATTGGGCCACTTCTTTGGTTCAATCACTGGCCCATTTGGGCTGGCCGCCCACTCCCATGCTTAGCCCACCTAGGGTTAGGGTTTTGGGCGCCCCCACCTCTTTCCCTCCTCTTGGAAGGTGGCAGCCGCCCCCCCTCTCCTAGATTATAGGAAGAGGGGTGCGCACCCCCCTTTCCCCCCTTGCCTTGATGCGCACCCCCCTCTCTCCCCCTTGCCATGTTGCGCACCCCCCTTTCCCCCCATGCCATGTGCGCACCCCCCTCCCCTCCCTCTTGGCTAGGGTTTCAACCCTAGCACCTCCCCTCCCCATATATAAGCCTTGTATTTTTTTCTTTGAAAAAATAATGAAGAATATTTTGAGCAAGACTCCATGGTGGCTGCGCCCCCCATCTCTCTCCCTCTTTGATCCTGCGACGGGATCAACCCCGGGGTGCGACTCCCCATCCCCTTGGTGCGACGCCAAGGCATCCATCCTCCTTGTTCCTGCGACGGGATCAATCCGGGTGTGACTCCCCTTCCCCTTGGTGCAACGCCAAGCATCTATCCTCCGCGCTCATCCACGTCTCCATCGCCATCCTTCGTCGCCATCTCCATCATCAAGTGTGAAGAACAAGCAATCTGCACCCTGCAGATCCGAGGCAGAATTGAAGCCCTACTTGCAGAGGCGACCACGATGTCCACGGTGCGAATCAGGCCGAGAGTTCTTCTGTGAGTTTGTTCCTCTCCAAGTCCTCTTCGATCCAGAGGTGGTCTCGCCTCGTTTCGACTTCGGCACTGTTCGTGGCCTCCATTCTCCCACGACTACGCAGAATCCATTTGAATCAACCCGCCCAGAGGGTGCAGTTGGGTGTTGTTCTTGTCACGATTTCTACATCAGTTTTCTGCCCAAGTTTTCTTCTTCAAAGTTGTAGCCCTCGGCGTCCCGGAACCAACCCAGGTGGTTTCGTCAGATTCCGACCTCGTTTCAGAAATTTTCACCACGGCCATCGTACCTCTGTCCGACTGCTTGCCCAGAGGACAGAAGCTTACCACTGTTGCGATTGCGCCCAGCCTGGTGACTTGATGAGGCTCATCTTCTGATGGTTCGAACAACTTTTCGTCCTCTTTCCAACGCCGCAAGTCTCGCCGCATTTCGACGATCGTGCTGTGCGTGGCGTTCATTCTCGTGGGACCGCGCAGACTGATCCTGTGCAGTCCGACCCCAGTACCAGCGACATGTTGCAGAAGCCACCACGGCTTACCTCGACGCAATCTGGTCAAGACCTTTGATCAGAAGTTTCTGCTACGAGTCCCCGTCGTCCTCCCACAGGCGGAATCACGTTCGCACGCCGGAGCATTAAGTTATTAACTTTCTCGCTCGAGCGCGCTGTTCTGTGTGCAGGAAACCAGTCACGACTTGCAGATGACCTCACGGCCACCTCGGTGCGAATCTGAGCGCCCCCTTTGGCCGAGGCTTCCTCCCGTGACCTAGCTACGCGCCCTCGCTGACGGCGCCTCAATCGGACACCGTACCAGGTCGTGGGAGCGTTCACCGCCGAGTCGCGCATTGCTGCGAACCTGCCGACTGCCGCCCGGGTCCTCCTCGCGGCCACCCCTTCACCGAGTGCCGCCCGTCAGTCCGTGCATTGGCAGCCCCGAATCCATATGTTGTAGCATGTTATCTCCCTGCGAGGAGTGGGCATTTTTTTGGTTGGAGTTGTATTATTATTCACCTTGTGTATCGGGGTTGTTGATCTCGGCCGGGGTTTCTTCCCCACGCCTAGGCGTGGAGGTACGTGCGACGCTCCCTTTGTTGGCATTTGCTTTACTAGTATACTTTCTAGCATGCCGCGTGAGTGTGTGTAGGTTCCTAGCTACTTTGTAACTCACCGCGCGAATGTGAGTTGAGAGCACCCGTCCCGCGCCCCTAATGAGCACCGAGCTCGAATTAGATTCCCTTAGACGTTCGGCGGCTCCTTAGTCGCTGAGATCCCCGCGCTTCCCTCATCGGGACGGCCGTTGGGCTTGGATTTCTTGTTGAGAGACGCCTCCACTCGGAGGAACGGCACGGAGGTCAGCCGCCCGGCTTACCTTTGGCGTGCGAGTGCTGGCCGCACTTGTTGCATGCGTAGGTCTTAGCCCGTTTCGGTCCCGTCCCGCATCAAAGTGGTATCAGAGCTTAGGGAACCAGTTTGTTCTAACAAATTGGGGTCTTAGGTCATTTGAGTCTTTAGGTTGTCTAGGGTGCAATTAGAGCATTAGATTTGTCTAAGTTGCATGTAAGTCATTAGGTCTGTTTTAGGTGCATTTGAGTCCGTATTCTTCCCCAGTTTCCTTCACCATTTTGAGTTGTGTCTAGTCCCATCCCTTAGTTGTCCTACATGTCCCTTCCATAGTCCTAGGGCGTGCATGTGTATTTAGAGTCCTCAGGTGCTTCATCATGGCTACTCCTTACATCCTCCACAAGGGTCCGACCGACCCTCTATTCCTGGACATCATTGTAGATGGGGACCTTCGCTTTGATGGATCGAGCCCTAGAGCCTATCTAAAGTGGGAGGCTACCATGGGAAAATACTTTGAGAAGAATTGGATATATGGTTCCGAGAGAGTCAACATTGCCAGGGGACAACTTTCACCTCAAGCTAGGGAAGCGTGGGATCACATAGTAGGTCTTAGGGCAGGTTGGAGGCAAGAGCCCATACACTCATGGGAGGAGATGAAGGTAGAACTTGGGAAGATCTACGCTCCCCAACGCTTCGCCTCCTACTCAGAGACCCATAGCCCGAGGAGCACTACCACTCCTCCTATCTCCCTCGGTCAGTCTAAGGCCACTCTAAGGGCTCAACCTCCGCAACGCCCATCACCTCTTACCCCCAACCGAGCACATCATAGTTGGAGGAGCAAGGTGCCACCTGTGTGTGAGTCTAGGCCCGAGACTAAATCTCATGATTACCAGCAAGTCTCCCCGAATGCCCCTAACTTGAGAGATATCCCCCTCGCAGAACTCCTGCAACTCTTTAGGGAGAAACTAGAAAGGATGGGCACTCCTATGGGATCACCGATTTCCCCTAGCCCACAGTCCGCTCCGCCTCCAGGCTCACGCCTGCCACCACCCCCAGAGCCCGCCCCTGTGGCCCCCTGTAGTGGGAATGTCCGGTTCTCTGACCAGTGTCCTTCACGTTCCCCTATCTTGGAGGACACACGTTCGGCGGATGCCCCACCCGGGTTTGTTCCAGTGACTTACGTTGCTGAACAGGAGTTGGCTGAGGAGTACTTAGCTGAGGTTGAGGAGTTAGGGAGTGATCCCATCCACATCATAGAGGACTCCGTTTCCATTCCCGAGAGAGATGCTTCACCCTTAGACCCTCATATAGAGCCATTCTTACACTCCGAGGGTGAACTGATCATTGGAGAGTCTTTAGCTAGCTGGCTAAGGGAGGGTCCACTTCTAGATGTCTCCATTCCTTGCTATACACCCATGGGACCAGCCCTCCCAATTGTACCCCTTGACTCCTTTCATACCATTTTTCGGTCCTTCTGCTTTCTTGAAAATGTGAAGGGCTTCCTTAGGAGTTTAGATTGTCAATGGGAATTGACTTATATGTTGACCTTAGGGTCTGACCAACCCTATAGTCATCGCTTTACACTCCCTGCTTTGGGGTCTATTACCTCAGTCTACCCCATAGGACATATCACCTCCGAGGTCCTTTTATTCTTTCCCATACCGGTGGAGGTTGATTTTGTCCCCTCTTATGGTATCACGGTCCCGAGGGAGGAACCTTGCCTTCCTTGCCTTCCTCATGAGCCTCTTGCCCCATACATTAGAGCGCCTGAAGGTGATCATCTGCACCTGGGCGAATGTCGCACATGGGCAAGTATAGTGAGGGACCTGTCGGGAGGGGTCATCATTTCTTTGACCCATTCGATCCCCTCCCTAGTGAGCCTCTCGACTCATATTATTCTCCCCACATTGTCGAGAAGGTCCATTATCATACCCCATCCAGACCTGCTAGTCAACACCTCACCTTGCATACCTCCAGACGCCATAGTTTAGGAGGCCAGGGACACATGTCTCTCCTTCATGTTTCACCACGCTCCTCACCATATAGGGGTAATTTCATGAGTGAGTTTTGGGTTGTTCGTCCTCCTGAGTCTACCACATTTAGTAGGACACATGTGCATGATAGGTCATACTTTGGTTGTCCAGGTCCTCCCCAAGTTGTCAAGTCTGGTAGATGTCAAAGGCCTATTAGATCCATATTTGGATGTCCAGGACCACCCCTGCATTCATATAGGTATGAGTCCACACAGCTAGTTCGGAGTCTACATCATCATCACCATCTTGAGGCCAGCAACGCACGTTATGAGGATTTAGCTGATACGCATCGGCCCACCCGTGAGTTCCGTAAGGGAGAGTACGTCATGATCAGGGTCAGACCTGAACGGTTTCCTTCGGGGGCCGTGAAGAAACTCCAGGCCCGCGATGCTGGACTCTTTCGAGTCTTGAAGCGAATTGGGTCGAATGCGTATGAGATTGAGCTGCCAGACGACTATGGGATCTGTTCGACGTTCAATGTCTCAGATCTGGTGGCATATCGAGATCCCGCGGTGATTCCCAGTGAGCTTTTTGGGCCCTCCCCTCCTGTTGAGAGTATTACACCTTCTGAGCGTCCACCTCCTCCAGCCCCATTACGGAAACGCGAGCATATAGATTGTATACTGGATGAGCAGGTGACCACGACCAGGAGCGGAGCCTACCAACGCTTCCTAGTGCGTTGGAGAGGGCGCCCTGCGATAGACGACGCCTGGATCACATGTGGAGAGCTGGAGAGGATCGACCCGGACCTGCTGGAGCGCTACTGGAGCGACCAGGACCCGTACTCGACAGGGTCGAGTTCTTCCCACCCGGGGAGAATTGGTGAGGACACGCGCCACACTTCACGACGGAGTACACGGATCTCGCCTGCATCCCTTTGGCTCGGCGATCACTTGGCGGACTAGCGGAGTTATCTTCATTTATTTTATGCTTTAGGCCATGCTGGGCCTTTGATTAGTCCCTGCGTGGACAATTTTATTACTTGTGGACCTTTGTAGGCCAATTGGAGCCAACTAGGCTTTAGTTGGGTCATTTTTGTGCTTATTAGGTGAGGGATAGGGCTATTGGGCCACTTCTTTGGTTCAATCACTGGCCCATTTGGGCTGGCCGCCCACTCCCATGCTTAGCCCACCTAGGGTTAGGGTTTTGGGCGCCCCCACCTCTTTCCCTCCTCTTGGAAGGTGGCAGCCGCCCCCCCTCTCCTAGATTATAGGAAGAGGGGTGCGCACCCCCCTTTCCCCCCTTGCCTTGATGCGCACCCCCCCTCTCCCCCTTGCCATGTTGCGCACCCCCCTTTCCCCCCATGCCATGTGCGCACCCCCCTCCCCTCCCTCTTGACTAGGGTTTCAACCCTAGCACCTCCCCTCCCCATATATAAGCCTTGTATTTTTTTCTTTGAAAAAATAATGAAGAATATTTTGAGCAAGACTCCATGGTGGCTGCGCCCCCCATCTCTCTCCCTCTTTGATCCTGCGACGGGATCAACCCCGGGGTGCGACTCCCCATCCCCTTGGTGTGACGCCAAGGCATCCATCCTCCTTGTTCCTGCGACGGGATCAATCCGGGTGTGACTCCCCTTCTCCTTGGTGCGACGCCAAGCATCTATCCTCCGCGCTCATCCACGTCTCCATCGCCATCCTTCGTCGCCATCTCCATCATCAAGTGTGAAGAACAAGCAATCTGCACCCTGCAGATCTGAGGCAGAATTGAAGCCCTACTTGCAGAGGCGACCACGATGTCCACGGTGCGAATCAGGCCGAGAGTTCTTCTGTGAGTTTGTTCCTCTCCAAGTCCTCTTCGATCCAGAGGTGGTCTCGCCTCGTTTCGACTTCGGCACTGTTCGTGGCCTCCATTCTCCCACGACTACGCAGAATCCATTTGAATCAACCCGCCCAGAGGGTGCAGTTGGGTGTTGTTCTTGTCACGATTTCTACATCAGTTTTCTGCCCAAGTTTTCTTCTTCAAAGTTGTAGCCCTCGGCGTCCCGGAACCAACCCAGGTGGTTTCGTCAGATTCCGACCTCGTTTCAGAAAATTTCACCACGGCCATCGTACCTCTGTCCGACTGCTTGCCCAGAGGACAGAAGCTTACCACTGTTGCGATTGCGCCCAGCCTGGTGACTTGATGAGGCTCATCTTCTGATGGTTCGAACAACTTTTCGTCCTCTTTCCAACGCCGCAAGTCTCGCCGCATTTCGACGATCGTGCTGTGCGTGGCGTTCATTCTCGTGGGACCGCACAGACTGATCCTGTGCAGTCCGACCCCAGTACCAGCGACATGTTGCAGAAGCCACCACGGCTTACCTCGACGCAATCTGGTCAAGACCTTTGATCAGAAGTTTCTGCTACGAGTCCCCGTCGTCCTCCCACAGGCGGAATCACGTTCGCACGCCGGAGCATTAAGTTAGTAACTTTCTCGCTCGAGCGCGCTGTTCTGTGTGCAGGAAACCAGTCACGACTTGCAGATGACCTCACGGCCACCTCGGTGCGAATCTGAGCGCCCCCTTTGGCCGAGGCTTCCTCCCGTGACCTAGCTACGCGCCCTCGCTGACGGCGCCTCAATCGGACACCGTACCAGGTCGTGGGAGCGTTCACCGCCGAGTCGCGCATTGCTGCGAACCTGCCGACTGCCGCCCGGGTCCTCCTCGCGGCCACCCCTTCACCGAGTGCCGCCCGTCAGTCCGTGCATTGGCAGCCCCGAATCCATATGTTGTAGCCTGTTATCTCCCTGCGAGGAGTGGGCATTTTTTTGGTTGGAGTTGTATTATTATTCACCTTGTGTATCGGGGTTGTTGATCTCGGCCGGGGTTTCTTCCCCACGCCTAGGCGTGGAGGTACGTGCGACGCTCCCTTTGTTGGCATTTGCTTTACTAGTATACTTTCTAGCATGCCGCGTGAGTGTGTGTAGGTTCCTAGCTACTTTGTAACTCACCGCGCGAATGTGAGTTGAGAGCACCCGTCCCGCGCCCCTAATGAGCACCGAGCTCGAATTAGATTCCCTTAGACGTTCGGCGGCTCCTTAGTCGCTGAGATCCCCGCGCTTCCCTCATCGGGACGGCCGTTGGGCTTGGATTTCTTGTTGAGAGACGCCTCTACTCAGAGGAACGGCACGGAGGTCAGCCGCCCGGCTTACCTTTGGCGTGCGAGTGCTGGCCGCACTTGTTGCATTCGTAGGTCTTAGCCCATTTCAGTCCTGTCCCGCATCATACAGAAGTTTAATGGGCAGAGTTCTCCACAAGAGCATTTGACCTATTACGTAACGGCCATGGGAGAGTTGGCGTTGGATGAATCATATCTCCTTCGCTATTTCACCACATCTCTCACGGGTATTGCCGTTCAATGGTACTTGATACTGAAGCCTAACTCGGTGGTTGATTGGGCTGATATGCAAAGAAAATTTCCTGACCGGTTCCAGACAGCCAAGCGGAAAGTTTCTCTGGCTGAATTATGCTCCTTGAGGCAGAAGAAAGAGGAAATGGCATTGGACTTCATCAAACATTGGAGAGATTTCAGCATACGGTGTGATAATCCTCCTGCTCAGGAAGACACTATTACTATATGCTGGAAAGGCTTGGCCGCAGAAGTCAGCGAGAAACACCTCGGTACCAACATCAAAGGATTCGATCAATTGAATTCGGTTGTCACCGAGATAGAAATATTTTTCACTGACAACCCCGGCTTCACCTCGACCAAAGGCAGATTGTCAAAAGGCCACAATGCTAGCGGAAAAGAAATGAACGTAGTGGATTTCTCTTGAGCAAATGGCAAAAATGGAGGAGGAAATTCGAATACTTCCGACAAGAAGCCTGCGGACAAAGCACCGGCCATTGCTTTGGAGGAGTGTCTGAAAATGCCGTATTCTTTCAAGAAAGAACATACAAAGCAAGGATGGTTGTACCGGTATCGGTTTCGGTTTCGGTTTCGGTCCGAAACCAATTTAATACTTTTTTTTAAAGGATTGCATTTGGTTTTAGCCGAAACCCACTCTGTGGTGTCGTTTCGGACCGGTCCGAAACCGAAACGTTTCGGTTTCGGCCGAAACTGCCTTCTATGATACAAAGGGGCTCTTTCGGCTTTGCATGAGAGAGCGATTGATAGTCCTGCCGGAACGATAGAAGCCTGCGGATGTGGGGAAGTCAAATGAACCCAATTACTGCATGTACGACTGGATGTTAGGTCACGTCATAGAAGATTGCTATGTCTTCAAAAACATAATAGAAATACTGATCCAAGATAACACCATCAATATGCAAGGTCTATCATCTCGATAGGTTATTTCTCCCTGCCCACAGTGTGCCTCTTTTTGCTTACTTTCTTTTCTTTATTGGACATGGAACTGCTATGTTTCAGTTCCCTCTAGTTTTCTTTTTGTACTGTCGGTGACATGTGTCACATTCAAAAGAAAGGCTTTTAAAGAAAGCAGGGATTGCTATCTTGGATCTAGGTGATGTTCACAATGAGTCAGAGAGAAGAGATCCTAGAGAGATCTTGGAGATGTCAAAAGGACCTCTCTCATCCTCCTCTACTCTGTCCCCTTTTCTCCTCCTCTTCTTTCTCTTTCTTCCCCTCACCCATTCTCCTATTCTTCCTCACCCTTCCTCCTTTTTTCTCTCAAAATTCTTGGCCATAATGAAGGTCTCATCTTGAACCCCTGGAGAAATAAAGGTTTTGAGAGATACAAACATCAAAAGATTGTCTCCTCTTCCTCCTCGGCTCTGCCTGCACCACCCCCTGGTCCCCCTTTCTCTCTTCTTTCTCTTACTTCTGTTCCCTACTCTTTTTCCTATTCCTCATCACCCTCACTCCTTTTTTCTCTCAAAATTTTTGGTCATGAATCTCATGATGGAGGTTTCATCTTGGGAACCTGGTGGGATAAGATCTCGAGATATGGCAAACATGAAAACAGGTATTAGTGCTGATAAGAAAATTCTAACATAACTAGTTTAATATAAATATAAGTGGCAATTTGACTATACTATACATCCATAGTCTTCATCTTTTAGTCTGAGTATTCAACTCTAGATTCTAAAGCATAAATGAACACCAATAAATTCCTTTTTAAAGGAGTGTTTAACAATACATCCATGACATACAAAGTTCAACACTAGCACTACTGAGATGGTGTGACTCACATAAAAAATGTTTAAAGCAAGTGTTCACTTCACCTGCGTTTGATTAGATAATTTCTTAGAAGCAAATAAGATAAATAGTTGAAAGCATATTGCTGCCAAAAAAGTAATGCCTTTGATTATTAGAAGCAATGAGAGGAATTGCTACAAACATATCGCTGCCAAAAGAAATACCATTTTGTAGCTGATGAACCAGTAAGTTCCCCTTTATATTCCTATTGAGCAGCATTAAATGGCCATTAACAGTGGGCATTGAGGCTCTCTCCAAATGATAATAAGGTGTGGGTGTCATATTCATGCTAAGCTATGGGCTACTAGGAGTGCTAGAAATATCTATATCTATATCTATATATATATCTATATATAAATAAAAATTCTAAAATGGTTATTAATTCTTGAGTGCGAGGATGCAGTTAGATGCACTCACTGTGCTAGTGAATTCTATCTATACAGTATGATTTATAGTGGAAAAGAGCATGAGAAACCTACTTTTCCCTATATACTTTCATATCTGTCTCCTTTTATAGAAACTGCTTCTCAGGACCTAAAATTTGGAAAATTTAAGACTGGGATTCATATAAATGTTACCTTAAGCCCTTCATTCTCATGCTGACCATTCTCCAAACTCTGCATGGAAAAGCAAATTACACCCGCTGACAACATATCCATAAAACAGTCACAAATTCATCTATAGTGTAACACTTACCTTTCCCTGTGGAGTAGTTGTAGCGTCTGAATGTTCTGGCATGCTTTTGATAGAGGAACATAATAAAGCCTGCTGACGGAGGATCTGATTCTCAGATTCCATATTAGACAGCTTTTCTTGGAGCCTGTTCAGTAAATTAAAATTGTATTTGCCACTTGCACAAAGGAGAGGATAATAAATGCATCCAAGAATTAGAAGAAGATGCACAATATTCCATAGTAGACAGCTTTTCTTAGAAACCCATATTCCCATTTATATAATTTTGATGTTATTTGGCCATCATAACTTAAAATGAGTACCTTTGCATAGCATTGTTCATATGAAGTATCTTACTCTCTGCCTCCAAAGCCTTTTGTAGCCTCTCCTCGCTAATTCTACTTGTTTCTTCAAATGTTTTTTCAGTCTCAACAATCTTCTTTTCCAAAGAACTGACAAAATCCTACAGCCGAATTTATAGAGTCAAACATATAATGACCATGATCAAGAAGAAAATAATTTTCCTTTACTACTTAAAGAAGACAACTTACCATAGATTGCAATCAGAAATAACATAATCACACAAAAGAAGATTACTGTAATTTTCACAACCAACCTTGAGTTTCTCATTTTCAGCAGTAATCTTATCCATCAGAACGGTATCGACAACTGGTACTTCTCGTATCACAAGAGCTTCCTTGGCAGCCTTCTTAGCTGCTTCTCTCTCCTTAACCAGCATTGCCTTGGATTCTTTTAATTGGAGCTGTGTTTCTTGTAAGGTGGCTTGCAGCTTAGCATTTTCTTGGGTTTTTGCTTCCTCTATATCAGCCTACATATGGATAGTGTTCCATCAGTGACAAATATCAAAAACAAAGACATGATCATCACAAAAATGATGATCACCTGGCTCTTTAAACAAACACTAAAATATAATAAATTTTCATGTTAAATAACATAAATAAGTAACTTTCAATAAAACATAAATATTAGCTGATAATAAATAAAAAAGGAAGAGGAATGATCAGTGTGTAAGATGGAAGTGCATTCATGGCATACAGAGTCAAAAGTGTGCAACTGCAGATTGGCATATGAGCATTGTAGGTTCACAGGCAAATTCAAGAAAAGGAGGTGAAAAGTCTCCCACTAGACTCTATGTGGATGCTTTGCGTGAAGTATGTGCATTGAGGAGGTTAAGAAGATACATCCTCCATCTAGTTCCCAAATTGAAACAGAAAGTTTTAAACACATATTAAGCCTATCTCTTACACTTAAAACATTGGGAAAGCTGATGCTGCATTGGTAACTGAACAGATCAAAATAGAGCAAGATATGTGCATGAAAAGAAAAAGAAAATCACAATGTTACCCTCAGGTGCTTCTCCAGCTGTAGTCGCCAAGTGAGTTCTTCAACTTGTTTCTCCAATTTATTTTTGGCAGCTTGAAGAGCACCAGTTTCCCTTGCTGCCTGAATACGTCAAGATGACAATTAAAACGGAGATTTAGACAGATTTTTAGACAGGTCAAGGAGAAAGAAATGGTTTCAAAGACACTTTACATTTTTTTTTGAAAGTGCAAAGACACTTTAAAATTAAGGTATAAAGAAATTCATCCAAAAAAACACTTGTGCACTTGGCAAGGTAAGTATAGCAATCAAAGGCCAATCTTTTAAGATAAAAGCTAAAGTTTCAAGGTAGATTAAGATGATGTTTGCTGCTTTGGCTTTTCAGAAAGCCTACTTTCATGAAAGAGATCCAGAGCTGTGCTTAGGTTGATTATGACTCTAAGATGATGTCAAGTACAATCCTGAAGAGAAAAATGTTAAGTATAATCCCATATCTTTTCCACATGCTTGGATATCAATCAACAGCTACAATAATCTTCAAACCACATACCCAAAGAATCATGAGCCCTACAGTAGTGGCAGACACCATAAGCAAAGCACTGAATCAACAGAACCCATATAACTGATCCTTAGGCTGTATAAACCATGGTTTTCAATACCGCCCGGTACGTATCGTACAGGGCCGGTATGTACCGTTACCGGCCTCAGCCGGTCCGGTTCTGCCCATTTTCCACTGGTACCAGCCGGTACAGTTTCAAAAAAAAAAATGAAAAACCGGATGAACTGGGCTGTACCACCCGGTTCATCCATCGGGACTGCCCGATATTGAGAGCTGGGAGGTTCTCACAGGCTGCACTTGCAGTGCAGTCCGTGAGAGCCCCTCCCCCATTCACATATGGTGAAAAAATGATGCTTTTATGGTTCTAAACTTTGAAATCTCTGTGTTAAATTATTTATTGTGTCCATTCACGTATGATTTTGCATTCCATTATGTTTTTTCTATTTTTATGATTTTTTAACATTTTCTCTAATTTTAAAACCTATATATAAATGTATAAGTATATATACTTATATAAAGGGGGACTTTTTATGATTTTTTAACATTTTCTCTAATTTTAAAACCTATATATAAATGTATAAATATATATACTTATATAAAGGGGGACAGGGAGGGACCGGTACTGTACCAGCCGGTACCGGTTTGTACCAGTACCAGTACCGGCCTTGCCCGGTACCAAAACCAGTACCGGGTTTGAAAACCTTGGTATAAACCCCTATGCCTCAAAGCTCCAATTGACAGTAAAGACCATAAAGTGAATGCAAAAGTCCACACAAGAATCTACAGTATCTACATACCCCCACTACTGACTCATGATCTGTTTAGGAAGCAAGATATCTTCTCCACACAAATGTGGTGATCCCATTCTCTCCATTGACATTTTGTATAATTGTATCTTAAAATAGCCCAACGTAGTCCACAACCAAAGTACAGTATTTGCTCCTAGCTTCTTCCTTCATATTTCTTTTCCTTCTCATAGTTCAGCCACATCTTTTTTATTGAAAGAACTGAAGATTGCACCACCAATTTTGTTAATCAAATAAATAGAAGTGGTACAATCAATTGAGGACCGAGTTGTTCCTCTCAACAAACACCACATCTCAAAAATAGTTCCCCAACATCTCAAATAATAAAAGAAGAAAACAACAGACCATTGCCTAAAATAAGAAATAAGCCCAATTGCCCAGAGGCTACTACAACTCTACATGCAAACAACCCAAAGGAAATTGTTTTAAAAGCTCTCCCAAGCATGTCTGCCCATGAGAGATAGATGTGTGATTGCTCCTTCAAGAAGGGGCAAAATAACTCCTAGTGCACTTTTAAAGCATCTATGATCATAACGAAAGCAGTGAGATTATTATGCAAAAGTCCTCTGGACCACTTTTTTGACTGCTCTTAAACTCCCCAGAACCTTTCTTCACTCTGACACATACACCCTCTGAAACATATGGAGAAATTTATGAGACTTGTGTTTCTTTGGATTCTATAGCCATTATGATTCTCATCCTGCTGCCCACTATTAGAAGGTAATAAGCTTTCTAGCTCCCTCTTTCCTTTACTCTTCTTAGTGGTGTTAACATCCTTGTTGCCTGTAAATTCATTCCAAAGTTTCTGAAACTGCTCTATTTTACTTTGAATTTGATGCCCAATAGACTTGCCTTTTCCATTATCTCATCATTACCCCAGTCTAATAGAAAACTAGTGGAAGACTTATGATGAAATTAAACAAGATTCTGCTGGCTTCCTTCTGTCGAGGCATTTGAATTCTTTAGCCTCCATTACTCTCTTGCCAATGAGATCATCTCTGTTTCTACTTATAGTCCCTTCTATGTTGGTTGAAACTTCTATTTTATTTGGAATGAGTTTCCCAAATAAGATGGCTCCCAAGCAAATCTCTTAGTAGACATCGCATGAATGAGGAATATCAGGCCAGGATATAGGAGGCAGGGGAGAGAGGTTTCCAAGATTGTCAAACTTGCCCAGAAAGTGGACAAGCACTGCAGCATCATTCAACACCTCTCACTGGAGTGAGCTGCTTCACTTGTTAAGATCTGTGGCCACTTCCTCCTTCCATGATGTTTGGCAGCTTTCAAATGGAACTGATACAAACTCCCAGAGGGGCCTGAAGTAGATCATTTTCTAGTTATTATACCAGGCAGCTTCCTCCTTCCATGATGTTTGGCTGCTTTCAAATGAACTAATCATTGATTCATTGCTGTGTCCTGGTTTCCTTCAAGGAAGGATTTCTTTCGTTATCTGGGAGGATACACCTGTTATTGAGAAGATGTTTTAGTGACAGTAAATACTATACTACAATACTGTGTGCCTGAAAGAGATTTTGACAGAACCTGGTATACTCAAAGTCCTTTGATACAAGTTAGTGACATTTGATCCTCAAAGTGAAATCTTAAATACAGAGTTAGTGGTATCTTGGTCAACATGCTTCTTTCAGGGAAAGTGTTATTTTGGCAGCTATACAAAATACCGAAGTTTCTGTCTCAAATTAGTTTTCATTTTCTCACTTGGAGATATCTAGGAACTACTTGCCAACAATCAACAAAAGGTCAAACTGTTTGGAGATGGCTGGGCCTGACCAACCCCAGCATAAATGGAATATGAAAGTTGATCTCAGCCTACATGCTTGAAAAAGCCATATCAGTTGGCACATCCTTCACTCTATGATGCAAATGTTCAACACAAAGACCAAGACACATATAATTGTGCTGTCTGCATGATGCTTTTACAGTATTATTCCTCAAGGATTCTACTTTCTGTGATTTTCTTTTCTAATGAGTAGTCATGATGATTGAAGAAAAAGAAAGAATTGGTCTATCAGCAAGTTGACAAACAGATTCTCACCATTTTAAGTTTCCTTAGCTCTCTTCTAGCAATCCTTCCCCTCCATGCACATTGTGTCGTAAGTGCCGCTTTCTTGATCCTTGAAAAATGTAAGCTGGCCAGATGTTGGCGACTCTGACTCTGGAAAAGATAGATAAAAAGTAAGTGCGTGCGGAGAAGAGGACTCTCCATTGATGCATATTACAATCATTTGCTCAACCAAGTAAATTTCTTAAAGTGACATAAATGAAACATGGGCAAACATGAAAGAAAGTATAAGCATCATTTGCATCTAAACCAAATTTTGGGGAAATGCTTTGTTGCAATAGCATGGAACCTTGGACTAAGTATCTTTTAGAGTACATATTCGAAACAAAGTTAATAATTCCTTATAATCTATCATATTTAGGGGCTCCCCTGCAATTCTGATATTTATTTACAACTCCTCACAATCTTGAGTTATTTGGTGAACACCCAGAAAATTAGAAATAGTTTTCAGGAAGAAGCCCCTGAAACTCAAATAAATATGTAATTCTGGGGTTTTATAAATAAATATCAGGATTAAAAGGGATTTATAAATAAATATCAGAATTAAAGAGGATAATCCATAGATGTGACATATTATAGGGGTTGAAAATGAAAACAAAACAAAAAATCATCGTATAAAGATATTGACCTCTTTTATTTATAAAACATCAATTACATACAATAAAAGCTGTGATTAGAGGAGAAGAAATTGACCATAATGCTCTTGGACCCAAGCAACGCATTGTACCTGAAGAATTATTGCAGCTCTTGTCTGTCTCCTGAAATGAAGTTCTTTCCGAGCAACCATGCCACGCATGCCAGCTTGAACAGTGATGGATGAAAAAACTACTAGTTTGTAAGCTTTCCTTGCAATATACATGCGTGACCATGTCTGGATCCTCAGACAAGCAGATTGCCTGCGCATGCTTTCACAAAGTTGTCGTGCAAGTTCTCCTAAAATAAGCAAGAAGAATTTGTTTCTATTATGCTGCTGAAAATAAGTTATTACTTTAACTCACAAAAATTCTGATCAGTATTTCAAAGAAGTAAAGAATGACTACTGCAAATGCAGAAATGCCTTTTTGCACCTAGTTTTACTACCTCTGCATAAAGCTTGTATCTCTATGGCTGCCTTCTGTAGTGAAACAAACTGTTGTCGGGCCAAATAAGCTCGGATTTTCCTTTGGATTGTGCAGGCAGATCTTCCTAAAACTTCACTTCTCCGAGCATCAAGCTCTGCCATTTGACCAGCCCGAAGAAACACCTTTGTTTTCCCTATCTGCAGGTTTAAACTGATATATTCAGACATCCTGTATCTGAAATCAGTTTCAATAATCTTCACAGATTACTGTGCCAGTTTCATGGAACAAAATTATGGATGATTCATAGAATACTGAACTCCAGATTATACACTGGTACAGAGATAATAGAAGCAATTTAAAAGCTCAGAAAAGACATTTGGTACTAAAACAAATACAGACTGATAATGAAATGTTAGAGGAAACATTGAAGAGTAACCTGTCGGGCAATTAATAAAGTTTAGCAGCACACTAAACTGTTAATTTGAAAGTGTATTTAAATCACAACTCTCCACAATAAAAGGATGAATGGCATTAGTCAAAATTTTGCAGTAAAAATTGGTGTCACCTTCTGGTAAAAATGCCGGAATCAAAAAGTCACGTCTAAGAATTATTCCGATATCTAGCCTATCTTTGTCTCATTTGGCGTTTACCTATCAACAACTTACCTGATAACCTTTGAGATCCACCTTCTCCATCAGCCTCTTTGTGGCAGCAACCTCATCACAACTATGTGTGAAAAGAGGAGTGTCAGAATGTCAAAGAACAAAATAGATAGCAAGATAGATATTTCTAACATTCCAACACATTTGAAAAAAAGAAAATAACCCAAGTGGCATAGTAGTTACCTTCCATCTAGAACTGCAGGTGCAAGAACACCAAAGCGGTCTACAAATTCATAAAATGCACGCCTTGTTGGATATCCAGCGCAACTAATCCTAATCGCTTCCATTACACCCTATATAGAAGAATGTTAAGAAAAATATAACTAAAGCTTTATGAGACAAAAGATGAGTATCTTACCCCACAACGAAGCTGCTGAAGAACATTGTTATTTTCAAAAACTGATGGCTTAAGAAAATTATTAGGCTTCACACAACGAATATAGTGTGGCTCTGTGGCACTCAGAGTTTCCATCAAAGCTTGAAGTTGTTGCTGCATATTTAAAAAAGATATATCTTAAAACAAGCGAAGAAAATAGTTTTTGCCATGCAGATCAATTTCAATTTGGAAATATCCTCTCATACCTTGAACCTTGAACCTATGGAAGAAAATTTTGAAGACTTGGATGAATCCTCTGATAGTGGTGGGAACAGTCTGGAAACAAATGGACAGACGGAAGCACAAAGAAGTGCCTGATGCTCCGCAATAACATAATCCTTATTCTTATCTAAGAACTGCTCTGTTTGATAAGTAACCTGGAAAACCAAATAGGTTTTTTTAATGGCTTTTTTATCACATAACTTCAGCAAGTTATGGAACTGTGTATATTAACTATGATAGATGCACTTACGTCACCAGCATAGTGACAAATAGTGAAGTCGGAGCGTGCCAATTTTGGTTTGCTAAAACGTTTATGACTTTTAAATGCCTGGTATAGCTTCTGGGAAAATGTTTCATGTGTTGTCCTTGGAAGCATACTACACAAGTACAACTACTGGTTAAATAACATTGAGTTATATACTTATATATTTATGTTAAGAGCATTCGAAAGCATGACATGTGAAGATCTCATACGCACCAAGTCTCATCCAGGAGAGCAATGATCCCACCAGGTTTCTGAAAGTCATGAGAAGAAAGTGAAAAACTGATATAGATTTAGTTGCTTAAAATTGCAAAATAACAAGTCTGAGACACCTGCCAGTGCAAGTCTGCAATCAGCAATACAGCAGACAGTAAGGAGACGTATGAGATCTAGAAGAGTTAGAAAGTAAAGAGTATAATGCCTGCATGGCAGTACCCTCATTGATGGAGATAGCATGCAATCCATGTTTTATTGTTGGAAACAATTAACATATGGTGCTTCCAGTATGTGCAGACATGCCATCCTGGATCCTGATCCCCATCACAATCCCATGGAGTTTAAAAGGATCCAAAATAAAAATTAAAATGAAGAAAGCAAAGGTCCAGTCTTTCTCCCAAATTGTTTGGACTAAGACCGAGAAGAGAGAGCCATGCCCAAAACTGAATAGATTACTGAAAGAAGGAAACAATGTCTTTACCCTCCAAGAACATTTAGCAGCCTCCAATAGTTAGAAGTCACATTTTTAGGTGGTTAAATGTGCTTAGCTTAGATGGATCAGTGTGTACCGTCATTGTCAAGAATGTATTATAATGCATAACAATTACAGCTTATTCATTATAAGAGATGATGTTTGACTAATCAACATAATTTGCTATTGCTATTTAAATCTCTTCTACAAGATGGTGTCTAAGAAAGATTGCTAAAAATTGATACAAAATAACAGACCCTTTTATTTGTCCATTGGCTGGAATAGCTATTTGCATGGAAGGACAAAACATAAATGACAATAAATAATGTCATATACTCCTCAAAATAAAGCTAAAAAGAAAAAGAAAAAGCTTCAGATGACATGAGTAGGCTCATCATGACACTTGACCATTTTGACAATTTTGGCACTTTACAACTAAATTGTACAAAAGGTACTACTAACTTCCATGTTAAGTTAACTAGTTACAAAAAGGCAGAAACACAAACCTTTTCAATGAGATCAAGAACATCTTGGTTGTCAACAAAATCAATATAACTCCAATCAATTTCTTCTTTTGTGTATTCTTCTTGCTCCATTTTAAAAACATGCTGTTCCAGATGAGGTAAAATAAGTCAGTCATTTGTGTTGTAAAATCCTGCTATCCATTAAAGATATACCTGATTAAAGTGTTGTTGTAGTTTCTCATTGGTCGAATTGATACAAAATTGCTCAAAGCTGAAAGAGGAGACATAAATCAAACTCAAAGAAATGAAGAATTATTCACCACAAGGATTCTAAATATATTGCACTAATGACGTACAACACGTGCCTTAGACAATAAAACAGCAGAAATGGGAAGAAAACTTGGAAGAAAACATCATCTCCATCATTCCTAACCTCACAGATCCATGCAAATTTAGAAGAGATTTTAGCAGTTAAAACTTTCTATCGCACATTAAATTTGATGTCAAACATCTTTTGAATGTAGCAGCACTATACAGCACAACACATGGCTAGAAGATGGGTAAGGATAGGAGCAATCTAACGTTCATGTTCCAAAGATACTAGTCCAATGGCAGCCAACAAAAACTTCTTAAACAGCCGCTTGATGAATGAAACAAAGAAAACAAGGTGAAGAAGTTTAGATATAATGTCATAAACAAATACAATATATATCACTACTACCCTACAAGTAACAAAATAATGTGGCCATGCAAGTCAGACAAATGGTCAATGTGATTGGAAAGGGGAGGAAGTTAAAGGGAATTAATTAAGAATGAGATGGCCGCATTATAGGCATGTTCATGGTAAGAAGTATCTGGCCTGTTATATGTGGACTAGACTGAGATTTCCTTAGTCCTGAAGCAAATGCGACCTACTTCAGGCTTTACTGATTTAAACCTTCACAGTGAGCGCTCTTCTAAACCATTTCTAATCAGAATCCTCCACATCTTCTTATCATAGATTCTTTACTTTCTCCATCCTCCCCAAAAAAATTTAATCAATGATCTGCCACCAAAGATTTGCATGATTAAATGTCTTTCTAACCTTGTTATCTATGGATGACAAGAGTGCACCCACATAGTATTTCCAGCAAATCAAGTCCCTTTTCAGTTATCCTCGCAAACTGTTTCAATCTACGACCTTAAGACTGCTATTTGCAGTTCTTACCTCCACTGAGAAGAGACCAATAATCTCTCAGTTCTAACCTCCACTGAGAAATGTCTTTCTAACCTTGTTATCTATAGAGACCAATCATTACCCCAGGAGAAAAATAATAATTCAGTCCAGTTGAGACCTAAAAGGGCATCTTGACATAAGTGGATAAGCCAATGCCTGAATAATGGACCTCAGTGGCCTACTATATTTTATCGTCCAACTATGCTTATATTTCTGGAGCTGAGACTCGAACAATGGTTTTAGTAACAATTATCTCTGTAATACGGTTGTAAGAAAATTAGTAACAGTTCCAGCCAGTCCTGCAAAGATTCTTTACATAATAAACCATGTAAAGTGAGGAATTTGACAGAATGGAAGTCATCGCATAAATGACAATAGGCTTGCATCACATAATTTGCAAACCTTATAACACAACCTTTGCATTATTAAATAATAATTAAAAAAGCATACCGGCTAAGCACCTGTTCGTCTTGAAACTTTCGAATCCATAAATATCGAGAACTCCAATCAAGAACTTTGATTCAGGATCTTGGCCAATTGAGTTATTTATTTTGTTAACAATCCTGCAGGAGCAAGTTCAGTTAAGAAAAGCAAGGGATAATTCCTGAAGAGTGTACATATTTACACTGCAAAAGACACCGCGTCATACCAGAAAGGAAATCACAATTAAAAATACTGACCAGTCAAATAACCGTGAGTAAACGATTTTTGCCAAGGCATCTCTACTAAGTGCAGCTGATTCTGGATCAAGGCCCTTTGTTATGGTCTCATCACGTGTAACAATTATGCGTTTGCATAAAGAATCCTCAAGTGCCTTTCCATCACACCTGAAAGGATTGCACATGGTAATGCATTTAAATATCTGGAACTCCAATAGTCCAATATGCTGTAAAAACAGAATGGTGTTTACATCAACAGTTCAGCTGCAGTTCTTAAGTGGAACAAGGACTTCTCATCTTTTGGCTTGGATGAGTCAATCTCTTTTCCCTTTGAAAACTCAATGTTGCCCAAGTGGAGTACGGCAGCCACCACCCGGAAAACAGCATCCTGAAATTGGAGGTGACAACAGAAGTGGACATACAGAGAGAGAAAGGCAGTAGATGTCCAATAAGCATTTTTCTAGTAAGCCTTAAAATATTTTCTGTCAGGATCCTGCCCTCTAGTTTCCGGATAATATCTGAGTCCAGATGATCTACAACTCAAACTATTACTAAACTGGAGGCAGAATCCCCACAGCAAAATACAGACCAGTGTTCAAAGTTACTACCTGTTCATCCGAACTAATTCCAACAACATCCATTGCCCTTCTAGTGTCCAGGTACTCCTTGGAATCATCAACACCATCCAGCTGATAGCAACTAGACTGATTAAGGTAATGAAATGTTCTTGGATTCCCCAGCTTGTACCTGGTAATATCCTGATAACATTTCTACTGTCAGAAGCTTCCATAAGATGAACATGTTGATGTTCAGAACATCAATACAAAGGGGAAGCAGTTCATGATTTGAGATATACTACAAGAATAATCTAACTGAAGAAAATTAATAAATAAACCTCAATGACAAAGTATAAAGATATGCAAATGCATCTGTTCAAATAAGGTATAATTAACCCTAAGGAATCAATCTTTCATCATTTTTTAGCTCATCTAAGACCAGCCAAGCTCTGTATGTTAACTCACTCCTGCCAAATATGGGGCCGTGATTTCACAAAACTCATAGCATTATCACAAAGGTTGAGACTGTTAAAGGCCCGAACTTCATCATTAGTCCAAAATGGAGATCCATCAACAACGGAATTATCTAGTTGGAGGTGGGAAGCAAACAACATAAATGCCATTTAGGTTGGATCAGTATGACCTGATCCTGTTTCTCCAAGTTTTGAATCCACAGATAATCACTCTATCGGCAAATGAAAGGAGTTTCTGCAATTAACGAGCAACATATACCTCAGATGGTGCTGCACAAAGCATGTAAAAGCAGTGGTAGTTTCTCTCAGGATCTGATACTTGGCATACACGTGATCTTTCAAGTAAATATGTCCTGATGGCGGCTCCTGAAATTCTCCCTCTCTGATCAAACTGAATCTCGACAAACTTACCAAAACGGCTGTTTTGAAATGTTATTCATATTAAAAATAACATCATATAGACCTCATAAGACAATGAAGACATTAAAACAACACAAATAAGTTACAGCACATCAGTGGAAAATTGAAGTTTACACAGTTCCTACCTTGAATTGTTATTTCTGACAGTCTTTGCATTCCCAAATGCCTCAAGAACGGGATTGGACTGTTCAAAACAAGAATGACATGAACATTAAAATCTTAAATAAGTAATGGTATAAAGAAGTATCAATAGGTATTCATTGAATTGCTCTAATCATGCATCTTGCCAAGATGTTTCATTCTGTGATATGAAAAGGAAAGAACTTCTGACCTCCAGTACTTGCTGCTCCACAGTCCGCCTATCAGCTCCAGCACTGCCTCCCACATAAGCAAGATAGCGCATAAGCATTTTGGTACTTTCTGTTTTACCTGCTCCACTTTCTCCACTTACCAGGATAGATTGACTTATTCCCTGATTCATCATTAATCTGTGTATACATCAATTTAAAGCTTCAATTCAAACAATGAGAAAGGAGGCATTCCATGATCTAATCATGGCATAAGGTCAAAGGTGTACCTATAGGCAGCATCTGCAACAGCAAAAGGATGAGGGCTTAGCTCACCAAATGCTGCTCCTTTGTATTGTTGCATCATGTGGTTATCATATAGATGAGGAAGTCTTCGGAAAGGGTTAACAGCAATCAATATATTCCCAGTATAAGTCTGGGAAAAGAAGTAGATGCATTATAGTGCTGCCATAGTCCTTGTATGACAAACAGGACAGTTTACACTACCACATGTCCACTGGCTGAAGAACTACAATGTTCATACTGTATGTTACAAAGTTTATCATATCCAGAGTTTCCTCGGCATGCATGATTTTTTTGGGGGGGGGGGGGGAAAGTCCAACAAAAGAAGAAAAATCGTGTGCAACCAACTTACATAAATCTCATTCATGTCAAATCTAGATTTCAAGTTTTGCAGAACCCCTGGTTCATGCAAATATGCCAACTTTGTCATGTCATCGACACCACAACATAAAGCTTCAGCATCTTTGGGATAGACTCTGGATACATGAGCAGTGACCTGCAGTAAGCCATTAAGAAGAGACATTCAATGGTATGACTAATGTTCCAAGCAACTAAACAACGTAGAATTCCAACAAGAAGGTGAAACTAAATTCTTTCATGAAATTTGAGAGAGAGAGATTGCAAGTAAAAGTGCAACTGAAAGCAAGAGGAAAAGGCCACCTCGGTAGGCACAGAAAACCTTAAATGTCTTTGAATGGCTTAAAGAAGGTAATGTCAAATTCAGATTACTCAGATAGGAATTGCTCACCAGCTTCCCAGATGTACAGCTGATTTTAATTTCATCATGTTTGACCTCCAACACTTCTCCATCTATCCAAGCGACATCAGGGTCCTCAACCCAGACAAAAGATCCGACAGGAACATGGACTGGAGTGGCCTGCCAAGCAATGTATTCAAAAGAAACACATGAGGGTTGAGGAAAGCACCACATGAAGCTAATATACCCAACCTCAAAACTTATCCTGAAGGTAAAATCGTGGTTCTCATAGTATCCATCAGCGTAATGGGCAGGTACATCTCTTCTTAAGACATACAGAATTCGATTATTAGCAGCAAAAAAGGAAGATGAAAGGAAAAAGAGGACTTGAAGGTTCCAAAGACTGGACAATACACCTCTATGCCAAAGGCAGCTAAATCACATAGGACATTGATTTTTGATGTGTGAAGATAAAACCATCATTATGTCATTTCTCAATTCTGCCAGATATCTAAGTATTGCAATGTAATGGACCATTGGCGCGAGTAACCCATGGAATTCCTCCAGAGAAGATAAAATTCTAAACTGTCGAAAGTAAAGCGAAGACTTTCTACTTCTCCAGATTATGATAACCCAGACGCACAGTAAATGTCCTTCATGAACTTTTGTCTCAATTGGAGCCGCATGACAAAATTCGAGCCAATTCTCATGCTTTGTGAGGTCAAAATCAGTTTTGCACTCCATGTCCGGGCACAAAGAAGGCCAAGAAAAAAAAGGAAAAGAACATCCACCATATAAACGGAAAACAATTAACAAGCTGAGAATATCAGATAACCCACAAGCGGCTTACCATTTTAGCAGACCCTCAAGGGGGTTTCCACAAAAATTCGACTCAATTTCCAGAAAACTGAGAACTAGCTGGATCCGCTTTCCACGAAAACCATCCAGCAAGGTCGGCCAATTCCCATAAAATACGACAAAAGAATTCCCTCAAGATCCCAGCACCACTCCACATTCACTCACCCCCCTCCCCGGTCTCCACCCCTTTACTTTCTGCAACGCCCTTTCTTCCCCCGAATCCTGTACACCACTATATCACCACAGATTTCCCCTTTCTTCTCCACATCCTCGAGATCCCCCTCGTCGCTCACCAACCACCAAATGCTCCTTCCTCCCCCTCCCTCCCCTCTGTCTCCAACGTACAATTCTCGCCAACCTCAGTACTGAAACAGGCAAATGCTGAGATCTGCAGAGGGGGGAAGGGGACTCGCGGAGATGAAGCCTTCGGAGACCCCCTCGGCAACCGCCGCCGGAGACCACCTCAGCGTGGAGAAGCCACCGCTACAGCTTCCTAATCTCTCTCTCTCTCTCTCCCTGTGTGATGTGCCTAACTTGGTTGCTGTTTGGTGCTTCTGCTTCATACGCGAACGGATACGTGAGGCGGCAATAATTTAATGCGAGTTTATTAGAACTTTCGTCTCGGTGGACCCCACCCTCCCAACGTTCTAAAATCGCACGCCTGTGTCACGACTCAACGCCTCCCCGCATCTCCGGAGGATTTGCCGACATTTCAGCATACCCCCCCAAGGAAAGGTAAACGTAACAGAGGTACCTTGCGAACTGTGTATATCTAAAAATGATCCCCTCCCCTCATGGCAGGTGCCGTTGTGATCGGCAGTGTTAGGCTTGTATTTGATTGGTCTATAATGTATTATTATATAGACTTAAAATGAACTAGAAAAAAAAATACATTACTTCAACTAGATTTCGAGTTTGTTATTTTGGACACTTGAAGTGAAACTTTCAAATAGACCGGTTAATAAATTATTTATCTTGAACTCCACATGTAGTTGATAAGTGAAAATTTTTTCACGTCTAAATTTAAAAACTTTTATCGAACATGAAAGATAATGGATCCGTGAATGACTGAATGAATATAACCTAAATCCCACCCTATCTGTTCTTACTGGGTGGGATATATGATACTAAATCCAATGCTAATTCTCGTTGAATGTTGATATATAGCTAGAGGATTAACCCAACGAGATAAATTAGGAATACATACGTTACTTCGCAATACAATTTTGTGTTAATCTCTATTTAGACTGGGAGATGACTGGCTTAATCGAGATTAAACTGCTCTACTAATTAAAACATGATAAAAAATGATTTCAAACAAAAATGTGGGGTAATCATTTCCCAAATCTAAACATGTGGGAAGAGGCTTGGGAGGGAAGGGCATTTTTGGATATTGCAGAAGCCGGGCCCATTTTCGAAGCTTTAAGCTATAGAGTATAGACTATAGAGTCTATAGATCAGGGTTTGTCGGTCTATTCGTATCGATCGTATCGATCTTTTATTAGTATGATATGGTACAAATTGGTACCGTTACATACCGAGATAAAAAAATATATATTATATATATATATATATATATATATATATATATATGTTATAAAACAAAGTTATTCAAATGATCTTCCTTCTCGGTTGGTTAGTTGATATGCGATTTAAGTGAAGCGTCCTCGATCCGAATCCCATCGTGTACGCCATGCTTTTAAACGATTTTTTAGGTTAAATTTAAAACGCCATGTTTCAAACACAGGACATGACCTCACATTCAAACATGAGGTCCTCACTCAACCAACCTACAAAATAAGTTTGTTAAACAAATAATTAATATTTAAAATAATATATGTAGTGTACCGATTACGTACCACGTATCGGTCACCGATTGGTATGGCTCGATACGTGCGGTACGAGCCGTAACATACTGATTTGTCAAACCTTACTATAGATAAACAATTAGATATGACACTATTAGAGTGCAGTTTAGGCTCAACTCAATTGTCACGAGGTCTTCACCCAACCAATCTACAAGAGAAGTTTGTTTTAAAAAAATAATTAATATTTAAAATAACATATGTAGTGTACCGATTACGTACCACGTACCGGTCACCACTTGATATGATTTGGTATGTGCGGTACGAGCCGTAACGTACCGATTTGTCAAACTTTACTATAGATAAACAATTAGATATTACACTATTAGAGTGCAGTTTATGCTCAACTCAATCGCCTACGAGTACGAAAGTGAGGATCCGAGAGCTACTTGGCTGGATGTTGCCTAGATCAACTCTTTTGAGGGGTTTTTTTACTTTTCAGTCACTACAAATAAGCGTATTTCTATTTTAGTCTCTCAAATATAATTATTATTTTTTAAATATCTCAAATCTTCATCTTTATGACATTAATTTTAATAACTAGAGTGAAACTTAACTCGGGTTAAATTAACTTAACGTTGATCCTCTCTCTCTCTCTCTCTCTCTCTCTCTATATATATATATATATATATGTGTGTGTGTGTGTGTGTGTGTGTGTGTGTGTGTGTGTGTGTGTGTGTGTGTGTGTGTGTGTGTGTGTGTGTGTGATCCTCTCTCTCTCTCTCTCTCTCTAGCTCGAAGACGTCATCCTCGTCTATGTTGGAAAGCTGTGATTGTAGAGCATGTCGACGATTTTAGGGTTGGAGTGAGAGTGGGGGAAGAGGAGCTCGAAGACGCCGTCCTCGTCTATGTCAGAGAGGGGTTTGAAGTTAGTGATGGTGTCGCGACTGCGAAAGCGCTAGGCGGCGGGGGGTGCACGTCAACGCCAGCGAGGACAGGGGGAGGGGGGAGGGAGAGAAGGGGGGAGGGCAGCAGGGCATAAGGGGAAGAGAGAGAGTGAGAGTGTGGGGGCGCCAAAGAGGGGGAGGGGGGAACGAGCAGCAGCGACGGCGGGATCGAGCAGCGGCGGGGCGTTGTTCCGGTCCTCCTAGTCGGCACCGACGACACGAGCAGGGCAAGTGTAACAGTGATGGAGGTGCAACGACGACGGTGGAGCAAATATGAGAGCACCATCAACAACACGTAGCATTCTCTCTCTCCCCCCACCCTCTCTCTTTCTAAACTCTAGGTTGTGGCCGTGGTTGCTAAGTAAGATTAGCATCGTCCTCTACTGTGGTCGTTGTCGGCACAGAGAAAGATGAGCTTATGGGAGGAGAGCAGTGGCGGGGAGGAGGGCGACGGCAGCAACAACCTCCGAAAGTCTTTCGTTCACATCGGCACCTGGTGTCGTATGGGCATGGGCTGGACAAGCGCGCCCTCTGCTCCTCCATAGGCCTGTCAACGGAGCGGATACGAAGCGAATATATGACTATCCGTATCCGCTCCATTTTAAAATTCGAATTATCCGATTTTAATCCGCTCCGATTTGAATTCGGATACGAAGCGAATATATGACTATCCGTATCCGCTCCATTTTAAAATTCGAATTATCCGATTCAAATTCAAAAGTATACAAATATAATTATAAAATATTAAAAGTATATAAAATATAACTATAAAATATCATAAATATATAAAATAAACTCTAAATTAAAATACAACTATAAAATGTCTAAATTTCTCTACAATGTTATTTATTTTATAATATATTATTTAAAAATATGTATTATATGATATATAATATTACGAACAGATATTTTTTGAAGTGAATATTATAATATCCGTATCCGTTCTGATTCGAATTCGAATATTATCCGTATCAAAAAAATGAATACGAATTCAAATATTATCCGTTAATACGAATTCGAATTCGAAACGGATCCGGATAATATCTGAATTCGTTGACCCTACTCCTCCACCTAGGTCCTTTGCGACTCCTCCATCTCCGTCTTCATCTCCACCCTCATTGTTGCCCTTGCCCCATCTAGTTTGGCTTCACCATCTGGCACATGGGTGTATCACTTATGTGCAGGCGCGTGGCTGGACGTGTGGGGGGAGGGGGGTTGTTGCAAGGGGAGGTCCGCACGGTTGTTCCGGCCAGGGGGGGTGTCCGGCGTGGGGAGGGGAGGGGGTTGCAAAGGGGTCTGGCGGGGGGGGGGGGGGGGGAGAGAGAGAGAGAGAGAGAGGATACTTTGATATTTTTATTGTTCATCGATAATTTTAATTTTGATCTTTTTATTGTTTCATCAATAATTATAATTTAGAGATTAATCGATAATTCACTGAATTTGTAAGTAATTATACGTAAATTTCTTTGTTTTATTATTTTTAGACGAGCCCCTGCACAGGCTGCACGTAGCGCACGTATGTGAGATCGAACGACCAGGTGAGATTCGAAGTCCCGAGATCGTCAGGTTGTGTTCGTCTGCAGAAAGGGAGAGCTCTTAAGGAGTGGGGCGGCATTTTCTCCCACGGGAGCCTTTGCTAGTTGCTCAGGTGCGGCTTTGGAGAGTGGGATCAGGGCCTGGTGGAAATTCTCCCAGATTTGTCAAGCATCACACATAATGGCAAAAAATAATGACGTGGAAAGATATAAATAATCCTTTTAAAAGATTTACTAAAATCTTAGTTAAATAAAAGATCACGTTTTGCTGGTCATGAGCTCGCAAATTTTCAGGGCGACATAATTAAAAGTTGAGCTGAGTGTTTCATTTTTTAAAAAATATTTATGTGTTTTTTTTATTTTCTAAGCAATGATGATGTGTCCGAATCTCTGACTAGGTGACGTCTGACTGCAAAGATGGTGCAGAGAACTCGGTCACTCTTCTTAATAGAGAGTTTACAATGTTTTTTATGTAGAGTTCCAAGATCAAGGTGTCCGGAGGCAACGTTTTATTAGGAAGTAGGAACAACTCCGTGGCGTGGTGTTGCCCACGATCGAGGCGTAGTAGGTTTCTTTGACTTCGTCCCACTAAACAAAATCGTTCATAATTTAAATCTCCAGAGATATGGACTCGGAGTCTCCTAATTTTGGGAGAGAAAAAAAAAGATATGTTAAAGTTGGATGTCTACTCACCTTAAATCCAAATCTATTACACACTGTGTAGATTTAAATATCAACTGGGTAAATTCTACTTCGTAAAAAAAGGGAAAAACAAATAGTTGATAATTGAATTGAAGGCTTGGATTGCTTATTGGGTTTCGGGTTTCGCGAATCCTGGTTCCTGTCGGTGGGTCGTCTCGTTTCAGGCATGGCAAGACACGCCCTCGCCGACGGCAGTAACTCACAACTGGGTACGTCTGTACATCCAAACTTTTTGTTTAATCAGAAGTATTTTTGAGTGAGTCAACGCGGGGCAGGCGCTCAATTCTGCGAGTATTCTATTTCATCTAGGCAATTACAGAAAGAAATCTGCTCCGAGTACTCTTTCTCGGTGCAATGAGTACTCAGACATACACTCTTCTCGAGACTCAAGAAGTGGAGTTAGGATCCGAGATCTCCCCGTCAAGTGGAGATCCTCAGACCCATGCTGTTTAGGATCCGAGATCGCTCCATCAAGAGGAGATCCATGCTGTTAAGTCACAAACTCATTCGGTTTCCCAAAAAGAAAGTCACAAACTCGTGGATATACGGATTCATATTTACAACTTAACATTTCAAAAAATAAGCTTCGTACAAGCAACTTGAGACTCGCCGGATCTTGTCAAGCTTCCAAAGAACGAGATGCCATTTGGCCTGCTTATGATAGGTTTGGGAACATAGATTTATAATCCAAAAAAGAAAAAAGATAACTAAGATCTTAGTGGTTAGATAATAAGTTTTTGTATTGCATAAAATCCTAATTCTAACCGTTGTACATTTTAAGGATGGGTTTTTTACATATTAGTCCCTATAAACTTAGTGAATTACCGATTAGTCCCTCAAATCCCACTATTGTCTTAATAGTCCTTACAATCTTAAACATGTTACAAATGAATCCCTGTAGTTTATTTCCGTCCACAAAAAGAATATTCTGTAGAATATTCCATCAAGTGTGGGGAGAAAGTCCAAACTATCCCTGTTGACCGTGATATCTCTCTCTCTCTCTGTGTGTGTGTGTGGGGGGGGGGGGGGGTGACAAATAGTGGGTGGTCGAGGGAGATGGGACCAGAGGGGGGGGCGGTCCACCGGAGGTGGAGGGGGAGGCGGAGGCGGAGGGGAACACGGGAAGGGGAGGGGAGGGAGATCGCCGGAGGTGAAGGGGAGGGCGGAGTGGGGCGGGAAGGGGAGTGGGATTAGAGGGGGAGGAGGATCGGAGGTGGAGGGGGGCATCCACCGGAGGTGGAGGGGGAGGGAGACAGTGGATCAGAGGTGGTCGAAGGGGAGGGGAGACGATGGACCGGAGGGGGAAGGGGAGGGGGGAGGGGGTGGGAATCGAAGGTACAGGGGGAGGGGGATCGGAGGGGGAGGGGGGAGGTCCACCGGGGCAGGATCGAAGGTGGAGGGGGATGATCGGTGGTGGAGGGGGTGATTGGAGGGGGTGAAGTGGGAGGGAGTGGAGGGGGGTGATCGGTGGTGGAGGGGGTGATCGGAGGGGGCGGAGGTACACCATGGCGGGATCGGAGGTCGACGCCGTCGACGACCGCGAGTTCTACTGCAAATCTCGCCGCCGCCTCATCATCATCGACATCTCCGCCATCCTGCTCCTCGTCATCGCCGTCGGGGGAGCAGTCGGCGTCGTCCTCAGCTACCGGCCGAGACAATGACTCCCACGACGGGCCTTCTTCATCTTCGCCCATGGTGGACTCCATCAAGGCCATCTGCAATGTCATCGGCTACCCGGTCAACTGCTTTTCGAGCCTCTCCGCCGCCACCGCCAAGGCCACCTCCGACCCGGAGGAGATCTTCAAGCTCTCCCTCCGCATCGCCATCAACGAGCTCTCCAAGATCTCCTCCGTCCCGGACGAGCTCGCAAAGGGTCTCACCGATAAGAAGGCGATGGACGCCTTGAGGGTCTGCAAGGAGATGTTCGAGGATGTCGTCGACCATCTGAACAACTCCCTGGGCTCGCTCCAGCCCCCGACGGCGGGTGAGAAGCTGCTGACGGAGTCCAAGGTCGACAACCTGAGGTCGTGGTTGAGCGCCGTCGTGATCAACCAAGAGACCTGCCTCAACGCCTTCGAGGGTGTCGCAAGGGGGCTAAAAGACCAGGCGCGGCCTCCGACTGTGTCTTGCGACAGGGGAAGGGAGAGAGATAGGGCCGCACCGACGTTGGGCCTACTGCAGGCGACAACGAGGGAACCTGATGGTGGTGGCACCGATGCGGCTGGTCTGATGGGGAGATAACAGGGGAGGGGGAGGGGGGAGAGGTCGACGCTCCTTGATGGAGAGGCTTGAAGGGCAGGGGAGGGGGAAGGAGGCCGGACGGGGAGGAGGAGGGGGGAGGTCACAGGGGAGGCCGGAGGGCCGGGGAGGGGGAGGGAGACCGGAGGGAGACAAGGAGGGGTAGGTGAATCAGTTGCTCTCTCTCTCTCTCTCTCTCTCACACACACTCACACTTAACTAGGGGTAAGTTAGTATTTTCTTTTCCCTGAGTATAGGATAACTATAGTTTAGTTAACTGAATGAACGGCAGGGACTTAAACGTGTAACGATTAAAATTATAAGAACTTTTTAAACAATAGAGAGATTGTAGGGACTAAAAAGTAATTCGTCATATTTGTAGGGATTAATATGCAAAAAACCCTTTAAGGATAGATGTGACACCACAGTTCTCAAAAAGGGGAAAAGAAAACTCCAACCTCTTTCAGATTCCTCGTGAAGTCGAGTTGTTGTCGCAAGATTAATGTGACCTGAAGAAGAGGTTGAATCATCATCGAAGTCGGCTACATGAATCCGATCCCGTCAAAAAATTCTATCAAGTGGAGGTTGAATCGAAAACTTAATTCCACTGTCTATCTATTCAAAGTTCAGGACAGTCCAGATTTCGAAGAGTCCATCCACCTTAATTCAGACCTGACGCATTCCCAAACGTCTCCAAATCACATAATTAATCACAGACGAAACCCGAAAAGCTGAATCTCATAAAGGACGTCACCTCAACTCAGATCCATCACTGGTGCTAAACATCATGGCAGCGTCCGCAAATCCACAGATATGCTTACAGAAAATTACTATCATAGTGCAACTAAAACTTGAGAAACTCAAGAAGTGACAATGCACAAGCCTGGTTCCCGGGGAAGTGAACAACTAACCTGCCATTGCAGATTTCAATCAACAAAAACTTTGCACGTCTTCAATGTTCAAAGCTTATTATGAATGAAAATGATTTGGCTTTGCAACCACTTGACTCAGCGAATTAGGGTTGGGAAAACAAAGCTTGGCAATAGCTGAAGCATTGAAATTATGAACATTCACATAATCCAAAGGACTACAAGCCTCAGTGGACACCTCACAGCTCTGAACTTCTCAACTTCTCGCTGATTGTAGATCCAAATGCCGGTCCACCCTTGCGGTATGAGATAAGAAACTCGACAGGGTAACCTTTCAGTTTGTGGGGCACAATACCAAGTTCTTCAAACGTCAATGCTGCAGAGGATGGGGGGAATAGTCGTCAGAATAAGAAACGCCCGTGTGGAGAATAAAGGCAAAGACATGTACTCACCGTTCTTGGACACAACAGTATCTACAGTAAGAGCGTTGATCTCATCAAGGTTGAACATATTTGGAGTGGGCAAAGGAAAAGGAACTTTCTTTAGCAAGAGTTCCCTGGGGGTAGAAAGAGCCTGCGTACAAAAATAGGAAGCAGAAATAATAGTAGAAGGAATGAAATGCCTCCACTAAAAAAACTTCTGATAGCCCTCATCACATGGCAATGGCATTGACTGGCTCACTGCTATTACAAGCTAAGAAAATGCATAATACGAAAAATCAACAATCTCTAACCCATCAATCAATCAATCAATATTCTTGGTTTCTTAAGATTAAGGAAAAGTTCAAAAGGTAGGCAGTGTAACAAATGCCACATCCACATTTTCAGACACAATCCATTCTGCATTGACCACACAGTTACATCATGAAAATTTTTATTTTAATAAGAAATAATCTCCGAAGACTTTGTATTTATGCATCTCATGTTAGGAAATCAACCAATCCCAGATTGATTCATGGCCCAACTTATACACTGTAACCAAATTTTCTTAAGATATGCAATATCACATCTGATGCATCCACATTCATAGACACATCCATATAGATAGACAAATCGCACTTTAATGCCAGCACATCCATCCCCCAAAAGCTTACCCGCCATGATAATTCATTTTCTTAGTAAACATAATCCAAAATATCTTGATTTATGATTCATGCACAAGAAGATGGTCCATGTTCAGCATACCTTGAAGAGGACTGAACAAAAGATGAACCACTAAGAAACAAACTCAGTTACTGAACATATTAATCCAATGAAGATTCATAAAAATCTGAAATTTGAAAAAAAAAACGTTCTTCTCCGAGGGCACGTTTGGAACTGTGTTGGGATTGTGGATTATTTTCCATAATCCACTTTTGTCCAAAAGCTGGTCTTAGGCAGCTTTTGGAGATTTTGTAACATCCCTCTCTCTCCCTCTCTCCACCTTTTCCAAAAGCTGAGGTGACAAGGGTGCCTTTGGAAACACCTTTGAGGGGTGGAGATTCCAACAGTTGGAATCCCCCTCATAAGTGTTTCCAAACACGCCCTAAATGCAACACGTGATGGGAGAGCATAATCACATGGACCAGACAAGGTACAACTGAGACCAACTCTTTAAAACTATAAACTTACCTTTGCAATGGGGAAAGGAACTTTCACATATCGTGGCCATTCACGAATAGTGTCATACATCAACTCTGCCTGCAACAATTAAAAAAAAAACAAGCAAACAACCCGATGAGTATATTTTGAAATGTAGAAGATAAAAGCATCTGTACTCCAATGAAGATGCATGAACGGGGATGATAGATGTATCACCAGTTCACGAGTGGTAAAGACTTCTGGCCCACCAAGCTCATAAACCTTACCCATGCTGCTACCATCATCCTTCAAGGCCGCAATAATTGCTGCAGCCACATCAACGACATAAACAGGCTGGATTCTGCCAGTTGAATGCCATTAAAATGGTGACTGAACACATTATTTGTAACAGAACAAAACATTATGGCATGCCTATTCCTTCTTGCTTCGTTGCTTGCCGCTGAAGGATCAAATAAAAAAACGAGAAAGAAATAAAAACATACTTTGTAGATCCATCACCAATAAGTGGGAGAAAGCTCCATTTCTTTGCAAACTGGGCCCACCTATTTAAAATTCTGTCTTCAGTACCAATCATGACAGCAGGCTTCATGATTGTCACCTGCGATTTAGCCATGTATTAGCAACTCACTAGGAAGAATTTGAAATACCTCAGTTCTTTGCATAAATCCATTAACCACAAAATGTCCATAAACTTGAAGATCTATTGCAAAATCTATCGTCTAAATGGCCCCATCTAATCTTCAAGAAGACGATCATAGCAAACTGACACAAGAAAGCTGCACTAAACAGTGGGATGTTAGTCTGCCCAACCAGTAAAGGGGAAAAACTTGCTGCTGATGATGATGGAACAGCTCGAGCATTGATCAAGCAATACTTAAGAGTAGAGGATTTCTACCATAAGTTAGAACAGGAGCAGATTACAACAAAATCCTTCTCTTTTTTTTTTTTGCTCCAAACAGGAGCAGATCACAACAATATCATTTTGTTTGCTCCACAAAATTTCAGTTTGGTTCATGTTTGCATAGCTTCTAGAAAAAAAATCCAAATAGATTTCACCTAGAAGCATTTTCCAAGGTGATCTTAGAGCTTTTTCAAGAGAAAAGGATATTGAAATAGCCTTTCTGTGCTTCCCTTAAGAGTTGCTCAAAAAACTATTCCTTTTCAGTGATTGTTTTCCTATTTGAATAGCACATATGATGGCACTTTTCAATTACTGAACTTCGTGGTGACATTCTTGATTATAAATTAGAATACTCCAAGAATTAGTGTAAATAATTAAAATGAAACAAAATAATATACAGGAATTTTATAATTTTGCAATAGAAAGTGGATGAAGCCTTTCAGCTAAACTAGATATTTTTACCTATGAAACTCTGAAAATATAATCAATATCCAAACACAGCTTCTAAATTGAACTATATATCTTGGAATTTTAAAATACGACCGAAATTGACATTTCAAATTGAAGGTGCTTCTAAAAGTGCTCGGAAGTGAGCACAGTGGCAGCAAAAAAACAATCCAGAACACTGAAACACCTCCATGCATCTGGACGCCCCCCAAAGAAAACTGAAACAAACATGGGACACAATTGTACCATCATAGAGTTCTGAACAAAGACAACAATGACAAGTGGCATAATGATAGAATCAATTCATACACTGTTAGAAAAAGGAGCCTTGTGACCGTTTATAAACCTGGAAGCATGATGGATGAAAGTAAGGATCATTATATACTAGCTTCTTTTTTATGAGGGACCTTGCCATAGATGAGAGATCAAGTTAAAATTTAAAAAGAGAAGGAAACTATGTAGTTAGAGGTGAGAGGTGCCCAGTGGGATTAGGGCTTGCCTCAGCCTCAAATGCCTAGGCAAGGGCCTAGGCATTTGAGGCGATGTGTTTTCTCCCGAAAGCAACCATGAAACAAGAAAATGGTAGTAGGAGGTGTGGGAGCATATTTTTTCAACATATACAAATAACAACAATAATAAATAAAGAACTTCTGGTGGCTGTTTATGCAAATGGCGTAGCAATATGCATCGAGAAATTTGGATATAATAAGCATGTGCGCGTCAGAGATCGGAGCCTTTAAATCAGGCTACAGATTTGCAATCTTGACCCCATTCCCCACCGACCTTGATCGGCGTTAATCATATCGGTCTGACGACCGAAAACCCTTTATTAACTGGACAATCGATACCCTACTCCATGTGCCATAAAATTGATTTGTTGTTCGTCACTCACTCGGATATGTCACAAACAGTAAGATGCCATTTTATGTTAGAGTCTTAGTTCAACTAGGACTCTAGAGTCTTGGTTTGAATGGGACTATAAGGTTTTCAAACCTCTTTGTGACGGAAAATTACCCTTTTGCCCTTATCTAAGCCTAGAATGGACCTTTGGTCACTTTGGGGAACAGCCCTAGTCTGACTAGGACTCTAGGATTTGAACCCCCTTTTGATAGAAAATCACCATTTTACTCTTCGTTGGGCATAAAACAAACTTTAGGTTGCTCGGGGGAGGAGTCCTATTCTAACCAGGACTCTTAGGGTCTGTTTGATAATCGGTCAGGGTAAGACTACCTCACCCACCTGGGTGGATTGCGCTTCGGCCTTGTTCGATCAAATCTGCCCAAAATGACCTGTATCACCCTGGTTAAGGAAGAGATTATCAAAGCCGGTTTTGCGTGGAACCGGGAAATACGTGAACACGCCACCCCATTCGGCATATTCGTTTATCAAATCAGCCTTCAGAGTTTTGAACCCACCTACACTACATGTGATAGAGTTAAAACAATCTAGGTCTAAAAAATGCCTTCGTGGAATAGCCAACATTAGAGTCCAAGTCGGGTTGGACTTCTCATATTCAAGTGATCATTAGACTCGAAACTAGAGGATAATATTGTACACATTGCATACACAAGAAATAAGAAAAATGAACGATCGAATTTCATTCATGATAATTGTGTGTACAAAATAACAATAGTTGAGTTGCCATTCCTTAATTTATGGAAATTTGGACCTAGCCATGAAAGCCAGGGTTAAAATGGTTGACTGAGTCGACTTGACCACAATCCACAAATTGGGTTGGTTGACCGGACCACATGGTCTACAGTCCTTGGATTGTGTCACTTGGCTAGGCCACGCTGGTCGCAATTTGCCAATTGTTACGTTTTACTGGGTTGGCTAAGCTGCGATCCTTGGGTTTGACTTAATTAACTAGACCACGAGGTCTATGTTTCATGCATTGGTTTAATTGACTAAGCCACGTTGCTCGTGGTTCATCAACTGGGAGTTCGACCAAGCTGACTAAGTGGCAGTCCATGGGTTTGAGTTAGTTAACCGAACTGTGTAGTCTATGTTGCTCGACGCCATAGCATTCGGTCGATAAATTAATTTACATATCTGAAATTAATTATTAGTATGGCATGAAGTTATTCATTAATCAAAAGCATGACAACAGCATCATCATAATTATCAATAAATCATGCAATAGGATATGATGCTAGCATGGGATGGTCCTTGTGGTCCACATGGGTCACTATGGTGTATTGGACCAGACAAGCAAGAAGACAGGAGCGCAAGGCCCAAAGAAGAGCAGGGGAGGCAACAGCCTTCTCTCTCTCTTCCCAAGGAGAAAATCTCTGTCCTTTTCCATCACGGAGGGGACCTATTTATAGGCTTGGTAGGCCCCACCCTCACCGATTGTAAGTTCTCTCCGGCGCCAAGAACTCCACCCGGTGGAGTTCAAACTCCAGCACTTCATATTTTTGCATAAAGGTCCGATGATATTTGCATTTTTCTGAATTGGATTGGGTTTTCATGTAAATTTGCAGAAAACAACTTGTATTGTAGACCTTAAAAGGGTCTAAAAGCAACATATTATATATGTATTATTTTTTAAAAAATATAACCCCGAGGGAGTGACCGGCCACACCCACGTGGTGGGGGTTCAAGTGGGACCCGCTAGGGGTCTTCCCACCTCCACCGGGTGGGGGTCCACTCGGTAGGTGGGGCCTCCTCACCCTCACCGGGTGACCCCCCACTCGGTGGAGGATGGGTTTAACCCCGAAGGTTCACCAACTCTCACCGGGTGGGTTTCCACCGGAAGGAGACAGAGAGATAAGAAGAGAGTGGGGAGGGGGCAGGTGCAGTAAAACTAGGAAGGGGAGAGAGAGAGAATGGATGAGAGAGAAAGAGTTGATGGACTCTTCTCCTCTTCCTTGTATCTTGCGCAAGAGAGAGAGGATTGGGTGAGAGAGAAAGAGTCCGATAGACTCTTTTCCCCCCTTTTTAGTTATCCTCTTCTCTGTTTTTTTATTCTTCTCTCCCTATTTTTCTCTGTTTTTCCCCCTTTTTTAACCTTGATGCACAAGAGTCCGATGGACTATTCCCACCTCTCTTCTCTTCCCTCTCTCTCTCCCCCCCCACGCAATGGAAGAATCCATGCAGGACTCCTCTTCTCTTTCTTTTTTTTTTGTGCAGGGACTCCCTTCTTCCTCTTTCTTTTTTTTGGTTCAAACAGGAGGAAAATAAAGAAAACATCCAAGACAATGATATGTAAACTCGTGAAAAGACTTATCATGTCACCTTCCAAAAGACACTGATCATGTCCAATATATAAAGGCCAACTTGTATAAAGCACTCATATAAGTAGTGGATGGTCTGAATCATCAAGAATAGAAAAAATGTGGCATCATGTGAGAGAGAAAGGGCACTAAACATTATTAAAAGAGACATTAGCCACCTTGGAATAGTTAAGAATAAGAAAAAGCAAGACCAGATAACCCGAAAAATACAAGCATTTGACATAAACAACATAGGAAACTGCCCAGGTGAGTGACATGAACATGAGGCAACGGCCGCAAGGCGAGGCATTTTTGGCTTACCTCGTCCACCTCGCCTTGCCCTATTGTCTAGGTAAGCTGATTGCCTTTGAAAACATAGAAAGAAAAGTTTGTTTGCAAAGAAACATGCTGCAAGTGTCAGAAGTCTAGCTTTTTAGCTGCTTCTGTAAGCAGCTCTTTTGGTTTCCTAAGTAGTTCCTTTCTTTTGATCCACGAGTAGTAAAGCCAGCTTTTACTTACGAGTTATGATAGAACTGACAAGGTAGCAGCAACACGACTAGATAAAAACATAATATCCACTAGACAATATCAATACCTTATGCCAAATAGTATCACTCTAGTAGCAAAGATTTTAAGAAAACAACATTTTTTTAGAAAAATGGTGAATTTTGCACCACCAATTTTAAGAAAACTACCTTTGAAGAGAATTATAAGAAAAAGATGCAATAATGTCCATAGTAATAAATGCATAGCTACTTCAAAAAATAACACACATCAGTTTTCAATCCTGAAAAGCAAATTGCCAAAAACACTAGCCATCATCAATCATAGTTTAATTATTATTTTTCATTCTTTCTACTTGAATAGAAAATGGTAGTGAAAGTTTGACCTCAGGCAATTCTCTTAAAACAGCTTCCTCTGCGGCAGCTTTTGCTCTTAACATTCTAGATGGAGATGTAGAAGATGCTCCAAGACAAGAAACTTGTATAAATCTCAAGATACCACCATGTTCTTTAGCAATCTGCAAGAATTTCAGAAACTCTATTTTTAGCAAATGTTGAAGAGTATATTTGCTGCAAATAAGAAATTTAATGGTTGATTATTGAATGCCATGCAGAGGTTGTCACCAATTAAATGTTAAAACAATCAATAAAGGGAAGGGGAAGAGAAATGTTGTAAGACAGATCCTCCATTTTATTCTTAATTTTCCCAGATTGCTTTCAGTGCATTGATAAGCTTTCATAACTGCAACAAATAGCCACAATGTCATTAATGAACACCAGGACATGGCATGCTATGGGTTCAACGGGATTTGATTTGGATGCACATAATATATGGTTCATTTAATTATTGATCATTCAATTCAGCAACTCAGAAGCTTTTGCATTCCCTTAAAGGGGTTATCTGCAAAAATGTGCACACACCTTGATAAGTCATGTAAGCACTTTATGTGCAATAAATATACATAAAACTTTTGAATTTTTTCACTTCAAAACTATTAAAAACATGTCAAAGATATTGCTTCATATTCATATTCTCATGTTGTGCCAGGCACCATGATTTAAGAAAGGTCTACACATTGGTATTAAAGCTTGAACATGATGCACTGCTAATCCAAAAACTTTCAAGGAAACTAAGCCAATCTTGCAATTTAGTTGAACAGGACTACCATATACATAGAAGCTATGGTCCAAATTCAGAAAACCTGAAACCAATTAATAGTTTTGAATGTCAATTATGCCTAGGAGCTGATCCATATGGATTCTTTAAGGCCTGTTTGGTAAAGGGTTGGGGTTATCCTATTCTGTCCCAGTGGAATAAGTTAGCCTAGAATAACTCTCATTTGAGTTTGGTTGCACATGGGTTAATCAGGTTGGAGTAGGTGGGTTAACCCAATTTGAAAAGGTTGTATTTTGCTGCAAAAAGTGGAATAGGGTGGTGGATTTGACATGAACGGGCGGGTGCAGTGCTATTTATACCCCTCAACTTTCACATGAATCACCGCCAACCCACTTGCTTTTCACTTCTTTTTTTTGTGGTTTATGGGAGAAGCTTAGCACTAGCACCTCTCCTGCATACGGTTATGTTCCACATGCTCAAACCGAAATACATCTAAAACAAGTAAATTCAGCAACATTGAAAGACAATCAGAGAGGATTAGTTAGCCAATATTTGATCTTCTTCTGACAAAAAAAACAAAAAGCCAATGTTTGATCTTTGCACGTCTTCTTCTGCTGTTGCCGCTGGGTGTTACTGGCGCGAACGGTGGTGGCGGCGTTGGTGGGAAGGAGTTCACGCAGAGGGAGGGGCAGAGCAGACAACTGTTGCCTCACGTGAAGGCATAGAAATCAGCAGAGGGGGAGAGAAGTTGTGACCCCTGCCACCCTTCTGAGGGGGGAGAGAAGGCGGCCAGTAAGGTAGCCGTAGGTGTTGGCAGCATAGCCGGCGGACTACTAATTGTGGAAGGCGAGGAAGCAGATGCAGGCGGCGACAGCGCGGGTGGACATGTGCTGGATGCCAGCGCGGACCAGCGCACGGGCATCAAGGGCATCGCCATTGACTGTGGCCCCAGTGGGGTGGGAACCCTCTGCTATGATTGGAAGCCTCAAGCAGATCGGAGTGAGCAGAAGGGAGGGGGTGGAGAAGACGTGCAGCCAGGCGAAAAGGATGCCCTCCCACGTGAAATGAGGACAAAAGCTGGAAACCCGGGGTTGAAACCCCCCCCCCCCCCCCCCGGTTCTGTCTCCGGAGCTGGAACAGGGAACCCGGGGTTAGCCCCAAGTTAGCCTGGAAATAACCCACTTTGTCCCGGATCCCAGGATCGGCCCAATCAAAGCATTTTGTCGGTTATCTCTGATAACCCTTTACCAAACAGGGCCTAAGGAGCTCATCAAAATTGCATTTCTTGTAAGAGTAAATTTCACTCTTAATTTGGTGATAGTTCAGTCCTACTTTTTCTCAAAAGAAAAAAAAATGGTTTATAGGGTGTTTGGAAGCACTTTTTTTTTCAATACTATTTTGTACTGAACAATTCTACCATTTAAAATTTTATCACACTTTTAAATCTGATACATTTCAGCTTTGGAACTATTTGGCAGAATTGGAATAATTTTAAAATATATGGTATACTGTTTGGGAGACCAAGCCTTCAGCAAATGCCAACTTCTGACTCCAATCAGCCAACACCCATTATTCTTATGCAAAATCAAGAATCCTTAAAATTCTTCTGCTTCTTACCTGATCTAGAAATGGGAAAACTTCAATAGGTTCTTTCATACAATGCCAATGTACAAGGGGATATTTCATATGGAGATTGTCATCTGGTTCAAAGAATGGTATTCCTGCTTCCAACGAGTAGACAGAACATGAAATACATTCATAGGAGAAGGGATGTTGCGCGAGAGCAACCATGTAAAAGAGAGGAGAAACAACATGAAAGCAGAGTGTGGTGCAAGGTGCCACAGAAATTGAAAATGATGGCCAATCAGGGCAACGAAGATGGCTGTGGCAAAATTAAGCGCTGGGCACCTCATAATTGAAGTCAGAAGCGCCCATCCTGGACACCCACAGCAGGCATCACAAGATTCTCCTGCTCATGGACTGCAGCTTCTATCCATGGTTTCTCACATTTTTGCTGAGGGAGGAGGTGCAGCATTACGGAGGATGTGTTCTGCAATGTGCTGGATTTTAGATGTGCTCATCACCACCGGCATTAAAGAGATAGATCTTGGCATCGGCAGATGCAGTGATAAGTATGGTAAATAGAGAACAAAGTGATTGACGAGAAGGAAAGAGTGGACTGGACGTTAGAGGAACCAAAACATGAAACTGGTGGGTAGGGATGGGAGATTCCGGAGTGTGTCCACCTCTTTCGGAAATTCCTGAGAGGGTTTACTTAAGGAGTAACTGTCTCCTACTCTCCTTCAAAAAATGGAGAGAGACATTTCCAAATGGGTTTACCTCCTACTTTTTCTCCCAAAATAAATTTTAAGAGAAAACCATGAAAAAAAATGTTACCAAACACCCCATTAGTCCAAAGAGATGTAGAAGAAGAGCGGAATTTTCATGTCTCAGGCTGTATGGACAATGAATCATATTTCTATGAACAGAATTGCAAAACCTACTTGACCTTTTCCATCTTGGAAGATGATTTTTGTTCTGTGAGCATACAAGGATGAAAGATCTGGTGAGTGGCCACCAAACACATAGATCCTCTATGCAAGGCATGGTCTAGAAAAACACCAAGTTCAGATGGAACAAGGAAAACCAAATTAAAACAGGGTTGATCTAGTTTTCCTGGTTTCCTGGTCAGAACAGTGTAGTATTCCTAAAAAGATTTATCTCTTGGACTTTATTATAACTGTTAGGAATATATTTAAATATAAAGACAAAGGAGATGGATTTTTTATAACTGCTCCACCTTTTTAATCCCAACCCACCCTTGTGCCCTAGAAAAGGGGACGAGTGAGACCACCACTGTCCCTCCCCCTGCCAACACAAGGTGACTTCTTCTCTTTCCCTCTTCTCCTCCTAATCCTCATGGCTTCCTCTGCCACTTTCCCAACTACTGTCCCCATCACTGGACCAGCATTTATTGTCATCCCTGTCGTCTTCAGTCCAGCTGCCAAGGTGTCAGTTCTCGTAGCCTGAAGAGTATGCAAAATTGACCAAGACCAGAAACAGAACAGGACCAGCTAGGTGCAATCCGGTTGCCATTTCTGCTTTACAAGACCTCAACATCCTCTCTAAATGAGACACGAACGCAATGCCCACCATGTTTAAAGTCAAAATCTAGACCAAACTCAGATTATAAAATGAAGGGAAAAAGAAAGACTCTTTCCAAATAGCCGAATTTCTATTCATCTTAAATTTCAATGTGGTTACCCCTTGTGACCTGCCACTGCCACTGTCATACAGATCCACTTTCATTAATTTAGATTTCAAAATGGTTGCCCCCTTCACAGGAGAGGAAGGGCAGGTGATCAAGCACAGGTACTTTGGCAGGAGGAGTCTGGGACTTGGCACCTACTCCACAGCATAGGACTTTACCTCTTCGGCATGATATTTTGACCTGCAGAGATGTTATTGTCTCCTACGTCTGGATCCGACTAGGCAAAGGCGACAAGAGTCTTTTTTGAAAGGACAAATAGTGTGGCGACCTATGTAGTCTGAGACGTGAGACGACCGAGGGGTCGCCTCATGCCTCAAACACCTAGGCTGCCTAGGCGATGGCCTAAGCGTTTGAGGTGAGATTTTATTAGATATATATATATATATGATTCAAAAAATAAACTATATGTCTAAATATTACAAAATTGCCAATATAAAGTCAATAAATTTCCTAAAATCAATCAATCCTATGATTCAAATTATTATGACTCACTAAATTCTCATAGAATTTAACAAACCAAATTACAACTATGAAGATACCAATAATGAAGAAACTAATAAATTCATAAAACTAACGTAAAACAAATTCTGGTGAGTCAAAAGGTAATCTCTCACATTCTGAAAGAGAAGAAATAAAAAAAACTATAAATCCTACAGGCAGAGAGAGAGTGAGACAGACCATCGTCAAAGACCAAGTTATGTGTGTCTATGTGAGACAGAGAGAGAGTGAAAACAACTGTGGTCAGAGCGAGACGAGACAGGGCGAGGCGAGACGAGCAGTCGCCACCTCGCCTCGCTTCGCCTCAGCGCCTAGGCGAGCATCTAGGCGCGTCTTTGACTACATAGGTGGCGACTTTACCTTGGAGGTTTCGTTCCCTAACCCCTTTGCGGCTTCAACGAACCCTCTGTGGTTGGTCTCTCAGGTTTTTTACTCCCACCTTCCTGGGGTTACCTAGGCTCCGACCTTCAGGAGGGACCTCAAATCAGATGAGATGAAGAAGCTCCATGACCTTCTCTCCTTCCTCCTATATTTTCATCCTTAGCCTAACAGAGAGGATGAGTGGTCTTGGAGGTGTGAAAGGGAAGGTTTTTCGGTTAGATCTCCTTACGCCATTATTTCGGAAGGAGGTGCTCGCCACAGTCTTTTCTCTCAGGTCTAGAGATCGAAGAGCCTGCTGAAGGTGAAGTTCATGTCTTGGAGGATCTCCCATGAGAGGTTATCTACTCGGGACAGACTGCTTCGCTTCCTCTCGGGTATTTAGTCAACTTGCTGCTTGTGCAGAGAGGACGACCAGACACTCAACCATCTATTTGTAGGCTGCACCTACTCACAGGGGGTGTGGAGGGAGCAAGCAAGGAGGACACACACCGTCTTCGGTCGACAAAGAGAGGTGCACCACCTCATTCAACATTGGGGTAGAAGTTGGCCCTTAGGGGTGATAGGACGATGTGGTGGCTCATCCTCCATGCCACACTGTGAACGTTGTGGGGGGAACGGAACAACCGGATTTTTAAGAAGGAGGCTAGAGTCGAGGATACAGTCGTTGCTTTTGTTTGTGATAGAGTGAGGGAATGGGCTGAGCTCCTTTGTAATGTGGATTCCCAAAACTCTGCCCTTTTTGTCTTGTTGAGGGTTAATGTGCTCCACCCTGTCTTAGTGTGGCCTTCTTTTGTATGGAATTTTTGGTTGTTGATTGACTTTACTTGCACATCCCTTTTTTCATTTAATACATTAGTGGTATTATCCACGTTCAAAAAACAAATGGTTAACCCTTCAGTTAAAACCAACCCATTCGCCCTCATTCCCTCCTCATCCCCTAGTCCCCTGCCCCACTCTCACTCACACCCACTCTACTTTCATCTTGCAATGCAGAGAGCTGTTCTCATTATATCTCATGCTTTGCCATGGAGAATAACTTAAACCACACATATAATTCAAAGATTCTCATTTTGCACCTTGTTCTTTATTTTGACAAAGAAAATGCAGATGCCACATTCTTGTACAGCTTTTGTTGATGATCATGTGTAGGCATCATGAATATTATCAAAATACTTGGTGCACACCACTTTAAAATTTCAATCTTTTTTTGAATGAAATAACTTCATGTGCCAAGTCCTTTCGCAGGATAAACCCGCAATGAGTCCTCACTGTTTATACCCCAGGCTGGTTTCAACTCACAACCTTTGCTTCATGAGCCAATCAAGCCACAAGATGCAGGTTAGTAGATTACTAACATTATGGGGGGAAGGATAAGCGTTAAATAACATGGTTTCTATCTATAAATCAAATCATCAAGGATAAAATATATTAACCCCAACAGAGAAAAAATTCTGGATCCAATAATGTTTCTAAGTCACCCCCTCTATAAATTATATTTGACTCATGGTTTGCCATCTTTTGCGATATTTCCGAGATCTCTCTCCAAGAGTCCGACATAAAATCCCTACCAAGATCAAGAAGATAGGAGACCCAGTGAGGAGTAGGATAAAGAAAAGGAAGAGAAGCAGAGGAGGAGGAAGAGAAGAAGATGATGATGAAGAAGAGGGGGAGGGGGAGGATATGAGAATGCTGATAGAAGAGGAGGTGCTCTCCAGCATGCTGAGATGGCAATGAGATCTAAGAAAGCAATCCTGGTATACACGTGAACATGCTTTTTTGCATTGTTCATATTATTATTATGTTAATTTAATCACATTGAATGGCTAAATGCGTAGATTTAAGATTTTCTTTATGAAATACAAGATTATCGTGGTCTTTGGCCACTATTTGCAATCTCTCTAAGATCTATTTGAGATCTCTTCTCCTTGGCCTTCCAAGATAATGGTAAGATCCAATATGGCATTCCTTGATTTGACTCCTATCCTATGATGGCCAATTGGTGCTATGTGAGGTGGTTCTAATGGTAGGAAGAAGCAAGACTCCGGTAATGACATGTTTTTTTGGCAAAGTCTGTAAAAGCAAGGAAAGAGTTTTAGGGTTCATGCATTTCAAGACCTCAACTGAGAACTGACGATCAAATGGCTTTGGAAGTTGGGATGCAAGACGGGTTTGTGGCTGGTGGTCATCAAACACAAGTACTATAGGATAGCTAAAGTGTGGGGCATAATACACTCCACCACATCCAGTGTCTTAAATATATGGAATAGAATCCTTGTTATAGGGGACATGGTCTGCTCAAGAGTGACCTCCTCATTTTTTTGTTTTTGAAAGTGGGTGGTACCGCTATTATATTAAAAGAAAAGGGATGTACAAGTATTGCCAGTAAGTTCCCAAAAAATCCCTATACATGCTAGGACCACACCAAGCTAGTGTGGCCCACTCTAACCCCGCAACAAAACAAAAAGAGAAGAGTTTTGGGAGTTCACATTACAAAGGAGCTCCGCCCACTCCTTCACTCTATTACAAATAAACAAAACCGATATCTCCACCGCTCTGCCTTCCCTTCTGAACGTCATGTTGTTTCGCTCCCCCCACAAAGTCCAAAAAAGAGTAGCATGGAAAATCATCCATCAAACGACTATGTCTCCTCTAAGAACCAGCTTCTTCCCCATTGTCCAATAAGGTGATGCACCTCCCTCTGGTGGCCAGCGCACTGTGTCCTCCTAGCAAACTCCTCTCGAACCCCCTGAGAGTAAGTGCAGCCTACAAGCAAGTGGTCCAAGGTCTCATCTTCCTCTCCACACAGGCAGCAGGTCGAAGATATAACCGGGAGAAACGGGAGCAGCCTATCTAGAGTGGGTAGCCTCCCGTGTGAAATCCTCCAGGTAAGAAGCTTCACCTTCAGTAGACTCCTAGGCCGCCAGATCTAAGGGGCGAGGCCGTGGCAAACCCCTCCATCGAAAATAAAAGTGTAAGTTGATCTGACTGAGAAGGTACCCTCCTTCTCCCACCTCCATGCACACACGTCCTCTGTTTGGCTGAGAAGTAAAATCCAAGAGGAAGTGAAGGAGGTCCTGAAACTGTTCCATCTCCTAAACCCTAAGATTCCCACCTGAATGTTGGTACCCAGATACCTCCTGATAGTTGAGATTCAAAAGTCAGAGAGACCAACCCCAGGGGAACAGCTAAAATTGCAAAAAGACTTGGGAAGGAAACCTCCAGGGTAAAATCGCCACACCATCTGTCCTTCTAGAAAATACACTTGTCATATTTTCCTAGTCAGACTTGGATGCTGGAAGTGATAATGTCCCTGCAAGTCAAGATATCTCGCCAAATAGGAGAAATGTGGTGCTGAGATGCAGGTGTCAAATCTCAGTCTCTCCTCCTGTCAAAGTATCTATGCCTAATAACTTGCGCCGACAGCCCATCCTCTCCCTCCCCCAGCTTCCACAGTCACTTGCATAGGAGAGCAAAATTGAAGTCTCTAATCTTTTTGATTCCCACACCCCTCTTCCTCGCTTGCATCCACTCTTCCCCAATTGAGGTCATGCTAGACCCTACATCTCCCCCAACTACAGTGCCAAAAGAATCTCCCTTAAATAAATCCTACCTTCTTCGCCACCATCTCCAGGATCGAAACATAGATAGGAAATAAATAGATAAGGTGTCCAACACTGATTTGCATAAAACCACCCTTCCCCCATAAGATAATAATCTGCCCTTCCATCCTGCCAATCTAGACACAGATCTCTATACATTAAACTGCCAATTTGAACAATGTACGATACTTGGGGACAATAGGAGGCCCAGATAGGAGATAGGGAAAGTTTCTATCTGACATCCCAAAATGCAGGCCGCCCTCTGAAGAGCCCCATCCTCCATCTTCACCCTTATTAGTAGACTTTTATCGAAATTGACCTTGAGATCACTAACCACTTCCAACAGTTCTAGCAATAGCTTGACCACATATAACTGATGCTCATCCTCTGCTAGGAACAGAATAGTAGTGTCTACATACTGCAAGTGAGTAACAGATGGCCCACCTCTCCCAACCTGAAAACTCCTGATCAATCTTGTGGCCTCTGCTCTAAGCCACACCTTACTCAAGATATGAGCTACCAAAAAAAGAGAGGAGAAATATGGTCTCCCTGACGGAGCCCTCTACCGCTGTGGAAGAGAGGAGTCGGCCTCCTATTGACGAGGACATCAAAAGTAGCTAAAGAAATGCAAGCATGAACCCAACCTATCCATTTCTCTTCAAAGCCCATCTTATCCAGTACATCAAGTAGGCACTATCAATTGACTCTATCATATGCCTTTTCAAAGTCCAACTTCAAGACCACCCCTTTCTTCCTCTGGGTCTTCATGGCAAATAAATACTCATGAGTTACCATCTTGAATGTGCCTCTCCCTGATAAAAGCTCCCCAGAAGCAACTAACCATCTTGTCCATAACTTTATCCAACCTCCCTACTATCACTTTAGTGATGATCTTGTAGGTGTCATTCAGAAGACTAATGGGCCTGAAGTCACGAAAAATTTGTGCTCCTTGCTTTTTAGGGATAAGGACTGGGAGGGTTTTGTTGATGCCCCCCAAATGAGCCCTTCTCTCCTGAAACTCCCTCACTGCTGCCAAAAGGTCCTCCTTAATAATGTCCCAACACTTCTAGAAAAGGCCAGAGGGAAGCCATCCAAGCCTAGAGCTCTGTCACATGCAAGAGAAAAAAGTGTCTGGTGGACTTCCTCCTCTGACAAGCTCTGAGAGATGGCTTCCCTATTCTCAGAAGAGAGATGTGGGAGAAGGTCATAGGTCTACTGTGTTAATCCTCTGTGAATAATCTAGAATAAAAGACCCTCGCCTATCCCCTTATATCCTCATTTGTAGAGAAAGAGCGATCACCCGCACAGATGCATGTGATGGTGTTGACCATCCTTCTCCATGAGATAATACGCTGGAAGTAAGCAATGTTCCTGTCTCCTTTAATCCATTGTCCCTCGATCTCTGCCTCCAATAGATTTCTTCCCTCGTAAGAATCTCCTCAAACTCTCCCCTCAGAGTATCCATGGGCCTCCTGTCAGCATCATCCATTAGTCCTACTTCCTCCAAATAGTCTAGGCCCTCAATCTGCTGGAGTATTCTATCTTTAGATGCCCTGCCGAAGAAAGATTTTCCTGCTCCCATGTCCTCAGAACCTAAGCCGTCTATCTCAACTTTTTAACCAGAGTAGTCATAACGGACCTGCCCATACACTGTGCATTCCATGCTCCCCTCACTATCTCCATAGAGTCTGTCTCCTTGAACCAAAACTTCTCAAGCTTAAAACTGTTCCTCCTTTCATATAAGCGACTAGTGTTAAGAAGATGAGGTTTGTGGTCCTCATTAGGCAACGAGCAAAGGATTCCCTTCTAGTAGAAACTATCATGCGACAATCAACACCCTGCAAAGTTGCTTCCAAGCCTCTTTCTCATTTCCTATGCTCCTGGTGCTGGCTTATGTGTTTGATCAAATGATAGAGAAGGAGGCTAGGCTCCTGAGATTGTTCAACCATGTGATCTTTTGTCATGGCTACAGCCTACAAGGACATACCTTGCATTAGGAATTTAGGATAGAGGTGGTAATTAGCTATAGATATTTTCTGAGAGATTGAAGTTCATAGTGAAGTCAGCATATAGGATAATAGCATGGATTACAAAATTGGCCGGTTTGGATCGTGACTGGCCAGTTTGGACTGGAACTGGCCAGGACTGGTCTGGTTCTGGTGGCCAATTTTTGGCCAAAACCGGTCAGTTTTGGCCAAAACACATGTGAAAACTTAGACTAGGACCAAAACCAGCCCAGACTGGTCCAATTCCTAAACCCAAGTTTTTAATCCTTGAATGATAGTAGATGGGGACCTGGGAATGCCCTTATTTCACTGAGACTGGAACTTTGGCAGCCATGGAGGTTAAACTATTGATGTAGCAGCGTTGAGATGGAGTTGTTTTAGGACCTCTTACTCTTCCTTCACGATTATGCTCCTCACTCTGATAGGGAGGACGTGTGGACCTGGAGGTGGGGTAAGGAGGGGCGATTCTCAGTGAAGCCGGCTTATTCCATCATTTTCGACGGTAGAGTGTGTCATAGTCTTGCCTCTCAGGTGTGGTCGCCGCGCAGTCCGTTGAAGGTGAAGCTTCTCACTTGGAGGATTTCCCATAGGAGGCTTCCTACTCAAGACAAGTTGTTACCTTTCATTCCGAGGATCCAGATGTCGTGCTTGTGTGGACTCCAAGATGAGACCTTGGACCACTTGTTTGTGGGTTGCACCTATACGCAAGAGGTGTGGGCGGGGCTGGCTAGGAGAGCCCGTTGTGTCCTTGGCCGCCAGCGAGAGGTGCACCATCTTATGGCAACGTGGGGGAAAAGATGGCACATTAAGGGAGATGGTACTGTTTGGTGGTTGATCTTACACGCCACCCTGTGGTCATTGTGGGGTGAACGTAACAATAGGATTTTTAGGAGGGAGCTTAAAGTAGAGCCTTCTCTTGTTTCTTTTATTTGTGATAGAGTGAGGGAATGGGCGGAGTTGCTTTGTGATGTGAACTCCCTCAACTCCCCTCTTTTTGTTTTGTTGGGGGGTTAGTGTGTACCACACCTTCTTGGTGTGCCTTTTGTACAGAGGTTTTTGAGAAGGACTTTGCCTATACTTGTATATTTGCCCTTTTTCAATTTAATACAATAGTGGTACTACCCACTTTCCAAAAAAAAAAAATCTTGACATGGCAGGTTGCTCACAACTGTCTACTATCTTGTGTTCATCTGGCCTACGTTTTGAATAGTATCATATGTTACTTATCTGATGAGGATGATGAATACTTTGATCATCTGCTGATGTATTGTTCCTTCTCTCAGTCAGTCTGGAGCATCTTTTTCTGAGAGTACGGACCTTTCGCAGAACCTTCAACAAATGTGAGAGGACTAGTGACGAACAATGGAACTGTAAGTCATGTAGAATTGAAAGCAAAAATGATGCTTAATGGATGGTGCCTCATGCTACAACCTGGGCTTTGTGGGGAGATAGGGCCAAAGCAGCATGACTGACCAGCATGTGCTCTTTTCTTGTGACCAGGATAGGGATTGGACCAAGATTTTGAGGGATAAAGACTAATATCTCTTTTATTTTGGTTAATGTTAGCAGGTAGTTTAGCCACACCACCTTGGTATGGGTTGTCTACAGGGTTTTCTTCTAGGAGGTATTTTGTAAATTTGTATATCATCTTTTTGAGGAGCCATAGATATGTTGGGCATTTTTTGGACGGCTTTTAAACATCCTTTTTCTTTTACTTGTACACCTTCTGCTCATTATTACTTGTACACCTTCTGCTCATTATAATGAATGCATGGTGCTGTCCACTTTCATAAAAGGGACCTTCATTAGCAACTTTGTTGATTCCGCACCTTGGCATCCATTAACAAAATTAGCATGCTTCCACCAAAAGAAATTACATTTTTGTGTCAAAAGAAACTTATGAATGCACCATAGACAATGTACAAAGTACTACTCGGAGTAGTTACAATATCAATCATGCATGTGAAATGATATATCCATGCTTATAAGTTTTACCAGCCTAAAGGCAGCTCTATGGTTTATTGTACATACGTTTCTCAACATAATAGAATTTCAAGTGTTAATAAATTTGCAAAAACAACAACAGTAATGCTATGTACAAGCATCACATTTTGGATTCTACTTATTGCAATAATTGAGAACATTGCCCTTTTCAATTAACATTTTTTTCCTTTTTATGTGCTTCAAGTTTTTCTTCCTCATAAAAAACTGGCAAAATAATATGATCACAAGCATAATCTATTTGGCATTTCGTATGCATATGCTAATGCATTTTACAAAAGAGATCAATTATAAAATATGGTGTGGGGATCAACTTCGAAGACAACGAGGTTTATTTGAATTCAATGATGTTTGATGACAATAATTCAGTAATTGGCATTCAGATAATATCCAAACTCCAGGTAAAAGAAGGAAAGGGAGTAAATGGAAGCAAATACCAACCACAGCAAGTTGTTCAGCCATAGCATGATTCACTTCTTCAAAACTAAAGTTCCTTGTCTCATACTCCCTTCCTGCAAAGAAAGACAAATTAAACAAAACCAGCTTATTTGTGCCATTTTTTTACCTCTAAAAAGTTCTTACGATGAAAGGAGTTATCTGAGTGGAATGTACAAACCAATGAGATTTAAAACAACATTTGCCTTTGCCATTACAGCTTTGATTGAATTTTCATCCCTGGGATTATACTTCATTGGAACTATCTACATGCAAAGAAACAGATGAATGGCCTTCAGAGAACGAATATGGAGCAAAAGAGACATAGACCCAGTTTGATTTAGGAATGAAGTGGGGGCAGGTACGCCACCCCGGTTGACGTATCCACCCCCACCCCTTAACCGACCCTGGTTAAGTTATTCTCCCCCTCCCCATGGAGTGGCAAAATTCACCCTAAACTCCATCCGACCCTGGTTAAGAAAAAATGTACCAAACAAGAATAACTCATTCTACCCCGGATAAGCCATCCTAACCGGGCTTATTCCTGTATCGAAGAGGACCATAAGGAATGGACATCAAAGTACCTGTCCAAGATCACCCATAAGTTTAAGATGCCGATGAGAATCTTCAGAGCCCCGAAAAGGAACCAGAACTTGCGAACCCATCTTAGCTGCCAGAAAGGATAAAACAGCAATCACCACCCATGAAGTGAAACATTAACTTAGCCCAAGAGGCATAGAAAATTTTCACAACTCACCAAGTTGTTGAACAACATAGCGACCAAGAAATCCAGTGGCTCCAAACACAGTTGCAATAATCCCACTGCAGGTTTGACAATGGAGGAAAAGAATTATAAGTAAGAAAACATTGGATGATAACAGATGGACCTTGAAATTAAACTAGCTTCTTAGTAACACGAGAGTCTGCAGTCCAGCAAACGTTGATAGAACCCCTCCCCGTGATGCCAACGACAATGTGAAAAGCAAACACCACCACATTTTTCATCCGAGGCAGCAACCCTCACTCGACAGGCTATAAATCAGCGCCAAGATTGCCACTGGACAAAACATTGGTAAATCCAAGTGCCCCCGTCCTCACAAATCTCATAAAATCATCATCCCCAGAAGCTACTCTTTCAACACGACACAAAGGAAACATTACCTGACAGAAGACCTCCCACCAGTGCCCTTGCGGACGAGGTGCCCGACACCCTTGACCGCAATGGTGGACGCATACCGCGCGTGATGAGCCTCACACTCTGCAACGCGCAATCCACAAACTTCAAAACAACAATAGACAACAGTAAAGCATAATATGGGAAGAAAGATCAATGGAATTGGCAGAGATCAGTGGATCACGCCCCGGAACAAAAAAGAAAGACTAGAAGGCCGGGATTTGGGGGCAGTTGGAGCAGGGAATGGGGGCAACATAACGGGGTACCGGGGGATAGAGGATGGACGGATTGGAAGGCCGAGGAGAGGGCGGGGGAGGGCCGCAGGAGCTGCTGCCCGGAGCGCCTCACGTAGGTCTGCATCGTCTCCGGCGGGCGAGATGGACAGAGGTCTTATGGGAAGTGGAGGCGTCCGCTGAAGCGGCAAGGAGGACGGGGGTGTTTTATCGCCGTTACGCTGATCCGCCGGAATAGGATAATCCTACGACAATTTAGGGAAATGACTTTTTACATGTAAGCTACTATGATCATCCCTTGCGAGTGACGGACACTACGGTGCTGTTTGGTATCGGGATAATTTAAGTGAAGAATAGGTATAAGTCATTCCGAGTTAATTTATTTTTATTCTTATTCTCGTGTATGTTTGATATGTGAAGAGATAAGTACGAGAATATTCCTATTCTTCGTTTGGTAAAAATTAAGGATAGAAATGAGAATAAATATTAAATAATTACCATATTATCCTTCTTATCCCGGGTTAAAACATATGATGCTATTCTTTGTTTGGATGGGATTAGAAAATTTATAATATAATTTGTTTTAGTAAAAATTGATACTTAATTAAACTTTACATTCATGATTACTGTTGTGCCCCTTAGGCACAAGCATGTGCTATGTGTTTTGATGATAGCAATGCTGTCTTGTTTTGATGATTGCAACACAGTGAGTGCATTATGATATTATGTTTTCTTTATGATGATGGCATGTTGATTTGAATGCTTGAGTGTGTTATATCTGATTTAGTCTGTGGAGATTACATGAGTGTGCCATGTAGCGTCAACGCTGTGAGTGTGTCTCAAGTCTGCAGCGTCAACGTTGTGAGTCTATACAGTGGTTCAGCAAGTGTATACATCACTTAGTGTAAGCATGGCGAAGTCTAAAGTCTATACATTGCTGCTTTGCATTGGACTTAAAGTCCATACATTGACAAGCCTGTACAATGGCTGCAGCATGCTCGCAATATGTCTATACATTGTGCATCGTCTCAATTTGCGTCTCATGCAAGTCTATGCATTACTGTTCATGCATCAGTCTTCATAAGTCTGTACATTGGACTGTCTCTTTCAGCGTCTCATGGCATGAAGTCTGTACACTCGATTTGCCTTTGATTCGGTCAAGTGTGTACATTCCTTCACTGTAGCTTTCACGTATCCAAGTCTACACATCTTGAAAGTCTATACATTCATCACTGACCTTCGTTCAAGGCAAAGTCTATACATTGGGGTCTTCATTCGATGTGCAGAGTTGATGTCCATACTGTGCCTCAGGCTGAGTTAGTCCATACACTGGTCGGTGGCAAGTCTGTACACTGGAATCTCTTCCAATTGATTGAGTCTATACATCGTCCATGATAGATAAAGTCCACACATTGTTCTAGGCTAAGTGTGTACAGCGTCAGTCTCATGCATGTCTTATTCTAAGTCTGTACAGCCGTGTCATATGCTCCTAAGTCTATACATTGCTAAACGCGTTTCAAGTCTATTCATTGGCTCAAGCTTCCAAGTTTGTACACTGGTTCAAAGTCTACACAACGCCTCTTTGATTCTAAGTCTTTACATTCGTTTTAAGGCAAAGTCTGTACATTGCCTTTGTGCTTCAAAGTCTGTACACTGCATTCTCATTCAGCGAAGTCTCTACATTACATGCAAGCATCACAAAGTCTGTACAGTGGGCAAGGGTGTACATTCACCAGTGAACACATCAAGTCTATACACCGCCTGTGTTCATCTGAGTCTTATGATGTCTTTATATTCATTAAGTCTATACATTGCGTTGTGCATACTTTACATTGCTTTCGCCTTCACAGCAAAATCTATACAATGCAATGCATATACTTAGAACTAATGACTTCGTTTCATCTGTCTGACAGGGACTGAAGAGGCTAATGAACCCCTTAACGCAAGAGGGCTGAAGACATCCAATTTCAGCTGCTGGAACACACCAATGCGTCAACGCCTTGATCAAGTGGCGTGGACGCAGTAGTTCAAACAATCAAGAAAGAAGCTGTGGATTACTCTGGTGCGTCAACGCATTGATCAAGTAGCGTGGACGCAGCAGTTCAAGTATCCCTTATTGCAGCCTCTGGAGTACATTGGCAGCATCGACAATGCATACTCCAATGCGTCAACGCAGCAGTGGAGCAGCGTCGACGCAACAGTTAAAAAGGCTAGGCTGGTTGCTCACTGGAACGCATCAATGCGTTAACGCCATTGATTGAGAGCGTCGACGCAGCACGCCCATCTGCTGAAGACTTGATCACTGGATCACCGATGCGTCAACGCAGCAGGCTGATGGAGTCAACGCAGCAGACTTGAGTTTTGCTGGTCGAATGTCTTTGAAGGCTGCGTCAACCCTTTGGAGCAAGTGTGTTGACGCCACCTCAACTCCAGTTGCTGAGCGTACTAATGAGGGGCACGTGATCCCAGGTACTTGGCTCGTGATCCAAGAAGGACAAGGTATCCAGATGAGGACACGTGTACTGACACTCCATTGCATGCTACCACGTGGTCCAAATTGCTGGGCGGGAAACGTGGAGAGCACACGCCTGCTGCTGTTGTTGCTATATAAACAAGTCTTCTTCCACAAAAGAAGACTGATCGATCGACAAAAGAAGAGCAGCAAAGTATATACACCAGAGAGCTTTCGATCCAGACAGGATAAGGAGAAGAAGAGAGGCAGAGAGAAAGGAAAAGGCAGAGTGAAAAGAAGCTGTCGATCCAGCACAAGAGAGGAAAGAAAAGAGAGAGAAGAGAAGAGCAGAGCAGAGAGTGAGAGATTAGCGAAAGAAGAAGAGAAGTGCAGAGAGAAAGAAAAAGAAAGAAAGAGATCGTGAGAAGAAGAGACTGAGAGAGGTTGTTTGAAGATCTGTCTTCACTGGACCGTGGATCAAATCCAGGCCAGTCAGCTCTTTAAGAGCCACATTGTGCTTTACGTTTACAGCTTTCCGACTGCTGTTATATTGTCTTTCGTTTTCCTTTTTACACTTTCTTTCAAGCTGTTAGTCAGCGGTTTGCAGAGGAGGACTCCTCTGGACAGCAAGCTGTGTTGCTCAGCGGGCAGTGGAGGTTTCCACTGGACGGGTAAGCTGTAATCCCCAGCGGTTGCAGTGGTGGATTCCACTGGACGGCAAGCTGTGAGGCCCAGCGGTTGTAGGCTAAGCTGTATTGCCCAGCGACGTAAGCTGTGTTGCGCAGTAGTAATCCACACTCGGGTTTGAGTGTGGGGTGGATGTAGGTCTACTGGACCGAACCACCTAAAAACCCATTGTGCAGTGGTTTGATATATTTGTAGTTTGCTTCCGTTAGATGATTGATTAGGGGCGCACTAAGTGTTGGCTTTCTGGTTGAGCAGAAGAGTTAATTAGTCTTCTTAGAGTGTTTTAATTTGTCAAGAGAGTGAAATTTTAGTTGAGCTATATTTTGTCTAAATCTGTCTTGTTAGCACTCTAGTGATCTTAATGTGTGTTTGTTTAGTTCCGCATCTGCCCATTAGCATTTAAGCTTGTCTAGTTTGCGAACTAGTAATTCTAGTGAGCATCATATTTTAATTGGGCGAAAGACTTTTAAAGGGCTATATTCATTCACCCCCCCTCTGAATACTGCACCGAACCCAACAATTGGTATCAGAGCGGTCTCTGACTTAACAGATCTAACAATCTGTAGAGGATCCTGCTAACTGTTAGTGCATTTCTGTTTGGTGCATTTCATAAGTGTGCCTCTTGTGTTCTGTATTTAGTTTCACTGAGTTAGTGTCGTGTCTTGCTTATCTGGTTTTGTTGTCTATTATTTTGTGCTTTGAATTTGGTTGTTATCTGATTCGATGGCTAATCCTCCGATATTCAGAGGTGATAACTTTGACTCTTGGTTCGAAAACCTCCATCGGTATGTAAAGTCTACTGATCCAAAATTGTGGAAGGTAATGACTCACGGCCCATACAAACTGTTGAAGGATAAATCTAAATGGACCAAGAAGGATAAGCTGAAAGACTCTGTCAATAATAGAGCTGTAGTTTTATTAAAAGAATCAATTGACAGATCTCTAATTGAATGCATTTCATCTTGCAGGTCTGCCAAAGACATTTTTGAAAAATTGAAGCTAATCAGAAATCACAGCAAATGCTTGATGGCTGATAGAAGAAATGCTGATGATGAAACTTCATCCGAGGTAAGTTCTGAACCTGAAGAACTTTCAATTGATGATCTATGGAATATAAATGAGGAACTCAATAATAGATGTGAGAAATTGAAATCTGAGAATAAAAGACTGAAAAAGAAATGTGATCAGATAACTTGGAAGTTCCTTGTAAAACTTGTCCAGATCTGAAACAATCTTATAATGCATGTATGTTAGATGTTCAGAATTTTCAGGAACAGAATGGCTCTCTAAAATTTGAAAATCAAACATGTCTGGACAAGATATCAGAACTTGAGAATCAGCTGAATGAGAAAAAAATGAACATATAAAAGGGATGCAAGAACTGACTCAAGTTAATTCCGAATTGGATAAACTGAAACTTGAGAATGAAGAATTTCAAAAGAAAATTGAAAATCTTATGGGCAGAATAAATGAAATCAATAGGGAGGTTTCACATTCTTCTTCTGCTCAATTAACCTGCCTTATGTGCTCAGCTCTAAGAGAACGAAATGAAGATCTTTATAGTGAGAATGAATGGCTGAGTAAACAAATTATCTCACTTAAAGAGGATCACAAAAACTTGGTGGCTGAGAAAATTAGAGTGGAGGAAAGAGAAGAGGAATTAATTGAAAAACTGGAACTAATGACTGGAAGAGAGAGGTGCTAACAATGAAATTCAGGATAAAAATCTTGAGGAAGAAAACACTGAATTAAAAGCTGAAGTTGAAAAATTGAAGTGGTTGAACACTGGCTTGTCTGAAAGACTTCTCACTACAGAAAAAGGAAAGGCTGTCTATGATGAAAATTCAGAAATTTTGAACAGTCTAGAACAAGAAATTGAGAAGTATAAAACTGCAAACCAAGTTCTAAGTGAATGTGTTAATTGCAGTGAACAGGAAATTGCCAGTTATGAACTTCACATTGCTAGCTTGGAAGATAAAATTCATAATCTGAAAATTCAGCTATTGAGTCTGCCAAGATTAAAGGAAAAATGAAAACTGTTGGGAAGAGGAAGGATGATAACTCAGAAGGGGGAACAAATTGCTGTTCTGATGTTAAGAAAATCACTAAAAACCAGCTATATACCACTTTTGTCCAAAGCATTGATGTAGCTGGTACTTCAAAGCAATCCCCAAAACAAAATGAAAATCAGAAGTCACCTTCAAAATCTGTCTTTTAGTTCAAAGCTCAGAAAATTGAAAAGCAAACAAAACCTGTTGATAATAATCAGAAATTGAAAAAGAAAGTCAAACAAAGAAAGCAAAGAATAATTCTGGTTATACTATGAAATTTGTTAGCTCTGCTGAATCTGATGGGTCAATGCAAAATGCTCATGCTTCTTGTACTCATTCACATGCATCTGTGAATTCATCTGATAGAAACCATGCCCCTAGGAAATCTGATGCTTCTTGCTATTACTGTGGTAAGCATGGACATATCATGGATGATTGCAGAATATTAAAAGAGGATGAGCATGCAAATAAAATAATGCACTCTAGGAATCTATCTGGAAGAAACTATGCCTTCAGAAAATCTAATGCGTCTTGCTACTATTGTGGTAGGCATGGTCATTATATGAATGACTGCAGTGTGATGAAAAGTGATGATATGATGTATGATAATTTTCTCTCAAATAATCATCACCACCCCAAAAGAAACATGTCTGCTTCAAACCAACACATCATTTGTTATAATTATAACAAACGTGGTCATAAAGCTGTTGAGTGTTGGTTTAGGCTTTCATGGGATTTTAATGGCACAAGAGGTAAGCACCCAAGGTGCTTCGAATGTGGGAGGCATGGCCACAAAGTCAAAGACTGCTAGAATGCTCAGGGAAGTAGAATTAATTCTAAATCTGTAAAATTTCCTGCTCCCAATGCTGTTGATAAGAAGAAAATAAATTCATGAAAAAGAATTGTTACTGCTTTGAATGTGGTAAGCTAGGCCACAAAGCTGCCAACTGTAGGATGGCTGAGTATGAAAAGAAAAATTTTCATGTCAATAAAAGAAATACTCATGCTCATACACATAATTTTCATACTCATGTGCATGCACATGGACACCATGTTTCTGCTAACATGAAGAATAAAAACAAAAAGTCTGTGGCTTCATGTTATTGTTGTGGAAATTTTGGACACTCTATGTCTGATTGTTTTCTAATGGAATTTGATGATGATGCTGTAAAAAGAATATTTAGAACACCTGTCAGGGTAAATGTAGGACCCAAAGCTGCTTGGGTCCCTGCAGGATCAAAATGATCATAGTGTTACATGTATGCCTTGGGTCAAAGAATAAACAGGGGTTAACAGACCAAGGCACTCAAATGGAAACCCCAGGATCCTACCTTTCAGGTCAGTTCTGAACTTTGTTTAAATCTCGTAATCTGAAAATGCTGATTTGTCTGTTTTAATTTCATTATCTGAAATTGTTGTTTTGCTTGGTTGATTTTTGATGCTCTTCTCATGCTGTTGTTTGCACTAAATAAATGAGATTGCTCTGCACTGCATATGTCATTTGCATGACCATCATGGTATATTAAATGGAACAGTGCTGAAGGGCATATGGAGTATGTCTGGATGCTACTGCCATGTGTGAGGTGGTCCTTGGACCGAGTCCTCCGCCTAGTACCATGGGTCTAGTTTTCATATAGAGCAGTGTATTGCATATCATAAATTTGAAGATAATAAAATTCGAAAAGAAATGATTCATTACACATCATGCATTTTGTCAGGGGGAGCTTGTTTGCTGTTGATTGATCATCATGCTCTCCTTGTTAGAATTGTTGCATACTGCATATGTAGGATAGTGCATATCATAAAATTTTGAAAAATCTAAAAGGAAATTCATTGCACTTAGACAGGGGGAGCATTCCTATTTCATATCTTCTTCACCTCATGAACTCCCTTTGTTTAAGTAACATGATTCACTCTCTTGACTATGCGCTATTCAACTGAATTCTCTGCTGGTATCTCTAAAATAGCTGATCAGTCTGTATTCCAGACTCAGCTACTGTCTGATGATAAAATCTCTTCTGATACTCGTCTCTATTGATGATTTGCTCTTGCACCAGCCTATACTTACCTTTCACATTCTTCTCAGCTGGTGTGACTGAATTGGCTCTACTATTGATTTGTTGGTCAGCTAAACTTAATTTTCTGATCTGAGGAACTTAAGCTGCATGTCATGCAATTCAGTCTGAGAACATTGTAGAAATTTCTATCATAGAGGTTTAAGAATTATCACTGAATCAGACTGATATAAGATTAATGTATTTTCAGATTTGTAGTTAAATGAATTGAAAATATCTGAATGATAAGGTTTAATAAACTTTAACCACATGTGTCATGTAAACCTTAGACTCTCTCATCAGATATCTGAAAATTTGAATTCAGGGCTTCTTTGGTTAAGATGCATATAGTGTGTATTGTTGTTAAACATTAATTTGAAAAATGTTGACTAAATGAAAAAAATTGTGAATTCAGAGCAATGGCTCGTCACTGAGAAACTGAGTTCTTTATCAATGAAATAAAGTAACTCATGTCATGAGGTGCCATAGTTATCTCTGATAAAAATTCAGTGAAACAAAATCTGACAGAGCAATTGCTTATTTGTGTTGAGTAGCTGGGGAGTCTGGCCTCTGATAAAGGTGTCTTCTCATGTAAAAAGACACTCATATTGCTAACTCTGCTCTGAAAGTGAGAGGCAATGACAGTTATCACACTGAGTAACTGGGTCACTTCAACTAAGATTTGTTGTGCCTCATGTAAAAAGGTGTTGATCAACTTAAATTGCTCAGGAAAAAATATAATGTGCTTCAAATAAAATTATCTTGAAAAATCTGTCAACTCATGTTTTTGAAAAAGTGTTTAACTTCAGTACTAACCTGTGTATTTTTCAAAGGTGCAATTGAGATCATATGTGTAAGATAAAAGATGATTATTTTTTAGTGTTTTCTGACTATTTGGTTCACTTTTATTAAAACTTGGATTCAGATATGAGTATTGAGTTTAATTTGGCAAATTTGGTATACAGCAAAATTAAATCAGATTGGTTAAGCTGCAAATTCATAACCCCTTATGATAGAAGAGTCAAATCTTCTTAAGACTCATTGTTATGATGGATGCTTTAAAATCTCTCATGTTCAGATTCTTTCCAGATAGCCTGATCAACATCTTGCTATTGATTGATTCATTGAGATGTATTGGCTAATCTTACATTTTCAGTTGATCCACACTGTTGGAATCTTCCATCCTGTTCCACAATCAGCTCTGGTTCTGTTTTATTCTGTTCATGTAACCAGAATTCAGATTCTTTGTAATGGCAGAATTTAGCTTGAGTTATTGGATAACCAGGGTTCATTCCTGTGCTTCAGGGGGAGTTATGGGTCATCTGATTTTAAGGGGAGAATAGCTACTATTGCATGCCGATAGGGGGAGTTTGTTGCTCTAAGGGTGTTTGCATGCATACTGCCATGTTGCACTCATGTTCATACTGTTTTTCTCTTTTTGATTATGTCAAAGGGGGAGAAAATTTTGGTGACTCACTGTCACAGTGTGTTGCCATCATCAACAAGGGGGAGAATGTTGTGCCCCTTAGGCACAAGCATGTGCTATGTGTTTTGATGATAGCAATGCTGTCTTGTTTTGATGATTGCAACACAGTGAGTGCATTATGATATTATGTTTTCTTTATGATCATGGCATGTTGATTTGAATGCTTGAGTGTGTTATATCTGATTTAGTCTGTGGAGATTGCATGAGTGTGCCATGTAGCGTCAACGCTGTGAGTGTGTCTCAAGTCTGCAGCGTCAACGCTGTGAGTCTATACAGTGGTTCAGCAAGTGTATACATCGCTTAGTGTAAGCATGGCGAAGTCTAAACTCTATACATTGTCTGTGTCTCATGCATCGTCTTTGCAAAGTCCATACATTGGACTGTAGCTTGCACTGTTCATGCCTTGGTTCAAGTCTATATAGTGGACTGTGCAGCCTGTTCATGTTCAAGCTTATTGGTGAAGTCTATACATCAGTCTTCACATTCTAACTTTGTACAGCCGTTGGGTTTGGACTCAGAGTCTGTACACTCGATTCACCTTTGAATTGGTCAAGTGTGTACACTCCTTCACTGTAGCTTTCACGTTTCTAAGTCTACACATCGTGAAAGTCTATACACTCTTCACTAACCTTCGTTCAAGGCAAAGTCTATACACTGGGGTCTTTCCCTACGTTTCTTAGGCGAAGTCTGTACATCCATTTCTGAAGCCTGAAGTCTATACACTCCAGCCATAAAGTCCACACATTGTTCTAGGCTAAGTGTGTACAACGTCAGTCTCATACATGTCTTATTCTAAGTCTGTACAGCCGTGTCATATGCTCCTAAGTCTATACATTGCTAAACGCGTTTCAAGTCTATTCATTGGCTCAAACTTCCAAGTCTGTACACTGGTTCAAAGTCTACACAACGCCTCTTTGATTCTAAGTCTTTACATTCGTTTTAAGGCGAAGTCTGTACATTGCCTTTATGCTTCAAAGTCTGTACACTGCATTCTCATTCAGCGAAGTCTCTACATTGCATACAAGCATCACAAAGTCTGTACAGTGGGCAAGGGTGTACATTCACCAGTGAACACATCAAGTCTATACACCGCCTGTGTTCATCTGAGTCTTATGATGTCTTTATATTCATTAAGTCTATACATTGCGTTGTGCATACTTTACATTGCTTTCACCTTCACAGCAAAGTCTATACAATGCAATGCATATACTTAGAACTAATGACTTTGTTTCATCTGTCTGACAGGGACTGAAGAGGCTAATGAACCCCTTAACGCAAGAGGGCTGAAGACATCCAATTTCAACTGCTGGAACACACCAATGCGTCAACGCCTTGATCAAGTGGCGTGGACGCAGTAGTTCAAACAATCAAGAAAGAAGCTGTGGATTACTCTGGTGCGTCAACGCATTGATCAAGTAGCGTGGACGCAGCAGTTCAAGTATCCCTTATTGCAGCCTCTGGAGTACATTGGCAGCATCGACAATGCATACTCCAATGCGTCAACGCAGCAGTGGAGCAGCGTCGACGCAACAGTTAAAAAGGCTAGGCTGGTTGCTCACTGGAACGCATCAATGCGTTAACGCCATTGATTGAGAGCGTCGACGCAGCACGCCCATCTGCTGAAGACTTGATCACTGGATCACCGATGCGTCAACGCAGCAGGCTGATGGAGTCAACGCAGCAGACTTGAGTTTTGCTGGTCGAATGTCTTTGAAGGCTGCGTCAACCCTTTGGAGCAAGTGTGTTGACGCCACCTCAACTCCAGTTGCTGAGCGTACTAATGAAGGGCACGTGATCCGAGGTGCCCGGCTCGTGATCCAAGGATGGACGAGATACTAGGATGCTGCCACGTGGTCCGAATTTTTAGGGCAGGAAATGTGGAAGCCACACGCGCCCAGTGTGCCTGCTGCTGCTGCTATATATACGAGCCTTCTTCCACTAAAGAAGACGGATCGATCGACAAAAGAAGAGCAGCAAAGTATATACACCAGAGAGCTTTCGATCCAGACAGGATAAGGAGAAGAAGAGAGGCAGAGAGAAAGAAAAAGGCAGAGTGAAAAGAAGCTGTCGATCCAGCACAAGAGAGGAAAGAAAAGAGAGAGAAGAGAAGAGCAGAGAGTGAGAGATTAGCGAAAGAAGAAGAGAAGTGCAGAGAGAAAGGAAAAGAAAGAAAGAGATCGTGAGAAGAAGAGACTGAGAGAGGTTGTTTGAAGATCTGTCTTCACTGAACCGTGGATCAAATCCAGGCCAGTCAGCTCTTTAAGAGCCACATTGTGCTTTACGTTTACAGCTTTCCGACTGCTGTTATCTTATCTTTCGTTTTCCTTTTTACACTTTCTTTCAAGCTGTTAGTCAGCGGATTGCAGAGGTGCTGCCTCTGGACGGCTAAGCTGTATTGCCCAGCGGTCTGCAGTGGAGGATTCCACTGGACAGCAAGCTGTGTTGCTCAGCGGGGCGAGGAGGATTCCTCGGACGGCAAGCTGTGTTGCCCAGCGGTTGTAAGGCAAGCTGTGATGCCCAGCTGTTCAAGCTGTGAGTCAGCGGAAGCCACACTCGGTTTGAGTGTGGGGTGGATGTAGGTCTGCTGGACCGAACCACCTAAAAACCCATTGTGCATTGTGATTTATTTTGTTCTATTGTGCTTCCGCTAGATGAATGCATAGGGGCGCTCCATGTGTTTGGCTTCTGGTTGAGCAGAAGAGTTAATTAGTCTTCTTAGAGTGTTTTAATTTGTCAAGAGAGCGAAATTTTAGTTGAGCTATATTTTGTCTAAATCTGTCTTATTAGCACTCTAGTGATCTTAATGTGTGTTTGTTTAGTTCCGCATCTGCCCATTAGCATTTAAGCTTGTCTAGTTTGCGAACTAGTAATTCTAGTGAGCATCATATTTTAATTGGGCGAAAGACTTTTAAAGGGCTATATTCATTCACCCCCCCTCTGAATACTGCACCCAACCCAACAATTACGACTAATAAATACCTTATAATAGATTTTAATAGATAAACTTTATTAATATTATTAAAAATATTACAAAAATAAATTTCATATTAATCTAATATAATAAAAATAAAGATATTAATTAAGATATTATGTTTTTAAAATTTGTTAGTAAAATAAAATTAATGAATAATAATTATTTTATTTGTAATTATGAGTAATTATATAGTATACCTCAATTTTAACATATTTATGTAATATAATAATCAATAATAAAACTATTCAATTTAATAATAATATCATACTATGAGAAACCTAATTGAAACACTACTTTAATTATTCTTTACTGATAACAAAATTTGTAATTAAATATTTTGATTATATAATTGTCCATTAATAATAATGAGACTGCAAATATATCTATTACTTTCTACATTTAAAATAATTAGCACTAATGATGTTGACTTTTTCTTCCTTTAAAAGTATATTAGTGATAATAATACATTTCAATAAGTAATTATTATTCTTAATTAATATCAATATAATTATTTAGTGTAGTGCTCTATGTTTTAAATATAAATCAAATGATTTTAAATTAAATTAGTGATAAACACACTTCCAAATAAATTTTTTATTTCAAATTATTTGTTAGTGATAATGAGACTTTTATTAATCAATCTATTTTCTTACACACTTCTGAATCCCACTCTCCCCTGCTAAAATGAGACTTAAAACTCTATCTTAAATCGGACCAAAATCAAACAAATTTTGATTACCTATTTTTTGAATTTTAAACATTTTGATCACTCAAAATAACTACTATCATATTTACAGTATTTACTTTGATAAAAAATTAAACTTTATACATAATTTACACGTGCGCATAAAAGATGAATAATTCACGTGTAATCTAAATAATGAGTACGGGTGGCCCAAATAATATACGCACACGTACAATCCACACGAACAGTTAGGGAACATAAATTAATTAGAAAAAATTATAACAATTGAGAGCATGCTACAAACAGATAAAGGTTTACAAAAAAAATATCCATTTATACATGGCCTCACAAATGATAGTCCAAAAAAAGAAAATCATCACTTGTTATTACATAATTTCAATTGATCAAACTTTGCCAACAAAGTTTCACATAACTTCACAGTTCGATCGGCTGCAAATTTCTCCATCTCGATTGTTCTTCTTAAATCTTCCACAAGTGCATGCTCTTCAATCTGTCCTCCTGTTGTAGATATACTAGATATTTCTACTGTCTGCTCATTTGAAATCTGTTCTTGAAAAAGGTGAATGATATAATCACAAAGTAAAGAATTAAGTGCAAAATATATGAAATTGATAAGAGTAAGGGAGATGAGGCTCAGAACAACATGACATAACGTAATCACATGGATCATATTCTATCAAATTAGTTGGGGGTTGCCGTGTGGCCATCCACCCAATCATCATTGTCTCATTTATACCTGGTAAGACCGAGAGTTTGATATTGGGAAGGAGTTTAACACCAACAGGGAACAATGGGAACACTTGAATAATGGGAAGGAGCTGTCTCCACTGTCTCACACACACACACACACACCATGTGGGAAGGAACTGTCTTCATGTGGTAGAGAAAATTGAAATGAATGTGCAGACTTACTTGGCACTTCTACAAAGAAAATAATATATGTTGTATTACAATTTTCTATCACTAACATGAAAGAATGTAGTTCTAGTAATGGTAGCTGTCAATAATGGACATTAACCTTATTACTTATATCTAGAAAGAACGAGAACAAATAAGAAGGGGAAATACGAGCATGCTTGCGAACATGTGGTAGAGAAAAATGACAGCATGTGTAGCTGGCAGTAGCAATAGCGCATACAGTGTAGTAGCAAGTTCTATGGACGAGAACCCCAGCATGTTAATACCCGCAGGCTGCAGAGTGGAAGAAAAATAATACTCCAGCATGTTAATACCCCACCATGACAACAAGCATTTTCAGATTGGAAGGAAAGTAATAGTCTGTGACCATCCATTGTATGCACCTCCAGGTTGCAAGTTGCAAAATAAAGCCCATCAGAAACATGATACGATATTCTTGTAAGCTCTTCTAGATTTATACGGCAGAAATGCCCAGAAAGCAAATAAGCAGGGTTTTCTCGTTCATGAATATAGAAATATTGTATCCCCCCTGAACACACACACACACACACACCCATGTCTCCTCTTGTAAGCTCTTCTAGATTTATATGGCAGAAATGCCCAGAAAGCAAATAAGCAGGGTTTTCTCGTTCATGAATATAGAAACATTGTCTCCTCTGAACACACACACACACACGTTAAATTGAACACACACACACCCATGTCTCCCCTGAACACACACACACACACACACACACATTGTATCCCCCTTGAACACACACACCTGGGAACACACACACACACACATTGTATCCCAACAGAACACACACACACACACACCAAATTGAACACACACCCACCTGGGAACACACACACACACATTGTATCCCCCCTGAACACACACACACACACATGTTAAATTGAACACACACACACCCCTTTTTGACACACACCTGGGAACACACACACACACACACACACATTGTATCCCCCCTGAACACACACACACACATGTTAAATTGAACACACACACACCCCTTTGTGACACACACCTGGGAACACACACACACACACACACACATTGTATCCCCCCTGAACACACACACACACACACACCCACCTGGGAACACACACACCTGGGAACACACACACACACACATTGTATCCCCCCTGAACACACACACACATGTTAAATTAAACACACACACACCCCTTTTTGACACACACCTGGGAACACACACACACACACACACACATGTTAAATTGAACACACACACACCCCTTTGTGACACACACCTGGGAACACACACACACATTGTATCCCCCCTGAACACACACACACACACACCCACCTGGGAACACACACACACATTGTATCCCCCCTGAACACACACACACACACACCCACCTGGGAACACACACACCTGGGAACACACACACACACACATTGTATCCCCCCTGAACACACACACACATGTTAAATTGAACACACACACACCCCTTTGTGACACACACCTGGGAACACACACACACACACACATTGTATCCCCCCTGAACACACACACACACACACCAAATTGAACACACACACCTAGGAACACACACACACACATTGTATCCCCCCTGAACACACACACACACATGTTAAATTGAACACACACCCACCTGGGAACACACACACCTGGGAACACACACACACACACACACATTGTATCCCCCCTGAACACACACACACACACACACACATTGTATCTCCCCGGAACACACACACACACACACGTTAAATTGAACACACACACACCCCTTTGTGACACACACCTGGGAACACACACACACATTGTATCCCCCCTGAACACACACACACACACCAAATTGAACACACACACACACACACACACATTCTATCCCCCCTGAACACACACACACATGTTAAATTGAACACACACCTGAGAACACACACACACACACACACACATTGTATCCCCCCTGAACACACACACACATGTTAAATTGAACACACGCCCACCTGGGAACACACACACCTAGGAACACAGACACACACACACACACATTGTATCCCCCCTGAACACATACACACTAAAGTAGATCAGTAGGGTGATGTACAAAGTAGATCACTTGTCCTTCGATCATTCATATAATTCCCATATATTACCTGCTACGATAACAGAATATAGTAGCTAATGAAACTGTAAAAACCAGCCCAAAGAAGAAAAAGATATCTGAATCAGTCATGGGTCAATAGGAACATGAGTGAATTTACATTTTTAGTCTGTCACGTAAAGAACATCATATCACTTTGCAGGCATCACCTCCCAAGGACCAATCTAATAAGTCTTCGAGAGAAACTGATATAGGGTTTGGAAGGGAATATATAACAAGAAAAAATTCTTCTAAAGCTGGTACCCATAGAACCCCCACTTGTCTGAAGGAAAGTGTGGGGCAGGATAAGAGAGATTCTGAAACTGCTAACCACTGGGAAAATGATAATGAGGTTAATAATCAAACCTCAGACAAGGCTTTTCATAGGGTTACAAAAATAGTGATTGCCTGCCTTGCTAGTGATGGAACTACTGAAGATGTTGGCTGCTCTACCTCTGGTGTTGGCACTTCTGGCCTACATTTATTTGCAAGTGATGTCGAAGATAATGCAGCTTGACATTCATTGGGTCTTCAGTGTAACGACCCGAGAATCTGATTACCGGGAAGGCCTGATAACCCGAGACTCGGACCGCCGCCCACGAGCCGGGAGGGCTCGGAAGGGCTAAGAGGAGTGTGGAGGCACAAAGAAATAGGAAATAAAGCAGGACAACTCAACAATTAACAGAAATAAATAAACAACTACAACAGAGTCCAGTCCAACAGAAAGTACAGTCTAAAGCAGTAAAGCGTACCACATGCCAAGTGAACACTCGGCCCGGCAAGCTGGCAATTGAGAACCTCCGCTCCGCACCCTCGAACCTCAAGGAAGAACCGCCACACCTGAAAAGCAGGGAATGAGTCTCCAAAACAGAGACTCGGCAGGGATCCCGCGGAACCCCAACCGGAAACAACGGCGGTAGCGGAAAGGGAGCTACAACTACAGCAGGAACAGCAAACCGGTGGCCGGTCAAAACTCAACACTACAGCTACTCCTACTGTACCAGAAGGCACACCTCGATCACGCAGTCGAAGCTACCGAACCACGCTAGCACCACCTACCGAAGTAAAAACCCACGGCAACCACGCCGTAGAGGCCTGTCCCCCGGACACAGCCGACCTGGACACACTATCCAAGGTGCAACCCCGACCATCCGATCGCATGTACCGCACAACAAGACGCAACCTCGGTAAAGCCACTAGCACTAGTCTCACGGCGCGAAAACTAACACACGCGCCACGGCAAAACAATCGAAAACTCAATGGTCGACACGACCGAAAACTCAAAGGTCAAAGTTACGGAAACTGACAGTCTGTCACTCCGTACTCGACAGGAGTACCACCCACTAGAAGCACAGCCGGTAGCGTCCCCTGACGTCTTACACCGCGCCGCAGGTGAACCGCCTGACGTGGTAGCTCCTACCAAAGGCGCAAACACCGCACAAGTAACCACAAACAAGTGACTAGCTGGGGTCACGCCCGTCGACGTGGGTCCAACCGCCCCCAACCACGTGTGCACACACAGACCACGCGTCCTAGGTCTGGCCCTCTGACCGATTTTCCCCCGTAGCCGGACTCTGGCTACCGACGAGGGGCCTACGGTAACCGGTCCACAAACCGCCTCAAAGGTGAGTGCCCGTACACCACTCCCAGGTGAGGCCAGCACCTCGTACTGGTGGGCTACGACTAGTGGAGGGTCACTGAAGGAGTAGACTCTCAACTCAACGGAAAACAACGTCCGAATCTGACAACGTACGGGGACAACCCCGCGTACCGGCCCCGTCGCACGGTGACCACAGTCGGAGAAGAAACGGGACTCACAGTCCACGGCCACGCACGCACCGTGTGCTAGAGTCGAGAAAACTCAAGTGGCGCTAAGCCACTGGACTCTGGACAGTCCTCCAGACGCACTACACCCAACGGTCCTTGAGTCACAAGACTCGGGGTCAAGACCGTTGTACACAACAGCACAAGGCCGTCAATCTAGTCCAATCTCTAGGTCTAAAACCACGGTAGCACAAGTACCGAGACAACTCACGAGTCGCCAAGACCACTCCCTCGGGAAGGGAACGCAAGGGACCAAGGCCACCCACACGGGCCACACGGAAAACACAGAAGCACGATTCCCAGGGCAGCACCCAAGCCACCACGACGATTTCCCATCTTGTAGCAATCGGGAAATCTCCAGCCCCAGGCCGGATAACTGGACTCGCAGTCCAAGGCCAAGCACATGGCCCACATGGGAATCGCCTTCCAAAGGAAACCCACGACATGCGGGGGAGACCCCACCGCACACCCACCGATGCACGGTAACTCGATCAAGCGTAACACGAAAGCCCGGAACACGTGAGGTCACCCGGACCCACCACACCTACGGGCACACTAATCGAGGTAACACGGAATCTCCAGACACCCAAAGACACGGTCACGGAACTCCACGGGGTGTCCGGGACACACACGGCCCAAGGGGAGCACGATCAGCCGCAAACCACCCGCCCCGGGTAGCCCGGCTGCTCACCTCCAAGAACGCGCTACACGTGCATAGCGCGTTCAGTCAGAACGCGCTATACATACCTAGCGCGTTCAACAAGAACGCGCTACAGGGCCATAGCGCGACCAGACCAGGTCGCGCTATGATCCTATAGCGTGAAAACCCTGAACGCGCTGGGGCCCTATAGCGCGACAGGAACCGTCCAACTGTTCATCTTCCCCGATGAACGCGCTCCGTCGGGGCAGCGCGACCATCAAGAACGCGCCACTGGAGCATAGCGTGTTCTCAGTCCGCGCCCGAAAACGGTGGAAACCGCGGGAAAAATCATTCCACGCCCCGTTCACCCCCAGGTGAAGGGGAAACAAAAGGGGAAACATTCCCCAAGCCCCTAGGCATGCATCTAAACTCCTGGATCGCCCGAAAACACAGTAAAACGGAAGATCCGGCTCTCACCTCAAAACATGCATTTTCCCCAAATCACCCCGTTTAGCCCGCTCGGCTCACCACGGCCTACAAAACTTGCGGAAATGAAGAGCGTGGGTTGAGGGTCCATCTCCCTACCTCCACCGAAGATTCGACGCACCGTGGACGCCGATCCACGAAGAAAACGCCGCGAAACCCTCGCCGGCTCGTGATCGCGCCACCGAGCTTCCACGCGCCTCCTCCGCCTCGATCCTCACCTGTCCTCGCCCGCATCCTCGCCCGCGCCACCTCCACCTCGCCCCCGCCTCGCTCCGTCGGCCGCCGGAGAAGAGAGGGGAGAAAGAGGGTGTGAGAGAAGAGAGAGGGAGGGAAGAGAGAAATGAGAGGGGGAGAGAGAAAAGGGTTAATATATATAGGAAAACCTGAAAATTACAGAAATTCAGAAAATTATGAAAAATTACCTCCGCGATCCTCGGGAAGAGCACAACGCAGTGGTAACGTCCCGGAGTCGGAGAACGCCACGGTTTGCCCTGCAAAGAGTTCCGAAGGCACATCAGGGAAAAACACGTGTAAAGCACAAGATACACTCCGAGACCCACTAAAATGATCCGAAAAATATCTGAAAAATCCGGGGTATTACAGCCCTCCCCCCTTAAAGGAATTTCATCCTCGAAATTCACGACCAATCACGAAGTCCCAGGGGAAGAACACTGAATCAACTGACACGCTGTCAGAGCCCCAGCACAGAAAATCTCGATTCTCACGAAAACACGGATCCTGAGGAACACAGCCAGACTCACAATCACACACAACACCTCGCTCCTCGCTCCTCGCGCCGAGCACACTGGCCAACAGAGCATGCATATACCAAAGGACACAGTCCGGCATCACCTCAGACAACGCGAGAATCCATCATGGCGCCGCAGCCACGATCTTGCTCACCGAGGAATCACAACCCTCGACACGAGCAACAGCTACCGATCCATCCAATGGTCGGCAGACAAATGGCACATCAGCTTCGCAGCCAGCTGACAGGTTGCACGCCCTCCTCGAGGGAGCAACCAAAATAGAGCCTCCACCAGCTCAAGCAGTCATCTCAACAGACCGCAACTAGCTCATCGGCTCAACACCAAGAAACACCTCACACATGGCAAGCCGAAAGCCAGGCACAACACCGTGCCAACTCTTGTCAGAAGACAAACTTCGACAAAGCCCAGATCCCGTCTGGAAAGGCACATCACATGATCAGCCACCCAAGGCCTCGCTGGCACACGGCTCTTGCCATGCTCGAGCCCCAACAACCAGCATCTTCTGTCTCTGAAAAGACCATCCACTGGTGACCAACTGCTCGTCAACGGGAAACCTCCGCTTGCTCAGCTTCTTCCTTCTTTCCTGGTCCTCGACCGGGTCCAAAGGAAACATTCCAAACCTCGGCAAGCCATCCGTCGACTCACACACAGACTGATGCTGCATCTCGAGCTGCACTCCTCTCGGACACCGCATCCGAGCTCGAACATCGCTCCAACTCGACCCTCTCGGGGAGCACGACGAAACCAAATGACGGATCCTGGTGTCTTCACTCATCACCTCACTGGACTTAGACTCACAGGGGAATCATCCCATGCTGATCACCAAACCAGGGATAACCATTGCGACACCAACGTCCTATCAAGGACCATCCTCCGACGCCCATCTCACAAAAGGCCTCCGCCCACAGGTGTCACTCATCCATCTGGTCTCATCAAATCCTTCGATCAATGCAAGTGGACACCTGCCAATCCCGATTCCGCCCTTACCACAGAGCCACGGGACACCACCTGAACAGTGCTCACGGGTCCCTAAGCAATAAACATCTCACCATCACAATCCGACAAGACCGTAGAACCAACAGACACTGCTGTGGTCGGTCACACGGTTAGGCTCACCAGCCACTCATAGCCGTCAACCGGGACCCATAGTCTGCCAGAGACCACTTCCCCAAAAATGATCTCATCCGAGGACACGACTGGGAACACAAGTCGGGCGCCAAGCCACAGACTCTGACCAACACGTCCTCGACCTCCGTCAGGCGACATCCTCAACAACCTCATCCAGGTCCAACACCGACGCCTGACACGGCTTCCAACACAGGAACAGGGTACTCATGCGGCGCACTAGTCAGCACATTCCCCAACACTCCATCCTGCCAATGCCAAGAACCACAAAACCTCGAGCAACGGCATGGCAACAACACGTTTCGTAAAGAGGAACCAATCCTCCCGTGCTCAATGCAAACTCAGGAATTCGCCCGTAGCAACCAACGCTACGATCCTGAACCAGTGGGTCACAAGCCCACCACGCTTCCGTTGCGCACTCTGATCCACGCGCGCGCAGCCGAGAAAGCAAACACCGCCCAACCGGCACTCGTCCTTTCGGAACAGCGCCAGCACACCCTCACACGACAAGGGAATGGGCACAGCTTCTCACAGGCAACCACCTTGCCAAGACAAGGAGCACGTCTCGCACGGACTTCATGGCATACAAGGCCAACCAATCCGAACACGCAATGCAAGACGACGAACCTTAACCCAACACAATCTCTCCAACCAAAGGGGAGACCAAACGCACTTCCGACCAACGGAAGGACTCCACGCTCGACCTGACCTCAAACCTCGCGCATGCTGGAAACAGCACCATCCAGCACCAAGGAAAACCATCGCTTCCGTCAGGCCAGCGCCTTCGACACACTCGACGAGTGTCACGTCGGACCACAATCACAGCATCTCTCGATGCACCACTGCTGCAATTCCTCGAACTGCAACACACCACGCCAAGAGCCACAACACGAGCCATAACAACAACCGCCGACGCTCACCCCCGAGTTCCGAAACTCACCGCGGAGCCTTCACAACCCAAACCAAAAACCAAGGCGAACACAACTCAATCGCACACAAGAGCGCGGGAGCAAGACTTACTGGGACACCACAGCCCAATCTTGCCTTGAAATCCATAAAACCATCGGGACCGACACGTCATTTCTGACGCCACAGAGCACGACAAGGACATTAGGCTCGACGAAACGGCAGCTCACCGAGAAGATCCTCCACTCACCCGAGCACACTTCTCGATCATAGCACCCGCTCTGCCACCTTAAGCCACGATCTGAACACCTCATGGGCTGGATAAACCTCAAGCTGGAGTGGCCAAAACCGACAGCAGCTCCCTCAGAGCACGCTCACGGCCACTTAACCACGAAAAATCCTCTCCAGCCACCTGACCACGTCGCAAATTCCTCGAACGCAGCACCGCGAGCTCACGCCTGCCAGCAACCTCTGCCCAACGCAGCACGACTAGGGTCACCACCGAAGAGGGAGGAAGCTCTCAACCTCGATCCTTAGACCCCATGCTGGCACGAAAGTCACGGACATCAACCACCTTCACAGCACCGCACAGCGCACTCAAGCTCTCAAGCGAGAAACTAGGCGGAAAGCGAACACAAAACCCTAAGCCAGCTGCTGACTGTACTGGACCTTATGGACTATGATTACTGCAATATCTCGAATTCCTATGTACGCCCACAACCACCGCTCTGATACCAGATGTAACGACCCGAGAATCTGATTACCGGGAAGGCCCGATAACCCGAGACTCGCACCGCCGCCCACGAGCCGGGAGGGCTCGGAAGGGCTAAGAGGAGTGTGGAGGCACAAAGAAATAGGAAATAAAGCAGGACAACTCAACAATTAACAGAAATAAATAAACAACTACAACAGAGTCCAGTCCAATAGAAAGTACAGTCTAAAGCAGTAAAGCATACCACATGTCAAGTGAACACTCGGCCCGGCAAGCTGGCAACTGAGAACCTCCGCTCCGCACCCTCGAACCTCGAGGAAGAACCGCCACACCTGAAAAGTAGGGAATGAGTCTCCAAAACAGAGACTCGGCAGGGATCCCGCGGAACCCCAACCGGAAACAACGGCGGTAGCGGAAAGGGAGCTACAACTACAGCAGGAACAGCAAACCGGTGGCCGGTCAAAACTCAGCACTACAGCTACTCCTACTGTACCAGAAGGCACACCTCGATCACGCAGTCGAAGCTACCGAACCACGCTAGCACCACCTACCGAAGTAAAAACCCACGGCAACCACGCCGTAGAGGCCTGTCCCCCGGACAGAGCCGACCTGGACACACTATCCAAGGTGCAACCCCGACCATCCGATCGCAGGTACCGCACAACAAGACGCAACCTCGGTAAAGCCACTAGCACTAGTCTCACGGCGCGAAAACCAACACACGCGCCACGGCGAAACAACCGAAAACTCAATGGTCGACACGACCGAAAACCCGAAGGTCAAAGTTACGGAAACTGACAGTCTGTCACTCCGTACTCGACAGGAGTACCACCCACTAGAAGCACATCCGGTAGCGTCCCCTGACGTCTTACACCGCGCCGCAGGTGAACCGCCTGACGTGGTAGCTCCTACCAAAGGCGCAAACACCTCACAAGTAACCACAAACAAGTGACTAGCTGGGGTCACGCCCATCGACGTGGGTCCAACCGCCCCCAACCACGTGTGCACACACAGATCACGCATCCTAGGTCTGGCCCTCTGACCGATTTTCCCCCGTAGCCGGACTCTGGCTACCGACGAGGGGCCTACGGTAACCGGTCCACAAACCGCCTCAAAGGTGAGTGCCCGTACACCACTCCCAGGTGAGACCAGCACCTCGTACTGGTGGGCTACGACTAGTGGAGGGTCACTGAAGGAGTAGACTCTCAACTCAACGGAAAACAACGTCCGAATCTGACGACGTACGGGGACAACCCCGCGTACCGGCCCCGTCGCACGGTGACCACAGTCGGAGAAGAAACGGGACTCAGTCCACGGCCACGCACGCACCGTGCGCTAGAGTCGAGAAAACTCAAGTGGCGCTAAGCCACTGGACTCTAGACAGTCCTCCAGACGCACTACACCCAACGGTCCTTGAGTCACAAGACTCGGGGTCAAGACCGTTGTACGCAACAGCACAAGGCCGTCAATCTAGTCCAATCTCTAGGTCTAAAACCACGGTAGCACAAGTACCGAGATAACTCACGAGTCGCCAAGACCACTCCCTCGGGAAGGGAACGCAAGGGACCAAGGCCACCCACACGGGCCACACGGAAAACACAGAAGCACGATTCCCAGGGCAGCACCCAAGCCACCACGACGATTTCCCATCTTGTAGCAAGCGGGAAACCTCCAGCCCCAGGCCGGATAACTGGACTCGCAGTCCAAGGCCAAGCACATGGCCCACATGGGAATCGCCTTCCAAAGGAAACCCACGACATGCGGGGGAGACCCCACCGCACACCCACCGATGCACGGTGACTCGATCAAGCGTAACACGAAAGCCCGGAACACGTGAGGTCACCCGGACCCACCACACCTACGGGCACGCTAATAGAGGTAACACGAAATCTCCAGACACCCAAAGACACGGTCACGGAACTCCACGGGGTGTCCGGGACACACACGGCCCAAGGGGAGCACGATCAGCCGCAAACCACCCGCCCCGGGTAGCCCAGCTGCTCACCTCCAAGAACGCGCTACACGTGCATAGCGCGTTCAGTCAGAACGCGCTATACATACCTAGCGCGTTCAACAAGAACGCGCTACAGGTCCATAGCGCGACCAGACCAGGTCGCGCTATGATCCTATAGCGCGACAACCCTGAACGCGCTGGGGCCCTATAGCGCGATAGGAACCGTCAAACTGTTCATCTTCCCCGATGAACGCGCTCCGTCGGGGCAGCGCGACCATCAAGAACGCGCCACTGGAGCATAGCGCGTTCTTAGTCCGCGCCCGAAAACGGTGGAAACCGCGGGAAAAACCATTCCACGCCCCGTTCACCCCCAGGTGAAGGGGAAACAAAATGGGAAACATTCCCCAAGCCCCTAGGCATGCATCTAAACTCCTGGATCGCCCGAAAACACAGTAAAACGGAAGATCCGGCTCTCACCTCAAAACATGCATTTTCCCCAAATCGCCCCGTTTATCCCGCTCGTCTCACCACGGCCTACAAAACTCGCGGGAAATGAAGAGCGTGTGTTGAGGGTCCATCTCCCTACCTCCACCGAAGATTCGACGCACCGTGGACGCCGATCCACGAAGAAAACGCCGCGAAACCCTCGCCGGCTCGCGATCGCGCCACCGAGCTTCCACGCGCCTCCTCCGCCTCGATCCTCACCTGTCCTCGCCCGCATCCTCGCCCGCGCCACCTCCACCTCGCCCCCGCCTCGCTCCGTCGGCCGCCGGAGAAGAGAGGGGAGAAAGAGGGCGTGAGAGAAGAGAGAGGGAGGGAAGAGAGAAATGAGAGGGGGAGAGAGAAAAGGGTTAGTATATATAGGAAAACCTGAAAATCACAGAAATTCAGAAAATTATGAAAAATTACCTCCGCGATCCTCGGGAAGAGCACAACGTAGTGGTAACGTCCCGGAGTCGGAGAACGCCACGGTTTGCCCTGCAAAGAGTTCCGAAGGCACATCAGGGAAAAACACGTGTAAAGCACAAGATACACTCCGAGACCCACTAAAATGATCCGAAAAATATCCGAAAAATCCGGTGCATTACATTCAGGGTCACCACCAGTTCAACAGGAATGGATGTGACAAAATCTCAGAGCTGAAGAAGAATCATTGCAGTGTGCAAAGGTCTGTGGTCACTAGTAGCAAGATGCATACTTTACCACTAGCCCCTTCAAGAATCATACAATAGAAAATTGAGCATGCCATCAGTTGCAGGTAGACCGACAACAAAAGTTTGATCAAGTACAACACCTACAATGCGGTAGCATTTGTTCCCAAAATATGTAAAAGGTCACATATCTGAAAGTGCTTCTGAGATGAGTTCTTTTTCATTGTTTAGTGAAAGATGTGAGATATCAAACACTTGACACTTGCAGTCATGAGAATCACAATATTTGTCAATCATCTTTGGTGAGTAGCTATAGAGAAATGAAATTATCGGAAGTTGCAGATCATGATAGGCCTAAATCAACTGCTTATGAGGCACAAAGATATATCAAGATACGGATGTTTGTACACAATAAAGGTTATTTGGCTGATTATGAGACATGGAGGAGAAATTTAACCCTAGCACAGCTCACACTCCACTGTGTATAATTAAACATTCACATTGAAAACATAAATTAGTCCATACCGTTGACATATCTTTTACCCACATGAAGAACCCGCAACCTGATGTTGTTTTGTCAGCCTACAAGTAAAAGACATTCACATTAGACACATTTCATAAATAATGTAAGAACAATAACCATGAACAATGTTAGCCACGTACCTTAGATTCTGGACATACATAAAATATTTTCCCCTTATTCTTACTAGTGTTTGAGGTCCACCTTCTACAAGGTCCTTTGCCACAAGGACACAGTAATACTTCATCCACCCATATGAAGAACCGACATGACTTATCATTCCCAAGCTGTGAGCAAATGTACATGAGAAAATGACATACATAACATGTAAACCCAAACAGTTTGGTAGGGTAAAAACAACATACGTAAAGTGGGCAGCAATAATAGGGACATTGAGGATTCTTGCTACTTTGAGAAATCTTGATAACACATTCCCCTATGCCACATTGACATTGAATAGGATCATATTTTGCCTCACCTATTAATTTTGAATCCTACTGGTTTTATCCTGAAAAAGAAGTATGTTATAAACACTTAAAATTATAATGAAGCATCGGTCAAGGACTTGTATTTGATATGTCATGTTATTTGGCTCAGATGGACAATATTCAAAAATGACAGTCATTGGAAGACAAGTGCTGCAGTCACTTCCCATAGAACCCCTACAGTAGCACCATCCATCCTCATAGTGGGGGCTGCCATAAGGCCATCCAACCCACTATCATCGGCGGGGCCTACAAATAGGGGAATGGAATGCGATGCCCCACAGTCCTCCTCATCACATCAATGCTCCTTCCCATCATCATAGCCCAACGTCCTATGCAAGGACAATATTCCTGTAAGTAGTAGAAAATGTTAGATACCACCAAAATAGTAAATATGAGCACAAAGATATAACATAAATCTAATAACAAATCCAAGCATGTGCAGTGTAGTACAAGGCAGCAACTTATATTTGATATGTCATGTTATTTGGCTCAGATGGACAATATTCAAAAATGACAGTCATTAGAAGACAAGTGATGCAGTCACTTCCCATATAACCCCTACAGTAGCACCATCCAGCCTCATAGTGGGGGCTGCCATAAGGCCATCCAACCCACTGTCATCGGCGAGGCCTACAAATAGGGGAATGGAATGCGATGCCCCCACAGTCCTCCTCATCACATCAATGCTCCTTCCCATCATCATAGCCCAACGTCCTATGCAAGGACAATATTCCTGTAAGTGTACACACACACACACACCAAAATAGCAAATATGAGCACATGGATATAACATCTAGTAACAAAACCAAGCATGTAAAATTGTAGCATCGACCATGCATGTTGTGCAGTGTAGCAGCCTGAAACCCAAATGTAGTGGCAATTGAGCCAGACTACTCCAAAAAATTAAGTGAGTGTTCAAACGATCATATCCAAGATAGGGAGCATATTGCAGAGTATAAATTTAGTTGTTTGAAGGTCACCCCCCCCAAAAAAAGAGCAGAAGTCATATCTGAGAAACTGTCAAGGAAATTATGTTATAGATGCACATTCCAAATCATAAACAACTAAACATAAAATAATTAACAGAGAATAAAAGTGTCCAAACACACAACATATATAATGTCCAATTACACAACATGTAAAATTGACTAATTAAAAATGACAATATCATAATGTCACTCGTCATTTTGAGATTCCACCTGACGACGCCTGCAATAGACAAGTTATAGGTTACTTGTAAACATAAATGTGAAAGATATAAAATATTACAAATTAGGTTAACAGTGTAATAAATACCCCCGTGAACTATGATGGGCCCAAAGACGAGTTGCCAAACGTTCCCGGAATCTTTCCCCTCTAGTAGCCTCTATCCTACTGACATTATCCTCTTCATCGACCTCCTCATCACCAGGATTGTCCACGTCATCTTCGACTTGTTGGAAAATTAAATCAACACCTTGCTCCCTTCTAATGAAATTGTGGAGCACGCAACAAGCCATTACAATTCTAGCTTGTGTCTTAATTGGATAGTTACGATGTTTTACCAAAATTGTGAAACGTGATTTTAGGACACCAAAAGCACGCTCAACACAATTGCGTAGTTGTGGGTGCCTATGATTGAACAAATCCTTTTTATCCCTGTGTGCAACCCTCCTCCTATTACCTCTGTACTCTGGCAGATGATATCTTGTGCCGCGGTACGGTGCTAAAAAGCGGGGGATGTTTGCGTATCCTGCATCCACCAACCAGAATTTTCCTATGACAACAAACGAGATGGAATTCTAATAAGTATGGGGAACGGAATTAGACAGCCCTATCAATTGAATACCATTTACCTTCTGGTACGTTAAATCCACCTTTTTCAAGTGCCCACCTGAGAACTTTCATATCTGCAGCTGATCCCTCCCAACCCACAACAACATAACTAAACATTAGATCAAAATTTACACATCCCATGACATTCTGGGATGTTTCACCCTTCCGATTTCGATAACGAGGCTGGTCAGCCACCGGAACCTTTGCAAGTATATATGTGCCATCAATTGCACCCAGTGCATTCTGCTGACAAAGCAGAAGCATAATTAATAATAATTAGCAAACATTCGAAGGAATCAATTAATGCATGTCTATTTGCTAATGATCATAAAGTTCATCACCTTGAAGAAGGGAAAAAATTTAGGATCATATCGAATTTTTGGATGTACTGGATCTTCAACCGACGGCTTCTTAATATAGTCACGCCACAAGGATAACACTGCTATGAGTACATTGTTAAAATGCCGACTTATCGTCTCTCCTGAATGTTGGAACCATTCTCTGAGTAATCTATTGCCAACTCCATGTCCAAGCTCGAGGAGAAATATAGCTAATTGCTCACTGGCAGACATATTTTTGGTGTCATTAAGTACATCACTTTCCATCAATTTGTCCCTTAACCTTAAGAATAAGTGAGGATGCACCCGAAAAATAGAGTATGATCTACCAACATGACCGGCTATTAATTGTTTAACCCACTTATGACCTCGACCAACATCTGTGTGCATTGGGGTCCTAGGGATGCATATGTCGGAGGATAACATTTGAATGAGAACTATATGTTCAACTTCGTCCCAATAGTTCTCCTCATCCATCATAAACTTCATGAGTGTGTCAAGTGATGGACCGGTGCCAATAGTTCCCAAGTCCATTGATAATGAAAAATAAAATATCCTACAAAACATAAACAAGCAGCATGTTATAAGTGTGCAATAGCATACGAAAAATCAATCCATGGAAATGAACCATCATTAAAGTTAAAGATAATTTCATTAAATAACTGTGAATAAATAAAACTGCACATGTAATTGTGCATTTAAAAAGGATATCGATGAAGATTTCAATAGTATCCCAGACGGGTAAATATACATCCCAATTTTAAATTTTCTGGAAGAGACGTAAAGATGGAACGATCCTCGGTAGACTTGATAAGCTCAATAGCTCTGTAAATATCTTGATGAGGAAGTCCAGGTAAGTTGACGAGCATATTAATTGCCTCATCCATTGGCGGTATCATTTTTTTCTGAAGTTGGAGCATCTCTCTTGCCAAGGTCAACCTTTCATGACCCAATTCTACTAACTTGTCAATTGCATCCTCATTACCCTGGGAACTCCGCTTCCTCTTCCTATTTATATTACTACATGAAGGAATGGTCTTGGCCGTAGAGGGAGTGGCCGCGAATGTCTCAACATTTGGAGGTTCCCTTTGCGATGGTTGCTGATTATTTTCCGGGGTATCAGTGTCATTCAAGAAAGTGTTAATATTGAAATCTAGGCCTGATTCTTGCTCCATAGTTTGCTGCTCCTCATCACCAGGGTCACTACGTGTGTCAAGGTAAGAGGAACCTTCATTACATACGGCGTCATCCCCTCTTGACATAGAATTTGAGCAAATCACCTCCATTTGATCGAAAATCAAGAAAGGTTTCCCTTGAATTGACTTGTACTCTTTATTGGTCTGAAAAATAAACATACATGTTGGTCATTTAAAGAAAGTTAAATTAAACAATTAACTATGCAATACATATGTTACATACCGCTATGAGATCATCCCACGTTTCCTCTGTGCCTGGTGTTGGCATTTTCTTGTCATCATCCCATCCCCATCCTGACCTATTCTTAATAGTCACAATTAAATAGTATCTTTTCTTCAGATTTTTAAACCAATTTTTCAAATTCTCTAATGAGTATCCTAACTTGGTCAACTCATTGAATTTTTTTATAGTTTTCTTCCATGCCTCCTTTGTGAAATTTCCATTTGCGAAACCGTCTTTGCTCACCTTGTGTTCTACCATGAGATCTACAAAAATCAAATCTGTTTCGTTGCTCCAATTCGCCACTCTACTTTTCCCATCTTTAGATGCACTCATACTTATTTACATTGAAAACATAAAGTAATCATTAGGAAAAGAGAACTTAGGCGAATGCAAATAAAACACATGACTGTGAAATAAATTTCAGGCTAACACGACCACAGAGAAGGAGCCCACACACCACCGGGGAAGGAGGAATGAAGGGGAAGCAGACGTCAACAGGAAGGAGCAGTCCGGAGTAGAAGACAATTAATCATAAGAACCCGGAAATGAGGCCAATACAAATGAGCCCAAATGACTGTTAAATGAAGATAATATGAAGCACCCGAAGAGTTGAAAACTACAGAAGATAATATCCCCTATCCAAAATTATTAGCATGGACTGAAGCATTCATGACAATAATATGAAGCAATCCAACATCATAATCTGAAGTATCTTATAACATGTCAACATCATAAGTTGGCAAAGGCCCACAGAAAATTACACAAGATTTGCAAGAGGGTGAAAGTTTCACCCTTATGGGCATACGGAAATGAAGGACTAATAGATAATTAGTGTGAGAACCAAACCCTGAGGTATATTTTGGAGGCCAGAGAGAACTCATATCGCACGGACCCCAACCAACAGGAACTGTGGCACATTTAGGAGGCCAGAGAGAACCAAGAGAAGTGAATAGAATTCCAAATGCAATGAAACTTCTAGCAGCCTTCACTCCTTTAAAAGGATGAAATCCTAAAAAATCAGTCCCACAATCGTATTCATACAAAGGTACTGATCAAATAAGATCGGTCAAATTGGCCAGTTCTTCCTTCTTTTGTTAAACATAATTGCATATATAGCCCAGAATCTAATCCATCATATACTACACTATATCATATATTCTTATATTGCCATGTACACGCTCAAAATAAACAATATTGATTCACTTATGTCCCTCTAGTTCCAGTACCATTACATATAGTTGAATATTTCATTGGGAACATAACAGAAACAAAACAAGGAATAAAATACAAGGTATTGTGTGGTGTACATGGTTACCAATACAACCTTGAAACCCCTCAGCACATTAAGGAAGTGTCTTGTTCTATTTATTTATTTATTCATGAATGGAAGTTGTAAATCAGTAACTCTGAAACACAAAAACTTCAATATATATGTTTTGGCCAAGCAAAATGATCCCCAACACATGCATCATGATCCACCGTGTCTGTTTGTAGAGTAATACTGCAAAATATGCACGAAATCTGCTGCCAGAATGTTGGATGATCCTATTATAAGCATCCTAAGCAGGAGCACAAACTCAAGAGGTTCATGAATTGATGCTGATATGCTGATTAGTTTTCTCAATGTATCCAACTTATAGCACTATCCTAGGGCTACTTTGCTAACTTGGTAGGTTTGGTGCAAGCTACCTCTTGTGGTAACTCGCTATCAAACAGGCCCCTAGTGTTCAGATTACTAGAAAACAGATGAAAACGAAACCCTGGCAGTAACATTAAAGGAGTTATATAAACTTATAAAATTAATTTATTTGCCCAATAGACTACAGTCAACTCCCTGATCCAATTATCCAATCTCATTCCCATTCCCATATAAAGTGAACTGGAATTAAATAAGGATTACATAAACAAATACCGCAGATTATAAGCAGACCCAAACATGATCCTCCTTCTGGTCAGATCTTCTGATATAAAAATATTGGGATGGACGATCACAAGCTCAAGTACTGAGTCTAAGCATGTTATACATCAAAATAGATTCATAAATAGCCTTCCAAAAGACCATGATACACATTCAATCAAGACATTCCCAGTGCAGTGGTATGACAAATACCTTATACGGGGAAGGAGCAAGCCCACAAATCGGAAGAGAAGGAGCACTGAAGGGGAAGGAGACGTCAACAGGAAGCACCAATAGGCGACATTGGGGGAAGGGACAACCTGCAACCTCTTTTTACAAAATAGATAGTTAGCAGTAACACACATGCATAGACGACAATGGGAACACAGTGTGGGGGGGGGGGGTCGTCTCCGACTAACAAACATCGAAAGCCATCACCAGTAAGCGCAGTTAATCACAAGAGAGGGACATAGTTGAGAGAGAGGTCGACTAGGGTTTGCGGAGGGCGCGTAGTTAATCACAAGAGACGGAGATAGTTGTGAGAGAGAGGTCGATCTAGGGTCTAGGGTTTGCGGAGGACAAGTGCAGTAAATCACAAGAGAGGGGAGGAGATGATCGAAAGGCAACACCAGCCAAGGGGAGAGGTCCACCAGCGACGATCTGAGGAGGCGATGCACAGCAGAGGGAACACATCCACCGGGGAGCACGATTGCTAGAGGGGAGACCGACCTCCCTCGCGGTAAGCACGACCCGGAGCCGGTGGCGGGAGGAGCTAAAACGGCCGGGAAGAAGTCGTCTGTAGTCGATTGACGGTGAGCTCGATCGATTGCGCCTGCAGAGCACGGAGGCGAGAGAGGGGAGGCAGAGAGAGCTCCCACGAGAGACGACCCCGCCTGCAGAGCACGGAGGTGAGAGAGGGGAGGCAGAGAGAGCTCTCGCGAGAGACGACCCCGCCTGCAGAACACGGAGGCGAGAGAGGGGAGGTGAGAGAGCTCTCGGAGGGAGGATGAAGAGTGCCGGATCACGAGGGCACGACACGAGGTCGATCGGGGGACAGGAACGGGGATGGGGAGGCGAGGATAACTCATTCCAAGTTTTACTTGGAATGAGTTATCCTCACAAATAACCCGGTTTCAGCCTTAACCCGAGTTCTGCTTAACCCAAGATATCCCCAGTGTATTGAGCTCAACCAAACGGTGGACGGGGGATATTCTTGTCATATCCCCATACCAAACGGCCCCTATATCTATATGTCCTTTGCTAGGGGGAGGGTCTCGGTTTCAATACCCGATTCCCTCTCTTTTTTAAAAAATACCTATCAAAAAATATTATTATTATATATTTATTATTATCATATTTTTATTTACACACATATCATTAAAAATATTAATATTATGTAAAAAATCACATAATGATATTTCTATACTATTTTCAGTGATTTTTTGCACAAGAAATAGGTAAAAAGATTACTTCATAGCCTTTTTACACAATTTCGATAGTTCAATGATATGCGTGTAAATATAAATATAAGAATAATAAATTTATAATTTTTTCATGTTTATATAATAATAACAATTGTTAAAAAGATAAAAAAGCTTTTAAAATATCTAATAAAAGGGATCATAAATTTAAAATAGCTGAAAAAATATTCTGTCTAAACTTAATATCCATAAAGGACAAAAGAGATGTTTTTCCTGAACTAACTATCAAAAACACCCTCAATTTTTTAACAAATGAATTTTTCTCATGTAAATTTATATAATATAAATTTTAACATATCAAAATGAAATGAAAAAAGACATGATTATTTCATTGCTAAAAAATATAAAGTTAACTTATTTCGATCATCATACAAAAGGGAAGATGAATGAATTTTTTATATCACTTTCATGTGTATAATATTTTTTATTTCAATATATTTATTTATATTGTGATGGTTTTATTATTGCATGCCGACTTTGACGTGAGTTGAGAGGGATTAAAAATAGAAATGGGATCATTGGGATGTAAACAACAAGTGATATACTTTTGAATTAATGACATATATCTCCAGCATCTTGCATAATTTATCCTATATCCTTATATTCTTTATATTGCCATATATAATCTCATAGTAAATTGTCAATCATATACCTCTCCCATCGAGTACTGTTTATTTAACTTAATTTTAGGTGGATTAATAGGAGAAAAAGACTCATTTATCATTATTTAATTTTCTCATATAATTAAAATAATGGCATATAAATCCATGGTCCTCTACAATCATTCAATGATGTTCGTTTGTATATCCCTTTAAAATCTTCTATTTTACATGTTCAAAAGAATATTTTGTTAACTTCGACGACGTAAGAGTACAAAGAATACAACGGAAATAATATTTCTCAATATAGGGATATGCACAACAATACCAAGAATATGAGTATATAGAGTAGAATGTATAAGATTCTAATATATATATATGTAACTATCCCTATCTTTTTAAAAACATTTTATGTTAAAAGATATCAATGCATATTTGTGAATCATTTGAGGATATTATCAGTACCTTATGGTATTCCTACTGGAATTTTTTTAATTCTTTTACAGGGTGTTTGGGAGCACTTAAAAAAAAATTCTTTCTATCTAAAATATTATGTTACGTTAATTTTTAACTTAATTTTTAAAATTAATAAAAATAGATACTACCTGTTTGGTAACATTGTTATAAATTTTAAATTTTGTATTAACTTGTTTGGCATGACATCATCGGCATCTTTTTTTTCACCCAATCCCATGATCCGAACTGTACTCGGGCCGGAGGGGGGGGAGGGGGCTGTGCAGGGGGGAGCCGGAGGGGGGAACCGGAGGGGGGGAGGGGGCTGCGCAGGAGGGGAGCCGGCTGCGCAGGGGGGAGCCGGAGGGGGCTGCGGGCGGAGGGGGCAACCGGAGGGGGGGAGGGGGCTGCGCAGGGGGGAGCCGGAGGGGGGGGAGGGGTCTACGTCGTCTCCTCCGACGCAGGGGGGAGGGGGCTGCGCAGGGGGGAGGGGGCTGCGCAGGGGGGAGCCGAAGGGGGCTGCGGGCGGAGGGGGGAACCGGAGGGGGGGAGGGGGCTGCGCAGGGGGGAGCCGGAGGGGGGAACCGGAGGGGGGGAGGGGTCTGCGCAGGGGGGAAGGGTCTGCGTCGTCTCCTCCAGCGAGTCCTCCCCACCGCCGCCCACCCTCCAATTCCCGAGCTCTGCCGTCGCCGCCCACCCTCCCAGGCCCAAGGGCAAGTTCAACGCCGAGAAGAAGAAGTGGAAGGCGCCGGACTCCCGCAAGTCGTCGTCATCGTCGTCAGCGGCCCTCGCGAAACCGAAGGTGCCGAAGTCTGGAAAGCGGGGGAGGGGGTCGCGAGTGAGAGAGAGGGATAAGTTCGAGGCGTCGCGAGTGTTTTTTTAAAAAAATTTGATCCAGTGTTATTTTTTTTAGGAAGGTTTACATTGGATTAGATTCTCTCCCTAAAATTTAGGAGAGGAATACCAAACAGGGTTATAAGATCTCTTACTCTTTTTTTTAAAATTGAGTGAAAAAAGAGGTAAAAAGAGCAACCAAACACCATATTAATCCTTTTCAGTATTTTTTTCCCAACATTTTTTCACTTCTTCGGTTCTTTCTGCTTCCGCGGCACTATAGGTACGTGAGGTGCTACTAGGCGCAATTGGACCGTGTTGGAATATTTAAGCATAGTCCCCCTTGGGCAATAGTCCCGTATTGGTTAATTGAGTTGTGGTTCATGTGCTTATGACCCTGGGCCTGTGTATCTCAACACTACGATTTTGTGGATTCAACATGGTATCAGAGCGGGTTTGACCTACCTTGAGACCGCAGTCGCCCTCCTCTCTTCTCCTTTTTTCTGTCATCTTCCACGTTTTTTTTTGGCGACCTTCGACGAACCCGGCAGCTTGAGGAGGCGCGGACTCGGGTCACGCACGAGCGTCCGCGGGCCTCCACCTACGGCAAACGCAGGGCGCCCCATAAGCGGGCGTCCCCTCCGACGGAGGGCCTCCGCCGTGCCGCGGACGCAGGCACCTTAACCCGCGGGCGTCCCCTCCGGTGGACGCAGGCGGGCTCCGCCTCCCACACCCACGCGGGCGTAGGCTACCCGATCTTGCGGGGCTTCCGACTCCGGCCCACGCAGAGGTTCACCGGCCGGCTCCCTTGCGTCGTGGGCTCGCTGGAACTACAGTCAGTATTTTTTTTCTTCTCCGCTATGATCGTATAGGAAGTGCTCTCTTATTCTCAGATGTCTGGTAGAATCATCTCTATGTGTTGATCTTCCATCGGACACTCGTCCTTGTTCTTGGCCTCTGTGATGACTTCCTCATCCTCATCTTCTGACATCCGCACGACCAATTCTGCTATTGGGACGACTGTCAAGTTGAACGATTCCAATTATCTTCTTTGGTCGCGCGCCTTCCGTTTTCTGTGTGGATCACAATGGAAGCTCTTTCACTTAGATTCTCCTCATGTCGACAAGAAGGATGAAATGAAGTTCGCAGCATGGCAGTCAGATGATTATTTTGTCACGACACTTCTCATCAATAGCATGGAGCCTTAAGTCAGTTCGAATGTGGTCTTTCTTGGTACGGCCAAAGAAATGTGGGATGCTGTGAAAGAGATGTACTCAGATGATAAGAATGTTTTGCGCATTTATTCTTTATATGAAGAAATCTTTTCTCTCAAGCAAGATGGAACATCTATTCATGAATATTTTGCGGCTCTAAAAGGCAGGTGGGATGAGTTGCAGGTGTACCATCCTCTGACAGTGGATATTACTGTCCCCAAGAAACATCGAGAGGAGTTGTTGGTCGCTAAATTTTTATCTGGCCTAGATGATTCACTCAGCCATGTTCACTCTCATCTGCTTTCGGACGACGTGGTTCCTTCTCTGGCAAATGCTATGTCGCGTGTCCTTCGGGTCAGCTCCTCCAACTCTACTGCTGATGCTTCGTCTACTGTTGGTCCGATGGAACATTCAGCGCATGCAGTGGGACGGGGTCGTGGTCGTGGCCGCAACTCCTTCCCTCTGTGTCGTCACTGTGGTCGTCAGAATCATGCTCCTGAACGTTGTTGGCAGAAATTTGGTCATCCGGACAATGCCAAAGCGGCTGCTATCACTTCCGCTCCAGACACTCCTGCTGATAACCCATCTGTGGTGCTACCAGAACTCTCATCAGAGGCGACCATCACTTTATCCAAGACTGACTACGAGCGCCTTCTTCAGCAGCAGTCGCTTCATGCGGTTTCCTCCACTTCAGGTAGTGCGTCTGCTGTTTCTCATGGTTCATCATGGATCATTGACTCTGGGGCCCCTAGCCATATGTCAGGTAATAGATCACTTTTTTCCTCCTTACGTCTTTCATCTTCCTTGCCGCCTGTTTCTGTTGCTGACGGCTCACCATCCCTTGTTCATGGGATCTGCACTGTTCGTATATCTCCATCTATCACCCTCTCAAATGTTCTATATGTTCCCCAATTTCCAGTAAATCTTCTTTCTACAAGTTGTCTTGTTCGTGATTATAACTGTTCAATCACCTTCTTTCTCTCCTATTGTGTTTTTCAGGATCTCCGAACGAAGGCAACGATTAGTGGTGGGTGTGAGACTGGTGGCCTCTACTATCTGACAGATCAGCCGTCTGGCACTCCTTCGGCTCTTGGCGTAGATTCTCCGTACCACTGGCATTGTCGTCTTGGGCATCCGGCTCCCTCAAAGCTCTGTTCCTTTGTTCATGTTCCTTCTAGTCTGTCTCAGTTTCAGTGTGATGCTTGTGAGCTTGGCAAGCACCATAGCGTGGCCTTCCCTTCTCGTGAAAATAAACGGAGCATCTTTCCATTTCATTTGGTCCACAGTGACATTTGGGGTCCTAGTCCAGTTGCTACGTCTCTAGGTTTTCGATATTTTGTTACTTTCATTGATGACCACTCTCGGATGACCTGGGTTTATCTTCTGAAGAGTTGGTCAAAGGTCTTGCATGTCTTTGAACAATTTTATCAGGAAATAAAAATGCAATTTTCATTTCCATCAAGGTTCTTCGCTCTGATAATGCCAAAGAATACATGTCTTCTTCAACTAATGAGCTTTGTGCTGCTCATGGTATTCTCCACCAAACTTCTTGTGCCTACACCTCTCAACAGAACGGCGTGGCTGAACGTAAAAATCATCATCTCCTTGATGTTGCTCGGACACTCATGTTTCACATGAATGTTCCAAAACATTTTTGGGGTGACGTTGTTCTTACTGCCTGCTATCTAATTAATCGGGTTCCCTCCTCACTACTCTCTGGAGGCAGTCCGTTTTTGTGTCTGTATCCCTCCACTGAACCCTTTCCTCTACCTCCTCAGATTTTTGGGTGTCTTTGTTTTGTGCATGCTTTGGGACCCGGTCACGATAAGCTATCTCCTCGAGCCATTCGCTACGTCTTTCTCGGGTATTCGCGCACTCAAAAAGGCTATCGCTGTTTTAACCCGGTATCACGGCGCTGTTTTGTCACTGCTGATGTCACCTTCTTTAAAACCACATCTTATTTTTCATCGTCTCCCGCATCCTCAACACCTCCTTTATTGCCACTTCCTCCTTTGCCTCCTCCACCGGATGACTCAGGACAGAGTGGCGAATTTATACCTGTTACGACGGACCCTACTCCAAAACCATTGCAAGTGTACCAACGGCGGAAAGTCCAAGAGGCACCGACTTCCCTGCCGCCACCGGCGCCCTCGGTCGAAGATCCGGCTCCTATTCCTCCTCCTCAGGATACGCCTTTGGATCTTCCAATTGCTCTCAGGAAAGGTAAACGTACTGTCTTGTCACCTTCTATATTTGATCCTGACTTTCATTGGCCGTCCCTTTCTAAAGAGGCTCGTCGTCCCAGCTCTCATTCAATTGCTCAATTTGTATCTTATAAGCATCTCATCCCGTATTTTCGGGATTTTGCATTCTCTCTTTCCTCGAATGCCATTCCTTCCTCCTATCAGAATGCACTTGCACACCTTAAGTGGAAAGCTGTTATGGATGAAGAGATGTCTGCCTTATTGTCTCGTGGCACTTGGGACCTTGTTGATCGTCCTCCTGGTGTGGTCCCTGTAGCCTGCAAATGGGTTTTTACTTTGAAGTATCTTCCAGATGGAACTATTGATCGGTACAAGGCTCATCATGTGGCCAAAGGTTTCACCCAGATATATGGCATTGATTACCTTGAGACTTTCTCTCCAGTGGCACGCATTAGTTCTGTGCGCGTTCTTTTCTCTTTGGTCGCCAATCTTGGTTGGCGAATGGTCCAGATGGATGTCAAAAATGCTTTCCTCTATGGTGACCTTCATGAGGAAGTTTACACGGAGCAACCTCCAGGGTATGTTGCTCAGGGGGAGATGAAAGTTTGCAGACTCCGAAAAGCACTTTACGGCCTAAAATAAAGTCCTCGAGCTTGGTTTGACAAATTTAGTCAGATAGCATCAGAGATTGGTCTTGTACGCAGTCAGGCTGACCTTTCTGTATTCATCAAGAAAAGCTCTGTAGGTATTGTGATCCTTGCTATCTATGTTGATGATATGATTCTGACAGGTAGTGATGAAAAAGACATTACAACTGTCAAAGAGCACCTACAGAAACAAGTTGTCACAAAAGATTTGGGACGACCACGATACTTTCTTAGTATTGAAGTTGCATATAGCAAAGTTGGAATTTCTCTTTCTCAAAGGAAATATGCAGTAGATTTACTCCAAGAAACGGGTCTACTTGATTGCAAGCCAGTTGACACGCCTATGATCACTCGGCCTGAGTTCTGGGATCAGACCGGGGAGGACTTTCCTGATGTTGGTCGCTATCGGCGACTAGTTGGCAAACTCATATACTTGACTAATACTAGACCAGATATCACCTTTGCAGTTAGTCTGGTGAGTCAATTCATGCAAAACCCAAGACAGTGTCACTGGGAGGCCGTTTTGAGGATTTTGAAGTATGTAAAAGGGGCACCTGGAAAGGGTTTATTATACAGACATCATGGTCATGAGTGTGTGGCAGCATTTTTTGATGCAGACTATGTTGGATCTATTTCTGACAGGAGATCTACAACGGGATATTGCTCTTATGTTGGTGACAATCTTGTTTCTTGGCGAAGTAAAAAGTAAAGTGTGGTAGCACGTTCAAGTACTGAAGCTGAGTATCGAGCCATGGCACACACTGCTTGTGAAATGCTGTGGCTCCAATCTCTTCTTCGAGATATTGGTTTCCCCTCAAAAGAAACTATGATGATGTATTGTGACAATCACGCTGCAATCTATATTGCTAGTATTCCTGTCTTCCATGAACGAACCAAATATATTGAGGTGGACTGTCATTTTGTTCGAGAAGCTGTGATGTCCAAGAAGATAGCCACACCTTTTACCTCATCAGCGGATCAACTGGCTGATTTGTTCACTAAGTCTCTGGGTTCCCCAAGGTTTACTACTTTATGTAACAAGCTGGGCCTCCTGGACATATATGCTCCAGTTTGAGGGGGAGTGTTAGAGTATGTTAGTCATATGTTAGTCTTACAGGATATGTTAACCATGTACTCTCTATATAAGGAGCATTGCTCTCAAGAATAAACAGTTTTTTGGGTCTTTTCTCTTACATGAAGGCTGATCGATGAGCCGGCCGGTGGGGTTCCCACGAACCGATACTAACTTACGACAATTTTTAGTTTTTAGACTTTCAGCATCCATTTTCAAAATTTCTTCTCATTATGACGAAAAAAACGTTAGTTGAGACTGTCATTTTTGACAAGTCCTCTTAATGTAAGAAGGAGCCCTTCTCGGAAGATATTCTCGTTCTCTTTTGAATGACCCTTTTATTCTTGGAAGATTTTTTTTCCGGATAGTTTACCCAATAAATATAAGCGAATTGATTTCTCATTTTCAGTGAGAACTAATGATTTTATGAGAATAAATACCGAAGCCATCCAGAGGGATGTTAGTGGGATATATAACCGATTGATCTTTGTGAATGGTATTTCCTCTATGACCATGAGAACAGTTTACTTAACTTTCGATGTAAAACCATGATTTACATGTTAATGAGTTAAATGAAAATGCATTGCGAATCGAATTCGTGCGTTTGTTAATGGTGCAAACTAAGTACGTTTTCGCATAGTAGTAATCGTAGGAAGAGCTATTTAGAAGGTTAAATTATGCAAGTATTTTTGTCTCCAATTGAAGTATCTGACTATTGCATGTTACCAACTTACTCGCTAGCGTGACGGTCACCACCTCTCTCCAAATGGGGAGAGGTCCCAAGATCAATTCCCGAGTTCCCGACTTCCTTCCCCTCTGGGCTACCCAGGTCACTTAGTGAGGGTAGACCAGGTGCGTGTATGTCGCCTTCCAAAAATGTTGGGAGGTTCATTTAGATGTGCCTCTTATATTAAGTTTCCTTACATTTTTCATAATCATAAACACTATGCATTAGAAAGTCAATTAACACCTCGCCTATAAAAAAAGTGTTCATCATACACCATGGTTTTCAGTATGTTTCCGGCAATCATTAACACGCAAGAATGTAATTTTACCAGTACGTTTCTGACAATCACTAACGATTTTCAGTATGTTTCCGGCAATCACTAACACGCAAGAATATAATTTCACCAGTACGTTTCCGGCAATCACTAACACGCAAGAATGTAATTTCACTAGATTGTCTCGTGATTTTCACTAGTCTATAAAAAAAATAATCTCAGCACAATGCGACGCAATTTTCAGTATGTTTCCAGCAATCAGTCGAGGGGGCTAGTGTCGAACTCTTGGACACAATCAGTGCCTGATCTGCATCTTCACGTTATAAATCAAGCTACTTCCACGAGATATATCAATAATGTAGGCCAATAATATACAGTTCAAACAATAGTTTCATGATAACAAATATCAAGGTAAGAACGTTCCAATTTGAAATCATGAGATTAAGGATGATTTAATGACAAGGTCATGCTACGGAAGAAATCCGGCAGCATAACAACATATTCCTTAACTTTCATACTTCATTAGATAGCGTTTTGAACAAAATTTGGGTTTTAGATAATCAATAGACCATCTAGGAACTTAGAAAAACCAACACGTGGGTCAAACCTCGGGTTAATCAATACTTAGACATATAGCGGTCATATCCGTCATAAAACGGTCCTGGCAATCACTAACACGCAAGAATGTAATTTCACCAGTACGTTTCCGGCAATCACTAACGGTTTTCAGTATGTTTCCGACAATCACTAACACGCAAGAATGTAATTTCACCAGTACGTTTCCGGCAATCACTAACATGCAAGAATGTAATTTCACTAGATTGTCTCGTGATTTTCACTCGTCTACAAAAAAATACTCTCAGCACAATGCGACGCGGTTTTCAGTATATTTCCAGCAATCAGTCGAGGGGGCTAGTGTCGAACTCTTGAACACAATCAGTGCCTGATCTGCATCTTCACGTTATAAATCAAGCTACTTCCACGAGATATATCAATAATGTAGACCAATAATGTACAGTTCAAACAATAGTTTCATGATAACAAATATCAAGGTAAGAACGTTCCAATTTGAAATCATGAGATTAAGTATAATTTAATGACAAGGTCATGTTACGGAAGAAATCCGACAGCATAACAACATATTCCTTAACTTTCATACTTCATTAGATAGCTTTTTGAACAAAATTTGGGTTCTAGATAATCAATAGACCATCTAGGAACTTAGAAAAACCAACACGTGGGTCAAACCTCGGGTTAATCAATACTTAGACATACAACGGTCATATCGGTAATAAAACGGTCCTGGCAATCACTAACACGCAAGAATGTAATTTCACCAGTACGTTTCTGGCAATCACTAACGATTTTCAGTATGTTTTCAACAATCACTACCACGCAAGAATGTAACTTCACCAGTACGTTTCCGGCAATCACTAACACGCAAGAATGTAATTTCACTAGATTGTCTCGTGATTTTCACTCGTCTATAAAAAAAATACTCCCAGCACAATGCGATGCGGTTTTCAGTATGTTTCCGGCAATCAGTCGAGGGGGCTAGTGTCGAACTCTTGGACACAATCAGTGCCCGATCTGCATCTTCACGTTATAAATCAAGCTACTTCCACGAGATATATCAATAATGTAGGTCAATAATATACATTTCAAACAATAGTTTCATGATAACAAATATCAAGGTAAGATCGTTCCAATTTGAAATCATGAGATTAAGGATGATTTAATGACAAGGTCATGCTACGGAAGAAATCCGACAGCATAACAGCATATTCCTTAACTTTCATACTTCATTAGATAGCTTTTTGAACAAAATTTGGGTTCTAGATAATCAATAGATCATCTAAGAACTTAGAAAAACCAACACGTGGGTCAAACCTTGGGTTAATCAATACTTAGACATACAACGGTCATATCGGTCATAAAACGGTCATGGCATGACTGCCTCTTAAAGAAATGGCCCCGATATGACCGTTTATGTCTAAGTATTGATTAACCCGGGGTTTGACCCAAGGGTTGATTTTCCTATGCTCCTAGATGGTCTATTGATTATATAGAACCCAAATTTTGTTCAAAAAGCTATCTAATGAATTATGGAAAGTAAAGAATATACCGTTATGCTGCCAGATTTCTTCCGTAGCATGACCTTGTCATTAAATCGTCCTTGATCTCATGATTTCAATTTGGAACATTCTTACCTTGATATTTGTTATCATGAAACTATTGTTGAACTGTACATTATTGGCTGAACTTTATTGATATTTCTCGTGGAAGTAGCTTGATTTATAACGTGAAGATGTAGATCGGGCATTGATTGTGTCCAAGGGCTCGACACTAGCCTCCTCGGCTGATTACTGGAAACATGCTGAAAACCATGGGGTATGATGAAACACTGGCGTCGCATTGCGTTGGGAGTACTTTTTTTATAGACGAGTGAAAACTACGAGGCAATCTAGTGAAATTACATTATTGCGTGTTAAGTGACTTTCTAGTGCATAGCCTTTATGCTAATGAAAAGTGCATTCTCGTTACATTCTTGTTCGTGAAAGGCCATATTTACATTCATGCTATATTCTTGCTTGATCATATTCCCAATCTACATGAATTCTCATATCTCATCTTGATCATATCTTGTTACTTGTGTTACTTTGGTTTATACCGCATATTTTACCGTATTTCCTTTATCTTATTTTCTAGAGCAAAAATGTTAATTACTTAAACATTGCCTTCATGTTGATACGAAGATACCTACTGGGCAAGTGTGCTCCACTGAAACACCGCCGAATGCGAAGAAGAAGCTTTTAGAACCCTCGTTCCTTCACGAAACCCCATGAGCCACACGCCGCCACGATCGCCTCGCCGCCGCCGTTGCCGCTACGCCGTCACCTCACTGCCGTCTGCAGCCGGGGAGGGGCGCCGCCGCGGTCACGCCGGACGAAGAGAGAGAGGAATGGGTGGTCGCTTACGGGCGGAAGAAGGAAGAGGAAGAAAGAAGAAGAAAAGAAAAAGAAAAAGAAAAAGGAGGGGTATTTATAGAAAATCCGAATTTTTTGAAAAATACTAAAAAATAGAAAAATATACCGCCGCAATCGTTGGAACGCGCTGATCGCCGTAGTACCATTCCTGGGTAGGTGAACGACTCGGTTCACCCGCTACGAGGTTCCGTAAGTCCTGTAAGGGAAAAACACGGGAAACCGCGGAACACGCTCTGGGACCTCCGAAACTGATCCGAAACGCACGGATCCGAACCCGAAAGATGTCCGAAAGATAATTCCGGGTAAAATGAGAACAAAATCTCCGAGAAAGTAAATCTGGGACCCGAAAGGTCCAGGATATTACAGCCCCCCCCTTAAACAAATTTCATCCTCGAAATTTGAAACAAAGTACATGGGAAAGAAAAAAGATACTCACTCGAACAGGTAAGGGAACTGTTGACGCATCCCGTCCTCACGCTCCCAAGAAGCCTCACCGCCAGAGTGCCGCTGCCACACCACCTTAACCAGAGGGATGACCTTGTTCCGCAGGTGCTGCTCTCGCCGATCCTCAATACGGATAGGGAACTTCGGTAGAGACAGATCGGGAGTCACCTCGGGCCAAACCGAATCCTCCAACACATGAGAAACATCGGTCATATACTTCCTCAACATCGAGACATGGAACACATCATGCACCGCTGTAAACTCGGGAGGTAGCTGCAACCGATACGCAGCCTCGCCAATGCGCTCGACGATGAGGAAAGGACCAACATAGCGGGGACTCAGCTTCCCACGATGTCCAAACCGCATCACTCCCTTCATGGGAGAAACCCTTAAAAACACACGGTCACTGACCGCGAAACTGAGTGGCTGCCTTCTTCGATCAGCATAACTCTTCTGCCGACTCTGCGCCGCCAACATGTTTCGACGGACCAGATGCACCACATCAATGTACTGCTGCACCAGCTCCGGTCCCGTCACAACACGCTCACCAACCTCAGACCAATCGAGTGGAGTCCGACACGGACGTCCATACAACGCCTCATAAGTTACCATCCCAATGCTCGAATGATAGCCGTTGTTGTAGGCAAACTCCACCAATGGCAGATGGTGAATCCAACTCCCTTGTCATTCCAGGCAACAAGATCTCAACATATCCTCTAACATCTAAATGGTCCTCTGTGACTGACCATCTGACTGAGGATGATACGCTGAGCTAAACGCCAACTCCGTGCCAAGAGCTCGCTGGAAACTTCTCCAGAATCCAGAAGTGAAACGTGAATCTCGATCTGACACAATGGAAATGGGAATCTCATGCAAAGGCACAATCCGCTCCACATAAAGATGAGCCAACTTGGGCACACTCCAGCTGACTTTGATCGGTAACAACCGAGCCACTTTCGTCAACATATCCACCAGCAACCAAATATTGTCCTGCCCGCTCAGAGTCCTCGGTAATCCCACCACAAAATCCATGGTCACCTGGTCTCATTTCCACGCGGGAACCTCCAAGGGCTGAAGCATACCTCCGGGTCGCTGATGCTCCGCCTTTACCTGCTGAAAGGTCAGGCATCTGGCCACATACTCGGTAATATCTCTCTCCATGCTTGGCCACCAGAACTGTCTCTTCAAGTTCTGATACATCTTCGTCGCTCTCGGATGCATAGTGTACCGACTCCCATGAGCCTCAAGTAACACCGCACGCCTCACCTGCTCCTCAGCTAGGACGTACAACCTGCCACGAAATCTCACAGCTCCGTCCTCGCCGAAGTCCACATCAGCCAAAGCCAAAATCCAGGGCAACTCAGGGTCTGCACGCTGAGCATCTGTCACTTGACGACGAATCGCTGGCGTGACAGTCAAGCTCGCAAGAACAGCTGACCCCGGCTACTAGGGAACCTTAAGCCTAAATGTCACGGTCGACACCTGTTCCCAGAGCCTCAACTTCCTCATCATCATGGTGCTGACAACGACCTTCCTACTCAAAACATCGGCAACGACATTCATCCTGCCCGACTGATAAGACAGGGTGAAGTCATAATCCTCCATATACTCCATCCATCGCCTCTGCCTGAGGTTGAGGTGCTTCTGAGTGAACACATACCTCAAACTCTGATGGTCTGTGAACACCTCGAACTTCTCACCATATAGATAATGCCTCCAAATCTTTAATACAAAGATCACAGCCGCTAACTCAAGGTCATGGGTAGGATAGTTCTCCTCATGGGACTTTAGCTGCCGAGATGCATAAGCCACCACTCTACCGTGCTGCATCAGCACAGCACCCAACCCAACCCCGGAAGCATCTATACACACCACAAAACCTCTTGATCCAGAAGGTAACACCAACACCGGTGCCGAGGTGAGCAACCTCCTAAGCTCCATAAAGCTCTGCTCACACTCACCAGTCCAGACAAACGCCACATCCTTCCGCGTAAGCCTGGTCATCGGGGCTGCAACACGAGCAAAATCCTGAATGAATCTCCTGTAATAACTTGCAAGCCCCAAGAAACTCCGAATCTCCGTCACGGACCTTGGCCTCGGCCACTGCATCACTGCCTCGACCTTGGTTGGATCCACGGAAATACCATCACCAGAAATCACGTGCCCCAAAAAGTGCACCTCATGAAGCCAAAACTCACACTTGCTGAGCTTAGCATACAACTGGTGATCTCGCAAGGTCTGCAACACAACCCTCAAATGATACGCATGCTCGTCAGTAGACTACGAATAAACAAGGATGTCGTCCACAAACACGACCACGAACTGGTCCAAGTAGGGACGGAACACCCTCTGCATCAAATCCATAAATGCTGCGGGGGCATTGGTGAGCCCAAACGGCATCACCAGAAACTCATAATGCCCATATCTCGAGCTGAACGTAGTCTTCTCCACATCAGACTCTCGAATCCGCAACTGATAATAATCGGACCGCAAATCAATCCGTGAGAACACTCGAGCAGACTGAAGCTAGTCGAACAACTCATCAATCCGCGGCAACGGATACTTGTTCTTAACGGTTACCTCGTTCAGCTGCCGGTAGTCAATACACAACCTCAGACTACCATCCTTCTTCTTCACAAACAACACTGGCGCACCCCAAGGGGAAAAACTAGGACGAATATACCCCTTGGCAAGCAACTCCTGCAACTGCGCCGTCAACTCCCTCAACTCAGCGGGAGCCATGCGGCAAGGAGCCTTCGACAAAGGTCCCGTACCAGGCACGATCTCGATCATAAAATCAATCTCCCGCTGGGGAGGTAATCCAGGTAGGTCCTCGGGAAAAATATCGAGAAACTCGCACACCACCGGAATGTCCTCGACATCCGGCTCCATCCGGTCCACCGCGACCACAAAAGCAAGAAAACCCTGACAACCCGCATCAAGCAAACGACGAGCCCTAATAGCCGAAATAAGAAAGCGGGAAGAGGAAGACCTAATACCTTGGAAATAGAAGGTGGGTCCACGAAGGCGCCGGAAATAAACCCTCTTCGAGCCACAATCCACCAAAGCATGATGTGCCTCGAGCCAATCCATGCCCAAAATCACATCAAAGTCCTGAAGTGGCAACACATAAAGTCTAGCCGGTAAACTCCGCCCTTCAACCCACACAGGAACCTCCTCAAAACAATAAGGAGTGATCATAAAATCACATGAAGGTAACTCCACTGCCAAATCACAGGACAACTGGGTCACCGGCTCCTCGATACTCAGTGCGAAATCCTCCGAAATAAACGAATGAGACGTGCCAAAATCAAACAAAACTCGAGCCGCATAACCCAAAATCCGAACGGTACCTTCCACGAGCTGTGATGCCACTGCCTCTGCCCTGGTCATGTGTGTGATCTGGCCTCGGGACCTCTGCTTGCCTCCCACACTTGCTGACCTGAGTAGCGGAGGATAATGCCCCTGCTGCTACTGTGGCCTCTACTGCTGAGGGTACTGCTGCTGCGGAGGAAACTACAGCTGTTGCAGTCTCTGAGGACAGTCACACGCCATATGCCCTGGCTGGTCACACCTGAAACAAATCACCGGCGCCGTGCACTGCCTGCCTGGATGCGACTCGCCACACCGGGGACACACTCCCCTCGATCCACCCACTGATCCCTGACGCTGAAAAGGAATCGGCTACTGTACACTACCCGATGACGCCTACCTCTGGTCCTCACGCTTCTTCTGGAAACTCTTCTTGAGAAATTTCTTGACCTTGGAGCTAAAAGACGCAGATCCTGCCGTGGACATCGCTGGAGCCGACGCTCCCGAACTACCCATAGTGTGCTGGAAAGTACTCTGCTGCTGAGTAGCAGTGTGCTGACTACGGCCTGACTGGGACAGCCCCTGGCCTCCCTATCCTCGGACCTTCTGCATATCCAGCTCCAAAGATGCCGCCACACGAGATGCTGTCTCCAAATCAGTAGCAGCGTTTGCCATCAGAAGGTGCCTGAGCTCCAGCCTCAAACCCTGCACGAACTGCTCCGTCTTCACTCCCTCATGTTCCATGACATGGGGGACATAACGGCCTAACTCCATAAACCGAGCCTTGTACTGCAACACTGACATGTCGCCCTGAACCAGCTCCAAAAACCGACGCATCTTCTGCGTACCAACATAGGATGGGCAGTAAGTACGCTCGAAGACCGTAACGAAGTCCTTCCACACGATCTCCTGAAGTGGACGAGACTGAAAGGACGTCTTCCACTCTGAAGACCACCAATCTCGAGCTGTACCCTGCAACTGGTTATAGGGCAACATCACCCTGTCCTCCTCAGCACAGCGCATAGAACTGAACACTGTCTCCATCTCACCAAGCCATCGCCTGGCCATATCGAGATCTGGCTGGCCCTCATAATAGGGTGGGTGAAACTGTAAGAAGTCCCTCACAGCACGACTGGGTCCACCCCTAGCCGACGAGCCCTCGCCAGCATCACCGCCAAACTGCTAAGTCATAGCCTGAAATATGCTCCGAAAGAAATCCTCGGCCCCCGGAACTCTCGCTGCATCCCCTGCCTGGGTGGTAACTGGTGGCACTCTGCTATGCTCCTCCTGCTCCTCTGTCGACTGTCCCTACTGAGAGCGAGTCCTCCGCCTCAGTGCCATACTCACCTACTGCAAAAAGACAGAAGATACGAGAAACTGAGAAATCAATAAAACACACGATGCCCTAAGCCAGTGCCGACTGTACATCATCATTGTGGACTAGTGGACCACTGCAACTATTTACGATTCTTATATATATCCACAACCGTGCTCTGATACCAGCTGTAACGACCCGAGATCCAAACACCGGGAAGGCCCGATAACCCGAATCTCGAACCGCCACCCACGAGTCTGAAGACTCAGAAGGGTTGAAAGGATGGTGTGAAGATACACAAGAATCTAGAATAATTGCAGAGCTACGCAGATTAAATGAATTAAGCAGGAAGCAATTAATGACAGTAATTAAATTACATTGTCCACAATAATAATAGCAGTCTAAAATATAACAGTAGTCCACAACTAGTACAGCACAGAAAAGAAAGTACAACTACGCGGGGCATACCCCGGCCTGGCAATTGGCAACTAACCCTGGGCACCTGAATCGCGTGGAGCCTCAGAAGCGCTCCCCTAAAGCCGCGTCTCACCTGAAACATGGAAAAACATGCAGGGAATGAGCCTCAAAACACAAGGCTCAATAGGTATCATTCGGTCCCCACCTCGCAAACCAAGAAATTGCGCGGAAAGTAACTACAAGCTACTACGACGGCTAGTACCGAACACACGGCACGAAAACCGAGACAACTCGTCAAAAGCCAAAGAGTCGCTACCACACAAAGACAGGAGTACCAACCCACTAGAAGTAAGGCCGGATGCGTCCACTGATGGCTTAAACTACGCCTCGGGTGTCCCCCTCGACCCTTGGTGGAACGGGGATACCGCACAAGTAACCACAGAACAAGTGACTAGCTGGGGTCGCGCTCGTCAGCGCGGGTCCAACCGCCCCCAACCACGTGTGCACACACAGACCGTGCATCTCTGGTCTGGCCCTCTGAATGGTTTTCCCCTCAGCCGGACTCTGGCTGGTAGACATGGGGCCCGATGAAAACCAGTATAAAACCGTCTCTCAGGGTAGCCTCGCCACCACTCCCTGGTGGGACCACTCTCGTGTCGGAAGGCTACGACTAGTGGAGGGTCACTGAAGGAGTAGACTCTCTAGTCAACGGAAAATAATGTTTAAACCGGACAAAGTACAAGGGCCGCTCCTCGTACCGACACCGACTCACGGTGACACAAGCCGAGAACACCAACTCTCGGGATCCCACGGCACCCTAACATGTGGTCCCCACATGATACCCAGCATCAGTCAGACCACGGATCAGCACGTGGATCGAGATCCACTAACTCGGGACTCGAATCGGCAAAACACAATCCCGATCGGACATGAACCTCTGGCGGTCCATCCTTGGGCCGCCACAAAGGCTGGCGGTCCATAATTGGGCCGCCACAGAGACTGTAGCGGTCCAATAATGGGCCGCCACACCCTGGGTTGCGAAGGAAATGGCGGTACTATATAGGGCCGTCACATGGAGGTGGCGGGCGTACCTTAGGCCGCCACACCCCAAAAACTCCCAACGGTCGAAAACCAACGATCGAAAATCAACGGTCAACTCGCCCTCTGGCGGTCCGATAAATTTTGATCAGTCTATTTTCCCTTTAGTCCGCCCTTCCTGTAAGCAAGGACTCTATTAGATTAGGTTTTTCCAAAATACCCTCGGCCGCCACATCTTCTGGCGGTCTATCGTGCAGCCGCCAAAAGACCGAGGGACATGCCGACAAAACAGTGCCCTGTGGCGCACCCACCTTGGGCTGCCACAGGCTCTGGCGCACCTACCCTGGGCCGCCAAAGGCTCTAGCGGTCTCTGGAAGGACCGCCAAATCATCCCGAGATCGAGCCGGCGGGAACAAACCCATAAAACCCGTTCCACGCCCCTATCATCCACGGATGAGGGGGAAAATAAGGGGGAAGCTCCCCTATAGCCCCTAGCATGCATCGACGCCCTCGAATCGGTCCGAAACACGGCGAAACGATAGATCGGCACACAACCCCCAAAACATGGATTTTGCCCTACCCGGCTCAAAAACGCCCCTCTCGACCTCTCCTCGGCCTACAAATCACGGGGGACGATGGGATGAGCATGGAGATTCGTCTCCCTACCTCAATGGAGCACGAGCTCCGTCGAAACGCTGCTGAACGTGAAGAAGAAGCTTTTAGAACCCTCGTTCCTTCACGAAACCCCACGAGCCACACGCCGCCACGATCGCCTCACCGCCGCCATCGCCGCCACGCCGTCACCTCACTGCCGTCTGCAGCCGGGGAGGGGCGCCGCCGCGGTCACGCCGGACGAAGAGAGAGAGGAAGGGGGTGGTCGCTCACGGGAGGAAGAAGGAAGATGAAGAAAGAAGAAGAAAATAAAAAGAAAAAGGAGGGGTATTTATAGAAAATCCATATTTTCTATAAAATATGGAAAAATAGAAAAATATATCGCCGCGATCGTTGGAACGCGTTGATCGCCGTAGTACCATTCCTGAGTAGGTGAACGACTCGGTTCACCCGCTACGGGGTTCCGTAGGTCCTGTCAGGGAAAAATACGGGAAACCGCGGAACATGCTCCGGGACCTCCGAAACTGATCCGAAACGCACGGATCCGAACCCGGAAGATGTTCGAAAGATAATTCTGGGTAAAATGAGAACAAAATCTCCAAGAAAGTAAATCCGGGACCCGAAAAGAAGGATCCGAAAGGTCCGAGATATTACAATCAGTGTCTGATTTACATCTTCACGTTATAAATCAAGCTACTTCCACAAGATATATCAATAATGTAGGCTAATAATGTACAATTCAACAATAGTTTCATGATAATGTAACCAAGGTAACGAACGCACCAATGTAAGATTACAAGAAGTCAAAGATGAATTAAGACAAGGTCATACTACGGAAAGAATCCGACAGCATAACGGTACATTCTTTACTTTTCATAATTCACTAGATAGCTTTTTGAACAAAATTTGGGTTCTAGATAATCAATAGACCATCTAGGAACTTAGGAAAACCAACCCGTGGGTCAAACCTCGGGTTAATCAATACTTTGACATAAAACGGTCATATCGGGGCTGTTTCTTTAATAGGCCCAAAAACGTTGGGAGGTTCATTTAGGTGTCCCTCCTATATTAGGTTTCCTCTCTCCCCATCTCTCTCCTCCCTCGTCCTCTCTCCGATCCCCTCCCTTGTATCTTGTTCCCCTAAACAAAACAAAACAGTGACACAATGTTTACCACCACCTTCCTAATGCTAGTTTAAGCCCGACTCGGTAACAGGAGCAGGGAGCAAGATCCCCATAGGCCGAATCTAAGGTAGTTTAGCCTCTAGTACCAGCTCGAATGCCATGCCGAATTCTTTCCATCTCCGTAACCACTACAATGTTGGAAGTGAGAGAGATGTATAGTGAGTTCAATGTTTTCATAGTAAAGGGAACTCCCTCTGGTGCGCCCCGTAGATTAGGTTCCCTCTCCCCTCTCCTCTCTCGTCCCCTCCCCGATCTCCTCCCATGTCCCGTTCCCCTGACCCAAAAAAAAAATGACGGGGGTGCCTATACTACTACTTCCCAATGCTAGTCTGAGTCCAACTCCTTGACCAAAAAAAAAAAATTTAACGTGGGTGCTTACCACCGCCTTCCCAATGCTAGTCTAAGTCTAACTCGATAACGGGAACATGGAGCAAGATCCCCATAGGCCGAATCCAAGGTAGTTTTCTCTCTAGTACTATATATTGGAATATGTCTCAATTTTATGATTAGGATGGTCAAAACGAGGAAAGGATAATCAAGCCATCCTTTGGCATGTAGTGCACCATGAGGTGTCATGAGAGTAATTATGGGAACTACACCTCAACCTTCCCTGGCCAGCAAGAATGTTAAGATCCTCTTGCCTTGTTTTATGATTTCTCTATTTTGTACGGACTCTCTCTGGCTTGTATAAGAAGAAGTGAGGAGAGGGCAGGACAACTGGGAGGAGCCGTGCAAGTTGAGGAGGGTGGCTACATCAAGAGGAACCCTAGCAAGGGTGAATGCAACTATTACTCTATATGTGTGCTCTTTTTGTAAGAGAGATGTGTTGAATTAAAGAGTGAGGAGTAGAGTGCTTGACCCACATCTTGGAGAAGAGGAAGACACGCTATCTTCTCTTCTTGTTCGGTCCTTTCTGGAGGTTTATGGGAGTGTCTACCTCCTTAGAGAAGCCAACCGGTAACAATGGAAGGTTGCTTCTTTCCTATTGTACCTCTTCATCTATAGTGAGTTTCTCTCGACGCTCTCCCTAGGTGATCTGGTGTCTTCGAACCACGTAAATATGGTGCATGTTCATCTTCTTGTGTGGTTGCTATTTACTTGTGTTTTGAGTTTGGTGCGAAACGGAGATTGATTCCGTGGGGTGGAGGACGAACGACAGAGAGACATAGCGCAAAAATACTGGAAATGGTCGTAGCGGTCGACCACCTCTTTGCTCAGAAGAAGTTCTGAAATTTCTTGGAAAAGTAATCGACCTCACGGTCGACTGCCTACTATGTAGAGAGGAAGCACATGTGGTGTTTGTATTGGCGGTCGACCTTATCTTCTACTTGTATCTGAGTAGGGTCTTCAGTCTCTTGTTCTCAATGTCCCGTTCCACAACAACTGGCATAAGTGAGGGTGTCGCATCTCGCGCCCTGGGCACAACACCATCTCAAATCCTAGGCTGAATTATGCCCATCTTCGTAACCACTATGATATTAGAAGTGAGAGAGTTGTAAAGAGAATTCAATGCCCTCACAATAAAGGGAACTCCTTTCTTAGTGGAAATGTAGGAAATATTTGTCCCACATTGGAAATTAAGAAAAGATGGGTGAGTTTATAGACCCAAGGCTCCTTGATAAATTGTTCCAAGGAATAAGGAGAGGTTATGGTGAACCACATGCAAATGCGTGTGCACACTGTGTCGCCATCATACGCTTGTGAGAATTTTTTTTACTCAACGTTATCTAGGAATAAGGCAGTCAACCGCCAGAAATGGAGCGATCAAATATTTTTTTCCAAGAAGTGCAGACTGTTTTAGAGGTTGCAAGTGGTCGACCACTTCTGGTTATGGTAATAGGCATTTTAAGTAGACTCTCTGCGAACGGACATGGCTCTTGGGCAACCAGGCAAAATTGTTCCTCTTGAGGATAAAATCCCTTAATCTAAGATGTTGTGTCCCTGTGTTTTGATGCTGTCAAAAACTATAGTCATTTATACTCTCAAACATGATCAATCAATGTGCTTTTGTTGATAAAGATTCATGGATATGCTCTCATGCTTTTGCTTGAGTTGTTTAGGTGTTTAAATTGTCATTGTTACACAAAGAACATGTTGAAAACCAGTTAAAGTCAAAAGTCAACACACAATCAATGAGAAAAGTCAACATGGTCAACTCCAGCAGTCAACGAGAAATCCATGGTCAACAAGGTCAATGCACAGTCACGAAGTTCATCACAAAGCCCAGGTCGATGCACATGCTCACTGGTGCATGTAGAAGTCTACCTGAGTTACTGTACTAGTCGATGCTAGTTTTGCTCTCTAGCAACTAAGGTCGACGCTAGTTCTGGCCGAAGCACATCCAAGGCCTGTGCAACTTTTCCATTTTGCTATCAAAGGTCAGTGCATATACTCTCTTCTGTCAAGCAAGGTCGATGCTAGTTTTACTTTTGTGCAACTAAGGTCGACGCTAGTGTAGACCATATGCAAGCAAGGTCGATGCTGGTTTTGCTTTCGTGTAACAAGGTCGGTGCAATCTGTTTGCTAGCACTATGCAGAAGTCTGAGCATATGTGGCTTCAAGGTCAGTGCAGTTTTTGGTTCAATGTCACAAGGCCTGAGCACATGTGGTTTGAGGGTCTGTGCACATGTGGGTTCAACGTCACGAGGTCTGTGCACATATGAGAAGGTCTGAGCATATGTAACTTCCAAAGTCGGTGCAACAAGGTCTGAGCACACAACAAGTCCAAGCATATGTGAAGCAAAGGTCTAAGCACATTTGGCGTCAAGGTTCCAAGGTCGGTGCAGGTTTTTCCTTCAATGCACAAAGTCCGTGCACATTCTGCTTAAAGGTCGATGCACGTTCGACAAAGTCTGTGCACATGAGACACACAATGTCTAAGCTCACGTGTTTATAAGGTCTGAGCTACCAAGTCTGTGCATGTCTTGTTTCAACGTTACAAGGTCTGAGCTTACAAGTCTGTGCACACTTGGCTTCAACGTCCAAAGGTTTGAGCATTCTTTAAGGAGAGGTCAGTGCAACTTTACAATTCTGTTGGTAAGATCGATGCTACTAGTCACCCATATAAGATCAGGTCGGTGCATAAGGTGTTTGATGTAATGCCTGAATGAATACTTGGTTGGCAGCAGCGCCACTCGAGTGAAATCGTGCAAACTCAAGACAGTTACGTGGGTACTGCGTTTATTGGTGTAGCTGGAAAGTGGCACGTGATCCCAGGAGAGCAGTGATGGGCACGTGATCCAAGGCAAGGAAGGCACACCATTTTTCAGAAGGTTCAGGCTAAGGAAGAAGCAAGTGTCGACTCTATCTTACATGGCTGCTGTCTACAGTGCAGACAGAACCGCAAGCAAGCAGTGTTGACTCTAAGAGTCGACACTTATAGAGTCAACACTTCTTACATGGCTGCTGTCTACAGTGCAGACAGAACCACAAGCAAGAAGTGTTGATCTAAGAGTTGACACTTATCTCCAGGTCATGGCTTCTTGTAGCAGATAGAACATGGTGAAAACAGTGTCGACTCTAAGAGTCGACACTTCTTTTGGCGAACCCAGAACCGGGTTCTCCTGTAGTTTTGGCGGTTCGATTCCATCACGTGGGATGGCTTGGGCGTACAACTCCAGGCCCCAATCTTTGTAGAGGATGTTTGTTCGATGGTCCAAGGTTACAAAGCAATTTATGAAAAGTAAAATCAACCTTTTATGCTGGACCAATCATATGCAAGTAGAAGAAGCTTCTATACGGTTCATTTCTTTTCTTGGGGAAGAAGACTCCTACGTGGACAGTACTGCTTGGTTTTCATCCGCTGTCCAATAAGAGGGCCTCGTACCTCATCTGCAAAGGGCCAATCAGTGGCCACTCTCTTTGCGATCTGAATCCCCTTTAAAAGCTAATGGTTCTCCATCGGTGAAGAATGGACGAACAAAGAAAGAGAAAAAGAGTAGACGCGTTCAAAGCAGGAGGAGTTCGTCCAAAGAAAGAAGAGGAAGAAGGAGCTACTGTTGCTGCCTTCGTAGTCAGAAGAAAGAAGAGGAAGAAGGAGCTGCTACTGCTACCTGCATTGCAAGACAGAAGAGAAGGAAAAGGAGAGACTGCGAAGAAGAAGAGAAAGGGAGCTGTAGACGAAGCTGTAGATTTAGATATACAAAGGGCCAGCGGTGCTTGCAAGAGAAGATAGAAGACGAAGGTGAACCTGCTGGGCTAGCAGGAACTGTGAAGAAAAAGCCTCATCCACTGAAGAACGAGTGAAGAGAGAAGCAGAGACATGGAAGAAGAATCTCGCCTGCTGCTGCAAGGAATCTGAGCATCGGTTCTTGGGTTTAGGAAGTTTTTCATTGAAGCTATTTTCTGTCAATTATTGTCAAGCTTATCTGTTGTTTGTTTTTTCACCTTTGAACGATATATCCTTGTATGTGTATTGTTGTGCAAGGTTTGCACAGGCTCGGAGCTGAGCAGTTGTGTGAGTGTGTGTGTGTCGCTGGGTTTTAGACCCAGGATGTTTGGGGTTTATCCCCGTGGTTGTGCAGGGTCAAACCTGCGTGTGTGTATTGGGGTGTGTCCCCGTGTGTGCAGGCTTGTCCTGTGTGTGGTTGGAGCCTTGCTCCGTGTTGGGGCGTTGTCCCCATTCTGGTGTTCCAGCAGTGAAGCCTCACTGGGTTGCGGTGAGAGGTGGACGTAGGGAGCCCGTCGTGGTCCCGAACCACCTAAAAATCTATGTGTTCTGTGTGGCTTGCATGTGTGATTGTCTCCATATCTTCTACCCCATTCACAGGTTTTTATTTCAGTTTGCATATCTCATTTGTTTAAACTGATTTCATCATTGGTTCATGATTGATCATTACACACATCATCGATAGTAAGCTTTCGGCTGTGTGAAATCTGATAAGATTTAAATTGGACATAGTTTTGTAAAGGGATCTATTCAACCCCCCTTCTAGATCATATTCCTTACACCTCGGGACCCAACAATTGGTATCAGAGCTAGGCTCTGCTGTCCCTAGATCTAACGATCTTCAGAGTGATCCGAGTGCAATTACAATCATGAACTTTTCAGTTGATCATACTTTGATGAGTCACTTACCTATTTTTGATGGCGAAGAGTTTGATTCATGGTTAAAAAAAATGTGTGGGTTGATTAACTCTGTCCATCCTAAACTCTGGAAATTGATATATTATGGCCCTAACAAATTGCCTCTGGATGAGACCACATGGTCTGAAGAGGATAAGTTGAGAAACCATGAAAATGTTACAATTCTTAGTTTACTAAAGGCTACTGTGAATCCTGACACATTTTCATTTGTTTCTTCATGTTCAACAGCGAAGGAGATCATGGATGGATTGATGAAAGCTCAAAAAGAGAATGAAGAACGTCTGTGCTTCATGGCTAACAAACATGACACGTCAAGCAAAGAAAACTCGGAGGTAAATTCTGATAATGATGAATTTACATTTGATGAACTCCTTGATGCTTATGAAGAATTGTCGGATAAGTACAAGAATTTGAAGTTTGAAAATAAAAAGCTTAGAAAGAAACTTGACAATACCCTTCATGAAAATCCTGTTTGTAATAAATGTTTTGAACTTGAGAATCTATATGAAACTCTTATGCTCAACGTCGATGTGGATAAGGAACAAATTGGTAGTTTGGAAACTAAACATGAAACTTTACTGGTGTTGCATGTGTTTTTATGCCGAATGACCGGGGTGAAGGAAGGGATACAGCGGGGAGGGAAGACACGGAAGTTTGATATATCTCGGGTATCCTCCTTACGGTTGCATGCCTCTCACGGCGGTATCGGGCACTCTCCTTTTACGGAAAGTCGAGAAGGGTCGAATGGCACGGGAATGTAAGAGTACGGGTTAACCGGACAGGGTGTGGGCGTGCCAGTCGATTTCTCGACAATCACCCATGGAACCAAGGGTTGACCAGGGAAGCGTCGCCAGGACGTGACACGTGGCTTGAGAGATCGGGCAACACGTGGAGAGAAGAGGTTCCACGGGTGCGAGTTCATAGGCAATTATGGGAATCGTGTACTAGACGTCTTTCCCCACCTGCTGCAAGCAACCGGTGTTTATTTATATCGGATTGAATCCGAACACCTTCGTTCCATGCGGAAGAGAAGCCTGTATATATGTCTGAAGCCGTGGGTAGAGGGCCGGGAGCATTCCGCAGCTGTGGGTGCACTTTCGACTGAGGGGTGTTTACTGGGGTTAGGATGTTAGGCGCGGATGCCGTGTGGTGTAGGTAGAAAGCCGGGGGCCCGAATACAGGCGCTTGTATTTCACTAGTTTTATGATGGGCCACATGGGCTTTACAAATAGGCCGAGGGGGCCAAAGTACAACTGGCGCAAGCCGCGGGACAACTCTGACACGTGGGTCGGTCCCCAGGTCATTGCGTAATAAAGTGGGTACCTGCGTGTTTTACAGATGTTCTCCGTGAGGAGGTCGAGACAAGCCCGACTGCCTAGGTGGCAGGGGCGGTCGTGGGCTGGCGCCTGACGGAGGTTGGACCCGGCTCGAGGTGAGCGGTCGGGTCTGGGCCTCGGAAGGCAAATGTCATCATGCTGGGAAGTCGATGTCGGCTCCAGGACTGTGATTCCTGGGCCAGAGGTCCGACTAGACTCGAGTTGTTAATCTGAGTGGCCAACGGCCGGCTGGGGGGCGAGCGGTAGGCACGTGATTCCGTGCGACATCATGGCGTGCATTTCGTCACCGTAAGTTGGCGTACACGGGCGGACCCGGGATGCGGGTGTATTTGCCGTTGACATAGCCACCTTACATGCGACGAGGATGGACTTGATGTGAGACGGCTAAACACCGATTGAAGGAAGTACGCGTGACATACCCTCGGCGTGTGTGAGCCGACTAGCAAGCCAACCGCGCGCGCACTTGTCTTCTCGCGTCCCCGACCCTTGCCAAAATCCTCGGGAGTCTGAGGGTGCGACAATTAGGGCGGGGGGTGTTTGTCTGTCCGTTAGCTTATGCTTGCGTGCCTTGTGCTGTTGTTGCCTGGGTCCGTGTCGTGCATTTCGTCATCGTAAGTTGGCGTACACGGGCGGACCCGGGATGCGGGTGTATTTGCCGTTGACATAGCCACCTTTCATGCGACGAGGATGGACTTGATGTGAGACGGCTAAACACCGCGTGAGGGAAGTACGCGTGACATACCCTCGGCGTGTGTGAGCCGACTAGCAAGCCAACCGCACGCGCACTTGTCTTCTCGCATCCCCAACCCTTGCCAAAAGCCTCGGGAGTCCGAGGGTGCGACAATTAGGCCGGGGGGTGTTTGTCTGTCCGTTAGCTTATGCTTGAGTGCCTTGTGTTGTTGTTGCCTAGGTCCGTGTCCTTGTTCTTGTGCTTGTGCTTGTAAGGGGGGAATTTATAGGAATTTGAAGGGGTGGGGGTGGGGTTTAGGCGGACCAAGTTGAGGGCTCAACTTGGTCTGGGTAAACCCCTCAAAAAGTATTATTTTTGTTTTATTTTTGTATTTTTTGTGTGTGAAACGGAGTGGGGGAGATGGGGTTTAGGCGGACCAGACCAGCCCGGGGGGTTTAGGCCGACCAGCCACATGGGCTGGTCTGGTCCGCCTAAACCCCTCTTCGGAGGAGTTTTTTTATTTTTTTAAATCTTTTTTTTTATTATTGGATGGGGTTTAGGCGGACCAGCCTGGGGGTTCAGGCTGGTCCGCCTAAACTCCTCCCCAGGGGGGGTTTGGGCGGACCAAAGTGGTCCATTTTTTTATTTTAAAAATCTTTTTTTAATACCCAAGGGGTTTAGGCGGACCAGCTTGGGGGCCTAGGCTGGTACGCCTAAACCCCTCCCCAGGGGGGGTTAGGCGGGCTAGAGTGGAGAGAGAGGGGGGGGGGTGGCCCTACCTCTATAAAAATCTGATTTTTGGTTATTTTTCTTCCTAATTTGGCTAAGTAGAAAAGGACAAGAGGATACTAGAAGGATACTGGTTGGCCGGCCACGTGAACGCGGGTGTTGTGACTGACGTAATACCGGGGCTTCGTCTTCGCGAATTCTTCCACGCACGGGTATGATGAACGAATCCTTACACGAACCTCGTGTCGTGAGATTGGGAATTTGCATGAACTGGGACTGGGGAGGACCGTCGGGTCTTCGGGCTGGGGGGAGGGCGCGGCCCCCGGAGAGTTCTCCCTCCCTTGGGGGCGCGGCCGCACCCTGGGGCGAATGGGCCCTCGGTAGGCCGCAACCCCGAGGGATGGCCCCCGGGGGTCTTCTTTCGTCATCCAGGAATGTCATTTGAGGCACACTGGGCTCCGGGATACTGGGATGGCCCATGGGGGCCATTGTTCTTCAAGTCGTAGTAGCCGCTCACAAGGTGTTCGGGCAAATGCCTGACACACCCCGGGTTGTCGAACGGGCCAAGTAGGTGACTGGTGGGCCTTGGATTTGGCCTTGGGCTGAGGGTAGAAGTTCATGGAGGCTGAGAGGAGGCACCTTGGGCTCATGGGCCGTGCCTCGGGCTATGTGCCGTGTTGTACGGCGGGTTAGTAGGGTAGCCTCGGGTTGGCCCGAGTGCTAAGTATGAGCGGCTCATTGCCGCGTGTCTGAGGGTCGGGAGCAGTCCCGACTTGTTGGAGGGTCGTCATAGAACCCGGTTGGTGTGCTGGAGCCGTGGATTGACCGATGGTTTGCTGTAGAGGGGCTAGAACATACGCGCCCACAAGGTGTTCGGAAAAATGCCGAACACACGTGCGTGAGCCGTATACACGTGCTGCGGGCCTCCAAGGCCTGTGGTTGACTTATTTGGGTCTCCCTTTGACCTTGGAGGGTTGAAAGAAGGCGTCCTGGGGTGATCCCCTAGCCTTTTCACTGGGTGCCACGTGGCATGGCGTGTCGTCGGGGCGCCCCCGGGTTGGCCCGGGTGGTTATATAGAACACGGAGGAAATCCGCAACTGAGGGGTCGAGAGTGGTCCCGATTAGTTACTAATGCCGCCGTATACCTTGGCTAGCAGGTTGGGGCAGTTGGTCGGACCCACTGGGTTGTCGGAGGGGCCGGGTAGCCCATGCCTTGAAGGTGTTCGAGGAAATTCCCGAACTCTTATTTTCGGGTATTTTACGGGGGAAATTGTCCGGGTACAACAAATGCCCCCCACAGGTCATGCGTCGGAGGCAGAGACGAGGGCGTACGGCCCGTGAACCTCTCCTTCTGAGTTATTATAGTTGTATTTTGACGCTTCATGTGCTTTTACTTTACTGTATTGTATGTGTTGAATTTTTGGCGCGCTAACCATTTTTGATGTTCTGTCTTGCAGTTATGGCACGATTTGGTAGAGATGAGAGGATCCTGAGGCATGTGGTCCGGGAGGAGGACCACTGGGTGAGGAGGACCGAGGGGCCCATGCCCCCTTTGGGCCCGCCGGTCATCACTGTGGCTAATGTGGAGCAGCTCGACTGGGGGCACACGACTGTGGCAGAGGGCCCTGTTGGCGAGCGCGGTAGCGGAGTTGGGGCTGTGGAGTTGGCCCGCGCGTCGGAGGCAGGTGGGCTTTACACCTATGATCGCAGCGGCGGCTACCCAGTGGAGTTCCCTCTGGACCGTCACTTGTTTGAGTTCATCAGGCGCTTTGTCCCACCAGGCATGGAGGAGACTGACTCTCGGGTTGCGCCGCTGCTGAAGAAGCCCAGACACTCAGCACTGGGGAACTGACACTATCTCCAGTAGTCCCTGGAGAAACTCGGAAAGCCACAGAGGACAACTCCAACGCGGACTCCGAACTGGTCCGCCCTGCTGAAGAAGCCCAGGCACTCAGCACTAGGGAACTGACACTATCTCCAGTAGTCCCCGGAGAAACTCGGAAAGCCACAGAGGACAATTCCGTGCAAATTGTCTCGGCCCACCAAGATCGCCCGCTCTAGTCGGTGACGGGCGGACCAGTTCAGAGTCCGCGTTGGAGTGATGGGTCCTGCTTCCTGGGATTTGCACGAACACCATTGGGCAGAGACAGAGGGCAGTCCAAGATTAGCATTGGAGCCATCAGGGCTGGAGTATGCCGGTGAGGGCTATGACGATCACAGCCTTATATCTGGGATTCTGCGACAGAGTGCTGTTAGCTGGTATGGCCGCTGGGTGGTGATTTCGTCGCACAGATACCGCCAGGGAGCTACCGAGTGGTTGATGGGCATAGTACACCACTACCGGATGCTGCTAGACCGAGCTGATATCGGATATGTTGTGACTGCGACTTTATACGCTACACGAGGCTTCTACAGGCGTTGACAGAGCGCTTCAACCGTAGGTGGAACACCGTGGCAACGGCCGAGGGAGAGACTTCCTTAGACTTGTGGTCTCTATACAGGATCTCCGGGTTGCCGATCAGCGGCGAGGGGTACGAGGAGGTAGTGCTGGATGACCTCCATCGCAGCCACACCGACGGGCATGGAAGATATCAGGTTCCTTACAGCTATCGGTATTTGTTGAAGACATGGAGGGACTTAGCCCTGGCCGGGAGAGAGAGAGCAGCGCAGACTCCCAGGGTGCCGCTGAACGCGTGGGTCCGCCACTTCTACAACGGACCCTTCTGCTTTTACCAAGAGTTTGCGAGAGACCAAACTCCATGGGAGGAGTACACAGAGGTGGAGCTGCGTTTCCGGACATACACGAGGTACATCTACGCGCCACATGAGGGGTGGAACCCCCATAGACTGCCAGACGTGACCTATCTGGCCGCGTACTTGGCATACTGGTTGGCGACGTTCGTAGTCCCACACGGGGAGGATGGCTAGTTGAGGGTGGAGTTGTTGTGGCCTGCGTGCCAACTGGCGGAGGGACGAAGGCTGGCCTTAGCCCCGGCGGCTCTGGCCAATGTTTACCAAGGACTAGGGGTACTGGCAGCGCACCCGTGAGTGGAGTCTGCTTCTGCCGACCCACTACCTCAGTGTGTGGGCTGGTCTGCTGTTTCCGGGGTTGGTGTCTCGCGGGTCCGTGGCGAACCAGGCAGCACCATTGTTATTCAGCTTCACTGGGCAGCCGGACAGAGACGTAGTCGCACAGTTGGAGGAAGCTAGGAGAGTCTTGTGCTACTTGCCCGGCAGGGGTGAGGAGGGACTTCCCTTTGACGGTGCCCCCAGAGATTCCCACCTGATTCTGGTACCTTCGGATGGCGGGGCGGCCTGCGCCCTTCCTTATCAGCAGGAGCCAGATGCGGCATTGTACACAGAGTGGGTGATGAGTACCCGGAGGGCGGTGCTACCTCTACACCGGTCTGTGACGAGCTTCTTGGAGCCATATTACCCGCACAGGTTCGCTCGGAACTTCAGGTACGACCAGGGGATCCCGCCGAACCAGGAGTTCCCTCTAGCGGGTCGACAGTATAGAGGTCGGGATACACACTTGCTAGCAGCGGTGTGGTGGGACTTTTACTATCGTCGGGAGCCAGAGCGACTGCCGACGCCTAGGCCGGGACGCAGGGGACGGTTCGACGTCCATTATGCCAGGTGGTGGTTCGAGCACAGTCACATGTATCGGCAAAAGGCCTCGGTGATCTGAAAAGCTGAGGAGGCTCGTCTCTTGAGGGAGGATCTGCCTCCCCTTGCGCTAGATGATGAGTACCTGCGGACTCGCTTCTCCCGGATCCGCCGGGAGGTAGAGCGGCTGGCACAGCAGGCGCCCCGGGGCAGTCGGGGCTCGCTGTCTACAGGACGGAGCGGCAGCGGGGCACTGAAGCCCCTCAAGCAGGCGCGGCCGACGCCTGGAGGTACTGGAGCAGGGGGTGTAAGACCCCAGAATTTTTATAAATTATTTTAGGAATATTTAATTATTTTCTGGAATTTATAAAGGCCTAAATAAATTAAGAAATAGAATATTGGATCAATAAGTCATTATAAGGCCCAATTAGGTTAAATAATTAACCTAGCCTATTTAAAGATAATCCAAAGGGTTTATGGACCAAGCCCATCAAGTTTGGCCCATATTCTAGAAGGGTAATTAGCTTATTCACGTATTTTAAGGATAAATATAATTTATATAAGATAATTATGTGGATAAACGAATAAAAGAGTTTTATTGAATTGAAACTCTATACACGTTGAATGTAACGGTCTATCGGGCGACCGCCACAGCCCTGTAACGCACCAGGCTGGATACGTTACACTCTGTTAGTTCCGTGAAAGGAAGAATGAGCAAAAAGATTAGAACTTTGGGATCTTATCTACAAGAGATCGACTTAGGGAAGCTTATAACATTACTAAGGACTCTTAGTGATTAGGTTCTGACAAATTAAGGACTCTAGAATCGATCTAATCTTCAAAACCCTATAAATAGGACCTAGTTCTGAACTGAGCGACCCTTACTTTTGGCTCGTGAAGAATCAAGGTAAGGAGTCATAATTTCGGGTAAGTTCTTTACGACATTTTATTTATAATACATTAGACTAATAGCTCTCCAAATTTCGTGCTAGGAGATCAAGCAACCAAGGAGATAGAAGCTTCCAAAGTTGCTGATTCAACCTTAGCAACCCAGGAATCTGAACACAAGTTCCTTGAAGATCCAGAGATTAGGACGTCTAAACGAGGTAATTAGAGTTCAATCCTTTAGAACTTTTTGTTCCCAATAGTTTCATCTTCTTACCCTCAAAATTTCACATCCTTAGGTCAAGAGGCTGAGGAAATAGAGCAGATTGAAATTGCTGATTTATCACAAGAAGCACAAGGGACTAAGGGTAGCACCTAGCATCAAATTCGAAGTTTAAAGGTTTTAGAAGAGGTAGGTTATCTCATGATTGGCAAAAACAACTTGTTAGGAATAAAAGCCCTCTGGTTGTGCTTGATTTCATGCATTATAAACTAAGAATTTTATGATCTAATAGTTCTATACATTCATGCATCTCTTAGCCCTAAATGGAAATTAAAAGATATTATCTTGTCTATTCACTAAACCCATGCATATAGTTGGCCTATACTTCGTTATCATGACTAGGACAGTGGTAGTATTTTGATTTCCAGGCATGTTATGTTTTCATAAACCTTTACTTAGTTTACTGCCAGCAGATTCTCTGACGCACCAACGTAAGACCGTCACATGAATGTAACGGCCTTACGATAGACCGTCACACCCTGTTGTGCTTTTATTGTTCTATTGTCTCTGACGCACCCTAGCAGGAGCGTTACACCACTGTAACGGCCCCCCCGATAAACCGTCACAAGCACTGTAACGCGCCTATCCTAGACCGTCAGACCCCTGTGTTCTGCCAGTCCAAGGCAGAATAATAACCAGTTAAGTTTACTTATAAATAAGCTTAAATAGCTAAGTTGGACCTGTTATCATGACTTCAAGTTTAGTTACTGATTCATGATCAAATTGCATGATTCATGTGTCTTAGGTTATTTTAAATTATGTTAATTTCAGGTGCCAAAATTTTATAGTTTTGTATTTAAATCATGATTCTCCAAATGTTGTATTGACGGAGTTTTCTCATGGTTTCACATCGTTACACATTCTCTTTATCAATAGAGTCATTTCTTTAAGTATATGGCGCATATTCCGGTATGTTGTCCATTAGTTCACTTTGCACTATAGGAACATTATTCTTGGACATGAGGACATCTCTATTGGATATTCCTTCCAATGGACTAAGAAATCTTGTTTCAAGGCCTCCGTAATTCTCCGCGAGCTTGGGATTCCCACTAGGACGCCGAGTTGGTTGTACCATTAAAGCCCATTGATTAGATTACACTATCGATGTTTTTGGTTATCAGTAATGTAACAGCTCTATGTTGGACCGTCAGGCACAAGTAACGGCCCAATATACGACTGTCACATTCAACTGAGTCCGATTTCTTGGTTCTGGATTCAGACTAATGTAACGGCCCAATGTTGGAGCGTCACATCATGTAACGGCCCAGTACACGACCGTCACACTGCTTGAGTATTTTTAATTCAAAGTGGACCAAGGGTTGATATTCCAAGGTTTCTAGATGGACTATTAATGATCTAGAACTTATCATATTGATCAAGAAACCTAAAATAATGAATGGAAAATAAAGAATGTACCGTTATGCTGTCGATTTATTTCCATAAGCATAACCTTGCTTAAGTCATTCTTGATTTCTCATGATTCTTATTAAATCATTCATTCAATGAATTATGATTATCATGAGCTTATTGAACTTATTACATTCTTGGCCATTCTTTATTGTTTCATGCGTGGAAAAATCTTGATTTATACTTGAAGATGCGATCGAGCACTGATTGTGTTCAAGGGCTCTATGCTAGTCCCCTCGGCTGATTGTCGGAAACATACTATTATAAACCATGGGGTATGATTCTACTGGCGTCGCATTGCGCTGGGAGTACTTTCTCTATAAATAAGTGAAAATCCACAATACAACATGACATGACTTTCTTGCTTGATATTCCACAGAAATTCACGAAGTACTTGCTCATCAGCAAAAGATACTAGAGTGATGATTATGTGGCTTGCTAGTACATTCTCGATACATTCTTGTTCATGAAAGGCCAATATCATGTCCTTGTTACATTCTTACTAGTTCATACTTGCTCTCATTCTAACTTACTTGATCGTCTTGTTACTTTGGTTTAATCGCGTGATTAATCGCATTCGCATGATTCTTACCTTATTCTTTAGAGCTAAATTGTTAATTACTTTAATAGTGCCTTCATGTTGATGCGAAGATACCTACTGGACAAGTGTGCTCATTACATATTTCTAATCTTTTCAGGAGAATGAAGTGATTAGAATTCGGATTCGGGTTATACAGGTAGCGGGTCCGAGAGCGAATGAAAGTATTGTCAAGATGAGAGTGAAGACTTATGAAGTCTAAATTGTTTTGATTGAGTCTATGTAATTTTCCTATTTCTTGAGTCTAGTACATAATGGAAATTGAATTAGTGGTTGTACTTGAGTTAGTAATGAAATAAAGTTGAAGTTTGAATATATATGTATATATATTGTGCAATTGCATTTGTGTGTGTGATTGTATTGCGCTCTGGTCGTTCTTGCTTGCAAGAGGCTTACCATGCCGGCTGTCTGCGCTCCCCGAGTTAGTCTTCCGCTGTAATAAAGGCTCGGGGCGTGACAGTTAAGTTGGTATCAGAGCCTAAGTCTCAGGACTTAGGAAGAAGAGTCATGTCATAGGAAAAGTCCAAGGTTTAAGGACCCCTACCTATGAACTAAGGAAGAAATTTCCATACCCATGTGAGAATTGGGTAGAGCCCGGGATAAGATAATTAATTAGCTTTAAGATTGATTTTTCATTTCATGAGAAATAACAAGTCGCTATTTTTCTCTCAGGTACCTTATCTTACGAATGGCTCATCGTGTAGATTGGGATGGCATGCAACAAACAGTTGCCGGCCTTACTCAGGCATTGCAAACCATAGCGCAAGGGGGTGCAGGGGCAAGGGCTGGTGACCTACATCGCAATTTCCGGAGTTTAAATCCTCCGCGATTCTATGGTTCTTCTAATCCTGACGAGGCAGAGAACTGGATAGATGAAATGAACCGTATCTTTGATGTGACCCAATGCACCGATCAGGAGAAGGTGTGCCTCACAACCTTTCAACTTAACAAAGATGCTCGCACATGGTGGAAGTCGGTTCCGGCACCTCCGGTCGATGCACCTCATACATGGGACGGTTTTCTTATCCTATTCCGTGCCAAGTACTTTTCTGAGCACGTAAAAGAGAGAAAGGCTATGGAGTTCGCCGCTCTTCGGCAAGGAATGATGACAGTTGCCGAATATGAACTGCATTTCTCAAGACTAGCACCGTATGCATCACATCTAATCAGTACCGATTTATTAAAGGTGAATCGGTTTATGGACGGGTTACGTCCCTGTTTCATTCAGCAGCTCGGGACCCAAAACATCCGTACTTATGCGGAAATGGTTCAACGAGCGTATTTATGTGAAAGGACATTGGAGACGGTCGAGAAATTAAAGGGGAAAGGAGAGGAGTCTAGCCGACACTCAGATCGGCGTTATAAGAAAGAGAAATTCAGCATCACGGAGCCTTACAAGAGCCGTGATAGTAAGAAGAGATCCAGGAATGGGAATGGTGGAAGTTCCCATAAGCAAAAGAAAGTCAAGGAGGAGAAGGAGCAAGTCGCCACGGCTTGTACATTTTGTGAAAAATTTGGCCATTCGGCTGAGGAGTGTTGGAAGCGTCTCGGCGCTTGTTTACGTTGTGGAAGTAGGGAGCATTGCATGCCGGAATGCCCCCTTATGAAGGACCAGTCATCTGGTAATGGACGCAGGAGGCAGGCTCGCCTGTTCTAGAAGAAGAGGAAGCGCCCAGGGATGATGGGCTTATGGAAGGTACTCTTCAAATTTGTTCTCGTCCTGCATTTGTGCTATTTGATACGTGTGCCTCTCATTCTTTTATCTCCACTACTTTTGCTAAAACATTACCAATCGCATCAGTTCCCTTACCTTCAGATCTTGTTATTTCCACACCCTTAGGTTCTGGAACAAAGCTTACCGACTATTATCCTGATAGCGAAGTGATAGTAGAAGGTCATAATCTCCCCGCAAACTTAGTATGCCTTGACATGAAAGGTTATGATGCCATTTTAGGGGTAGATTGGCTTGTAGATCATGATGCTTATATCAATTGCCGAAATAAGATTATATCCTTTCGAAAGCCCGGTCTTCCAAGATTCTCTTTTCTTGGCATCAAGTACAAGAAGCATCCTACTATCATATCTTCTCTTCACGCTTGCAAACTTATCTCGCAAGGATGTGAAGCTTTTCTTGCTTCTGTCATTGTTACCGAATCCAAGGAGATTATCTTAGCAGACATCCCTATTGTAAATGAGTTCCCCGATGTGTTTCCGTCCGAATTACCCAGTTTACCGCCCGAGAGGGAAGTGAACTTCACTATTGAACTCATTCCAGGAGCATCACCTGTTTCTATAGCCCCTTACAGGATGTCCCCCATAGAACTCAAGGAATTAAAAAGGCAGTTGCAGGAATTACTAGAAAAAGGCTTCATCAGACCTAGCACATCCCCTTGGGGTGCGCCGGTTCTATTTGTCAAGAAGAAGGATGGTTCTCTCAGGCTATGCATCAATTACCGGCGACTGAATCAACTCACAATTAAAAATAAGTATCCGTTGCCGCGTATTGATGAGCTCTTCGATCAGTTTTCAGGAGCAGAATATTTCTCTAAGATAGAACTCAGATCAGGTTATCATCAGCTTATAATTAAAGAAGAGGACATTTATAAATTGGCTTTTCGAAGTCGTTATGGCCACTATGAATTCGTAGTGATGCCGTTTGGGTTAACTAATGCCCCAGCAACATTCATGCAACTTATGAACAATGTCTTCCAGCCATATCTGGACCAGTTCATCGTCGTCTTCATTGATGATGTCTTGATATATTCCAAGATAAAAGAGAAACATGAACAACATTTGAAAATAGCTTTACAAACGCTTAGAGAACACAAGCTTTATGCCAAACTCAATAAGTGTGAATTCTGGCTCGAGGAAGTCTCATTCCTAGGCCACATTATTTCAAAAGAAGGTATTGTTGTGCATCCTTCTAAGGTAGAAGCTGTCAAGAATTGGAGTCGGCCAACGACTGTATCTGAAGTAAGAAGTTTTCTGGGTTTAGCAGGTTATTATAGGAGATTCATTAAGGACTTCTCAAAAATTACGGTTCCTTTAACTAGACTCACAAGAAAAGAAAACCCTTTTATCTGGTCAAAGGACTGTGAAAAGAGCTTTCAAAATCTTAAGAATCATCTTACGACAGCTCCTATATTATCACTACCAATGGAGGGTGGTGGATTCGAAGTGTATACGGATGCGTCTGGCATTAGCTTAGGATGCGTTCTCATGCAGAATGGAAAAGTAATCTGTTATTCTTCAAGACAATTGAAACGTTACGAGGAAAACTATCCCGTACATGATTTGGAATTGGCAGCGGTTATTTTCACCTTAAAAATTTGGCGTCATTATCTTTATGGAGAAAAGTTCACGGTCTACTCGGACCACAAAAACTTGAAATATTTATTCTCTCAAAAGGAGTTTAACATGAGGCAGAGGAGGTGGTTAGAATATCTCAAAGACTTTGATTTTGCTATTCAATATCATCTTGGCAAGGCTAATGCTGTAGCAGATGCACTCAGCAGAAAACCAATGGGTATGCTATCAAGTCTTATGGTAAGTGTAACTAACCTTGTTCCTCAATTTGCTCAGTTGAACTTAGATATTGACATAAAGGAAGAAGATTGTTTCATTGCTAATATCCGAGCTCAACCTACATTGATAGAAGATCTGGTCAAGTTGCAAAATGATGATCATATATTACTAGAAATTAAAGCCAATATTGAACAAAGGCCGGATTTTTCTATTTCTCATGACGGAAGATTGTTATTTAAGGGCCGAATATGTGTACTAGATCATGAGGCTATGAAGAAACTAATCCTAGATGAAGCGCATAATTCCAAATACACAATTCATCCAGGAGGAACAAAGATGTATCAAGATCTCAAAAGAAATTTCTGGTGGCCCAATATGAAGAGAGAGAGAGAGCTAATTTCGTGTCCCGTTGTCTCACCTGCCAACAAGTAAAAGCAGACCATTTTAGACTCGCAGGTAAATTACACCCCTTGAGTATTCCGGAATGGAAATGGGAGAGTATAGGGATGGACTTTATTATGGGTTTACCCAAGACCAGAGGTGGACAAGATGGAATATGGGTAATCATAGACCGATTGACTAAATCCGCACACTTCATACCAATAAAGAGTCGATGGTCTGTGGATATTATAGCAACATTATACATAAAGGAGATTGTCAAACTACATGGTGTCCCAGTCACTATTATATCTGATAGAGATCCTCGATTCACATCATAATTCTAGAAGGGTCTACAACATTCACTAGGGACTAGATTGAATTTCAGCACATCTTTTCATCCACAAACAGATGGTCAAACGGAAAGAACGAATCAGGTAGTAGAAGATATGCTCAGGGCTTGTGCTATCGACTTTGTAGGTAGTTGGTATGATCATTTGCCTCTAGTAGAGTTTGCATATAACAATAGCTATCAGGCTAGCATACGAATGACACCTTTTGAAGCCTTATATGGAAAAAGCTGTTGATCACCAATATGTTGAAATGAAATAGGGGAAAAGTAATTTCTAGGCCCCGATCTCATCAGGGATTCTACAGAGAAGATCAAGCTCATTCAAGAAAGAATGAAAATGGCACAAGATAGGCAAAAGTCTTATACTGACAATCGAAGACGTGACTTGGAGTTTCAGGTAGGAGATCATGTATATTTAAAGGTTTCTCCAGGTCGTGGTATTCGAAGATTTGACATTAAAGGAAAACTAACTCCAAGATTCATTGGCCCATTTGAAATTCTTGAACAAATTGGTGAAGTGGCTTACAAACTGGCTTTACCTCCACAATTAGCAGGAGTTCATGACGTATTTCACGTCTCTATGCTGAAGAAGTATGTATATGATCCTGACCATATTATCACTTATGACAATCTGGAGATTCAGAAGGATATGACGTTCGAGCAAACGCCAATAAAGATTCTGGAACGGGAAGTGCGTCAACTAAGAAGTAAAGTTATTCCTATGGTCAAGATTCAATGGAAGAAAACATGGCCATATGAAGCAACATGGGAAACCGAAGCAGCCATGCGAAAAAGATTTCCAGAATTATTTAAATGTAAGTACACTCTCCGAAATCTATATATTAAATTTGGGGACCAAATTCTCTTAAGCGGGGGAGGGTGTAAGACCCCAGAATTTTTATAAATTATTTTAGGAATATTTAATTATTTTTTTAGAATTTATAAAGGCCTAAATAAATTAATAAATAGAATATTAGATCAATAAGTCATTATAAGGCCCAATTAGGTTAAATAATTAACCTAGCCTATTTAAAGATAATCCAAAGGGTTTGTGGACCAAGCCCATCAAGTTTGGCCCATATTCTAGTAGGGTAATTAGCTTATTCACATATTTTAAGGATAAATACAATTTATATAAAATAATTATGTGGATAAACGAATAAAAGAGTTTTATTAAATTGAAACTCTATACACGTTGAATGTAACGGTCTATCGGGCGACCGCCACAGCCCTGTAACGCACCAGGCTGGATGCGTTGCACTCTATTAGTTCCGTGAAAGGAAGAACGAGCAAAAAGATTAGAACTTTGGGATCTTATCTACAAGAGATCGACTTAGGGAAGCTTATAACATTACTAAGGACTCTTAGGGATTAGGTTCTGGCAAATTAAGGACTCTAGAATCGATCTAATCTTCAAAACCCTATAAATAGGACCTAGTTCTGAACTGAGCGACCCTTACTTTTGGCTCGTGAAGAATCAAGGTAAGGAGTCATAATTTCGGGTAAGTTCCTTACGACCTTTTGTTTATAATACATTAGACTAATAGCTCTCCAAATTTCATGCTAGGAGATCAAGCAACCAAGGAGATAGAAGCTTCCAAAGTTGCTGATTCAACCTTAGCAACCCAGGAATCTGAACGCAAGTTCCCTGAAGATCCAGAGATTAGGACGTCTAAACGAGATAATTAGAGTTCAATCCTTTAGAACTTTTTGTTCCCAATAGTTTCATCTTTTTACCCTCAAAATTTCACATTCTTAGGTCAAGAGGCTGAGGAAATAGAGCAGATTGAAGTTGTTGATTTATCACAAGAAGCACAAGGGACTAAGGGTAGCACCTAGCATCAAATTTGAAGTTTAAAGGTTTTAGAAGAGGTAGGTTATCTCATGATTGGCAAAAATAACTTGTTAGGAATAAAAGCCCTCTGGTTGTGCTTGATTTCATGCATTATAGACTAAGAATTTTATGATCTAATAGTTCTATACATTCATGCATCTCTTAGCCCTAAATGGAAATTAAAAGATATTATCCTGTCTATTCACTAAACCCATGCATATAGTTGGCCTATACTTCGTTATCATGACTAGGACAGTGGTAGTATTTTGATTTCCAGGCATGTTATGTTTTCATAAACCTTTACTTAGTTTAGTGTCAGCAGATTCTCTGACGCACCAACGTAAGACCGTCACATGAATATAACGGCCTTACGATAGACCGTCACACCATGTTGTGCTTTTATTGTTCTATTGTCTCTGACGCACCCTAGCAGGAGCGTTACACCACTGTAACGGCCCCCCCGATAAACCGTCACAAGCATTGTAACGCGCCTATCCTAGACCGTCAGACCCCTGTGTTCTGCCAGTCCAAGGTAGAATAATAACAAGTTAAGTTTACTTATAAATAAGCTTAGATAGCTAAGTTGGACATGTTATCATGACTTCAAGTTTAGTTACTGATTCATGATCAAATTGCACGATTCATGTGTCTTAAGTTATTTTAAATTATGTTAATTTCAGGTGCCAAAATTCTATAGTTTTATATTTAAATCATGATTCTCCAAATGTTGTATTGACGGAGTTTTCTCATGGTTTCACATCGTTACACATTCTCTTTATCAATAGAGTCATTTCTTTAAGTATATGGCGCATATTCTGGTATGTTGTCCATTAGTTCACTTTGCACTATAGGAACATTATTCTTGGACATGAGGACCTCTCTATTGGATATTTCTTCCAATGGACTAGGAAATCTTGTTTCAAGGCCTCCGTAATTCTCCGCGAGCCTGGGATTCCCACTAGGACGCCGAGTTGGTTGTATCATTAAAGCCCATTGATTAGATTACACTATCAATATTTTTGGTTATCAGTAATGTAACGGCTCTATGTTGGACCATCAGGCACAAGTAACGACCCAATATACGACCGTCACATTCAACTGAGTCCGATTTCTTGGTTCTGGATTCAGACTAATGTAACGGCCCAATACTGGAGCGTCACATCATGTAACGACCCAGTACACGACCGTCACACTGCTTGAGTATTTTTAACCCAAGGTGGACCAAGGGTTGATATTCCAAGGTTTCTAGAAGGACTATTAATGATCTAGAACTTATCATATTGATCAAGAAACCTAAACTAATGAATGGAAAATAAAGAATGTACCGTTATGCTGTCGATTTATTTCCATAAGCATAACCTTCCTTAAGTCATTCTTGATTTCTCATGATTCTTATTAAATCATTCATTCAATAAATTATTGTTATCATGAGCTTATTGAACTTATTACATTCTTGGCCATACTTTATTGTTACATGCGTGGAAAAATCTTGATTTATACTTGAAGATGCGATTGAACACTGATTGTGTTCAAGAGATCTATGTTAGTCCCCTCGACTGATTGTCAGAAACATACTATTATAAATCATGGGGTGTGATTCTACTGGCGTCGCATTGCGCTGGGAGGAATTTCTCTATAAATAAGTGAAAATCCACAATACAGCATGACATGACTTTCTTACTTGATATTCCACAGAAGTTCACGAAGTACTTGCGCATCAGCAAAAGATACTAGAGTGATGATTATGTGACTTGCTTATACATTCTCGATACATTCTTGTTCATGAAAGGCCAATATCATGTCCTTATTACATTCTTTTTTTTTTTTAATCCAAGTCATCAAATGGCATAAGGGAGAGTGCACCCCCATTCCAAAGGAAGGGAATGTTCCCACTCCACCAAAATACCATATGATGCTTTATTTTATTGATTTTTCAAAGGATTTACATTTCTGTAAGGCATAGCCTTTGCTGTACAATGATAAAATTCCAAATAGCATCCTATACAAGCTTTCTACGAAAGTTAGGAATGCCTTTGGCATCTGCAATGGCATATGCTTTCGCTCTTATGGGCAGCTCCCCAATTGATTTGAATTCTTGATTGCATCCGGCCTGCACAGCAAGGTTGGCAAGAGCATCCGCTAGCTGGTTCCCCTCTCTATATGAATGAATAATGGGGCAATGAATAACAGAAATGACTTGTTGCAAAGAGTCCCACCACGGAATAAGAGACCAAGGAGGGTCATTTTTGTTGTTTATCAGCATAATTAAGGCCATGGAATCAGTGTAAATGGCTGATAAAGTGATGCTATAATGTTGTGCAAGTCGAAGGCCATCTAGAAGGGCTCGACCTTCTGCCACCATATTAGATCCAACTCCATAAAAATAAGAGAAACCAAGCTTTAACTGGCCATATTGATCTCTGAAACATCATCCTCCCCCAGCAGAACCTGGATTGCCTTTACTTGCTCCATCTACATTTAATATGAAATCTCTGTTAGGAGCTTTCCATCGGACAAGAATAAATGTTGGAATATGACTGCTAGTTGATATGCCAAATCCTTGCAATATTGTCCGATATTTTCTGCTAGTTCCATGTTTAAATTTTATCTGATTCACAATAAAGTTTGTATCAGCAATGATTTGTTCAACAGATTTTTCAGGGCTAACTCTGATCCCTTCATATTTGGCTTGACATCTGAGCTTCCATATTTCCCAAACTATCTTTATAGACACTAACAATGAAATAAATCCTTCAGGTTTGTTCATATCAACCTCATTTATAATGAATCTTAACCTTCTGCAGATATTGGGAATTTCCAAACAGGAGGAAATAACCAATGGAGAGAGTTTGGACCACAGAAATATAGCTATCTCACCATCAATGAATAAATGATTTTCATCCTCAACTTCATGAGAATTTATACAGCACACACATCTGGAAGCAATGTTAATGCCACATTTTTGAATTTGTTTGTCCACAGGGACAGCATTCTTCAGAAGTTTCCAACAGAACATAGATGCCCGAGGAGGGAATTTTAAGTTCCAAAGTTTACTATACATTATTTCCTGCCTCTGTGACTGTTCTGTTATATAGATGTATGTTGATTTGATACTAAATTTACCTGAATTGGTGAGTGACCAAACTGGAATATCTTCACCATTTTTTAAAAGAAAGCTATGTACTTCACCTCTCATCTGTTGATCCAAATATTGCCAGACTATATGTTGATGATTAGCCATTGCATCCTGAACAGAGCAATCTTCAAGAAAATGAGAATTCTGTGTACTCAGAATGACAGACAAAGGTTTATTATTATACCAATTGTCTTTTAGAAAATTAGTGGAAGCCCCAGTAAAGACAATGCTTCGGGAGTTGGCTAGCAGTATGTTCCGAGCCTTTTCAAAATCTCTTGTTTTTATGCCAGCAGGGAATGGAGTATTACAGTCTGATATATGTGAGCCATTGAAATATTTGCTTCTAACAAACTTGGCCCAAAGTGAATTACTGTGAGCTGATTGCCAAAGTGACTTGACATAAAAACACATTTGCATATCAGATTGACTTCGAATGTTCAATCCACCCTCAGAAATGGGATAGCATATTTTATTCCATGACACCCAATGCTTCCTATGGGCATTTTCATATCCCTGCCAGAAAAAATTAGAACAGATTCTTTCAATTTATTTAAGTATGGTATATGGAATAGAAGCTGCACTGGCACTGTATATAGATATAGAAGCTAGGACCACTCAAATCAGGATTAATCTTCCTGCCTGGGATAATAATTTGCTTTGCCATCCATCCAGTCTTGCACTAATTTTATCAATCAAATATTTGAAATGGAGAATTTTTGCTCTTCCTTTAAAAAGAGGAATGCCCAAGTAATTAATACTACCAGTTTTGAACTGATATCCTGTCAATCTGCTTATTCTGTCTATGGAGCTTCGAGGCATTTTTTTTGCAACCATGAAACAGCTTTTTTGGGCATATATTTTTTGACCAGAGGAGCTTTCATATTTTCCCAAAAATTGCATCAACTGTTTAAGGGATGAAACTTCACCATTCATGAAAATTATGGAATCATCAGCATAAAGGATATGTGAAATCTGTTGAACACCTCGAGGCAGATGAAAATATTTGCACTGTCCATTATGAAAAAGATAATTCAGTCCTCTGCTTAAGACTTCTTCTGCAATTATAAAAAGGGCAGGGGCTAAGGGATCCCCTTGTCTAACCCCTCTGGAGGATTTGAAATAGCCACGAGAAACTCCATTGAGAGAAATAGAGAACCAGCAATTGGATACCATTTGGGCAATTAGAGAGATAACTCTATTGGAAAATCCAAATTTTCTCAGAACCATGAATAGAAAATCCCATTCTATCCGATCATATGCTTTAGCCATGTCAAGTTTGAGTAGCATATTATGACCTCTGATTGGTCTGTCCAGTTCCATAAACATTTCTTTGGCCAGTAAGAAATTCTCAGTAATTTGCCTTCCACTAATGAAACCACTTTGCTCATTTGATATAATGAGAGGCAGTATATTTCTAAGACGATCACAAATAATTTTGGAAACAATTTTGTATGTGAAATTGCACAAACTCACTGGCCTGAATTCAGTATATGATGAAGGATTATATACCTTCGGAATCAGACATAAAATAGAAGAAGTGACACCTTTGGGTAATCCCCATCCTTGAAAGAAACTTTGAACAGCTTTGACAACATCATCTTCAATAATGTCCCAGCAGTGGGTGAAAAAGCCCCCACTGAATCCATCCGGACCAGGGGAACTATTCCCAGGCAGAGAAAATACTGAGGCTTTAACCTTCTCTGTCAGTGGAATAGAACATAACATTTTGTTTTATTCCTCAGTTATTATCCGAGGAATCACAGAGAAAAGTTCTTCATCAATGTTGTGATCTTCAGTTGTTAATAGGCCTTTAAAGTAGTCCACTGCACCATTTAGCAATATGTCCTGATCTTCCACCCATTCATCATTTATCTTCAGTTTATGAACATAGTTTCTCTGTCTTTTGACTTTAGTGTAGTGATGAAAAAATTGAGTGTTTCTATCTCCATAAGACATCCATTGTACTCTAGATTTTTGATACCAAAAAATTTCCTCTCTCGTCTGAATAAGTTGCATATGAGCATTGGCCTTCTGAAGATTGGTTCTGTTATCCACAGTTGGATTGTCATCAAAGCAGGATTGAGCTATATCAACCTGTTTAGTAGCAGCATCCTTTGCCTGATTAATATCTCCAAATATTTCTTTATTCCAGATTCTTAATGCTATCTTCAAATCTTTCAATTTCCTCTGAAGGGAATGAAAAGGGTGAATATCATTGTGATTGCTTCTAAGCCAATTCTCTTTGATAAATTTCAAAAAGCCTTCATGCGTATGCCACATTTGCTGATAAAGGAATCTCCCTGGGTGGGCAGACTGTGTAGGAGCCATATGTATGAGCAATGGAGCATGATCAGATGGACCTCTGTTCAGATGTTTAACAACCAAATTTTGACTTGATTGAATCCAGTAATTATTTAATAGCACCCTGTCCAACCGAGCTTTAATGTGGGAATACCCAGTTTGATTATTTGTCCATGTAAATTTAGGTCCAATATAACCAGCATCTGTTAGTCCCACATTGGATATAAAACCTTGAAAATCTGTCATAGAGATAGTTGAAGAAAACGAACCACCCATTTTCTCCTCAGGAGATACAATGCAATTGAAGCCCCCTCCTATAATCCAAGGAATATTTACATTTTGACTAAATTCCATAAGAGAATCAAATAATTCTCTACGATCTCTCACATTGCATGAGGCATATATCACAGTGAGCAACATTGTGTCAGCATTATTTTCTTTGTAAGCCACAGTCAAGTATTGTGTATGTAGTGCAATAACATCAAAACTTATATTGGGTTTATGAAATAGCCAAATCTTGGAGAGTTCTCCATTATTTCCAATGAACGACAATAAATTGATACGCCGAGCCACATTCTGTGCTCTCATTATTTTGATTCTGGGTTCTGATATAGCAGCAACACATATATCATATTTTCTAATATATTGAGCCAAGCTTCTAACAGTAGCTTTATTCCCTATTCCTCTTACATTCCATATCAATGCTGTGTTAATCATGATTAATACTAAAATTTGAGTGAGCAGCTAATCTCTTAGCCTTAGCTCTAGTTAATCGAGCATCACTGAACAATAGACCTGGAATAATAGAAATCTCATCTGTTTTCAATTCTTGGGGAGGAAATTTACTTACAACATACCCTTGACTGAGCATCTTTGAATTTTCCATATTTGAAAGTGTAGATATATCTTCTGAGTTAACCACATATACAGAAGATACTGAAGATTGCTTTGACAACTCTTGTTGCATTATGTCCTTGTTGCAATGGATTGAAGGAAGCTCGATTGAGATCAATTCCTTCTCATTTTGTACTAAGTCACCTGTTAATGTCTCTGCAGTGACATTTTCACAAACATAAGATGAGGGACTAGCTTGTCCTACTTGATCCAGGGAATTTGATACATTCTGACATTTATCAACAAGCTTGTTCTTTCCACTGATATAATTGTCTTTTAATGTTTATTCCTCAGATACAAATCTATTAGTATCTGTATCCATAGCTTTGACACCTGAAGAGTTGTGCATCCGGGGCCTATATTCCTGCCGATTCACTTTCTGAAATGCATAAGAAGTATTGTTATCCAGGGATTGATTGTGTACTACTCTGTTACTCTGCTTTTTTTTGCATTGGCTTTCCATATGTCCAATCTTATGGCAGATCGAACATAAATGTGGGACTCTGTGATAGCTGATTTTCTGCCAAAAGCCTCCACTTTCCGATCCAATCCATATACGGTCTTTTCGTTGCATTGATAAATCAAGTTCTACACAGGCCAAAGCCTCCGAGGTTTCTGTCATAGCAGAAGTTGCTTCATGTATCCGCAATACATATCCTACATTTCCTGCTATAGATCTGATCATATCATCATGATAAAAATTTGCCGGTAAAGACGGAAATCCAATCCACACAGGGACGATCGCCGGATCAGAATCGAATTGGAAATCCCGCGACCATCTAAAAAACCGGAACAGAAAACCTTTAATGTATAAATTCTTTTGAATCAATATTTTGAGCAAATCTTCTTCACATTCCAGGCGAATCAGAACATGTCTGGCATTTAAACGACTAATGATAAAATCAGAGTTGATCTTCAGTCGTTGTGAGAGGAAAGATTTGATCTCTGGTATTGGAGGTCGACCATAAGAGCACTTTGCTATTACTGCATTCTGAAGGTGTTCACAGGATGCTTGAATTTCTTTTGTGGAAAAGAAAACCGCAGGTTCTCCCTGGCCCGTATATCCTGGAACTTTCACCTGAAAAGCCATCTGCTGCCGAGGCTTGATCTCCATTAGAGCTTGAGCAAAAGACTTTCGTGAAGCATCATATCTATTCTCTACTCTTTCCGGATGAGGTGATGTCTCCCCCGCCGTACCGGACATGGCCGGCGGGAGGAAGACGAAGGTCGAAAGAAAAAGATTGGCGGGAGGAAAAAACCAGAGCTTCTCACTCTAGAATTTAGAGAGAGAAGGAGATTATATGTGATTGAACCTGGAACCTGAATATGATTGTCCTTATTACATTCTTGCTAGTTCATACTTGCTCTCATTCTAACTTACTTGATCGTCTTGTTACTTTGGTTTAATCGCGTGATTAATCGCATTCGCATGATTCTTACCTTATTCTTTAGAGCTAAATTGTTAATTACTTTAATAGTGCCTTCATGTTGATGCAAAGATACCTACTGGGAAAGTGTGCTCATTACCTATTTCCAATCTTTTCAGGAGATGGAAGTGATTCGAATTCGGATTCGGGTTATACAAGTAGCGGGTCCGAGAGCGAATGAAAGTATTGTCAAGATGAGAGTGAAGGCTTAGGAAGTCTAAATTGTTTAGATTGAGTCTATGTAATTTTCCTATTTCTTGAGTCTAGTACATAATGGAAATTGAATTAGTGGTTGTACTTGAGTTAGTAATGAAATAAAGTTAAAGTTCGAATATATATATATATATATATATATATATATATATATATATATATATATATATATTGTGCAATTGTATTTGTGTGTGTGATTGTATTGCGCTCTGGTCGTTCTTGCTTGCAAGAGGCTTACCATGCCGACTGTCCGCGCTCCCCGAGTTAGTCTTCCGCTGTAATAAAGGCTCGGGGCGTGACAGGGGCGCCTCGACCTGGGACGTCGAGGACTTGGTGGACCCAGTTCCTAACTGATTGCGGGTTCGAGCAGAGGGGCTCACTGGACCGAGTGCTCCCTGAGGGGTGTTTTGCAGACATGGCGATCGACGACTTGAGGCATCATATCGCCCATGCGATCGGGTCGGCTGGACCCATAGAGCTTGTGTCCCTCATCGAGTGCACCTACACCCTGAAAGACGTGAAGGAGGTGGTCGCTAAGGCTGCATGGGTCGTGGGCTTGAAGTCGGAGCAGTTGGTTCCTCTGCCGCTGACCCCCTTTGTGGCTTCAGGTGAGACCTCTTCGTTAGCATGTTGCCCCCGCTTTGTTGTTTTCTGGGGTAGACGACTGAGGCATTTTATGTGGTTGTGTTTATTGTTGGGCTCACGGCGGACAGGGGTCACCCTTCTACGGGGACGTCTTCCGGGGACGGTGACGGGGCCCTCCAGCCCCGGCGGAAATGCCCCCGGGTCGAGACCGGAGTCAGGGAGGCCGGCGAGTCCTCTCGGGGACCCGCTGCCAGGGAACACATTGAGGCGGAACCGGCTCTGAGTAAGTGCTATATCCGCCTACTTGCTTCATATTGATTCAGCCTTTATGATCGGCTAACCTTGTGCAATTGGATTTGCTTTTCACAGCGCCGCTCGAGGCCGGGGCTGACGCGGCCTTCTCGCCACCTCAGGAGATCGACCCATTACCCGACGACGGGGTTGATTGCGAGATACTTATGGAGGGGCTCCTTCGTCTAATGGACGAGGCTCCTCCCAATATTGGGACCTTTCCCAATTTTGAGTCATGGAAGGTTTCAAAGGATGCCCAGCCAGGTAAACAATTCTGAGACCGAGCATGTTGTGTTTATGGTTGTACTTGATTCTGAAAGTTGACATAGTTGCTGGTGTCGTGCAGAGGGGGCCGGGGCATCAGAGACCGCAGCTCCTTCCGAGATGAGAGGCGAGGTGCCCCCATCTGTTGATGGGTAGGAGCCCGCAGTGGCCCAGGATGGCTCGGGTAAGTATTGAACGGCTACAGAGAGGATTGCCCTCGCGTTGTACAATCGTTGGGCTGCAGATGCTGACTGGTTTTATGTTGCTACTTGCCAGGTGAGGATCCAGCCGCCACCCTGGAGATGATTCAGGAGCTAGTCCGTACTGGCCCATCAGTGTTCGTTCCTTCCTTTGAGGGGGAGCCTGAAGGGAGGAGTGCTTCAATGCCGTCCACGGCTGAAGAAGCGTCTAGCCTGTTACCACAGTTGTTGGTAGGGGTGGAGCATGTTTCCCTGCCAGCTGTAGTGTCGGCCTGCACTGTGGGGCTGGTTGGGTCTTCGAGTATGGGACCCTCAGGTATGTAGCTGGGGACTTAATCCTTTCTATTAAGCCCTTTGTGTTGATTGTCTTCTAGTGCTGAGATTCTGTTGGCATTGTTTACAGGTGCTCCTTCGCCACTAGAAGAAGGTGAGCTACCCTGTGACAGGGCTGAAGTGGCGGAAGAGGGGCCCATGGGAGTGGCTCCAGTTGAAGGCGATGAGGAGATCGTCGACATCGAGAAGGTTTCGGAGGGGAGTGCTCCGACCGGTGAGTTTCCTGTTCGTAACTCTTAACTGGAGAGCCGCTCTTGTATAAAGCTGGGTCTCCTAGTGACCTTGTTTGCTTTGTTGGCTTGCAGGAGCTTCCGGTTCGGCCACCTCCGGGAGTTCGTCAGGGGCTTCATCGAGCTCTCCAGATGACGGCAGCTTGGAGATGGAGATAGAGGAGAGTTCGAGCTCGAGCACTTCGTCCTCCGGGGTCTCTCCAAGTAGGGAGGTTCCGGCGGGGACCACTTCTGGAGGTATGCGGTGGTTCTTCCCGTCCCCATTTGGTGCTTATTAGCTCTATATGCCAGAGTGCTGACGTTCTTGGGTTGCCCGCAGCGTCAGAGTCTGAAGAGGGGCACTCGTCGGCTCCGGACAAGGTCGGGCAGGAGGAGCCCCCTGTTTCCCGGCAGATGATGCCACAGGGATTGCTGGGCTTGCTCCAAGTAAGGAGCCAAGACTTGTCTTCTTTTTTTCTCAGGTTTTTTACCTTATCTGTTGAAGGAAGTCTTGCATGTAGTGCTCACTCCCTTTGGTGTTTGTCGGAACTATGCAGGTTCCACTGGTGTGCTGGCCGCGTCCGGCAACCTCTCCCTGGGTTTGGGGGTTGAGTGGTCTACGTCTGCTTCTCCGCCAAAGCCTCTGCTAGAGGCGAGTGCAGGTGCAGCCCTGCTCCAGCGGGCGCGAGGCTACTCGCAGAGCGACCCTCTTCCTTCTCCAGAGGATCTGAGGCAGCGGCTGCGGGAGTGCACCCAGGGCTACCACGCGCTTGGCTTCTCACGCGAGCTCTGAATGTCTGGGTTAGCTGGGATCTGGGCCGAGTACCTGCGACTTCGCGAGGCTCAGGAGCAGAGGGCTCGGAGGCTAGCGACGATCCGAGAGGCGCAGGAGCAGCGGGCTCAGCTCGTGTCAGCCGTAGCTGAGCAGAGGCCACTGCGTTGGCATTTCAGGAGCGAGCCGCACAGCTGAGAGAGGTGGAGAGCCGGGCTGAGGCCTTGAGGAAGGCCTGGGAAAAGCAATAGGCAGTCACCGAGCGCGTCCGAGTTGAGTGGCAGGTGGCCGAGACGACAGCCAGAGCTAGCGCTCAACTCTTGTCTACCTTGGAGGCGGAGCTTGCTGTTGCGGACTCACACCTTGCGGCGCTGGAGGGGACCGAGCCTGAGATTTGATTGTATCTTTCTCCTTCTTTGTTTGTGTTATCTGGAGTGTAAGGATTTTGTCACCCCAAGGGCATGTCTTGGGCTCCTTTTACAGAGTATTAATGACAAACTCCAGATCTTTTGTTCGCTGGTGTTGTTCCCTTCCTTTCTTGATGGGATGGAATGATGTGCGTGAACTGGCGACCACTTATCGTTAGTCGTGCTTGTTTGTTCTACGATACACTGGCATGAGTGATAGGGGACAACAGGCACCGGGTTCAGGGAACCCGATGTTAGAAACTGGAGGCTGAGCACTAGGTAGTAGGGGAGAGGAAAGGCTATATGTGGGGGCCAATCCTCTTGGAGGATAAAAGCCTGCATACCAGGGAACCAACGTAGGCCCATGAGAACGGGGCAGTTTACGTGGTTTAGGGTTGCAGAGGTGATTCTAGAGGGTGTATTGACCCCGAACCGGATGGTGGAGTATTGGCTAGCATTATGCCGTTAGCCAAAAAAATGGGATTCGTATGTGTCTGAGAAATAGAATTGAGCTGGCTGGATGGCCTGGGAAGACGTGGCAACCAAGAGCGGGACTGGGGGAAGGACTGGAAATTGAAACTGGGACTGTGACTGGAAATGGGGACTGGAGCTGAAGCCAGCTGGGTGACCTGGAAAGGTGTGGTGGCTGGGAGCTAGAGCTGGGTCGGATGGCTGGCCTGTAGGGGCGTTGTAGTCAAAACTGGAGTTGGAAGCTGAGCGGCTAATCTGCGAGAGCATTGTAGCCGAAACTGGGGCTGGAGACTGGGTGGTTGGAACTGGGCGGCTGGCCTATGAAGGCGTTGTACCCGAAACTGGGGCTGGAGACTGGGCGGCTGACCTGTGAAGGCGTTGTAGCCGAAACTGGGATTGGAGACTGGGCGGCTGATCTCTGAAGGCATTGTAGCCGAAACTGGGACTGGAGACTGGGCGGCTGGCCTGTGAAGGCGTTATAGCCGGAACTGGGACTGGAGGCTGGGCGGCTGGCCTATGAAGGTGTTGTAGCCGGAACTGGGACTGGAAGCTGGCGGCTAGCCTGTAAAGGCGTTATAGCTGAAGTTGGGACTGGAAGCTGGAACTGGCACTGGGGATGACCGACCCTCGGGGGTGTAGTGGCCATCATTGTCGTGGAGTGATGTTAAGCTTGCCATCGGGGCGTGTCAAAGCCGACGGCTTTCGTCAGTGAAGAGTAGAGATGGTTTTTTTTCTCTTTACCAGCCCTACCGCCCTTGCGGGTTTTCGCCAGAGCTGGCCCCCTTTTACTTTTTTCGGTGCGCCCTTGCGGGTTTTCACACCGAGAGGTTACCCGATTTTGCCTGAGGCGCCCTTTTGAGTTTTCACCTCAGCTGGGTTGGTGGCAATTTTTACCCCTAGTCGTCTCTTTGTAATGAGGACGGCCGGGTCCGCCGGGGTATCTCTATTTTAACCCCATTGTTTATTTTTTTTTGAGGAATTGTCGTCCATAGCATTCCGCTGTCAGGGGACATAACCTGGAACTGGAGATCATAGATGACTGGATATTGTTCCGCCTTTAGCAATGGCTTTTGGAAATCATCACGTTACGGTGCTGAGGGCCACTTCGTGGTGGCAGGATGTGACTGGGGTCATAGCTGGTGGATCAGGGATTGTAGGAGAGAACTGGGATCATGATGAAGCTTGAAGGCCCTGGATTTGCAGGGGATGTAGGATGGAGTGGCATAGAATGACAAGTGTCTGGGGATATGCTTGGACATAGGTCCACCGGGATGGTGACTAGGAGCTTGATTGTCACAGGGACTGGTTGACCTGTGGTGCCGAAGCAAGGGGCCGAAGGTTGGCCGAGCTGAGTGGGAGTAGTGCAAGGCCAACTGGGAATTATAGGGTTCGTGCTCTAGCAGTGTAAGTTGATTGAAGACTGGTTCGGGTGAGACTAACGGCTCACCGAGGAGTGGGTGGAAGGCCGTTTTGACTGGTGAGGAGGGGAAGACTTTCTCGTTATCGGCTCTACCGCCCTTTCGGGTTTTCGCTAGAGCCGACCCCCTTTAACTTTTTCCGATGCGCCCTTACGGGTTTTCACGTCGAGGGGTTTCCCAATTTTGCCTGAGGTGCCCTTTCGGGTTTCCGCCTCAGCCGGGTTACTGGCCTTTTTGCCCCCAGTCGCCCCCTTGCGGTGAGGATGACCGGGTCCACCAGGGCATCTCTGTTTTTAACCCCAATTTTTTTTTATTTCTTTACTTAACTGGGAGCTTGACGGCTAGACTAATGTCGGTGCAGAAGTGCCCGTGCTCTCGTGGTGACGGGAACGAGGGCAGGGGATTAGTCCCCGAGAATGCCTGGCAGCGGTTCCGGGGAGCCGGGCTGGCTACTTGACTGGGAGTTGAAGACTGGGAGGACTGGCCGGTTAGATCCTTCACGGGGAAGGATCGGCCTCACTGGTAGTAGTTGGGACGTGCGCCTTAGTCTGGCTGGCACTCGAACTCATGGTCCGGTGCATAATATAGCTTCATATGTTTGCCGTTGAGAGGCGGGAAAGGTCTATGACCTTTGTGATCAACAACCGTGTAAGCCCCACCCTCGTAGACATTGTGGATAATGTATGGACCTCGCCAATTCGGCTATAATTTTCCACTCGAGCACCCTGCCATGACTTCTTTTTCCATGATCATGACAAGGTCGCCTTGCTTGAAAGCTCACTGCTTGACGAGCTTATCATAGGCCCGGGCCATGCGGGCCTGGTATACTTACAGGTGTTTGTAGGCTTCGAGCCGCTTGCCTTCTAGATCGACGAGCTCTTCTAGCCTTCTCTGGTACTCACTTTCGTTAGGGCCGGCAAGGCTGGTGTGGACCGCCACGCGATAAGAGGCTAACTGGACTTCGATGGGGATAATTGCTTCTGTCCCGTAAGCAAAGGAGAACGGTGAGCACCCCGTGGGGGTTTTGTAGACCGTCTGATAGGCCCATAATGCTTCGAAGACCTTCTCACCCCAATCACGTTTCCGGTGGCTAACCATCTTAGCCAGGAGCTTGCAGAGGGTCTTATTGAAGGCTTCCGCTAAGCCACTAGCCTGAGGGTTGTAGATCGAAGAGGTTCTCCAATCGATGTGGAATTTGGCCGCTAGTTGGTACACAGTCTTATTCTTGAATGGTGTCCCATTGTCGGACATTATGCGACTGGGAGTACCGAATCGGTATATGATGTTGTGCCGGACGAATCTAGCAATGATTTCCCCGGTGACCTCTCGCAAGGGAAGGGCCTCCACCCATCGGGAGAAGTAATTGGTGGCGGCCAAAATGTATTTGTGGCCCTTAGAAGATGACAGGAAAGGCCCCGCAATGTCCATGCCCCACTCGGCAAATGGCCAGGTGGGGGCTGTAGGACGCAATGGATTAGGAGGTCTTCTGGGTACTGGGCCAAAGGCTTGGTATTGATGACATGTGATAAGTACAATATGAAGTGATCTAGAAGGGGAGGGGATGAATAGATCACTGTTTTTTTTAAAGAATTTAAAAAATTCTGCAGAGTATATTGCTAAATGCAAATAACCTTGAGCTCAGACTAACGAATATGATGCAGTGCAGTTAATAGCTCAAGCAAATAGAAGGCATATCATGATAGTACCACAATCGATCGCACAAGGGCTCAGAGGATTTTAAGGTGGTTCGGTCCTTCAGACCTACATCCACCCCACACTCAAACCGAGTGTGGCTTCACTAAAGGCTGGGCAACACAGCTTGCCAGACAACTGCTGATACACAGCTTCCCAGGAGAACAACCTCTCCTCTTCCTCCTACCCGGAGGGAACCTCTAGCGACCAGCAGTCACTAGAACCCAGAGACTTACGTCTCTCTTCCTCTTTACCAAGAGGGAACCCCACTAGTAGCAGCCCTGCTACTAGTGAACCAGAGGTCGAAGACCCCTCTTCCTCCCAACCCGGAGGGAACCTACAAGCAGCTCACCTGCTGCTTGCAAACCGGAGAATGAATCTCCCTTCTCCTGATCTCACAGGAGGACCCCGACCTCAATCCAGAGGATCGGAAACACAAACAAGGACAGTAGAAGAAAGATAAGAACAATAAACGAAAAAAATACGAACGAAGGAAATCAAATGCCAGAAAATGGAAACAATGTAGCTCAACACAGAGCAATAGACTTCGGATTTGATCCGCAAGTCAGAACAACTCTTCTGATCACTCTTCTGCTCTCTCTCTCTTTTTCCCTCTGCTATTCTTTCTTCTTTCTTTTCTTCTCCTGGATCGAAGGGCTCTCAATTTTCCTGTTTTTTTCTTCTATGCCTCTCTTCTTCGATCACCTTCATCTGAGGACGAAGGATTCTATTTATAGCAGAACAGCAGGTGGATAGGGCACAAAACGCGTGTGCCTCCCACGCTCGATCCAGAATCTTCCTGCCACGTGCCTTTATCAGATTGGTTCCTCTTGTCTCGGATCACGTGCAGCCCTGGAGTGTGGAATGTTCTTCCTCGGACCTGTAATGAGATTAAGTCCTTTAATACGCTGCATGGCCATTAAAACCAAAACTGCATGAGGTATAGTAACAACACGACGTGACTATTACTCGAGATGACACAAGAACGACACGAGATACTCTGTAACAGGTCAGATACACAGAAGAAAATGACACGAGGTGAGGTTATAAGCAAAAGAGACACGAGGTCACGAATGCAAAAACAACACGAGGACAACACGGGCTAACGACAGAAACCGACATGAAGACTAAAGCGAGAAACCAACACGAGGACAGAATATAACGAAACGACTCGAGGTGAAAACAACACGAAGTGAAGTTTGACACGAAGTAAAAAGCAACGACACGAAGTATAGTGGTGACAAACACACACTATATAGAAAACGACACGAAGCCAGTAAGAACAGCACGAGATGAAAACAGCACGGGCTGATAACGACACGAAGTCGAAACAGTAAATAACACGGGATCAGACTGCACGAGGTAAAACTACACGAAGACTTAAGACGACACGAGGTGGCAATAAGGAGAACGACATGAAAACAACATGGACTAGCAACCGAAACCGACACGAAGTCAAACAGTACAACACGAGGTGTTGTAACCAAGAAGAAGTGCCAATCAACACGAAGACAGTATGCAAAGAAACGACTCGAAGTGAGATGAGAACAGAATGAAACAAAGAAGACGACACGGAGTGCATAAAACCAACACGAAGACGTGGACTATAGTAACCGTCACGAAGTGTGGTTACTAAGTAGGAACGACACGAGGTCTACAGGAAAACTACTCGAAGTTCATCAGAACTTTTAGAGCAGCTTCAGGAACACGACACGAAGTCATGAGAAGAGAAAACAATCACAAAGTGAAACGAACACTTGAACTTAGACTGACTTAGAGACTCAGCGAAAGGACTCGAAGACAGGAATACAAAGGATGACATGGAACCAACACAGTAAACAAATACTGCACGAGGTGAAAGACAACACTCAATCAGACGACAACATGGCTAGCTCGACACGAGGTGAAAACGCGAAGCAAGAACTACATGAGGTTTGAGGAAAACAGCACGAAGACAGAACATGAACGAACACACGCAGTGTTACCTCTTAGCAGCTATTTCATATAAGACCATGGATAACTCAAGTGCAAGATATCTGATTAAAAATAACAAGAACAATTAACATAGTGTTGCTCATCATCAAAACACTTAGGGAAGACACACAAACCAACAATCTCCCCCTTTTTGATGATGGCAACACTATATTAAGTATGAGAGATAAGTTCAAAAGAGATCAATTCAGGATATATGATGCAGACAACTTAAAGCATACTTGCTTCCTTACTACCCCTGAGAAACCTGAACACTCCCCCTGAACACAGCAACAGTTTACCTCAAACTTGATAACTAACTCCCCCTCAACAAACTAACTCCCCCTCAACACTACTCTGAACCCCCAACACAATTCTCTCCCCCTTTGACATCATCAAAACTAGGGGCAAATCTGAAGATACAGAGAAAGGAAAATTGCTGACTATAGAGAGAAAACAGGACAGAGTAAGGCAGATAAATGGAGACTATTGAGATGTTTAGTCAATTAAGAAAGCCATTAATTTTATGTGAGGATTTTTGAGGATCAGTTAGTCAGACTGTGCAAAAACTGTGAATAAGGATTCGCTCCATACACAGAACCAGATTCTAAGCAAGTGAGGTACAAGATACCAGTTTGATCAAAATAAGTCTTTACTGAGAGAGTATTATGTAAGACAGTCAGAAGACAAAGACCTGTGGTATTGAGAACAAACAAATCAAAAGCTATACTTCAAGTGAGCAGGATCTTTAAAGATGGTCAAGATCAAAGGTAAGTCTGTCAAGTACACCTTTGACATTAGGGAGACACCTTGTTTAGAGGCAAGAATCCCCAGTTACTCGGTGGCAGGACCACATTACCCCTTCAGATAAGAGGACAGAGATAGTATTCTAGCTGGTGTTGACATTAAGGTGACACCTTTATCTGAGGCCAGACACCCCAGTTACTAACCAGATATGTACCATAGCTCTGTATGATCAAGACAACTACTAAGACCAGATAATTACTGCCATCTCATGACATGGGAAACTTTCACTTCATTGATGAAAATCCCAGTTTCTCAATGAGCAGTTAACAAAGTTGATAACAATTTTATGAAATTTGTTTTTATTAACCAGCTCTTAAAACCTTGTTAATGAAGCTTGAGTCCGTTTGAGAACAATACACCAGATCCAAGGTGATAAAGACTAAAGCACAAAATACCTCATTTCGGACTCAACATTGACTAAGTAGGTATGCAGTACTGGCTAGATCAGAAGACAGTTACCGTGTAGGAAGATAATCTTTGAATTCAGATTTTGATCTCAGTGGGACTAACAGCTGAAATTCCAACAAGAAATTAGATGAACAGTCTTAAAGGATAAAGCATCCAACTCTTTCTTTTATACACCTCATCAACCTGATTCTCTTTTGATGTCAGCAAAATGTCGTTCGGAGTATGTTCAAATTAGGTCAAAGATCAAAACACCTATTATAAATCAGCTCCCCCTGAGACCTTGACCCCAACACAAACTTAACCAAGACAACCCTCAAAACACTTCAAAGAGAACACCATGAAGTTTGGACAGACTATTCAATCAAAACGGAGTGAGTCACCAAACACTCATAATGAAGTTATTTCTTCAGCAACAGATGATGAATATGATAAGCATAATAACACATGACATGGTATTCAGAAATCAATTTTTCAATCATGAAATTCTGTAAATACCTAGTTCTCTGCGCAGAGTGCTAAATTTTTCAGTATCCAGTGGCTTAGTAAAGATATCTGCAATTTGTGAGTTAGTGCCAACATGGATCAACTCAAAAGTCCTCCTAGCTACTTCATCTCGAATAAAATGATGCCTGATTTCAATATGTTTGGTTCGGGAATGAAGTACAGGATTCTTTGCAATATTTATTGCACTAGTATTGTCACAAAAGATAGAAGTACAACCTAGCTCAACCGAGTAGTCCAGAAGCTGGTGTTTTATCCATATAACCTGTGTGCCACAGCTCCCTGCTGCCACATACTCAGCTTCAGCAGTAGAGAGAGCCACAGAGTGTTGCTTCTTGGATCCCCAAGAGACTAAGCACCCTCCTAGAAATTCGCAGTGACCACTAGTGCTCTTCCTGTCCAATTTACATCCTGCATAATCTGCATCAGTGTATGCAATGAGATCTAAACTACATGATGCAGGATACCAGAGACCTAGATCATGGGTGGCAGATAAGTATCTAAAAATTCTCTTTACAGCTGCCAGATGCAATTCAGTAGGCCTAGCCTGGTATCTGGCACACATCCCTACACTAAATTGAATGTCGGGCCTGGATGCAGTTAAGTAGAGGAGTGAACCGATCATACCTCTATATAGTTTAGCATCCACCTCTTTACCTTTTTCGTCTGAATCCAGTGAGGAGCTGGTACCCATGGGTGTTGAGATTGTCTTGAGGTTGGTCATTCCAAACCTTTTCAGCATCTCCAGAGTATACTTGGTTTGATTTATGAAACAACCATCCTCCATTTGTTTGACCTGCAGCCCAAGAAAGTATTTTAGTTCGCCAACTAGACTCATTTCAAATTCTTGGGACATAGACTCAGAAAAATCTTTACATAATTTTGAATTGTTAGATCCGAAAATGATATCATCAACATATACCTGGACCACAATTAACTCCTTTCCGAGACTTTTAGTGAAGAGGGTTTGGTCAACCTTACCTCGAATGTAGCCCTTGCTCACAAGGAACTCAGAAAGTCTCTCATACCAGGCTCGGGGAGCCTGCTTCAATCCATAGAGGGCTTTATTCAACCTAAAAACCATGTTAGGCTGAACAGAGAAATTAAACCCAGGAGGTTGTTCAACATATACCTCTTCCTTCAATAACCCATTTAAGAATGCGCTTTTGACATCCATTTGCTGTAGCCGAATGTTTCTAGAGCATGCAAATGCAAACAGAATTCTTATAGCTTCCATCCTAGCTACTGGTGCATAGGATTCATCAAAATCCACACCAAATTCCTGACTGTAGCCTTGAGCTACAAGTCTTGCTTTGTTTCTAGAGATAGCTCCATTTTCATCAATCTTATTTTTGAAAACCCATTTAGTGCCAATGACATGAGTGTTTTCAGGTCTAGGAACTAGTTTCCATACATTATTTTTCTCAAATTGATTTAATTCCTCACCCATGGAGGATACCCAAGAGTCATGCTTTAAAGCCTCTTCCACAGTCTTGGGTTCTACCTGAGATGTCAAGGCAGCTAAGTCCTGTTCTTGGACATTTCTAAAATGAGACCTTGTCCTAGTGGGGTCATGCAAATTACCTATGACATTTTCACTAGGGTGATCTTTGTGAAAGATTACCTCACCTGAGGGTTCACCTACCTCAGTTGCTTCTTCTTGTTGTAAGTTTTCTGGTTGAGCAGTTTGCTGCATCTCTTCTTCTTCAATTTTCTCCAAGAAATCTCCCTCATCAGATGGCTCCCTGTCATCATTTATCTTTTTGTCAGATAGAACATTCTCATCAAACACTACATGAGGTGTTTCTTCAACAGTTTGCTCATCTTTATTGAAGACTCTGTAAGCCCTAGAGGTTTCTGAATATCCGAGAAAGATTCCAGGAGAGCTTCTTGCTTCAAACTTATCCAAACCATTCTTACCATTATTGTGGATGAAACATTTGGAACCAAAGATTTTAAAGTAAGAAATGTTTGGCAGCTTACCCTTGAGGAGTTCATAAGGAGTTTTCTTATGAGTAGGTCTTACCAAGGCTCGATTTAAAATGTAGCATGCTGTATTTGCAGCTTCTGCCCAAAATCTCCTTGGAAGTCCACTCTCAATCAGCATAGTCCTGGCCATTTCAATTATTGACCTGTTTCTTCTCTCAACAATTCCATTCTGCTCCGGTGTCCTGGGAGAAGAAAATCTGTGAGTCACTCCCTCTCTTGAGCAAAATTCAGAGAATGAAGAGTTTTCAAATTCTCCTCCATGGTCAGACTGAATTGTAATGATATTATGTTCACCTTGCAGTTTGATTTTATTAAAAAGTTCTTCAAAGTGAACAAAAGCATCATTTTTATTTGCTAAACAGAACAACCAAGAAAATCTAGTGAAGTCATCAACTATGACTAGACCATATCTCTTACCTGACAGGCTTTGTATTCGAGTAGGACCAAAGAGATCCATGTGCAAGTGCTGTAGTGGTTTAGATGAGAGACCCTCAGTTCTCAACTTAAAAACTGCACGAGTCTGTTTACCTTGAGCACAAGCATCACAGAGCTTGGACCCTAACAGGAATTTTATTTTGGGCAAACCTCTGACTAGGTTATAATTAGACAGTTTATTCAAAGTAGACACACTAGCGTGGCCTAGACGCCTATGCCAGTCAAAAGCAACCTGTTCAGAATTAGCAGACAGACACAAGTTTGTTTCAGAATTATCATCTAGATCAACGATGTACACATTATTTACTCTATGACCTTTGAACATGATGTTATCAGAATTCAGCTCAAAGACAGTGCAAGAGTTGTGGTCAAAGAGTACCTTGTGTCCTTTGTCACAAAGCTGACTTATACTTACCAAGTTGTGCTGAAGTCCTTCTACAAGATACACATCTTCAATGGAGTTAGTAGAGGACTTACCAACCGTACCAATTCCAATTATTCTTCCTCTGTTATTTCCTCCGAATTTGACCAAGCCCCCAAGCTTCATTTTTAGTTTGCTGAATTTGGACCGGTCTCCTGTCATGTGCCTGCTACAGCCGCTGTCAAGATACCACTTGTTATGCTCAGCTGCCAGGCTGACCTGCAAAAATTCAGACAGAGTAATGTGGGACCCAATTCAAATTGGGTCCAAAGCCAGTTTTCAGATTATGCAAAAAGCACTTAGGAACCCATATCTGTTTTACTGTTTTCTTCAGTGGTTTTATGTGGGTTGATTCTTCCCTTTTGGCATTTCTTGGTGGGTGTTGAATGAACTTATTCCCATTTGAACTATGCAATTTCTGAACACAAACATTGTTGGTTGGCCTCTTAGAGGATACGCGTGTGTGTTGAGCATAATTCATGCAAGCATTTTTACTCCAATAAAATTTGTGCTGAAACTGGTGAACGTTGCCATGCTCTACTTGATAATTAGCATGATGAGCTTTCTTAACAAAACTTTTCACTCTTTTTGTGACATCAATAGGACTGGTTCTGTGAGAACCTTTGTTCCCCACCTGTTGCACATGAGCAGTTCTTGTTTCAGGGTTTCCCGACTTAGGTTGCTGACCAATGGATTGAATGAATTTGCCGGTCGAAAACTTCATTGTAGAGACAGATTTGGAACTGGATAGTGTTTCCAGTTTCTCTTTGCCTTTGGCGGGGCAGAACGTGGTAGTCTTAAATTCAAAGGGTTTTTTACTAGTAGGATTGTATCCTAATCCCTCCCTATTGAAGTTTACCCTCGACCCCAGAAGGACATTCAGGTTGTTTCTCCCCTCTGTAAACTTCTCAAGCACTTTTTCTTTGTCCTCAATCTCCTTCTGAAATTCATTGCATTGGTCCTGCAGTTCCTGATTAACTTTTCTAACTGCCTCATATTTTTCAGCCATCAGTCTAATCTCTCCTTTACACTCTTCAGCTTTACACTTCAGCTCATCTATTCTAGCTAGACTCTCCTCTCTTTCCATTCTCAACCTCTCAATCTCACCTTTAACCTGGTCTAGCTCAATGACCATCTCCTTGGTTTTCATGCTATCAGTGACAATAGAAGAGTGTTCTTCAGACAAAGAATGAAACTTACGTCTAAGCATTCTGTGCTCCTTGTTTAAACAATTATATTTACTTAACAGGTCGCCATAGGCGTCCTCCCAATCATCCAAAGTAAAATTCTCAAATAGGTTTGTTACCTCTTTCTCATGATCGGCCATGAGGCAGGTCTTCTCTTCATTTTCACTGGACGAAGTGGCTTCTGGGTCCTCCTCCTCATCGCTCCATGTGCACAGCATGGCCTTCTTCTTCTTGTGCACCATCTTCTTCTGGTGTCCTGGAGCCTTAGCTTGTAGCTCTGGACATTCACTTTCATGTGACCGGGTTTCTGACAATGATAGCAAGTGATCTTCTTAGCAGACCGGTTCTTCTCAAATCCTCGCTCAGGAGACTTCATTGCACCATTAAATTTCTTCCTCCTGTAGAATTTTCTTTTAGTTCTCAGGAACTTTCTGAATTGCCTGGTGAGCATAGCTCGCTCGTCCTTGTCCAGGTCTGAGAATCCATCAGAGCCTTCGCTGCTATCATCACTGCTGCTGCTGCTGCTGTTGTTCTTCTTAGCATGTCGTGAGACCTTCAGAGCAACATTCTTTCCCTTTCTGTCATGCCCATCGTTTCCATGTTTGAAATTCATTTCATGGGTCATGAGGGATCCAATCAGCTGGGTCACTATCATGATGGATAAATTTCTTGATTCCTCTATTACAGTCACCTTGGTTTCCGAGACGGGAGTTAGAGACCTAAGGATCTTCCTGACTATGTCTTCTTGTTGAATATCCTTTCCAAGGCCTTTCAGACTGTTGATGATCACGGATAGTCTGGCATACATTTATGTGATCGGCTCCTCTGGCTTCATCTTAAATAACTCATATTGAGTTGTAAGTATGTTGATCTTGGTAGCCTTCACCTGAGATGTGCCCTCATGAATTAACTGCAAATCATCCCACATTTCCTTTGCAGTCTTGCACGCTGAGATCCTTGAATACTCTTCCGGGTGGACGACGCACTGTATGATGTTAACAGCTGTCCAATTCAGTGCGGAGAGTTTGACCTGATCTTCTGTCCACATATCTTCATTTGGTGGAAGGGTGTATGGACCATTTGTGATAACTTTCCATAGCTTGTGGCTTTGGGCCCTGATAAAGACTTCCATCCTGTTCTTCCAGAAGAAGTAATTATTACCATCAAAGAAGGGGGGACGGTTGATAGACTGCCCATCAGCTATGAAACTGCGAGGACCAGTGGATCCGTTTCCCTGGCCGTTGGACCACATTCTGGGAAAAATCTGCTCTGATACCAACTGATAAGTACAATATGAAGTGATCTAGAAGGGGAGGGGATGAATAGATCACTGTTTTTTTAAAGAATTTAAAAAATTCTGCAGAGTATATTGCTAAATGCAAATAACCTTGAGCTCAGACTAACGAATATGATGCAGTGCAGTTAATAGCTCAAGCAAATAGAAGGCATATCATGATAGTACCACAATCGATCGCACAAGGGCTCAGAGGATTTTAAGGTGGTTCGGTCCTTCAGACCTACATCCACCCCACACTCAAACCGAGTGTGGCTTCACTAAAGGCTGGGCAACACAGCTTGCCAGACAACTGCTGATACACAGCTTCCCAGGAGAACAACCTCTCCTCTTCCTCCTACCCGGAGGGAACCTCTAGCGACCTGCAGTCACTAGAACCCAGAGACTTACGTCTCTCTTCCTCTTTACCAAGAGGGAACCCCACTAGTAGCAACCCTGCTACTAGTGAACCAGAGGTCGAAGACCCCTCTTCCTCCCAACCCGGAGGGAACCTACAAGCAGCTCACCTGCTACTTGCAAACAGGAGAATGAATCTCCCTTCTCCTGATCTCACAGGAGGACCCCGACCTCAATCCAGAGGATCGGAAACACAAACAAGGACAGTAGAAGAAAGATAAGAACAATAAACGAAAAAAATACGAACGAAGGAAATCAAATGCCAGAAAATGGAAACAATGTAGCTCAACACAGAGCAATAGACTTCGGATTTGATCCGCAAGTCAGAACAACTCTTCTGATCACTCTTCTGCTCTCTCTCTCTTTTTCCCTCTGCTATTCTTTCTTCTTTCTTTTCTTCTCCTGGATCGAAGGGCTCTCAATTTTCCTGTTTTTTCTTCTATGCCTCTCTTCTTCGATCACCTTCATCTGAGGATGAAGGATTCTATTTATAGCAGAACAGCAGGTGGATAGGGCACAAAACGCGTGTGCCTCCCACGCTCGATCCAGAATCTTCCTGCCACGTGCCTTTATCAGATTGGTTCCTCTTGTCTTGGATCACGTGCAGCCCTGGAGTGTGGAATGTTCTTCCTCGGACCTGTAATGAGATTAAGTCCTTTAATACGCTGCATGGCCATTAAAACCAAAACTGCATGAGGTATAGTAATAACACGACGTGACTCTTACTCGAGATGACACAAGAGCGACACGAGATACTCTGTAACAGGTCAGATACACAGAAGAAAATGACACGAGGTGAGGTTATAAGCAAAAGAGACACGAGGTCACGAATGCAAAAACAACACGAGGACAACACGGGCTAACGACAGAAACCGACATGAAGACTAAAGCGAGAAACCAACACGAGGACAGAATATAACGAAACGACTCGAGGTGAAAACAACACGAAGTGAAGTTTGACACGAAGTAAAAAGCAACGACACGAACTATAGTGGTGACAAACACACACTATATAGAAAACGACACGAAGCCAGTAAGAACAGCACGAGATGAAAACAGCACGGGCTGATAACGACACGAAGTCGAAACAGTAAATAACACGGGATCAGACTGCACGAGGTAAAACTACACGAAGACTTAAGACGACACGAGGTGGCAATAAGGAGAACGACATGAAAACAACATGGACTAGCAACCGAAACCGACACGAAGTCAAACAGTACAACACGAGGTGTTGTAACCAAGAAGAAGTGCCAATCAACACGAAGACAGTATGCAAAGAAACGACTCGAAGTGAGATGAGAACAGAATGAAACAAAGAAGATGACACGGAGTGCATAAAACCAACACGAAGACGTGGACTATAGTAACCGTCACGAAGTGTGGTTACTAAGTAGGAACGACACGAGGTCTACAGGAAAACTACTCGAAGTTCATCAGAACTTTTAGAGCAGCTTCAGGAACACGACACGAAGTCATGAGAAGAGAAAACAATCACAAAGTGAAACGAACACTTGAACTTAGACTGACTTAGAGACTCAGCGAAAGGACTCGAAGACAGGAATACAAAGGATGACATGGAACCAACACAGTAAACAAATACTGCACGAGGTGAAAGACAACACTCAATCAGACGACAACATGGCTGGCTCGACACGAGGTGAAAACGCGAAGCAAGAACTACATGATGTTTGAGGAAAACAGCACGAAGACAGAACATGAACGAACACACGCAGTGTTACCTCTTAGCAGCTATTTCATATAAGACCATGGATAACTCAAGTGCAAGATATCTGATTAAAAATAACAAGAACAATTAACATAGTGTTGCTCATCATCAAAACACTTAGGGAAGACACACAAACCAACAACATGTACGGGCATACTGGACACAATCCACGTACATGGTTGGCCAATAGAAACCCTTGAGCTTGATATTGTGCTTCATTCGGTCTCCGGCCTGGTGCGCGCCGCACAACCCGGAGTGGACCTACTGCATGACAGCTTGAGTCTCCGCAAGAGAGACACATCTCAGAAGAATAGACTTGTCCTTCTCATGGATGAGTCGATACAAGGAGTCGCCGATCAGCTTATAGGAGGTTGCTCGGAGGAGTAGCTGGACCCTTTGAGCTCGGTCAGGGGGAAGCCACCCTTTCTTAAATTTGATGATGGGGGCACGCCAATCATCCTCTTCTGGAGGTGTGCTCTGGTCAAGGTCGTGGACCTCGTAAATGATGAGGCCGATGTTGCCTTCGAGTGAGCTCGGCATCAACCTTCTGTGTTTGATGACGATGTCGACCTCACCCTCGGGCGGGAGCTTGATGGCTACGGCCAATTTTGCTAAGGCATCCGCCTAAGCGTTGCTACTTCTGGGGATATGATCTATTTCAAAGAAATAGAACTTCTGGGTTAATCTGGTGACGACGGCATGGTACGGGACCAACTCTGGCTTCCGCAGGTCATAGATGCCGAGGACCTGCCGGACTATCAGTTGGGAGTCCCCGTAGGCCTTGAGACACTTGACGCCCATGTGGAGAGCCATCTGGAGCCCAATGAGTAGAGCTTCATACTCAGCTTCATTATTTGTCAGAGATTTTATGAGAGCACAAGAGTTGTACAAACTCCGCCCTGAGGAGTCAGGAAAACTATGCCGGCACCTGCCATGGTGGCTGGATCCTGGTTGCTCCGGGTAATCCCTCAGGAAGTGCCATAGAAGTAGAGCTCCCAGCAAGGCACGCTGGTTGTGAGAGCGCTCTGCTGCCAGTAATGCAAGACATCTCCGCTCTGCTCAACTGGTTGTTGTGATTGAGCAGCAAGGGACTCCTCATCCGGGAGCTCCGAGCTGAAGGGTGAGTCGTCTGGTACTGGATGGGCTGCCAAGAATTCAGCCATACCCTGTCCCTTAATTACTTTTCTTGGAATATAAGTAATGTCGTACTCCATCAACAGGAGAGCCCACCTCCCCAGTCTGCCTGAGAGGATAGGTCGCCGAAGAAGATACTTCAGAGGGTCGTGCTTGGATATAAGCTCGACTTGATAGGACAGGAGGTAATGCCGCAGCTTCTTAACTGCGAACACCAATGCCAAGCAAACCTTCTCCATAGGGGAGTAGCGATACTCGGCACCGATTAGCTTCCGGCTGAGATAGTAGAGGGGCTGCTCTTTACCTTCCTCATTGATTTGTGCCAACATAGCTCCTAGCGAAGCGTCCATGGCAGCAATATAAAGGATGATGGGTTTACCCTTGATTGGTGCCCCCAGAACTGAGGGAGTAAGGAGGTACTCCTTGATTTGCTCGAAAGTCACCTGGCATTCCGAGTCCCAAACGAAGGGGGCATCTTTCTTCATCAACTTGCTGAAAGGCACACATCGACCGGAGAGGTTAGAAATAAACCTCCGAATATAGGTCAGCCTCCCTTGGAAGGATCTGAGTTCGGTGATGTTGCCGTGTGGTGGAAGCTCCCGGATTGCTTTGATTTTGCTGGGATCCACCTCGATTCCTCGGTACCTAATGACAAAGCCGAGAAATTTACCGCTGGATACACCAAAGGCGCACTTCACGGGGTTCATCTTGAGCCCATATTACCGGAGATGCTCGAAGATTTGGCGAAGGTCGCGCAAATGGTCTTCACGGCTCTTGGTCTTGACGACGAGGTCGTCGACATAACATTCGATTGTGTTGTGCAGCATCTCGTCGAATATTTTGTTGTGCCCCTATGGTCATTTGAGTCATCTTGCGGTCACTTGGGTCATTCGACATCATCATGTGGTCATTTGAGTTATTTGACATTCTTGATTTTGATAATGGCTAAACACTATTAGTCATTGTTATTTTTCACTCTTATATAATATGACTGACATACGTGATGTTTTGTTCATGACAGATATGCAGATGAATGGACAAGGAATGGAGTGGAGTTAGCAAAAGTGAAAGCTCAATGACAGTTAAGGTCGATGCACAAAGAAGCATAACCAAGAGAACCCAAAGTCAAAGACTCAGTTGACACCTTCTAGACAGTCAAGGGTGTTGCCACAGACATGAACGGGCTGCTAAAGGAGACAAGCGATGGAGCTAAAGCGGTTAACAGACTGAGCCGGGAAGACTCGGGGTCTGCCCAGCTGGCGGTCGACAGCCCCAGCCAGCAACCTCCAAGCTACAGCTCTTTCAGTAGCGGTCGACCGCCAGCCAGTAGCGGTCGACTGGAATTCCCAGTGACCATCCGTCTATAGTGTTTCTCAGTAGCGGTCGACCGCCACCTACCTCCGGTCGACCGCCAGTCCCGATGCAGCCATGTTTGACTTCGATTTTCACCTCAAGGCCAGCCCCTTTCCTTGGATTTGTTTAATCAAAACTCACCTAATCTCCCATGATTTGTTAATTTGGTCTGGGGGATGTCTATGGACCATTCAAAGTTTATAAAACCAACACAAGGAGGGTTAGAAACCCTAATGCTTCAAGGGGATTCAAGGGAGGCTACAAGGGTGTGTTCAAGGGAGAGGAGTTCGAGTACTGTAACCGTGAACAGTACTCCGGGAAGAAGTTCTTCATCAAATCCTCAAGTGATTGAAGCTACTTCAAGAGGAGATCAAGCCCAAGCCAAGAGAAGATAAAGCTGCATACTTCATCCTCTTCATCATCTCAAGGGTGATCTAAACTGCATCCTCAAACCTCTTCATCAACTCAAGAAGATCAAAAGGAAGATCCAAGCTACATCCATAGTCTTCCTCATCAACTAGAAGAGATTCAAGGAAGATCATCTCTCAAGGAAGAAGACACCATCGAAGCATCAGATTCAAGCTCCTGCAACTCAGACAAGATCTTTTTACTTTGAGCATATTCTATATCTTGTTTGAGTGATTTCTATTTGTTATCTTTCCATTTCTTTCAAACAATCAAAACTGAAGATCGTCCCTATCGGTGGTTAGTAGGAAGGCAATCAGAAGTTCTCCGATCTGCGGTGTTGACGTCCCTACCTGTGGTTAGTAGGAAGGCAATCGGAGGTCTTTCCGATTTGCAGTTCAGTGCGTGGCAGTAGTGGAGCCTCACCGGATTTGGTGAGGGGTGGACGTAGGACTGAGGATTCAGTCCGAACCACCTTAAAATCCTTTGTGTTGTGGTTTGTTTATGTGATTGCTTCGTTCTAGATGCATGCTTAGGTTCAATCTCTATATTGCGTAATCATCTTGCTAAGCAAATCGTTGTGTCCTTCGTTAAGTTAGTTATATTCCGCTGTAATTTATTTTATCTAGCTATATAGAGGGTTGCATTACGAAAAGAGGGGCAGATCTATTCACCCCTCCCCTCTAGATCCGATGTCCACTACTCAACAAGTGGTATCAGAGCCTAATCTCTCATTATGGGGTCCAACGACCTTGAGGCAATTGGTGGATTAGCGTCCAAAGGTTTCTTACCTGAAGGACATTCTGTTAATAGACCTCCTTACTTTACTGGAACTAATTATCCTTATTGGAAACATCGCATGCAGGTGTTCATTCGCGCTCAAGACTACGAACTTTGGCGAGTGATCAACAAAGGTCCGTATGAGCTTACGGATAATGAGGACTTGTGGACCAAAGAACAAATAAGACAATCCACTGTCAACTGGAGTGCTAAACACATCATGCAATGCTCACTTCATCTAGTTGAATTCTCAAGAGTGGCTACTTGCACATCTGCAAAACTAATGTGGGACAAGCTAGAGGTAATCTACGAAGGAACCTCTCAGGTACGAGAAACAAAAGCCAACATTTTAGTTTCTGAATATGAAATGTTCCGCATAAAGCCTGATGAGTCAATTGAAGATATGTGTGTCCGATTAACTGTGCTTACTAATAGTTTGACTGATTTGGGAAAGAAATATTCAGAGCAAGAAATTGTAAGAAAAATTCTCAGATCGTTAACTGCAGCATGGCACACGAAGGCAACCGTGGTTGAAGAATCCAGAGATCTCGCAACAACTAAGGTAGATGAACTCATTGGATCATTGATGACCTATGAGATCAATCTCAAGAACAAAGAGGCTGAGACACCTAAGAAGAAGTCCCTAGCTCTTAAAGCAGGACCCAGCGGTCAAGGCTCTTCTGATAAAGGTGAGGATTCGGGAAGTGAGCGAGATGAGGATGACGTAGCCATGCTCACACGTAAGTTCAAAAAATTCCCGAGAAAGGAAGGTAAGAGCTTCATGAGAGGAAGGTCAAAGGGAAGAAATGGTTTCAAATCTAATTCTGAAAATTCTAAGAAATCTGATAAAATCATTTGCTATTCTTGCAACAAACCAGGGTATTTCAAGAATGATTGTCCCGACAGATTCAGAAAAGCCGACAAATGGAAGGGCAAGAAGAAGAACAAGGCCATGGTGTCCACATGGAGCGATGAAGAGGAAAGTGATGACGGAACTAGCTCCTCAGACAAAGAAAAAGAAGATATTTGTCTTATGGCCAAAGGTGATGAAGAAACTGAGGTAAATTCTCCATTTGAAGATTATACAATTGATGATTGGGAGGAAGCATATATACAACTCATGGAAAAATATGAAATGTACAAAAAGGAGAATAAATCATTGAAAAATAAAATTAACTCATTTGTGCATGATCATAAAATAAATGTCAAGAATGCTTCACTTGAAACTAAAATTGAGGATCTTAAGAAAATGATTGAGGATTTGGAAGAGGGAAGAAAAGAAATGGCTGACTTGGAAACTGAAAATGAAAATTTGAGAAATGAGATTGATAGCATCAAGCTAAAAATGCAAAGATATGAAAAGAACAGCAAATTGAGTAATGAGAAGTACGAAGCTGTCAAACAAGTCAACATTCAACTTCATCAAAATATTGAAAACCTACAAAAAGAGTTGAAGGATAAACAACAATCTTTAGAAAAGTTTGTGGATGCAAGACAAAACCTAGGTGCATTGCTAGGAACTAGAATGAACCACAACAAAGATGGGTTGGGTTTATCCAACAAACAAAAGGCCATTTGGGCTAAAAACTGTCACATTTGTTTCATCTTCCGAAGCTTCCACCTCAAACACAACTCCCACACAAAACCAGCAAAAATAAAAGGAGAAAGGGAAAGAAAAGATTGAAGAGGCAATCACTAAAATTCCCAAAAAGTCTGTCCAAAAGCCTAAGAAAGGTCGACCTTCCCCGCAGCATAGGTCAACACTTCCTCGACCATTGCATGCTCAATCTTCCAGATATCACCATAACTGGATTGCACATTCATATAGGCCAATACCATCATATTCTTGGGGCAATTGTGACCTCTGTGTGCATCAATCCCATAGGTGGCAAAATAATCATTTTCAACCCAAAACCAACCAACCACCTCAATGGCTTAAGAAGCAAAATTCATCAAACTTCCACAAACTCCAACCAAGAGCCTCCAAACAGAAAATGAATGTCAAGATTGAAAAGAAAAATCAAATCCCTGCTCCAAGCAAACAAAACATGAATCTTAAGAAGGTTTGGATTCCAAAAGAAATGGTTTCATATTTTAAAAATTTGAAAAGTTTGATGGGACCCAAATTTGGTTGGGTTCCAAACACCATTGCTTAATTGCTTGTGCAGGAATGTCTTGCAGCCATGCATAACAGGTGGAACCTTGATAGCGGCTGTTCAAGACACATGACTGGAGACAAATCAAAATTTTATCTCTTGGAAGAAAAGGAAGGAGGATACGTCACATTTGGAGGGAACAACAAGGGAAAAATCATTGGAATAGGTAATGTAGGTAAGAATCTCTCCAACTCTATTGGAAATGTGTTGTTAGTTGAAGGATTGAAATATAACTTGCTCATCATAAGTCAATTGTGTGATAAAGGTCACAAAGTGTTGTTTGATTCTCATGAATGTAAAATCTTTGAACCAAAATCTGACAAGGTAAAATTTTCTGGTAAGAGAGTCAACAATGTTTACATGATTGACTTAGATGATTCTGCTCATTCAAACCTTTATCTTGCTGCACCAAAATCTGAAATTACATGGTTATGGCATCGTAGACTAGGACATGCTAGCTACAATGTCTTACATAAACTGTTAAAGCATACAATGGTGAAAGGGTTGCCTGAATTATCATTTAAACAAGAAAATAAGTTGTGTGATGTATGTGCCCTAGGTAAACAAACAAGAAAATCTTTCAAAGGAAGATCTGAAAATACATCATCCAAACCACTAGAGCTAATTCATATGGAATTGTTTGGCCCAACCAGAACTGCTAGCTTAAGTGGTAGAAAATATGGATATGTCTTGGTGGATGACTTTTCTAGATTCACATGGGTTTTCTTTCTCACACATAAAAATGATGCTTTTGATGAGTTTCAGGCACTCTACATGAAGATAAAGCAGGACGGTGAGTTTAAAATTTCCAAGATTCAATCTGACCATGGTGGTGAATTTGAAAATGTTAACTTCTATAATCTTTGAAGGGCCGAAGGTATTTCACACCGATTTTCTTCACCAAGAACCCTAGAGCAAAATTGTGTAGTTGAAAGGAGAAACCGAACACTTGTAGAGATGGCAAGAACCATGCTTGCAGAATGGCAACTTCCAAGGAGATTTTGGGCTGAAGCGGTAAACTCAGCATGTTACATTATCAACCGCTCTATGATAAGGCCACACACTAAAAAGACTCCTTATGAGTTGCTGAAAGGTAAAAAGTCATCTCTCTCACATATGAAAGTGTTTGGATCTAAATGCTTCATCCACAATAATGACAAAAGAGATTTAGATAAATTCGAGCCCAAGAGCGATGAAGGTATATTCCTTGGATATTCTGATAGATCTAGAGCTTATAGAATTTATAACATTAAGAGTCAAACTGTGGAAGAATCACCCCATGTTTCCTTTGATGAATATCATGATGATTTTAACAATGATAACTCTTATAGGAAAAATGATGAAGATGGGGAATTCCTAAGCATGAAGGATAAGAGTGATTCTCCATAAGAAGAAACAAAAGAAGATGGTGACCGACCTGAATCAAGCAATGCAAGGAATCAAGCTCCAGGAGAAGCTGGACAGGGCGCTTTATGGACTTAAACAAGCACTAAGAGCTTGGTATGAGAGACTAAGCTCGTTCCTCATTGAAAAAGGGTACACACGAGGTAAGGTAGAACAAACACTTTTCACCAAGCAGCAAGGTAAGAACATCTTGATTATTCAAATTTATGTTGATGATATTGTGTTTTGTTCTACTAAATCTGAAATATGTGAGGAATTTGCTAATCTCATGACTAGTGAATTTGAGATGAGCCTAATGGGAGAACTCCAATTCTTTCTCAATTTGTAGGTCAACCAAGGACAAGATGGGTGCTTCATAAGTCAAGCCAAATACATCAAGGAGCTGCTGAAAAGATTTGACATGATGAACAGTAAAATCATTACAACTCCTATGAGCACCACAACATCACTGGATTCGGATGAAAATGGTAAATTAGTGGATGCAAAGATCTATAGAGGTATGATCGGCTCTTTGCTTTACTTGACTGCATCCTGACCAGATATCCAGTTTAGTGTATGCCTTTGTGCTAGATTTCAAGCTAGTCCTAGAGAATCCTACTTGACTGCCGTCAAACGTATCCTTAGATATCTTGCCGGCACTCAAGATTTGGGATTGTGGTATCCGTCATCATGTGATTTATCTCTTATATCTTATTCTGATGCGGACTATGCTGGATGCAAGCTGGATCGCAAAAGTACTAGTGGCTACTGCCAGTTTCTGGGCGGGTGTTTAGTTTCTTGGGCCTCCAAGAAATAACACTCGGTTGCCCTCTCAACCGCAGAGGCAGAATATGTTACTGCGGGGAGCTGTGGCACCCAAGTGTTGTGGATTAAACACCAACTCTAAGACTACTTAGTGGGTCTTAGTTGTGTCCCGATTCTGTGTGATAACACTAGTGCTATCAACCTTGTAAAAAATCCAGTCCAGCACTCTAAACTAAGCATATTGAGATTAGGCATCACTTCATTAGAGATGAGGTTGGTAAGAAAAATTTTGAACTACATTTTGTTGATACTCTAAATCAAATTGCTGATATTTTCACCAAGCCCTTGTGTAATGACATGTTTTCAACACTCAGAAGGAAGCTTGGTCTTTGCCGACCTCAGTCCAATAAAAATTGAAATGATGATTTTGTTCAATTTAGTTGTGTGTTCTTACAGATTTGTGTCCATGCATTGTTTATATATATATATATATATATATGTTATTTTGCATATGGTGTCGCATTGCATGTAGTCATGATGCATAATAAAGATTGAATTCATGTTCACGATGCCTTGCATGGTTGGTGTAGCATCATTCTTGCATGGCCATGGTATATCAAATATTGATGTATGGAAAGGTAAATTATGCTTGCCTAGAAGCACTCAATATGCGTGAGGTTTCACCTCCGCCAAGTACCATGCGTCACTGTCACATATAGGCCATATAGTAAGGGGGAGTTGTCTCTTTGTAGCATCCATGCATATGTTTCATCTTCATTCTGTTGCATTTAATAAGTGTACAACCATGTGTTGGGTCATGCATTTCATGTCTGCCAAATTCATGTTTGATCAGGTCAACCCCTGCATGGTTCTAGTCTCTCTCTCCTTGACGTTTGTCATTACACTTGCTTGCACACATAACTCCTTGAGTGCATTCACTGCATATCCTTTGGGGGAGTCCTGTTGCTATTCTTACTCTCTTGCAATCTGAACTTCATGGTCTCTTGTAATCTGAACTTCATGGCTTATAGTCTGAATATGAGATCATGAGACCGACAGAACTACGGCGTAAGAGCTTTCTATTATATGCCCTGATGATTGTCCATCCAATGAAAATGGTTCAGATTTAATGATTTCCTTGAAGTTCAAAAATATTTATTCTGAAATCATCTATGTTATGTGGTTTTAATAGACCTTAACTAGAGATTGCATATTGTGCTTTGAATGACTATCATGATATCTGAAAATTTAAAATTCATGACCATCTTGGTAATACTCTAGAGCTAAGTATTATTTTTAAACATCTTGATGAGCTGGAATTCCTGAAAAATAATTTAACAGAGCAATGATATTATTGCACGGAGAAATATGTCACGTCATCAAATCAAGTGACGAATGATATGTCATGATGTGCCCATGTTATCTCTGTCTTAATTCATTTGGACTCTAGGCAGAGCAATGGCATAATTACTGAGAAATATATCTTCTCATCACAGAAATGAGTTTGGATATGTCATGACGTGACTTTGCTATCTCTGTTCATTCTGAAGTATAACCGTCAGTCTTGCCAAATACCTAGGGATACTGGCGTCTAAACAACGTGTATTCTTACGGCTAGGAGGCATGTACTAGACTTGATTGCTCGTAAAATATGAGTCATGTGCCTTCAAATTCAAAAGATATTGAAAATTCAATTTGCTGCACTCATAAAATTCTATGCTTTAGTCATGATTGTTTAGCCTCAATACTAGTTTTTGTGTTATTCCCTTTGTAGTTATTGAATATGGATATATAAGACAAGGGAAGGTTAAACACTGCCATGATATGCACCTTTGGTTCATTTCTATTAAATCTTGGATGTAGCTGCTTTTCAAACTCTGTTGATGATCTCGGATTTCATTAGCTTTGAACCATATATGTTGCTCGCGGTATGTTTCAGGTTTGCATATAATGGCTTGCTCTCAACTCCTTTCACCTATGGTCTCATAGACATCTGTCACCTTCTCTACCTTATCCCTCCCTTTTTACTGTTGTCAAAGGGGGAGAATTCTTTTTGTGAGTCCTTTGTTAGAGTTATGCGTTATCGCGTTGTCAAAGGGGCGAGAATATTTTGTTGTGAGTCATCCTTTGCTTTGTGAGTTGTCATTGGGGGATGAGTGAATTGTGTATGGGGGAGAATCATTTGTGCGCTTTGTATATCTATTATGTGTATGTGATGGAGTTTTCATAATTGCATAGCACTCATATCTGCATTCACAATTGCATTCACATGCTATTACTATCATGGATCTTGAGCTGCACTTGTTGCATATGTCATAAACTTTGCCATCTTGGATATTACTGCCACATAATGACTCACAGTGTTGCCATCATCAAAAAGGGGGAGAATGTTGTGCCCCTATGGTCATTTGAGTCATCTTGCGGTCACTTGGGTCATTCGACATCATCATGTGGTCATTTGAGTTATTTGACATTCTTGATTTTGATAATGGCTAAACACTATTAGTCATTATTATTTTTTACTCTTATATGACTGACATACGTGATGTTTTGTTCATGACAGATATGCAAATGAATGGACAAGAAATGGAGTGGAGTTGGCAAAAGTGAAAGCTTAATGACAGTTAAGGTCGATGCACAAAGAAGCATAACCAAGAGAACCCAAAGTCAAAGACTCAGTTGACACCTTCTAGACAGTCAAGGGTGTTGCCGCAGACATGAACGGGCTGCTAAAGGAGACAAGCGATGGAGCTAAAGCGGTTAACGGACTGAACCGGGAAGACCCGGGGTCAGGGGCGGTCGACCGCCCCAGCCAGCAACCTCCAGGCTGCAGCTCTTTCAGTAGCGGTCGACCGCCAGTTAGTAGTGGTCGACCGGAATTCCCAGTGACCATCCGTCTATAGTGTTTCTCAGTAGCGGTCGACCGCCACCTATCTCCGGTCGACCGCCAGCCCCGATGCAGCCATGTTTGACTTCGATTTCCACCTCGAGGCCAGCCCCTTTCCTTGGATTTATTTAATCAAAACTCACCTAATCTCCCATGATTTGTGGATTTGGTCTGGGGGATGTCTATGGACCATTCAAAGTCTATAAAACCAACACAAGGAGGGTTAGAAACCCTAATGCTTCAAGGGGATTCAAGGGAGGCTACAAGGGTGTGTTTCAAGGGAGAGGAGTTCGAGTACTGTAGCCGTGAACAGTACTCCGGGAAGAAGTTCTTCATCAAATCCTCAAGTGATTGAAGCTACTTCAAGAGGAGATCAAGCCCAAGCCAAGAGAAGATAAAGCCGCATACTTCATCCTCTTCATCATCTCAAGGGTGATCTAAACTGTCATCAACTCAAGAAGATCAAAAGGAAGATCCAAGCTACATCCATAGTCTTCCTCATCAACTAGAAGAGATTCAAGGAAGATCATCTCTCAAGGAAGAAGACACCATCGAAGCATCAGATTCAAACTCCTGCAACTCAGACGAGATCTTTTTACTTTGAGCATATTCTATATCTTGTTTGAGTGATTTCTATTTGTTATCTTTCCATTTCTTTCAAACAATCAAAACTGAAGATCGTCCCTACCGGTGGTTAGTAGGAAGGCAATCGGAAGTTCTCCGATCTGCGGTGTTGACGTCCCTACCTGTGGTTAGTAGGAAGGCAATCAGAGGTCTTTCCGATTTGCGGTTCAGTGCGTGGCACTAGTGGAGCCTCACCGGATTTGGTGAAGGGTAGACGTAGGACTGGGGATTCAGTCCGAACCACCTTAAAATCCTTTGTGTTGTTGTTTGTTTATGTGATTGCTTTGTTCTAGATGCATGCTTAGGTTCAATCTCTATATTGCGTAATCATTTTGCTAAGCAAATCATTGTGTCCTTCGTTAAGTTTTCCGCTGCAATTTATTTTATCTAGCTATATAGAGAGTTACATTACGAAAAGAGGGACAGATCTATTCACCCCTCCCCTCTAGATCCGCTGTCCACTACTCAACATATTTTGGTCATGGCCTATTGGTAAGTAGCGCCGGCATTCTTCAAACCGAAGGGCATGCGCTTGTACTTGAAAATCCCCTTGGGGGATCTAAAAGCTGTATGGTTCTTGTCTTTAAGGGACATCCGGATTTGATTATAACCAGACGACCCGTCCATGAAAGACAAGGCCTCATGGCCGGTGGTCATGTCGACCATCGTCTCTGTGATTGGGACTGGGAAGTCGTCCTTCGGACAGTCTTTGTTGAGGTCCCGGAAGTCGACGTACATGCTGACCTGACCACTCTTTTTCTTGACTGGGACTATGTTGGCAAGCCAAATCGGGTAGATACACGGCTCGATGAAATCGACCTCCGCCATTTTATGGACTTCGGCCGAAACCTGGAGCTCCAGCTCATGACGCATGCGCCGCTGTGGTTGCTTGACCGGAGTGACTGAGGGAGAAATGGCTAGCTCGTGCTCCGCTAGGGAGGGGTCTAGCCTGGGCATCTCCTTGTATGTCCAGGCGAAGCAGTCTTTGTATTCGAGCAGGAGTTGCTTGTAGTCCTGCTTCTCTACCTCGGTAAGGATAGCACTGACAAATGTTCGCTGGGGAGCTTCATCTTCGCCCAAGTTGATTTCAATGAGCTCGTCCACGGTCGCCTGGCCGCCATCCTCCAGCTCGGGAGGAGCGGGTTGGAAGTCGATGAAATCCTCATCATCGGTGTCGACTTCGTGTATTTCTTGGCTCTCGAAGCCACCGGTTGACGTTGAAGGGACTAGAGAGTGGTCGTTGCTGGGATCCATCGAGGATTGATCTGGACCACCGGCTCCTGGCCAGCAGTTGTCAACCGGGGCTGCTGAGGTCTCCCCGGAGTTGCCTGGTGAAGCTGATAATCCTTTACGGCGAGGATCAGAGATATCCACCCCTCAGGAGGGTTTGTTGAACAGGGTCCTTCGACTGGTTGAGAGACCGGAGGAACTTCTTCATCCCCGATGCCTTGGCAGAGAGGAGAGGAAGGTTCCTCGACGGCTTGAGCCGGAGTTCTGGCTTTGACGGCGATCGGGATTAGGATCTCCTCTTCCTCATCCCCGGAGCTGTCGAATTTGGCTTCGACTCTAGCTCGGTCGTCGGCTGGTAGTGCCAAGCCTATGACGTTGACTGCGTGGTAGATGCGAAAGTCTGGGTCCTGGTCGTAGCCAAGTCCCCTGGCCTTATGAAAGGACGTGGGTTGCCCCCGGACCTGGGAAGGGTTCCACAGTCAGTGAAAATATTCACGTCGCGCGGAGCCTTGCCATTGAGGGACGTGTTGCTTCAGACACATTTCCTGAATGTGTGGTGGCAGGTCGTCCAGTACCTGGACTGCTTCAAGGGTGTCATCGGCTTGCCTGGACCAACCGAAGTCGTCAGTCGGTGGGGCTTGAGGGACCGTGTCTCCCTTATAGAAGACAATGGGTTTGTCCCTGTTAGCCTTCTTCTTGTTTCGGCGTTGTCGCTTGAAGGTGACAATGAATGTCATCAGCGACTCGACGCTGTGCTTCTCGGATGCACATGGAAGCTGGATGCAGTCTGGTGGCAAGCATATACTCTTGCCGATAGCTCGGCTAATAAGATTAGCCTCGAAGTCGATCTGGCGTCTCTCGGGGCGATCTGGGGTTGACTTGGAGCCGAGGCGCAGCCGATGAAGCTTGGCCTTTTCCTCGTCAATAGAGAAGAGATCATCATCGTCTTCCTCTGAGAGCCAACCGTTGCTCTTGCTCTTAATCACGGGGTACAGACTAATCCCCTTGAAGTAGAGCGTAGCGTCGGCCAGGTCGCACCGTCGGCCAGGTTGCATTCTGTTGATGTGAACGGCGATAGGTCTGCAAAGACCGTATGTTGCTCCCCTTGAGGTGTTGGCAGCATCGCGGGCAGCCGACGGTACCGGTGCCTCGGCCTGGGGCCTAACAGGTTGCTGAGGATGAAGGCCCCGTTCCTGGAGGAGATCTTGCAGGAGGGCCTTCAGATGCTGGTTCTCCTTCATGAGAGTGTCGAGGTCACTTCTTGAGCCTCGTTCGCAGGAGGGTCGTTGTTGACCGGCTCTGCGTTGATAGGTGGGTCGCGGTCTTCCGCCGGGACCTCTTCCGCGTGTTCCGACAACTGCGGTCCAGTAGAAGTGCCGATGTGACCTGCTGGGGGAGGCAGCGGATCCTGATGGCGCGGCCTGCTGAAGTGGGACAGAGGCTGATTCAGATCATCAGATTGGGTGTCCGACTGGTGTCTGGTGGTGTAGCACGCGAACACTCGAACCGCGTCGTTGATGAATCAGGCCGTCCGCTTCCTGCGCGGGTGCCGCTCGGGGAGGACAGGCACCCCTAGTCTGTCAAAGACCGAGGTGCGTTGCAGAGGCGGCTCACTCTCGATATCGGTCAGAGGAGATTCCGGGACAGGATGTTGGAGGGCCTGAGAACGGGCTCGCCTGTGCGTCCGCTTGCTTGTACGGGGGACATTAGACGACTAGGCGTTGTCAGATGGTGCTACTGTGAGGCCAATCGCATCCTATCTGATGCCGCATTTGAGTGCTCGGAAGCGGTTTCTAATACGCGCCCTTCGAACGGCTTGAGCTTCTTCTGGGGTAACCCATATTCTCCTCAGGTCGGATTGCTGGTCTCCCTTGTCGCCATTTTTCCAACGCGTTGTCTTGGGAGGCCGTGTGTCAGGCTGCGGTGGGTGCCCCCGTGCTGTTGCCAAGGAACCCGCTCCTTTGAGCTTCGCCCCGTCCTCTCGTGTTTGCCGCAAGTGGTCAAAATGATTGGAGGTGGGGATGGTGGGAACGATCCGTTCCTGGGGTATGATTGGTTCGCCCCCGTCGAGACGGATCGACAAGTTGCTAGTCGCAGCAGCGAGTCATCTGCCTCGACGGCCATGGCGACGCTTCTTCTGAGGAGTGGATGAAGACTCCGCCCCGAGATGGTAGACCGAGAAAACCCGGCCTGGAGCGACCGGCAGCGTGGAGCTGTCAGTCAGAGGTACTGGGACCGGCCCTCGGAGTATGAGACCCACGCCGGGAGTCGACGACTAGGCGACCCGGGTATAAGCCTTTGCCCGCGCCGATAGGAGTGTTGCCGATGCTCGAGATGACACTCTTGCACCGGGAAGCGATACCGTCGGAAGTGCTGAGGTGCCGACGCCCCTGGGTCGAGGACCCACGGTAAGTGCCGGCGTAGTCCGAGCTTGGGTCGGGAGGCCCGAGGAGGGTGCTGAGGAACCTTGCCCCCTGGGTATGAGACCCGCGGGGAGAGCCAGTTCAACTGGAGCTCGGAACCGGGGTCCCGAGCACAATACAAGAGGGTTGTGAACTCGGGGCTGGGAGCCCATATCGAGGGTCGGCTTTACCGGGGCTCGGGCCTGGGGACCCGAGGAAAGCGCTGAGGAGCCGTGGACCCGGGGCTGGAAGCCCGTGTTGGGTGCCGGCTTTGCTGGGGCTCGGGGTCGAAAACCCGAGGGAGATGCTGGGAAGCCGTGGACCCGGGGCTGGGAGCCCGTGTTGGGTGCTGGGGCTCAGGGTTGGAGGCCCGAGGAAGATGCTGAGAAGCCGCGGACCCGGGGCTGGGAGCCCGTGTTAGGTGTCGGCTTTGCTGGAGCTCGAGGTTGGAGACCCGAGGAAGATGCTGAGAAGCCACGGACCCGGGGCTTGGAGCCGATGTTGGGTGTCAGCTTTGCTGGAGGTCGGGGTTGAAGACCCGAGGAAGATGCTGAGAAGCCGCGGACCCGGGGCTGGGAGCCCGTGTTGGGTGCCGACTTTGTTGGAGCTCGGGGTCGGGAACCAGAGGAAGAGGCTGAGATGGTGACCGAACTCCGGGGCGCGGGACCCATGCCGGAGATCGGACGAGGCTGGCCTTGGGAGCTAACGCTTACCCGGGTCGGTAATAATCTGGGGGCCCTGTAGGGGCCAGTGGTGGCGGTCCGGTACCTGGTGCTCAGGTAGGCCACCGGGACTGGAGGTGCGCGTGGCGCATTGTCCACGGGAGCCAACGGAGAAACTGGGGTTGGCTGAGGAGCATCCACAGGGATCACGCCCAAGAAGTAGGGTGATCCGATGACAGGGGCAAAGCTCCCGAAAGCGATCGGCGTTGCCAAGTAGCCCACCCGGGCATGGGTGGCAATGACATTGGGACCGTAGGTGACGGCCACCATGGTTGCTGGAGAGCTGAGTGATGCAGAGGCGACGGTTGCTAACAGTCGCTGAGCGCGGTCCGACGGTCAGAACGTGAACCGGAAGCTGCTAGAGAATGCGCGCGCGAGTACCCTCCTCTGCCTCTCCTGCAAGGACAGGGAAAGGGCACTAAGGCTTCAGGGCTGGCATAGGCTTTTCTTCAGCAAAAAGAAGGAAGGCGGGAGACGTCCCACCGGGCATGCCATCCTCTCTGTTGCGCGTGTTTTTATGCCGAATGACCGGGGTGAAGGAAGGGAGACAGCGGGGAAGGAAGACACGCAATTTTGATATATCTCGGGTATCCTCCTTGTGGTTGCATGCCTCTCATGGCAGTATCGGACACTCTCCTTTTACGAAAAGTCGAGAAGGGTCGAATGACACGGGAATGTAAGAGTACGGGTTAACCGGACAGGGTGCGGGCGTGCCAGTCAATTTCTCGACAATCACCCATAGAACCAAGGGTTGACCGGGGAGGCGTCGCCAAGACGCGGCACGTGGCTCGAGAGATCAAGCGACACGTGAAGAGAAGGGGTTCCACAGGTGCGAGTGCGTAGGCGATTGTGGGAATAGTGTACTGGACGTCTTTCTCCACCGGTCGCAAGCAACCGGTGTTTATTTACATTGGATTGAATCCGAACACCTTCGTTCCATGCTGAAGAGAAGCCTGTATATATGTCTGAAGCCGTGGGTAGAGGGCCGGGAGCATTCCGTAGCTGTGGGTGCGCTTTCGACTGAGTGGTGTTTACTGGGGTTAGGATGTTTGGCACGGATGCCGAGTGGTGTAGGTAGAAAGCCGGGGGCCCGAATACGGGCGCTTGTATTTCACTGGTTTTATGATGGGCCACATGGGCTTTACAAATAGGCCGAGGGGGCCAAAGTACAACTGACGCAAGCCGCGAGACAACTCTGACACGTGGGTCGGTCCCCGGGTCATTGCGTAATAAAGCGGGTACCCGCGTGTTTTATAGAGGTTCTCCTTGAGGAGGTCGAGACAAGCCCGACTGCCTAGGTGGTAGGGGCAGTCGTGGGCTGGCGCCTGACGGAGGTTGGACGCAGCTCGAGGTGAGCGGTCGGGTCCGGGCCTCGAAAGGTGAATGTCGTCATGCTGGGAAATCGAGGTCGGCCCTGGGACTGTGATTCTCAGGCCAGAGGTCCGACTAGACTCGAGTTGTTAATCTGAGTGGCCAACGGCCGGCTGGGGGGCGAGCGGTAGGCACGTGATTCCGTGCGGCATCATGGCGTGCATTTCATCACCGTAAGTTGGCATACATGGGCAGACCCGGGATGTGGGTGTATTTGTCATTGACATAGTCACCTTACATGCGACGAGGATGGACTTGATGTGAGACGGCTAAACACCGCGTGAGGGAAGTGCACGTGACATACCCTCGGCGTGTGTGAGCCGACTAGCAAGCCAACCGCGCGCGCACTTGTCTTCTCGCGTCCCCGACCCTTGCCGAAAGCCTCGGGAGTCCGAGGGTGCGACAATTAGGCCGGGGGGTGTTTGTCTGTCTGTTAGCTTGTGCTTGCGTGCCTTGTGTTGTTGTTGCCTGGGTCCTTGTCCTTGTTCTTGTGCTTGTGCTTGTAAGGGGGGAATTTAAAGGAATTTGAAGGGGTGTGGGGTGGGGTTTAGGCGGACCAAGATGAGGGCTCAACTTGGTCCGGGTAAACCCCTCAAACAATATTATTTTTATTTTATTTTTGTATTTTGTGTGTGTGTAACGGAGTGGGGGAGATGGTGTTTAGGCGGACCAGCTCAAGGGGCTGGTCTGGTCCGCCTAAGCCCCTCTTCGGAGGGTTTTATTTTAAAAAAAATCTTTTTTTATTATTGGATGGGGTTTAGGCGGACCAGCCTGGGGGACCCCTCCCCAGGGGGGGTTGGGTGGACCAAAGTGGTCCATTTTTTTATTTAAAAAATCTTTTTTTTTAATACCCAAGGGGTTTAGGCGGACCAGCCTGGGGCCCAGGCTGGTCTGCCTAAACCCCTCCCCAGGGGGGGTTTAGGCGGGCTAGAGTGGAGAGAGAGGGGGGTGGCCCCACCTCTATAAAAATCTGATTTTTTTGTTATTTTTCTTCCTAATTTGGCTAAGAAGAAAAGGACAAGAGGATACTAGAAGGATACTGGTTGGCCGGCCACGTGAACGCGGGTGTTGTGACTGACGTAATCCCGGGGCTTCGTCTTCGCGAATTCTTCCACGCACGGGTATGACGAACGAATCCTTGCACAAACCTCGTGCCGTGAGATTGGGAATTTGCACGAACTGGGATCGGGGAGGACCGTCGGGTCTTCGGGCTAGGGGGAGGGCGCGGCCCCCGGGGAGTTCACCCTCCCTTGGGGGCGCGGCCGCGCCTTGGGGCGAATGTGCCCTGGGCAGGCCGCAACCCTGAGGGATGGCCCCCGGGGGTCTTCTTTCGTCATCCGAGAATGTCCTTTGAGGGACATTGGGCTCCAGGATACTGGGATGGCCCGTGGGGGCCGTTGTTCTTCAAGTCGTAGTAGCCGCTCGCAAGGTGTTCGGGCAAATGCCCGACACACCCCGGGTTGTCGAACGGGCCAAGTAGGTGACTGGTGGGCCTTGGATTTGGCCTTGGGCTGAGGGTAGAAGTTGATGGAGGCTGAGAGGAGCCACCTTGGGTTCATGGGCCATGCCTCGGGCTACGTGCCGCATTGTACGGCGGGTTGGCAGGGTACCCTCGGGTTGGCCCGAGTGCTAAGTATGAGAGGCTCATTGCCGCGTGTCTGAGGGTCGGGAGCTGTCCCGACTTGCTGGAGGGTCGTCATAGAACCCGGTTGGTGTGCTGGAGCCGTGGATTGATCGACGGTTTACTGTAGAGGGGCTGGAACATACGCGCCCACAAGGTGTTCGGAAAAATGCCGAACACACGTGCGTGAGCCGTATACACGTGCTGTAGGCCTCCAAGACCTGTGGTTGACTTATTTGGGTCTCCCTTTGACCTTGGAGGGTTGAAAGAAGGCGTCCTGGGGCGGGCCCCTGGCCTTTTCACTGGGTGCCACGTGATGTGGCTTGTAGTCGGGGGCCCCCGGGTTGGCCCGGGTGGTTATGTAGAACACGGAGGAAATCCGTAACTGAGGGGTTGGGAGTTGTCCCGATTTGTTACTAATGCCGCCGTATACCTCGGCTAGCGGGTTGGGGCCGTTGGTCGGGCCCACTGGGTTTTCAGAGGGGCCGGGTAGCCCATGCCTTGAAGGTGTTCGAGGAAATTCCCGAACTCTTATTTTTGGGTATTTTGCGGGGGAAATTGTCCGGGTACAACAACTGTCTAAAATTTTTGAATTAGAGAAAAACAAAATGAAGCTTAAAAGTGAGATGAAATCCATGTCTGATGATCAACACATTCTTGATGAATTGATCTTAAATAAAGAACTTGCTAAAGAGAATGAGATGTTGAAACATTTAAACACCACCCTGTCTGACAGATTGTTGATTTTTGAAAAAGGTAAGTGTGTGATGTCAGACAGCTTAGAAGAATTGGACAGTCTTAAGATAGAAATTAAAAATTATAAAACTACAAACAATGTGTTGAATGAATGTGTCAATTGCAGCGAACAAGAAATTAAAAGTTATGAGCTGCACATTTCTTCACTCGAATCTGAAATTGAGGACTTGAGAGAATCATTGTCCAAATTTGTGGAAGGACAAGAAAATCTGGACAAAATGTTAGGAACAAAAGTTAATTTCAAGAAATAGGGGTTGGACTACAATCCGGTCAATAAAAAATCTTTTGAAAATAAGTTGACAACACCTTTTATCAAAGCATCAAATGTAGCCACCACCTCAAAGGATAAACATCCCACTGTCAAGAGAACTCAGAAGTAAACTGAAAAGGTGATAAAAAATGATCACATGCAAAAAGGGCCAAGAAACACTCATGCTAGAACTGTGCATGCTATACACAACTTGAACACAAATACACATGCACACAAAAAGAAAATGTCATGTCATTATTGTCACAAATTTGGTCATTTTGATGCATGAGTGTAGATTGATGGAACAAGATGATTTAAATGTAAGTGCAAAGGATGCCAGTAATTATCATGATAGGAATCATATATTTAAGCAAAAGAGAATTCACTATTTTTATTGTGGCAAATTAGGCCACCTTGCTGCTCACTGTTGGCATGCTCAAGGGTGAAGATTTAATTCTAAACCTGTCAATCTCCTTGCAAATCAAAATATTTTTGATAGAAATAAATCTATTTTTAAAGGAAAAACTTTTGCATGTTTCAACTGTGGAAAGTTAGGCCATAGAGCCAGTGATTGCTGGTCGGCTGTTAAAAGAAGAAATCTGTCTTCTTTTTTCAATTGTGGTAAGCATGGTCATACAGTCAAAGACTGTTGGCATGGGAAAAGGAAGAGAGCTTCTCATGAATGATATGATAACAGGGTTGGTTATGGTCAGAAATTCTATGCTCATGTTGATATTCATAAGAGGAACACAAAACCTATTGTCTCATGTCATTATTGTGGGGAAGTTGGGCATTCTATGAATGACTGTTCTCTAATCATGTTTGATGATATGAAAGTCCAAAAGCTGTGGAGAGCATCCTTCAGAGATGCTACTAACACTATAGGACCCAAGAAATCTTGGGTACCTAAAATTACAAAATGAGATCTGTGTTTTGTAGGAGTGCCTTAGGAGCTGAAGAATAAAAGGGGTTCAATAAACCAAGGCACTCAAGTGTGATAAAACCCCATTTCTGACCTTTACAGGTTTGGTCATTTGAGTCTTCTAAATTCTGCTTAAATTTTCATCATGAATATAAATAAATTGCACTTTAAAAGGTCTGAATTGATTGAATTTGTTGCCTGCATGTTGTCTCATGAATGACCTAGAGGTATATCAAATGCTATAGTGCCAAAGGGCAGATGAAGTCTGTCTGAAGGTTCTAACCATGTGTGAGGTGGTCTTTAGACCAAGTCCTCTGCCAAGTACCATGGGTCAAATTGCATGTTAGAGCAGTCCAGATTTTCATGAGTCACTTAAATTTTAGTCATACAATGCATAAAGTCAAGGGGAGTCTATCAAAATAAATTCTGCAATTCATGCATATTTGTTTGAACTAAGTTCCGTGCACGAACTTCATGTCATATATGGTGGTTCAATGCACATACATAGGGGGTGATCTTAACTGAACTACCTGCATTTAATCTTTAAGGAAGAACATTTGAATCCTCAACTCAAATCCTCTGAAAATAAGGTTCTGAGATGGTTATGAAAATGTCATATGGTGATTTGTCTTGTTTAGATCTAACTCACTGCTTAGTTTGCTTCATGGATGCTTTTGACTGTGAGTTGCTGAAGAATTTTGCTCTTATCAAATTCTGTGTGCAAGTTTTCTGAATATCCCTTCAGACGTAGATCTGTTTTGACTTAAAACTGTGAGTCTATGACTTGCTTTCAGAATGCTTTCTTGTGCAATATTTCATGATAATCAGGCCACTAGGTATGTAAATCAAACTCTTGCAATCCTGCACTGCACTCTCATGTAGGTCATAGGTTGCATACATTTTGTAAAGTGCATATTATTTATATTCATGATGAAAATTTAAAAAGATTGTTTGCTATGCATGCACTAGAAGTCTAGTCATACATTGTATTTAGTTAGGGGGAGTCATTGCAATTATTGGTGAGCTCAAGCATACACATAGGGGGAGCAAATATAAAATTTGATTTGAAATATTGAGAAATCAGCACCCCAACAATTGGCAATTGGTTTTGAAACTCCTTTCAATTATCTGCATCTTTTGAGGGGGAGTCTGTCTGAAATATCAATGCTTGACCTTCTGCTTGATGCTATTATCATACCTTTCAGCCAGCCACCTTGGAGATTTTTTTTTAAAAAAACATTTGGTATCTATTAACTCTATACCTGACCACTTGACTATCTTTACTGCCTTTGTGTCACCTTCTTCAAGAAAACTTAAAATTCAGAAGGATTCCCGTCTGCGTACTATGATCATAAATCTGAACATCCTTGTTTTGGAATATTCTATTATACAAGTTTATGATACCCCTAAAATATTTTGTTGGTTTGATTTTAATGATTTCCCTGAGTTTAAAGATAAACGCCTTGAAAAGAATCTGTATTCAGTTTAATATGCTTTAACCAGCTTTCACATTGTTGTGTCTTGTAAAATCTTCTTGAATATGAAAATCTAGCATTATGGCAGTCTTTGGTTGTGTTTCTTGGATATAGTACTGCTGTTAAACATAGAACAATCTGAAAACACTATAGGGCAGCATGATGAAATTATTTTTCAATGTTCATGGCAGAGCAATGACAAGGCTACACTGAGAAACTAAACCCTCCATCAAAGAAATGGAGTGGACCTAGGCATGAGGTGTCATTGCTATTTCTGTTCAATCTGAGGCAAGACAGTTAGTCTTACTGAGTAACTAGGGGTACTGACGTCTGATCAATGTGTACCCTTAAGTCAAAAGGTCTTGACTACACTTGATTGCTCTTAAAAATTATTCTGAGCTAACAAGAAAAATTTGAATTTGTGACCGAAGGTCTATTAGTTGTGCTGAAACCCTGAAGATTTGAACAGAACTATTTTTGTGTTTAACTTCACTACTGTTTCGAGTAACTCTTAGAGATGCCATTGGTTTATTTGAGTAGGATAATAGGAGGTTGACAGGGTTCTATTATGGAAAATTGGTTCACCTCTATTAAACAAGAATGCAGTTCTCTTTTTTTTAAAGAACTTTCATTGCTAAAATATCAACTTATTAGATTTGAACCATGCATTTAAATAAGGATCTTATCATAACACTTTTATAATGGAAGAGTTTGAACATGAATCTATTCTGTTTTATGAAATTAGTATCTGACTGTGAATTCCTTCTTTCCTATCTGCTACATTGGCCTACATGCAACTCATTTCTGTCTGGTTGCCCTCTGGCCTCACTTCTTGATGATCCCACCTTCCAAGCCCTCTTGCTTCACTTTTTCTCTCAAACTATTTCTTTTTGATGTTGTCAAATGGGGAGTTTGTAAGTCATTAAGGTCTTTGAGAGGTCAGGTCATTGAGAGGTCATAAGAATGGAGTGATGCATGATGCATAGAGGTCATTGATGATTCATTGATTGGGACTAGTTAGTTATTTGATTGAAAGTGATTGAAATGACTTGTAATGACTCATAGTTTTGCCATCATCAAAAAGGGGGAGATTGTTGTGTCCCTGTGTTTTGATGCTGTCAAAAACTATAGTCATTTATACTCTCAAATATGATCAATCAATGTGCTTTTGTTGATAAAGATTCATGGATATGCTCTCATGCTTTTGCTTGAGTTGTTTAGGTGTTTAAATTGTCATTGTTACACAAAGAACAGGTTGAAAGCCAGTTAAAGTCAAAAGTCAACGCACAATCAATTAGAAAAGTCAACATGGTCAACTCCAGCAGTCAACGAGAAATCCATGGTCAACAAGGTCAATGCACATTCAACAAGTTCATCACAAAGCCCAGGTCGATGCACATGCTCACTGGTGCATGTAGAAGTCTACCTGAGTTACTGTACAAGTCGATGCCAATTTTGCTCTCTAGCAACTAAGGTCGACGCTAGTTCTGGCCGAAGCACATCCAAGGTCTGTGCAACTTTTCCAATCTGCTATCAAAGGTCGGTGCATATACTCTCTTCTGTCAAGCAAGGTTGATGCTAGTTTTACTTTTGTGCAACTAAGGTCGACGCTAGTGTAGACCATATGCAAGCAAGGTCGATGCTAGTTTTGCTTTCATGCAACAAGGTCGGTGCAATCTGTTTGCTAGCACTGTGCAGAAGTCTGAGCATATGTGACTTCAAGGTCAGTGCAATTTTTGGTTCAACGTCACGAGGCCTGAGCACATGTGGTTTGAGGGTCTGTGCACATGTGGGTTCAACGTGACGAGGTCTGTGCACATTTGAGAAGGTCTGAGCATATGTAACTTCCAAAGTCTGTGCAACAAGGTCTGAGCTCACAACAAGTCCAAGCATATGTGAAGCAAAGGTCTGAGCACGTTTGGCGTCAAGGTTCCAAGGTCAGTGCAGGTTTTTCCTTCAATGCACAAAGTCCGTGCACATTCTGCTTAAAGGTCGATGCACGTTCGACAAAGTCTGTGCACATGAGACACACAATGTCTAAGCTCACGTGTTTACAAGGTCTGAGCTATCAAGTCTGTGCATGTCTTGTTTCAACGTTACAAGGTCTAAGCTAACAAGTCTGTGCACACTTGGCTTCAACGTCCAAAGGTCTGAGCATTCTTTAAGGAAAGGTCAGTGCAACCTTCACAATTCTGTTGGTAAGATCAATGCTACTAGTCACCCATATAAGATCAGGTCGGTGCATAAGGTGTTTGATGTAATGCCTGAATGAATACTTGGTTGGTAGCAGCACCACTCGAGTGAAATCGTGCAAACTCAAGACAGTCACGTGGGTACTGCGTTTATTGGTGCAGCTGGAAAGTGGCACGTGATCCCAGGAGAGCAGTGATGGGCACGTGATCCAAGGCAAGGAAGGCACACTATTTTTCAGAAGGTTCAGTGATGCGGGACGAGACCACGGACACAACAAGCTCGTGACTGGCCCTTAACGAGGGAAGCGTCGGACGTGCGCGGTTGAGAAACCGGCAGTGAGCTAGGGTGCTCGGCTCTCACTTGTGCCCGGATCGGGTCACGGGACGGTAACGCTCTCTCTCGCAGCAGCGGTGATATAAATATAAAGTGAGCTACGATCCTAGAACATGCTCTCTAGCAGTGGCATAAACAAGTATATATGAAAATAAGCAAATGCCGAGTGTAGGGAGCGAGAACGGTACCTCCACGCGCTCGCCGTGGGGAAGACAGACCCGGCCGAAACTCGTACTCCCGGAACAATAATACACAGTATTACATCAATACAAATCGCTGCCCACTCCACGCAGGGAGGTAAAGGGCTACACAATGGGGTCCGGGAGGACCGAATTCGGGTTGACGGGCGGCTTCTCGCGTTGATTCGGCAACACCCGAACTAGTGACGGTGGGGCCCACGTGCTGTCCGGAGGGGCCGTGTGGGACCCGGTGGCACCGCTGTGGTGGTGGATGCCTGGATGAGCGCTCCCTGGAGTGGAGGCACGCTGGTTTGCCGGCCGGAGGCCGGGTGGCTCCGATCAGCACCGGTCGGAACAACCGGCCACGGATCTGTAACTTCTGGTTTTCAGCGCGCATCCCGGCGAGAACGTACGCTGCGATCAGCCCCGATGTCGGATCGACACGAAACTGGCACCGTTGGAAAGCTAACTTCACATACTTCAATCTAGGGTTGAAGATCTGGCCTGGATCTGCACGGATCTGGGCTTTAATGAATTTACAACTTCCTGTTGTACAATAGCCGAACACTCAGATCTGTAGGGCTATTCTCTGAGAACTGCCTTTGACCGATATGTGAACGTCCGAATCTGAAGTGGTGGTCTTCAGTAAAGTTTTAGGACATCAAGTTAGGAAAATGGAAAAACTAGTTTGGACAAGTTTGGATGTGGCTACGAATTGATAGTATTTTTTTACTAACAGTGGGTCGGATCTGGAAATGGGCTGAAAGCACTGTAGCTGAGATAGAACACGAATTTTGAAAAATGGATAAAGGGCGGATAAAAAATCAAGAAAAATGGTGGATGTAGGGGATGATGGACATAACTCTCAGTAAAATTGGGAGCCCCAACAAAAATCAAGAAGAAGGTCGAAGATGGGAAACGCAGAGCTGCTATCATTGTAGACCGAGACAGGACAGATCTGGGAGTGATTGAAGACCGAAATTGCAAAAATATCAAACGAAGGATTTTCGACCTGAGTTTTTTTGTGGATGATGGGATGGAAGATAGAAACACACCATAAAAATTACAAACCACGAAGAGGCCGTGGCTGGTAGAAGGATTTTCGTGAAGACACCTCTGTCCAGCAGGATAGAAAACCGAAGACGGATTCGCGGCGGCTCGAAGGCGGCACGAACGGCGGCGGCGGCGGCACAGATGAAGATCAGAGGTTGAGAGGGGGAGATAGAAGATTGATACACTCTAGAACTAGAGGTTTGAGAAGAGGAAACCAGGGGGAGAGGAAGGGGGGCGCAAGGAGGCTCCTTGAACATTCAACAAATTTCTGATTTTTCATTAATATTCATATGAAAATACAATCTTTTATATGATTCACATCAAATGCAATGTGAACCCTTGGATCTAGGGGTAGGGATTGAAGGGCTGGGATTAAGTGTAAAACACACACAAAAATTAATACAATAATAAGGGGAGAGGGGCGCCCCCTTGACCAAGGGGTATGGTAGGTGAAGGTAGGTGACCTACCTTGGACCAATTTAACCACTTGTCTACCCATGTGGCATTTTGACATTCAACACTTCTAGATGGCCACCTAGGATGGTTGACCAGCCCCACATGAGTGACATGGACCAATGGGAAAGGGCTGAGGGCCCCCTTACTTGGTCCTACTGGAATTTTACATATAAACCCACTAAGACCTACAATTGCGTACCCATATAACACAAGGGTATACATACAAATATGAAAAGATAGAAATGCAAAAAAAATACGTACGGTCTTGCCTCGATGTCCCCATCATTCAGGCTAAGGAAGAAGCAAGTGTCGACTCGTAGAGTCGACACTTTCTTACATGGCTGCTGTCTGCAGTGCAGACAGAACTGCAAGCAAGAAGTGTTGACTCTAAGAGTCGACACTTATCTCGAGGTCATGGATTCTTGTAGCAGACAGAACATGGTGAAAATAGTGTCAACTCTAAGAGTCGACACTTCTTTTGGCGAACCCAGAATCGGGTTCTCCTCTAGTTTGGGCGTTCGATTCCATCACATGGGATGGCTTGGGCGCACAACTCCAGATCCCAATCTTTGCAGAGGATGTTTGTTCGATGGTCCAAGGTTACAAAACAATTTATGAAAAGTAAAATCAACCTTTTATGCTGGACCAATCATATGCAAGTAGAAGAAGCTTCTGTACGGTTCATTTCTTTTCTTGGGGAAGAAAACTCCTACGTGGACAGTACTGCCTAGTTTTCATTTGCTGTCCAATAGGAAGGCCTCGTACCTCATCTGCAAAGGGCCAATCAGTGGACACTCTCTCTGCGATCTGAATCCCCTTTAAAAGCTAATGGTTCTCCATCGGTGAAGAATGGACGAACATAGAAAGAGAAAAAGAGTAGACACGTTCAAAGCAGGAGGAGTTCATCCAAAGAAAGAAGAGGAAGAAGGAGCTACTGTTGCTGCCTTCGTAGCCAGAAGAAAGAAGAGGAAGAAGGAGTTGCTACCTGCGTTGCAAGATAGAAGAGAAGGAAAAGGAGAGGCTGTGAAGAAGAAGAGAAAGGGAGCCGTAGACGAAGCTACAGATCTAGATATACAAAGGGCCAGCGGTGCTTGCAAGAGAAGATAGAAGACGAAGGTGAACCTGCTGGGCTAGCAGGAACTGTGAAGAAAAAACCTCATCCACTGAAGAACGAGTGAAGAGAGAAGCAGAGACATGGAAGAAGAATCTCGCCTGCTGCTGCAAGGAATCTGAGCATCGGTTCTTGGGTTTAGGAAGTTTTTCATTGAAGCTATTTTCTGTCAATTGTTGTCAAGCTTATCTGTTGTTTGTTTTTGCACCTTTGAACGATATATCCGTGTGTGTGTATTGCTGTGCAAGGTTTGCATAGGCTCGGAGCTGAGTAGTTGTGTGAGTGTGTGTGTGTCGCTGGGTTTCAGACCCAGGACATTTGGGGTTTATCCCCGTGGTTGTATAGGGTCAAACCTGCGTGTGTGTATTGGGGCGTGTCCCCGTGTGTGCAGGCTTGTCTTGTGTGTGGTTGGAGCCTTGCTCTGTGTTGGGGCGTTGTCCCCGTGCTGGTGTTTCAGCAGTGAAGCCTCACCGGGTTTCGGTGAGGGGTGGATGTAGGGAGCCCGTCGTGGTCCCGAACCACCTAAAAATCTCCGTGTTCTGTGTGGCTTGCCTGTGTGATTGTCTCCATATCTTCTATTCGATTCACAGGTTTTTATTTGAGTTTGCATATCTCATTTGTTTAAACTGATTTCATCATTGGTTCATGATTGATCATTACACACATCATCGTTAGTAAGCTTTCGGCTGTGTGAAATCTGATAAGATTTAAATTGGACATAGTTTTGTAAAGGGATCTATTCAACCCCCCCTTCTAGATCCTATTCCTTGCACCTCGGGACCCAACATAAGATTTTTTGAAGAGAGACTCATTCTCCTAGCCGCCATAAGCTCCCCAAGGCATTGGTTCTCTCTCTTTCACCCTCTTTCGCTTACTCTCGCTTTCTCTTACTTGTAGGAAAAAGAAGCCTATCTACGATATCATTTTCTGAAAGAAGTGTATGCTCTACAAACCAATCACCAATAACTTCTGAATGAAAACATCATTTCATGTACATTTTCATTCATGTTAATATTATTTATGATGTTTTTTTATTATGTCTCATTTATTATAATGCGTATTACCGCTTGATGTGATAAAGTCCCAGAACATATCCAATAAATATTGGATCATAATAAGATTATGATAATGAGACCAACATTTGAGATGTATGTGTTCTAGACGTTTCTGGTAATATGATCTTTAAGACTGGACATCAAAGAATCAGGATAGATCAGTGCACATGATATCCTCTCATGTGATAAGGGTGCCTGGTCTCATTGTCACTAGTGTGGAGATACTAAGATGTATGTGCATGTGTCCATTATAAGAATATACTTCACTGAACTAATACGATTATGAATCTCTTGATAATAATTATATCTAACAGTCAACCAAGAAATTTTTCAGTCACAGTAACACAGTTGAGTGACTAAGGATACATTGCATGAGGACTCATGTATTTTGATTCCTGACAAAGAGATTTTAGTCACAAGTTTCGGATGCTCAGGTATTTGGATATAACAAAATAGATGTGAAGATAATTGAGTGACAACTGTGGATCATTTACTCTCAAATATAACATGAGAGAGAATGTCATATGAATGGTACTTGGGAAAATCCTTGGCCAATGTTATACAATTCATTAGAAAAAGAGTTTTCCAGTGAGACTTGGACTAGAGTTTATCAGGCCATAACTCACAAGAGTTTGACAGTATGATCATACTCTTAATTATGGCTAAAGGTATTGTGTATAAATGAAAGACTATAGCTGTGTGATTACTGTGGACATAAAGGTCGTAGAGTGATTTTATAGACCCATTTTGTCTTCTAGGGTCACAGTGTTGCATGTGAAAGAAATATATGTGCTGCAAGTCAATCACTTATGAAGTGATGGTGTTATTTCTTGTACATTTTCATTCGTATTAATTATATTTATGATTTTTTCTTCGTTATGTCTCATTTATTATATTACATATTTCCGCTTGATGTAATGAAATCCTTGAACGTATGCCATGAATGTTAGATTTTAATGAAATTATGATAGTGAGACCAAGCTTTCAAATATATGCGTTCTAAATATTTCTAGTCATACGATCTTTGAGACGGGACATCAAAGAATCCAGATAGACCAATGCACATGATATCCTCTTATGTGATAAGGGTGACTGATCTCATAGTCACTGGTGTGAAGACACTAAAATATATGTGTAGGTGCCCATTATAAGAATAGGATTCACTGAATTGATCCGATTATGAATCTCTTGATGGTAATTATATCTAACTATCAACCAAGAGATTCTTAAGTCATAGTAGTACATTGGTCCTTAAACATGAGTCACCAAAGATACTTTATATGAGGGCTCATGTATTTTGATTCCCGACAAAGGGACTTTAGTCACAAATTCTAAATCTTCAGGTATTCAGATATAAGAGAATACATGCAAAAGATAATTGAGTGACAACAATGGATCATTCACTCTCAGATATAGTATGAGAACGAATGCCCTATGAACGGTACTCGGGAAAATCTTTGGCCAAGGTTACACAGTTCATTGGAAAATGAGTTTTCTAGTGGGACTTAGAGTATATTCATAAGATCATAAATCGGAAGGGTTTGACAATATGACTACACCCTTAATTATGACCAATGACATTGTGTATGAATGAATGACTATAATTATGTGGCAACTATGGACGGAAAGATTTCAGTGTGGTTTTATAGACCCTCTTTATCTTCTGAGGTCACAGAGTGTTGTTTGATACTTATTGTGGCCTGAAAGCTTAATATAGGAATAATCATGAGATGATTATCTATCATAAGATGATGAGTTAATTATTTAAGTCACGAGATGATTAAATAATTAATTTCAAATTAATTATTAATGTGATAAAGTTAAGAAGGAGTTCTTTAGCTTAATGGGCCTAAAACCAAACTGAGACTGGGCCTAGAAGGTCACACATATTAGGATTATGTACAGCAGAAGTATTTAGGTAATTATGGACTTATGAGGATTTTTGTGAAAAACTAAGAATTCTATAAATAATCGCATGGAGGGAACCCTAAGCTAAGCATCCGGGGTTTTCTCAGTCAGAGTCGCCCCTTCTCTCCCCTTTGGGAGGAGCACTGTAACGACCCGAGAATCCGATTACCAGGAAGACCCGATAACCCGAAACTCGAACCGCCACCCACGAGCCCGAAGACTCGGAGGGGTTAGAAGGATGGTGTGGAGACTACACAAGTATCATAATTAATTACAGAAATTAAATAATTTATATAATTAAACAGGAAATAAATTAACATTTTACATGATACATGGTCCACAAGATATAACAAAATAAACAACAGTAGTCCACAACTAGTACAGAGACAAGAAAGAAAAGTACAGCTACACGGGGCATACCCCGACTCTGATCTCTGGAACTAACACTGGACACCTGAACCTCGTTGAGTCTCAGATGCGTTCATCTGATGCCGCGTCTCGCCTGAAACACGGTGAAAACACGCAGGGAATGAGTCTCAGAACAAGACTCAGTAGGGATCACTCGAACCCTACCTCGCAAAATGGAAAATCGTTACGCTAGCATTAAGCGAGTACCTCTAGAGTGAAAGCCCTGCAACTACAAACACCGGTCTCACAGCACGAAAACTGACACACGCGCCACGGCGAAACAACCGGAACTCAATGGTCAACACGATAAAAAATCTGAAGGTCGAACTCACAGAGACTGACAGCATGTCACTCCTGACTCGACAGGAGTACCTCCCACTAGAAGCACAGTCGGTAGCGTCCCCTGACCTCTTACACCGCACCACAGGTGTTCGCCTGGCACGATAGCCCCCGGCGGAGGCAAGGACACCGTACAAGTAACCACAAAGCAAGTGACTAGCTGGGGTCACGCTCGTCAGCGTGTGTCCAACTGCCCCCAACCACGTGTGCACACACAGACCATGCGTCTCAGGTCTGGCCTCTAACTGGTTTTCCCCTCAGCCGGACTCTGGCTGCAAGACGTGGGGCCCGACGAAAACCAATCTAAAAACCGTCCTCAGGGTAGCCTCTCCACCACTCCCTGGTGGGACCACTAAACGTGTAAGCAAGCTACGACTAGTGGAGGGTCACTGAAGGAGTAGACTCTCAAGTCGACAGAAAACAACGTCCGATCTCGACGAAGTATAAGGAACGCTCCTCGTACCGACACCGACTCATGGTGACAACCGTCGGAGAAGAAACAGGACTGCGAACCATCCGGAGCAGTCCAGAGCCTGGCGGTCCAACGCAGGTGCGCCACAGGCTCTGATGGTCTATCTCTGGGCCGTCACAGCAGTCTGACGGCCCAACATAGGTGCGTCAGACACTCGGTGCAAAATCGGATGTGACGCGCCAGCCCTGGTGCGTCACAGGCCCTAACGCACCCAACCCAGTGCGTCAGAAGGCGAGAAGAAACCAGTTGTGACGCACACCGCTCGGGGCGTCACAGGCTCTAACGGACCACCTCTAGTGCGTTAGAAGATGGAATGAAACCAGCTGTGACGCACACCCCTCGGGGCGTCACAGCCTCTAACGGTCCTGCCCAGGAGCGTTAGAAGGTGAGGAATGGGGACGCGTCAGATCTAACGCTCCCACACAGAGGCGTCACAAGGCTCTGACGCCCCACCCTGGGTGCGTCAGAGGCCTTGACCCCCAACGGTCAAAAAGCCCAACTGTCGGAAACCACAACGGTCGGATGCCAACGGTCGGATCGCCACTCTGACGGTCCAACCTAGGCGCGTCACACGCCCTAACGGTCTATCGTGGGACTGTCAGGCCCACAGACCACCCAATTGGCAAAACCATGCCATGTGACGCACCCACCCTGGGGCGCCACAAGCTGTGACGGTCTCTGGAAGGACCGTCACACCGTCTCGACGGCGAACCGATGGGAAACGACCAAAAACACCAACCACGCCCCCATACCTCCATAGGAGAGGGGGAAAACAAGGGGGAAGCTCCCCCGGGACCCCTAGCATGCTTCTAAGCCATTAAAACGTGGAATCATGGCCTAAAATCATAGATCGGGCAAACTCTCCCCAAATCATGGTTTTACCCTCCCGGCATGGAAACAACCCCTCTCGGCCTCACACCGGGCTAGAAATCACGGGAATGGAACGCGGGGAGCTAAGGAACGTCACCCTACCTCGATCTCGTCTCGAGACGCGCCGGATCGTCCACAAACCGCGAAGAATGCCGCGAAACCCTCGCTCCTTCACGATTCCCCACAAGCTTTACGTCGCCACGATCGCCTCACCGTCGCCCACGTCGTCGCGCCGTCGCCCCGTGCCGTCTGCAGCCGGAGGGGACGCCGCCGCGGTCGTCGTCGGTCGAATGGGAGAGGGGGGAGCTCACGGTGGGGAGGAAGAAGGAAAGAGGAAGAATAAAGAAGAAAAGGTGAAAAAGAAAAAGAAATGCCCCTATTTATAGAAAATCTGATTTTTTGAGAAAATATCGAAAAATTAAAAATCACGTTTCCGCGATCCTCGGAATGCACCGATCGCAATGGTACCACTCTTGCCCAGGTGAACGACCTGATTCATCTGCAACGAGGTTCCGAAGGTAAAAGCCTGAAACACGACCGGGAATCGGAAAAACGCGCGGAAAAGCTGCGGACATGCTCCGGGCCTCCGGAACAACTCCGGATCGCGTCGATCCTAACACGAAAGATGTCCGAAACAAAATTTCAAACATAACGAAGCCGGACACTCCGAGAAAGCAGATCCAGGACCCAAAAAGAAGGATCTGAAGGGTCCGGGATATTACAGCCCTCCCCCCTTAAACACATTTCGTCCTCGAAATTTAAGAACAAAGCTCAGGGGGAAGAAGAGGGAACTCACTCGAACAGGTAAGGGAACTGCTGACGCATCTCGTCCTCACGCTCCCAAGAAGCCTCACCACCAGAGTGCCGCTAGCACACCACCTTAACCAAGGGGATGACCTTGTTCCGCAGGCGCTGCTCTTGCCTATCCTCAATGCGGACGGGAAACTCTGGGAGAGAAAGATCAGGAGTCACCTCGGGCCAAACAGAATCCTCAAGCATATGAGAGTCATCGGGCATATACTTTCGCAACATCGAGACGTGGAACACGTCATGCACCGACGCCAATTCAGGGGGTAACTGCAACCGATAAGCAACCTCACCGACGCACTCCACAATGAGGAAAGGATCGACATAGCGGGGACTCAGCTTCCCACGCCCTCCAAAGCGCATCACCCCCCTCATCGGAGAAACTCTCAAGAACACACGATCGCCAATGGCGAAAGTGAGAGGCTGCCTCCTCCGGTCAGCATAGCTCTTCTGCCGACTCTGGGCTGCCAACATGTTCTGACGAACCAGGTGCACGACATTCACACACTGCTGCACCAACTCCGGTCCCGTCAAAACGCGCTCACCAACCTCGAACCAATCAAGTGGAGTCCGACACGGACGCCCATACAACGCCTCATAAGGAGCCATGCCGATGCTCGAATGATACCTGTTGTTGTAGGCAAACTCCACCAACGGTAGGTGGTGAAACCAACTCCCCTGCCACTCCAGGCATCATGACCTCAACATGTCCTCCAAAGTCTGGATGATCCTCTTTGACTGACCGTCTGACTAAGGATGATATGCCGAGGTAAAAGCTAACTCGGTGCCTAGAGCCCTCTGGAAACTCCTCCAGAAACTAGATGTGAAACGCAGATCTCGATCGGATACAATGGAAATGGGAATCCCATGTAAGGGTACGATCCGCTCCACATACAAACGTGCTAGCTTCGGCACACTCCAGCTGACTTTGATCGGTAACAACCGAGCCACTTTCGTCAGCCTATCCACCAGCAACCAAATACTGTCCTGCCCACTTGGAGTCCTCGGTAATCCCACCATAAAATCCGTGGTCACGTGGTCCCATTTCCACGCAGGAACATCCAAGGGCTGAAGCACACCACCTGGTCGCTGATGCTCCGCCTTCACCTGATGACAGGTCAGGCACCTGGCCACGAACTCGGCAACATCTCTCTTCATGCCAGGCCACCAGAACTACCTCCACAAGTTCCGATACATCTTCGTCGCACCCGGATGTACGGTGTACCTGCTCCCATGAGCCTCGCGCAACACCGCACGATGAACCTGCTCCTCAGCGGAGACGAACATCCTACCATGGAACCTCACAGCACCGTCCTCGCCGAGCTCCACATCAGCCATGGCCAAAATCCAGGGCAACTCCGGGTCTGCATGCTGAGCCTCTGTCACCTGATGACGGATAGCAGGGGTGACAGTCAAACTCGCGAGCACTGCTAACCCTGGCTCTCGAGGAATCTTGAGCCTGAATGACACTTCGGGCACTTGTTCCCAGAGCCTCCACTTCCTCAACATCAAGGTACTGACCGCGACCTTCCGACTCAAAGCATCGGCGACGACATTCATCCTACCTGGCTGATAAGATAGGGTGAAGTCATAATCTTTCATATACTCCATCCAACGCCTTTGCCTGAGGTTAAGGTCCTTCTGGGTGAACACATACCTCAAACTCTGATGGTCCATGAACACCTTGAACTTCTCACCGTACAGATAATACCTCCAGATCTTCAGCGCGAAGATCACCGCTGCCAACTCCAGGTCATGGGTAGGGAAGTTCTCCTCATGTGGCTTCAGCTGCCGCGAAGCATATGCCACCACTCTACCATGCTGCATCAACACAGCACCCAATCCGACCCCGGAAGCATCTGTACACACCACAAAATCTCCTGATCTAGAAGGTAAAATCAACACCGGAGCCGAGGTGAGCAATCTCTTCAGTTCCCTGAAACTCTGCTCACACTCATCAGTCCAGACAAAAGGCACATCCTTCCGCGTAAGTCTGGCCATTGGGGCCGCAATGCGAGAAAAATCCTGGATAAATCTCCGATAATAGCCTGCAAGCCCTTGTAGACACGCTATTCCTGACATCCCCCGAGAAAATCTCATATTACTATATGACGCCCCGCAGTGACTTTCGCATTCTGAATTGCTTGAGTGCTTCCTATTCTTGAGTCTTCTTCCGCCTTTTGAGTGGGTAACGTCGCACTCCTTCGGCATCCAGAAATCATCTCGTTGCGGAAATCATGCAGCATACGGACGGCATCATCACCAACCGGACGCATCAGAAGTTTCCGGAACCAGAAGGATGTCTGGCGGATGGCTGTCGACGGTTTTTCGGGAGGATCCAGAGGTTTTTCTTGAAGGCGTCCAGTCTCCTGGACGCCTTCATCAGTTGAAAAAATATAAAAAATATAAAAATAAATAAAATAATTTTTTTTAAAGGCATCCAGTTTTCTGGACGCCTTCATAAAAATGAAAAAAAAAATAAAAATATAAAAAATAATAAAAAATCATACTTCTTGAAGGCGTCCACTTGCATGGACGCCTTCATGAAAATGAAAAAAATAAAAAATAATAATAAAATAATAATTTCTTGAAGGCGTCCAGGTGCCTGGATGCCTTCATCATCTTGCTCACGGGCGCCCCCGATCCGCCGATCGGTTAGTCGTTTGAGAGAAAATCCAAAGTATGAAGACGTCTTGCCAACCAGACGCGCCCACTCGTGAGTCACGGGTGCCAATCAACCCACGCACTGTACCAAACCGTGTGCGGCTTTCGGCGGAGTTTCGGTGGACGGTTTTGAAGGCGTCCAGTTGCCAAAACGCCTTCTTGAAAATATTCAAAATAAAAAAAAATAAAAAAATAAAATATTCGTAATGCCCTGATGAAGGCGTCCAAGGTCCTGGACGCCCCCATTAGGAGGCGGCCAGGCCCCTGGACCCCTCCATTCTCCGATCCTCTATAAATAGCAGACCCCCACTCAGTCCGAGGGAGAGCTTTTAAGAGGTCCGACAGGCTCCTGGAACCCAGAGGCTGTCGGATCCTTTTCTAACCCGTAGGTTCTTTTCAGGAGGAGGTTCCGCCAGCTTCCCGGGTACCCGTGCTCGTAGGAGGAAGGCCGCCTTCGTCCACCGTGCTTCCACGTCGTCCCTACGCTGCCGAAGCTCCGCCGGATCTCGCCATCGGCACATCTAATAAGCCAACTCTCACCTTTTCTTCGTAGTTCTTTTGCATTCATCATCCTCCATTCTTCGTCTCCCTTCATAAGGGAATCTTATACTTTTGCATAACTACATTCATCATTGCATTTCTCTCCTACTCGTGTCTGAGAGGGGTTTAAAATCACACCAACCAGGTGTGTGTCCTGCTACGATTTCATCACTTTCATTGCAAGGGATTGATACTACACTGCCATTTTCTAATTCCGTTTATTTACTGTCTGTTGTTTTGCAAGGGTAACTAAAGAAAGTCCTCTCCATCGGCCGGTCGAAGGGGGAGGAAGAAGCAACCCGTCACTTCCTGCTAGTGAGGTAGGCGCGATCATTTTCTTATTTTGGGGTCTTTGGCCCCTGGCGATCACATCATAATCTCGAGACCGCGGCGAGTCATTTCCCGCAATGACCGTTTGAATTTCTGTCTTTATATTTTTATGTTGCTTTTATATCTGCCATACTCTCGAGGCCGCGGCGAGTTACTTCCCGCAATGGCTGTTTAAATTCCGTCATTTATATCTTGTCATATTCTCATCTGCTTATATTCTCGAGGCCGCGGCGAGTCACTTCCCCAATGGCCGTTTAAATTCCCGTTCTTTATATTCTCTCTCTATTCTGTTATATTCTTATCTGCTCATATTCTCGAGGCCGCGGCGAGTCACTTCCCGCAATGGCCGTTTGAATTCTGTCCTTTCTTTTGTATATCTTGAATTGCTTCTATATCTGCTATACTCTCGAGGCCGCGGCGAGTCACTTCCCGCAATGACCGTTTCAATTCTTGCTATTTGATTTCTGCACCATTCCCGTCCCCCCGAGGCCGCGGCGAGTCACTTCCCGCTCTGGCCGTTTAACCCCCATATTTTGTTATATTGCATCTGTTCCGCACGCCCCGCCGGAGCAATCTCCCGTGGTGGCCTCTCTCCTCTTCTCTCTTATTTCTATGTTGCAGCAAAGCAAAAAAAGTAAAACAAAACAAAAATGCGAGCCCTCGCGCTCCGCATCATTCCAACCGCGTGACGTCGCTCACAGCCCTAAGAAGCTCCAGATCTCCGCCACAGACCTCGGCCTCGGCCACTACGTTACTATCTCGACCTTGGCGGGGTCCATGGAAATACCATCACCAGAGATCACGTGTCCCAAAATGTGCACCACACGAAGCCAGAACTCGCACTTACTGAGCTTCGCATACAACTGGTGATCTCGTAACGTCTGCAGCACCACACCCAAATGGTACGCATGCTCCTCCACAGACCGCGAATAAAAAAGGATGTCGTCCACAAATACGACCACGAACTGGTCCAGATAGGGACGAAACACCCTCTGCATCAAGTCCATGAAGGCTGCGGGGGCATTGGTGAGCCCAAACGGCAACACCAAGAACTCATAATGCCCGTACCTCGTACTGAATGCAATCTTCTCCACATCAGACTGGCGAATCCTTAGCTGATAGTAACCAGACCGTAAATCAATCCGCGAGAACACTCGAGCAGACTGAACCTGGTCGAACAACTCATCAATCCGCGGCAACGGATACTTGTTCTTGATGGTCACTTCATTCAGCTGCCGGTAGTCAATGCACAACCTCAGACTACCATCATTCTTCTTCACGAACAACACAGGCGCACCCCAAGGGGAAAAGCTAGGATGGATGTACCCCTTGGCCAGCAACTCCTGCAACTGCGCCCTCAGCTCTCTCAGCTTAGCGGGAGCCATACGGTAGGGAGCCTTCATCAAGGATCCCATACCAGGCACAATCTCGATAATGAAATCGATCTCCTGCTGGGGAGGTAATCCAGGCAAATCCTCGAGAAACACATCAGGAAACTCGCACACCACCGGAATGTCCTCCACATCCGGACACGGCTGGTCTACCAAGACCACAGAAGCGAGAAAACCCTGACAACCGGAATCAAACAAACGACGGGCTTGAATCGCAGAAATGAGGAAACGAGGAGAGGTAGAACAGATACCTTGGAAGTAGAAGGTCGACCTACGAAGATGCTGAAAGTAAACCCTCTTCGTTTCTCAATCCACCACCCCTCCATGGGCCTCGAGCCAATCCATGCCCAAAATCACATCATAATCCCGAAGTTGCAATGCATACAACCTGCCTGGCAAACTCCGCCCCTCGATCCAGACAGGAACCTTCTCGAAACAATATGGAGTGATCATGAAGTCGCCGGACGGCAACTCCACCATCAGATCACAAGACATTTGGGATACCAGGTCCTCAACACTCAGCGCAAAATCCTCCAAAATAAACAAATGGGACGCGCCAGAATCAAACAAAACTCGCCCTGCGCAACCCAAAATCATAGCAGTACCTTCCATGAGCTGCGACGACTCTGCCTCTGCCCTGGTCATGTGAGTAATCTGGCCTCGAGCTCTCTGCCTACCCACACTCGCTGACCGTGATAGTGGCGGAAACTGACCCTGCTGCTGAAACTGCTACTGTGGGTACTACTGCTGCTGCTGCTGAGGAAGCTGGGGTGGCTGACGCGACCGCTGCGGACAGTCACGTGCGATGTGTCATGGCCGATCACACCTGAAATAGATCACCGGCGCCATACACTGCCTGCCTGGATGCGACTCGCCACACCGGGGACACGGCCCACGAAAACCATCGACCGAACCCTGCCGCTGGAAAGGTGTCGGCTGCTGAACACTGCCCGAAGAAGCCTGCCGATGCTCTCGGCCCTCCTTCTTCTTCTTCTGAAAATTCTTCCTGAAGAACTTCTTCACCTTGGCGCTGAAAGACGCAGAACCTGCCGCTGATGCCACTGGGGTCGAAGCCCCCGAACTACCAGAAGGAAGCTGGAACGTGCTCTACTGATGGGTAGTCATCTGCTGGCTGCGGCCTGACAAGGACTGCCCCTGGCTAAACGGTCTCCGAGTCCTCTGCATATCCAACTCCAAGGACGTTGCTACACGAGAAGCCGTCTCCAAATCAGTGGCATCGTTCGCGATCAAATGGTGCCTCAGCTCCTGCCTCAAGCCCTACATGAACTGCTCGGTCTTCACCCTCTCATGCTCCATGATATGAGGTGCATAACGACCTAGCTCAACAAATCGGGCCCTGTACTGCAACATGGACATGTCTCCCTGGACCAGCTCCAAAAACTGACGCATCCTCTGCATAGCAATATACTCTGGGCAGTAAGCACGCTCGAAAGTGCTGACAAAGTCACCCCACGCAATCTGCTCAAGGGGACAAGACTCGAAGGACGTCTTCCACTTGGAAGACCACCACGCCCGAGCCGTGTCCTGTAACTGGTTGTAGGCCAACATCACCTTGTCCTCCGTAGTACACCGCACGGAACTGAACACCCGCTCCATCTCGTCGAGCCAACTCCGAGCCAAATCAGGGTCTGGCTGGCCGCCATAGTAAGGTGGATGGAACTGCATGAAATCCCTCACTATTCGGCCTGGCCCACCCCTGGTCGACGAGCCCTCACCAGCCTCTCCGCCGAACTGCTGCGACATAAGCTGGTACATGCCATGGAAGAAATCCTCAGCCTCCGGAATCCTCGCAGTATCCACTGCCTCGGTGGCCGCCGGTGGCACTTTACTCTGCTCCTCCCGAACCTCCTGCTGGATCTCTTGAACCTCAGCCGACTGCCCCCTGCTGAGAGCGAGTCCCCCGCCTCGGCGCCATGCTCGCTCCTGAAGCAAAAGACAGAAAACACGGAAACGGCAAGGTCACTAAAAAGACACGATGCCCGATGCCAGCGTCAACTGTACATCCTTGTTGTGGACTAGTGGACCACTACAATTACTTATGATTCTCGTATAATCCCACAACTGCGCTCTGATACCAACTGTAACGACCCGAGAATCCGATTACTAGGAAGGCCCGATAACCCGAGACTCGAACCGCCACACTACCAGAAAAAGCGGGATTTCAGACGGAAATTTCAGACGGAAATTTCCGTCTGAAATTTGTGACGGATTTTTTTCCATCACAAATTCCGTCTGAAATATGCAATTACACACCGAATTTCAGACGGAATTTGTGACAGAAAAAAATCCGTCACAAATTTCAGACGGAATTTGGGACGGAAAATTTAATCTGTCAGAAATTTATGACCAAGAATTTGTGACGGCCACATTTGTGACGGATCCGTCTGAAAATCCGTCACAAATGTGTCTTCTCACGGATTTTCAGACGAAAATTAATCCGTCACAAAATTTTTCCGCCCCCAATCCGTCGCAAAGGCACATTTGCGACAGATTGGGGGCGCTAAAATTTTGTGACGGATTAATTTCCGTCTGAAAATCCGTGAGAAGACACATTTGTGACGGATTTTCAAACGGATCCGTCACAAATGTAGCCGTCACAAATTCTTGGTCATAAATTTCTGACAGATTAAATTTTCCGTCCCAAATTCTGTCTGAAATTTGTGACGGAATATTTTCCGTCACAAATTCCGTCTGAAATTCGGTGTGTAATTGCATATTTCAGACGGAATTTGTGACGGAAAAAAATCCGTCACAAATTTCAGACAGAAATTTCCGTCTGAAATTTCCGTCTGAAAATTCCGTTTGAAATCCCGCTTTTTCTGGTAGTGCCACCCACGAGCCCGAAGACTCGGAAGGGTTAGAAGGATGGTGTGGAGACTACACAAGTATCACAATTAATTGCAGAAATTAAATAATTTATATAATTAAGCAAGAAATAAATTAATATTTTACATGATACATGGTCCACAAGATATAACAAAATAAATAACGGTAGTCCACAACTAGTACAGAGACAAGAAAGAAAAGTACAGGTACACAGGACATACCCCGGCTCTGACTTCTGGCACTAACATTGGGCACATGAACCTCGCTGAGCCTCAGACGCGTTCCTTTGAAGCCGCGCCTCGCCTGAAACACGGTGAAAACACGCAGGGAATGAGTCTCAGAACAAGACTCAGTAGGGATCACTCGAACCCTACCTCACAAAATGGAAAATCGTTACGCTAGCATTAAGCGAGTACCTCTAGAGTGAAAGCCCTGCAACTACAAACACCGGTCTCACAGCACGAAAACCGACACAGGCGTCACGGCGAAACAACCGGAACTCAACGGTCAACACGACCAAAAACTCGAAGGTCGAAGTCACAGAGACTGACAGCCTGTCACTCCTGACTCGACAGGAGTACCTCCCACTAGAAGCACAGTCGGTAGCATCCCCTGACGTCTTACACCGCACCGCAGGTGTCCGCCTGGCACGATAGCCCCCGACGGAGGCAAGGACACCGTACAAGTAACCACAAAGCAAGTGACTAGCTGGGGTCACGCTCGTCAGCGTGTGTCCAACTACCCCCAACCACGTGTGCACACACAGACCATACGTCTCAGGTCTGGCCTCTAACTGATTTTCCCCTCAGCCGGACTCTGGCTGCAAGACGTGGGGCCCGACGAAAACCAATCTAAAAACCGTCCTCAGGGTAGCCTCTCCACCACTCCCGGGGGGGGACCACTAAATGTGTAAGCAGGCTACGACTAGTGGAGGGTCACTGAAGGAGTAGACTCTCAAGTCGACGGAAAACAACGTCCGATCCCGACGAAGTATAAGGAACGCTCCTCGTACCGACACCGACTCATAGTGACCACCGTCGGAGAAGAAACGGGACTACGAACCATCAGGAGCAGTCCAGAGCCTGGCGGTCCAACCCAAGTGCGCCACAGGCTCTGACGGTCTATCTCTGGGCTGTCACAGCAGTCTGACGGCCCAACACAGGTGCGTCAGACACTCGGTGCAAAACCGGCTGTGACGCGCCAGCCCTAGTGCGTCACAGGCCCTAACGCACCCAACCCAGTGCGTTAGAAGGGGAGAAGAAACCAGCTGTGATGCACACCGCTCGGGGCGTCACAGGCTCTAACGGACCACCTCTAGTGTGTTAGAAGACGGAATGACACCAGCTGTGACGCACACCCCTCGGGGCGTCACAGCCTCTAACGGTCCTGCCCAGGAGCGTTAGAAGGTGGGGACTGGGGACGCGTCAGCTCTGACGCTCCCACACAGGGGCGTCACAAGGCTCTGACGCCCCACCCTGGGTGCGTCAGAGGCCTTGACCCCCAACGGTCAAAAAGCCCAACGGTCGTAAACCACAACGGTCGGATGCCAATGGTTGGATCGCCACTCTGACGGTCCAACCTAGGCGTGTCACACGCCCTAGCGGTCTATCGTGGGACCGTCAGGCCCACAGACCACCCAATTGGCAAAACCGTGCCATGTGACGCACCCACAGTGGGGCGTCACTGGCTGTGATGCACCCACCCTGGGGCGCCACAAGCTGTGACGGTCTCTGGAAGGACCGTCACACCGTCCCGACGGCGAACCGACGGGAAACGACCAAAAACACCAACCACGTCCCCATACCTCCATGGGAGAGGGAGAAAACAAGGGGGAAGCTCCCCCGGGACCCCTAACATGCTTCTAAGCCATTAAAACGTAGAATCATGGCCTAAAATTATAGATCGGGCGAACTCTCCCCAAATCATGGTTTTACCCTCCCGGCATGGAAATGACCCCTCTCGGCCTCACACCGGGCTAGAAATCACGGGAATGGAATGCGGGGAGCTAAAGAACGTCACCCTACCTCGATCTCGCCTCGAGGCGTGCCGGATCGTCCACAAACCGTGAAGAACGCCGTGAAACCCTCGCTCCTTCACGATTCCCCACAAGCTTTACGCCGCCATGATCGCCTCGCCGTCGCCCACGTCGTCGCGCCGTCGCCCCGCGCCGTTTGCAGCCAGAGGGGACGCTGCCGTAGTCGTCGTCGGTCGAATGGGAGAGGGGGGCGCTCACGGTGGGGAGGAACAAGGAAAGAGGAAGAAGAAAGAAGAAAATGTGAAAAAGAAATGCCCCTATTTATAGAAAATCTGATTTTTCGAGAAAATACCGAAAAATTAAAAATCACGTTTCCGCGATCCTCGGAACGCACCGATCGCAACTGTACCACTCTCGCCCAGGTGAACGACCCGATTCACCCGCAACGAGGTTCCGAAGGTAAAAGTCGGAAAAATGACCGGGAATCGGAAAAACGCGCGGAAAAGCCGCAGGCACGCTCCGGGCCTCCGGAACAACTTCGGATCGCGCCGATCCGAACACGAAAGATGTCTGAAATGAAATTTAGGACACAACGGAGCCAGACACTCCGAGAAAATAGATCCGGGACCCAAAAAGAAGGATCCGAAGGGTCCGAGATATTACAAGCATCCCCTCTCTCCTCTTGCTTCTCCCTCTTGAGTGTAGAGACTCTATTGAAGTGATGGTAAGGAGATCATTCATAGAGCAATGTGTGGAGAGAACTACACCGTTTGTGCCCATGTGGATACCGCTAGAGATCATGTACTTGCACAGTTCATTATCGTCACGAAAGATCACTTTTCACTTCACTGTGATTCTCATATTGAAGAGATAAAATCGAATCTCTTTCTCATAGTTAGTTGACGGGAATCACACCCGAGCGATCACGTGCCGGGATAAAATTTTAATTTCATGTTTCCACTGCATTCATCTGATCCCGACTCAAATCCTTATAGTAGGAGGGTCAAGCACCTGTCACACATATCATGTCTGCGTATCTTTCCCTTTGTGTGCTATATGTCTTTGTTGCTACAATCTGTATATCTTGCACATATACTAAAAGTATTTTTTTCCATATACAACTGTTAGACTGACGTGACATAAAGTAGTGAAATTTGAAAATACACGTCTTAACGTTTGAATACATGAATAAAATAAATCTAGAGGATATATGTCACTTCTCAAAAAGCGGCATCATATTTTGAGCACACAATATAATATGCTTTACATCTAGGGATAAAAGTATACAATGAATCCTGTGCATTTAACGCAGGACATATGTGGCCATTTGACCGTCTAATATATTTGTCTGGGCATGCATCACCTAGGTATTAAGGTATTTCAAGCCGATTAGACGATAAGAGTATTGTCCATGTTATATTGTCTAAATTTTTTCATAGATATTTTGTCATTTTATGATACTTAAATGAAATATGGTCAAAATCAGTTTGTTTGACCAAGTCCGGTAGATGGAAGTTGCATTGTCTATCACCTTCTTAGACGATGCAACCATAGGATTTATGCAAACTTGAGTGATGTATCGTTTATGTGAGTTTTAGACGAAAGGTAATGAGGTTAGACGATAGGTTTGTCGTTTAGTCATCTTAGATAATGTATCGTCCAACTTGTTTGTTTAGGTGATCTATCATCTACTCATTCGCAGTTTAGACGATCTTCCGTCTAGCTGGCACTTGGATGATGTATCGTCCAACTTGCAATGTCTTTAAGGGGTTTAATTAGACGATAGGTTTTGTCGCTTAGTTTATGCATCATTTAATTGTTCATCTACCATTGAGATTTCAGATGGTATTATGTCTAGTTTTGAGACTCAGACAAAGTATCGTCTATTTGCTTTAACTTAGATAATGTACCATCTAACCTTTCGTCTATCTTATTTGCATTAGACGATGCATCGTCTAACCTTTCGTCCACCTAAGAGACTTAGACAAAATATCGTTTAAATCCTTTCTGAGTGTTCGCAACTTAGACGAAGTTCTTTTAGCCTTCATAAATGTACACTGCATCGTCTTTCTCACTTGGAGTCGACGACGTATCATCTAACATTTATTTTTTAGACGAAAGATTTCTTATCATCCAAGTTAAGCTGGTAGACGATCTATCGTCCAACTTTTGCCTCAGACGAAGTACTTAGATGATCTATCATCTAAATATCAAGAACTTAGACGCCCCGTCTAGTTTTCCTAGATATAAGTTTAACTGATTTTTTTAGGCTAAATATTTGGGAGACCTAAGTTGGGTTAAACTTATAAATTTATTTAGTCATTTAAAATAATGTAGAATCTGAGATATTAAGATATATTTATTTTATCATAATATAAAATAGTTAATTTTGTGAGAAAAGATATTTTCCCAACTAGAAGGCCGGGAGGTTTAGGTGAAGAACATGTTGCCATCTGTAGATCCCCCCGAATTCCAATCCGGATGTGATTCAAACAGGGTTCGGAGACGTCCAACTCCACACACACCCTGGCCACTAAAGTATTGGATAGGTTTTTCGTGGAGGCATCCAACTTCAGCACATAACTGATGTTACCGGTTATCGGTCGGAGGAGGGGCTCCTAATAAAGATTTGCCCGGAGACCTAGGAACTCCACCCACACAGGAAGAACAGGAAAAATCTCTGGACGAGGAAAACGCCATGGTCAACTTTTTAAAGAACTAGAAGAGATGACCCTGGACATGTGGAGTTTCCTGTAGAAGCAACTGTAGGTAATGCATGCTTGTAGTTCTGAGAGCGAAGTAGCAAGTGCTTCGGATCTAAAGCACCGAGGATAAAATCCTAATTGAACTTGCATCTGGAAGAAATATGAGCCTGGATTTCAGGGAAGGGCGGCCTGCCTTGCAAGGTTCGAGCAACAAGTGCGGAGGACTGGAAGGGAAGAAGAGACAGCTTGATCTCCTTCGCATTGAAGAAGATTGTAGGCTCTCCACTGTCTCTATATGCTGACGGGGGAACCTGGGTGTTCATGGGGGGAGGCTCCAGGGATGCAAGCAGGGCCTGCACGTACAGAGGTGTGAGCAGGAGCATCCACCCCCTTCGCGAAATCATCAAGTGACGGTGGTGGCAAGGCAGTCATGGGAGCGAGAATGCCTTGGGGTGCAGACGGAAGGGAGTGGGGGCGGCGCTGAGGCCGCCCTCCCTCAAGGGCTAGCCATGGCCGGCGACGGCCAGGCAGCCAAGAGAACCCTAGCATAACACCAAAACCAAAGATAAAAAACTTTGCAAGTCTATTCTCCTTACATGAAAAATATCAAAACTATCATCTTTAATTGTCAAAATATCATATATACCGCCGTTAGAAATTACATGTTTCAAAATTATTATTCAATGACAAAACTATCTCCGAGACAACATGTTTCAAAACTATATTATTAAATGACAAAACTATCTCTGACAATAGTATATATGGTATTTGACCACTAAGAACGGTAATTTCAATATTTTGTTCACAAACATACTTCATATAAAATTAACCCTCATATTTATATCGGTTACGTCTGGAATAAAAACCTCCAAGAAAGCACTCCAACGTTTAAGTTAGTAATTAGGGTTTAAAAGCACGTGAAGATTACACCCACGAAGACAATACAGGTTCACATCCCTTCTTCTGAAGATTTTCAACCTTAAGCATGGAAGAGGCTATGGTTTCTAAGCTTGTGGGATTATTATATTTTGTGTGGATAAGGAGCAGGAATTGCCGCCATGTCTTTGGAGCCGGTGCCCTATTGGGTCGATCATTTCTCCACTTTGGGCCGAGCCCTGGGTTGGAATTGGGCTTAAGCCTGTCAGTATAACCCGAAGTAAGAGCTCAACTTGTTGCACACTCGAAGAAATTACATGATCAATGTGGATGTGCATAAATTTTGTTTTTTATTTCATCCTTCTACATGTCCGTACAAGGGTCATCCTCTCGATCTCGATCGGATGATTAAAAAAATTAAAAAAATTAAAATTAAAATTAAAAATAAAGAGTAAAATATTTCTTAAAATTTTTGAACAGTGGATCTTGTACGAACGTGTCAGTTAGGCGAGCTCGAAGATTAAAATTTTTTCTAATTAAAAAAAGCTAGAAGATCATATTTTTTTAAGTATTACCGAGCTGAGCTTTGGATGGGTTAGAACAAGCTTCATACGATCTGCTTCACGAGAAAGATTCAGTGCACACCCAGAGTATGCTGCACATGAGTGTGTAATATTTTTAAAAATAATTTATAAGATATTTTAACTTAGAATATAAGTCATGTCATTATTAGATTATTCAGAAAAAAATAAAAAAAGAAATCAAATTGAATAAATAGTGTTAGACTCATTCTTTAAAAAATTAACTCATTTTATTTTTATTTTTTTGACAATCAGATGATGGTATGACTTATATTTTAAGTTAAAATATCTTAAGAGTTATTTTAATTATTTGTTTTAAAAAAAATTTAAAGAGCACACACCCTCGCGACGTGATCACTGTGCAGTCCTGCTTTTCACAGTGTTGGGCCAAGTCCACGTCAAGTCATCTAAATCCAAAATTCTATAAAAAGTATTAACTATATTATATTCTTTTTTTCACTTTCGTTCTAGGAAAACTATTCATAGAAAATCCTTAACAAGTATCCGGCTATTATTGGGAACAGGTTTCTAGCCAATCTGGTTTCTAATCGTTATCCTTAACAAGTATCCGGCTATTATACGGGCCTTGTCCACCGTATCTTCTATTACGGAGATTTATGAGGTCGGAGCTGCCAATTAGTTACCTTGGTGTGCCTCTATTAATTTGTCGATGACAGCTAAGTACCATTTGATAGTATTTATTTCATGTCTAATGACTGAAGTGATCCTACATTCTCATTCTTAGATGGTTTGATAAGACATCTTAATCAATGTTTAAAATTTTAAAAAAGTCTGGAGACAGATACCTTTCCTTTTTTTAGCTATAAAGAAATACTTCTTTTTACCCTGAGATGTTGCAAGTTCTTTCCTTACTATGGTATCCTTAACATCCCATAATCCCCACCGTCCATTGCCATTTTCATCTAATTATTGACATCAGCCGTCAACCATCATCATGACCTTTATAATTGCTTTACTCGTACAAATAAGAAAATTTTCTCATCAATTTATATTTATTTAAAATTTTATTCTGAAGAATTATCACATATTATCTTCGTAAGCATGTTTAGAAGTTTCCTGCAGTATACTAAGAAATTAGATATGGATATAAGCCTTTACGTCACATAAGCCTTTTGAACTCTCCCTTCTTTATCTCATGCTCATCCATTTTTTTTCGGTTATTATTCCACCTACAGGCTTCATTTCTGAAGGTAATCTGCAAGCATCCGATCTTCATCAAAGATCCAGATGTTGACTCAAGTTGGATAGACTTTCTTCTTTTAATATATTTTAAAATTTTTTAAATATAGAGATCAGACGTTAGAAATTAAAGGTTCATATTTAAAGACGTATAAATTTAGGATGTCTCCTTTGAGATATTATCTCTGCTACGTTCGGAGACATACTTATTGGGCTGGGATTCTCACATAGAGTGCCAATGAAGACGTACAAGGGCAGCTAAGATTTTATCATTTTTTGCTAATAAAAAATATTTAAAAAGAGAAGATTTGGGTCTTGCTTATAGTCACATACCCATCTTTGTAGTTTTCAATACGAGATCTTTTGAACCCCCTTCTTAGACCTCTAAAACACTTATGGCCAAATTATCCCAAACTCTACCTCCCAATCTGTATGCAATCATAACTAGGGTGAAATCTATGGAAGCACACTTCTTTAGACCCGAGACTTATAAAAGATACAACGTATCAACGTCACAAGGTACGCAAACATTGGTCCTTTTACTCCCTTGAATTCCTACATCTCCACCTGTTGTTGACTTAAGGAGGGTTCTCCCCGGGACACCCCAACTCTGATCAGAACTTCTTCTTCTGTACAGGAGACCATTCGACTTCCATGCACGGCCTGGCTTATGAAGCCCCTTTGCGTCGTCGACTTCTTGTGACAGGGAGACTCAGCGCCGTCACTCGGCTCCACGTTCGGCTCCTCTACCAGAAATTTCGCCCACGACAGCCCACGCTCTCTTGCTCGTTCTCTTTCTATAAATTCCAAGTGTTACACAACCGTTAGAAATAAAAATTTTCTCATACATCTGATTATATTGTGTGCGATTTCTTTTGGTAATTGATTCAGATCTAAAATGAATAATACTTGTTGCATCTCTAGAGAGTGCAGCAACCCCACCCTCTCATTGATCCCACTGGATCATAAAAGTGGGGAACCATGAGGGTCAACTGATCTTGTTTTGCACCTCTAAGGTGTGCAGTAAGGTAAACTCATCTAAAATTGCTGTCTACATGGTAAACTGTGCATAAATATATCCATCAAAAAGAACTGTTGAATGAACTCAGAATTAAACTCCCTCTGTCCAAGAGGGCATGTGAATAGTTAATTGGGCAGATCAGATGCCAGAAAGGCGGCTTGTATCTCTTTCATTCTTGCCGACACGCTGAATGACTCAATGAGACTGTTGTCCATTTTCCCTCAGCATTGGTCAGAACAATCAGTGATTTTAGTTACCTTTCTCAATCATCAGGCAAGTGATTTAGAAACTCACCTGACATGATAAGGGGAAGATGAAAAATGACAGCTGAAAGGAGCTGCTATTGGCCTCACATTGGAGCACCCAGCACTGTCCTCTATGAGCCATGGAATCCTTGTCAGAAGCTTGCAGGCTTCCAAACTTTCCCCTGAATTCTCATCTACCCTCGTAGGAGATAGACTTATCATCATCACGTTTATAATGAGTTTACATCTTGGAACAGCGTTGGCAAAAAAATGAGATTACCATGAACATAATTAATTCATTTATGCCTCTTGAGTCCAATTAAACAAGCCCGAGTTGATTTATGCGGAAGACTCTTCCAGCAAACATATATAGTTTCTCATAAAAACCAGTTCGGTTTTCATAGAATAGCCAAAAACATGAAGTAATAACAAACTAATTAAGGTTATAATTATAGAAATCAAGTTACGATATTTATGTTTTGGATGCAAAATATGTTAATTGAAAGTAAGTTTTATAGTTGATACCTACCCGTCGTTTATATATTATTAATTGGCTCTCCCGGCCACCTCCGATCCATGGTGTTCCAACTGCTAGCATGCTTAATCAATTTTGAGATTAGGGTTTGGTCCCTCGTGACTGTTGGAAGGGGGGGGGGGAAGGTTTGCTCAGGGATCATGGCTTCTCTTGGGGGCCGTGGTGGGGGTTGGTGGTGTTGAGGGCCTCTTCGGTTTGTCCACATCATGCGTCCAAATTAAACATCGATGTTGGCTCGAGGACATGAACCCAATGCTCCAAAAACCTCATCCAACACAGGTTTATGATGGCTTCAAGCAAGATGATTATAACGTTTCATAAGACCTATAACATAATTATAATCTTTCTATCTCTAGCTCGGCACTTTCTTTATCAGCTTCCACTTATTGCACCACCAAACTACGCAGAGGATTAATTAGTAGAGAAGTGCCATCTTAATTAATTACATGGCCTGGCTTCAAGACACACGTACCGTGAAACCACCTTTTAAGAAGAAAAGGCCCACGATTATTGTTTGCTGCCGCCATTGGTGCTGACTTATATTATAGTGAGACAGTTTTAAACAGTGTTATCAGAATCGGATCGGATCAGTCTGATCGCGAATCGGTCCAATTAAGATTGGTCTGATCTAATGTTAAAGAATCGGACGAATCAGACGAACCGCAGTTCAACTGGTGAATCGGTCTGAACTGATCCGATCCGATTCATCCCTTTAAAATAAAAAAATAAATGTAAAAATATTTAAATATTAAAAATAATATTTATGTAAGAATAAAATCATCTTATTATTATTGATTTATTATTATTTATCATTTTATTTTAAATATATTTAAATTTTAAAAATTTAAAAGAACATAGATGTCAATTGTGAAGAGTGAAGACTAATAGAATATTACATAATTTTAAGGTCAGTTTATTTAATTATGATATTATTATTATTTTTTTACTCGTATAATTATATAGTCATGACTAATAATTATACATTTTTTTTTATTTTGATCGATATATCTTATTTCTTATTATCTTAAATTATATTATAGAATCAAGTCAGATTATGGATCAATATTACGACGACATCACGGTTCAAATCAATTCAATTACACTATACAATCGATTCAAATCGAATTAACTCGTTCACTGATTCAAACACCGAATTAATTCCGATAATATTGATTTTAATTTTAATTTGAAGGGGGGCATCCACCGGCCGGTTGCCCCCGTTTCAGCCACAGAAACGCAGAAATGAGGCGCTGGCTTTTGACAGGGAGAGGTCATAATTAATGAACAGCTGGTCTCGACGAGTACTTCTGACACAAATTGGGCCCCGGATCGGATACCCGTGGACTAACATATATCCCATGGTTTGAACAAATCCAATAATTGCCTCCTTCTGGCAAATTAACCCTGTCTGTGGCACACGATTATTCAAGGTCGGCAGACTAGTCCCATCTGTCAATGGAGAGTTGCTCCGTCTTCTCGGAGCACATCAGCTAATCCGGTGACGAGTCATGGGGGCCGCAGGAAAAGATCCCACACGTTGGATGCACCTGGCCCCTGATGAGAGGACAAACTAAAGCTAGGGTCGACCCTAGAGATCTCCCAGGGAAGACGAAGTCATTTAATAAGAGGGTTTGGGATTGGAGAGGAGCTGGCCCTGAGGTTGACACGACGAGAACAAACCCTTTGTGTGGACGTGAGCATCTGTGAATATAAAACCAAAGTGATATATATGAAATGGAAGAGTACTGGGGGTGATGTGCATGGGAACTTATTAGTTAGTGGCCATATCCCATATGTGTTTATCTGAAGAATAATATATTAATGGGCGTCGACCTGCCACTATATATATATCAAGACTAAGGTTCCATGTATATATATATATATATATATATATATATATATATATATGGTCAGTGGATGATGGTATTTGGACCACATGCCTTCAGCCTTTCTGGAGCCCCCAATCAAAGCTAGTATGTGTCATATTCACAGATTCCTCATGATGAGAAAATCCAGAGAATAACTATAGTTGATCAGTTGCATGGCACCTCATGTTCTTCTCCATGAAAAAAAAACAAAAACCCATGAGTCGGGGGCTTCTAATTAGCTAGGGTTTTCTGTATATGGGTCTTAAATTAATATATATGACAGTGTATTACATATCCATACACAGCTAGTTGGAAAAGTCGTGGCTTAATTAATCTGTGCAATCTATAGATAGATTCCTAGCTAGCTGCTGATGAGTAGGGTTTGCATGCAGGGGGATCGAGTTCAAAAACAAGCTGCTCCAATATGGAGGAGATCGAACATGTAATAATGAATTATTCGGTCATCACTGATATTCAACCATGCATCTGCGTCGAAAAGAGGCCAAAAAGGGGGGGGGGGGGAAATAATGGAGAGAGGAACGAAGCCAAGAAACATGCATGTGTCTGCCATTAGAGACTAGCTAGCTGTTGCAAGTTTGAACGACGTTGGTCGTGGTTGGAACAGGTCTATATATATGATCCCCTTTAGCAATTGTTGGACGTGCACATGGACTTGCAGGTGGACCTAATTAATGAACATGCACGTATATATGATCACATGTCCATCGATGATGGATGCCTTTGGGTGTGATAAGACAGATGTAGACGGAGAATGGAGGAAAAAGGTGCAACTTTTCCTCACTTTGGGTGCTCTAAGCCCCCCCCCCCTCTCTCTCCTTATCCGCCTTTGATGGAGTTGGTCTTCACTTTGAAGACTCAAAAGGGCACATCTGATTGCGATGCGCAGTGCACTGCCGGTATTGGTTCCTCAATTCTTGGTTTGCTTAGCGAATTCTGGTCATTCATCTTTGTATGGGTTTGCAAATCTGACCTTTGTAAACCTCTTATAATATATATGTTTTTGTAAACCTTTGCAAATGTGACCTTCATAATATATAGTTACGATAATTCCAAAGATGTTGTACACAATTATATATGTCTACATTTTAACAGCTCTTACAGAATGCACGAGAAATCGAGAATCCAAATATCGTTGCTGGACCCAAATTAAATAAATTTGTGTCTCAGTGCTTTAAATACTGCAAGAGCACTGTGCCAAGAAGATTCCTGAAAGAATTGAAGGATGATCAGATTTGTTCAATTATTAATGCTTTCGTATGGTTATGATTGCTTGTCCTATCGAGATGTTTGCAAATACGTACGCGAGCTGGGGAGGCACCCCCCCCCAACACACGCAACGGTATTTTAGTGTTGTATTTATGTGTTCAACGTATATATTAGTGTCATATATACTTATTTGCGCGCATGCTCAACATCGAAGTTATGCGCTTAAATAGATTAAGGGCCTTGTTGGTTGGAATTATTAGGAGATTTCAATCTTTAAAATTTTTTGCATAATTTTATGTCAACTAATTAAATAACTCAAAGTTGTCTCGACTTTTGTCTTGGGTGAATTTTTTAAAACATAGAAAAAAAGACATAAAAGGAGGGGTGTTAAATAATATACAAAAACTCCTCTCACGGAGTTTCGGGGTGGATTTCGAGGTCCAAAATCTCTTACACTCTGACATTTATTCTATGTTGAGATTTTTCAAAAAAATTTACCTGATCAATCCCAACCAAAGGGGCCCTAAATGAATGAAGGGAACCAACTTGAGAAGTCATAACAAGGATGTGTGGTAGTCTCTTATTGGAGATTAATTGTTGGAGTCTGGACGTCCTCTCTCTCTTGCACCGAGAGAATCCAAACTCCTATTTATGTGTAAGTACCACAAATTTGATAAGAGACTTAGGGGGCATTTGTTTTGGCCGGAGAGGTGGAGATTTTTAATAAAATCCCTCCTTTATACACAGTGGATTGCAGAATCCCCAAAAGTTGATCTACATGAGATTTTTGAGATTTTCAATCACCTCTCATAATGAGTCTATCTCTCTTCTAATTGCAAAACCCCTACGAGCACACAAGCCGAGGTGACGAGTCTTATTATGTTGGGATGGTGGGGATGTCTCAGTGATTAAAATCTCAAAATCTCTCCTCACCATCTCAACCAAATGTCACCTCTCCCGAAATTTCAAAGTTCCATTAAGGAAATTCCCCAAAACTAGCATGGAAACAAACTCCCCCTTACAAAGATCAACGTAAACTCGATAATAGACGATTTTGCATGTACGAACAAATGCTAATAAGCACCATTGAATTACAGGTTTTGTTTTTTATTATGTTTTAATCTAAGAATATTTAACATGTAGTTTTGCTCCCCCCCCTTCCCCCCTCTTGAAGAAAAATCCTGCGTCCGCCCATGCCTGAGTCGATCCAGCACGGAAATGGAATGGGGATTCATTCTTCAGCTTTACAACACGAAGTGGTTACTTGACCTGATCCAATGTGAAGAAAGATTAGAAAGGGAGCTGTTTTTTGATGTACTGTACATCTTGAGGTTAAGTATATACGCTCTACTCACATATAATTAAACTCTCTCTCTTCTATTTCTTTCTTTTTTTTCTCTATCCTTCCCCAATTAGGACCCAACTCACCGAATTTTCTATGCGCGAGGGTTTAGTGAACTTTAATTTATAATATTGTGTGAATCTTTATATATCCACCCATTGGTAATTGATTAAACTTTTATGCTTTTATTGTGGATGCTAGTTAGTAATTCAGATTCTTTTTCGAGTTCATCAGGACCAAGATGGATCAGCAAATGGAACCGTTGGATTGTTTCCTGTTGTTTGCGTTTTATGGATGGTTGAGGCAGTTTGAAGAGTGTGCTTTCCAATTGGAAAAGCACACACACATGCATTAAGGGATTAACAGACGCAAAACAGAAGTCTAATCAGCACTCTTACTTTTAATTAAGCACTATGAATTAATCTTTTCTATTTTCTCCATTACAAGGATTTTTCAGCGTTCGGAGAGATTAAAAACAAGTAGAGTAATACAGTACCAAAGTTCAGTTGTTCATATCCCGGCTACCCAGCTGGGAACTGTTTTTGAGATTGTCCTACAGTAATCCAGAAGGGTTCTAGAGGATGCAACAATCAAATCTCATGGAAAGTATTCTAATTGGGCAGCCATAGCTTATCTTTCTCATTTCTTTGTAAGAAAAGCATCTCAAATAGATTCTGGGTCTTTGAGCAACCTTGAATAAGAACCTGCAGGGGAACCTCAATTGGAGAGACCTTGGGTCTCATTTCTCCGCATTAAACTCTCATTACTTTCAAAAAGTCATGCATGTTCTAGCTAATCTTCTCAGGTGATCGAGATATTTGAAAAAGGAGAAATACTTAATACCCGTCTTAGACGGGGAGATTTTCTATCCGTCCAGGATGAGATTAGTCCACGTGGATATTCGGGCCCACGCAAATAATATTTGACGGGTCGTATACTCACATGGACCATCCCATCCTAGATGGATAGGATACCTCTCCATCCAGGATAGATAGCTAACATTGCTCTTGAAAAAGACACCATGTGAAATAGACGACTTGCACGTCCACCCCCCGTATCATGGTGATCAGTCGGCAACAACGTTACAAAGACAAAGTTTGTAGTGTTGGTGCGCGGTTGCCCTTGGAATCCTGCACCATGTGAGCTTCTCATGGAAGTGCATGTGCTGGCTGGGGCAGCCATTCGAGGAGGGTGCATCTAGCTAGGATGTTGGAAGTGTATCGAATCTGGGATTCTCCTCCACACAGGAAATTAATAGGGTGGGGTGGGGGGGGGGTCCAAGTGATCATAAGAAAGAGGAAAAGATGCCGGAGAAAAGTTGCAGGGGGGAAACAATGGGACTACAACTTGTGCCAAGTTCGCAGAGGAAGCACCGAGTTTTCTCTTGTAGGGGCGTGTGGGGGGAAGAGGTGCGGTGTGGGGCTTTGAAGTGTTGCATATCCTCGCCACTACGTTGAGACTGAGATGGGTAACCGTTCAAGCACCGAGAAGATTCTCTCTCCAGAGGCCCCAATATAATTAGGTAACTGGGGTGAGCCAACAGTATCAGTAATGGAGAGAGTACTGAAAGAGAGGAAGATAGGGGTTCCTCCTGATTTAACAATAAAGAAAGGGAGAGAGAGAGAGAGAGAGAGACCTTTTACAAATAAAAATAATTTAACTTATTTTTTCATTCATGACTAGTGAAGTCTAATCCTCTACATATTCTAGCTAGCTAGTGTTCCTCAATTGTGATTGGCGTCGTTTGTAAGGAATTTAATTATTTTCCGTGACAGAGACTCCAAAATCAGAATGAAATTAAAATTGTACAAACCCTTGCCAACCAAACAAAAAGTGAAGCACTCTTAGAAATCGCGACCTTTTGACTCGTGCGCGTGCATTAGAGGGCATGGAAGATGTCACTTCCACTTTCACACACACTGGCTGTTATTGGGCTGTCGCCAGCTTATTAGTTTAATAAGTTGGCTATTTTGGCAAAAGGAGGGGTGAAACATGAGACAACAAATGGTGCATATATATATATATATATATATATATATATATATATATATGTGGAGGTTGCCCATAATAACCTTAACTAGAAGGAGATGCGCCCCCTTGGGTCCTTTCTTTAAGATATAAAACCTGAAAGAGAGGGACGTACTCGCTCCATGTGGGTCTACACGGCATGTGGGGGAGTGCATGGCTTCCCCAAAATCTATAGAATAGTGATACCAGCACATTGGACATTACCCCTTAGTCCTTACACGGTGGGGGCTCTACCCATCTGCAACACACCCCGGTACAACTCACCCACCGAGTGAGCGAGCTGGGAGGGGAAGGAGGAGGGGGGGGGGGGGGTTGGGGAGGCCTTTATTTCCTTTTCAGAAATAATTCACCCCCGGGGGGGTGCAGTGCAGAATCTTTTATGTCTCTCCCATTCAAACTGGCGGGAAATGATTGTTGGGATCCAGCTGCTACATCGGCTTATAACTCCCTTTTGCAGTGGGCCGTAGTGAGGTCACAATGGATCTCCAGTCCTCCCAACAGTAAACTATTTAAAGAGACATTGCACAGTTCACCACCTTTCCCTCTCCCCATGCTGGTGACAGCCAAGGCTCAGCATCGGCTTAAACTCCCTTTTGCGCGCAGTGGACCGTAGTGTGGTGGTGGTCATCATCACTATGGGTCTCTGGTTCCAACAGTAAAAGTGTCTGCATAGTTCACCACCTTTCCCTCTCCCCATGCCGGTGACCGGGGAGAGAGCATCTGAAAGTAAGTTAGAGAAACAGAGAGAGCTACAGAGAGAGAGAGAGAGAGAGTTAAGAGAAAGAGAGATCAGAGTACGTAGTTTCCATTGAGAACAAAAGGTTTTGTTGTACAGAGTCTCCAAAAAGCATTAAAAAAAGCCTCATCATCTCCAAGCGTGCTCTATACACAGAAAGCCCATATACCGGCGGCAAAACTTGGGCTCCTGTCAGTGAGAGAGGGCTGCTTCCTGTGGTCTCTTCTTCTTCTTCTTCTTGTTTTCTGGATACTTTTTTTTTTGTTTACATTATTGTACAGTCATCCTCACCAGAGAGAAGTCAAGTCAAGAACAAATGGCAAAGCAGTAACAGGGAAGAAGGAGGGGAGGGGGTGGTGGTGATGATATTCTTATCAGAACTGAGAGATGCATCGCCTGTGGCAGGCAACCGTCCGCTTCGCTTGCTTGGTCTCCTCCTTCCAGACCTTGCTGATGTCGTTGGCGATCCTGGTGGCATCCGTGGACGCACCCGACAGCCCCCTCCTGGTGAAGCCAACAGCGTAGAGCCCCGACTTGCCCTTCCACCCGTTGGGGAGCGGCTGCTTTGGGAAGCCGCTCTTGGAGAAGAAATCCGTGTCCTGGATCAACAAGCGCAGCCATTCTTTAGCATATTAATTAATTTATAAATAAGTTTAAGTGTTCAGATGGGAGGGGGGATTATAAAAAACAGAGGCAGATGCCCCCGACTGCCACATACGACTGGGAAAAGAACACTACTGGGTTTTTGGAGAAGAATTCAGAGCCGAGTTGCTAGAAAATCCATGGGCAACCTGAGCCAAATCTAGCAAAGACTACTTCTCCAGTAATTTTCTTGCAGACCCATGTGAGCAGACCCCATGCAGAATGTGGAGAAGGGTAGAAGAGAGGAGAAGAAGAAGATGGTGATGATGCTAACCTGCAGCCAGGAGGGCACGTTGCTGCGGTACCCGGTGGCGAGGACGACGGAATCGACGTCCAGGACTTGGCCGTCGAGGAGCTCGACCTTGCAGCGGTAGAACCGTTTGATCCCCGGGACGACCTTGATGTCGCCAGACCTAATCTTGCTCAGGGCACCGATGTCCAGAACAGGGGTCTTTCCCTGCGTGTTCTTGAGCTCCAGGGGCCCGACCGAGGGGCGCCTCAGGCCCAACTTCTCGATGTTGCCCAGGACCAGCCACGCCAGGACGAGCATGATCTTGTCCACCAGCCACAGCGGCAGCCATCGCATCAGCAGGACCGCCAGCTCGAATGTGGACTTCCCCAGCACCTCCCTGGGCAGGACGTGCACCTGTTACAAACGAGAGAGCTCCGTGGCTTAATTTAATGGCGTCGACCAGTCTGGGTCTGCGATTATATATACAGAGGCAAGTGAGATGGCTGTGCTTACCGAGTCGCGGACCACCATTGAGGGGAAGGCGTCGTGGTGGGTGAGGTCGAGGCTGACCTCCATGCCCGAGTTGCCGCAGCCGACGACGAGGACCTTCTTGCCCCGGTACAACTCCCCGGACTTGTAGTCGCAGGCGTGCACTACCTGCCCGCCGAACTCGTCGATGCCGTCGATCTCCGGGATCACCCGCTCGGCGTTCTCGCCCGTGGCCACCACCAGCGACCTGCAGATGTACTCCACCTCGGTGGAGGCGGCGGCCGGGGCGGCGGGAGGCCTGCCCCAACCGCCGGAGGGCGCCGCCGGGGGGGTAGTAGTGGTGGCCACGGTGCGGACGCGCCAGAGGCCGCAGGTCTCGTCGTACTTGGCGGACTGGACGCACTCATTGAAGCGGGGCTGGAGCTCGAAGCGGCGGGCGTAGGACTCCATGTAGTCGATGAACTGGCGGCGGGTGGGGTACTCGGGGAAGTCGTCGGGGAAGGGCATGCGGGGGAGCTGGCAGAACCGCTTGGGGAGGTGGAGCTTGAGGCGGTCGTAGGTGCGCTTCTGCCACAGCGAGGCGATGCAGTCGGAGCGTTCCAGGATGACGAAGGGCACGCCGTGCTCCCGCAGGCAGGCGCCCACGGCCAGCCCCGAGGGGCCGGCCCCCACGATGACCGGCCCGCTCACCCACACGCACCGCCGCGAGAAGAAGTCGTAGTCATGATCCGTCACGCGAGCCATGAGGCCGGAGGTGTGGCGATCGAGTGTTCGTTCTGCGTGCGATGGAGAGCAGGAGCAAGGACAGAGACGTGGTCCGGATGGAGAGCTAGCTAGCTAGACTTTAGGAGAGACTGGGTTGTTGGAGCACTCGAGAGTTGGTGTTTAAGGCAAAACGCATAAGAGAGAGAGAGAGAGAGGGAGAGCAGGTGGGGGGAGAAACTGTAGTGCAGAGTGGGAGCTGATCAGCTGCGAGGATGGGAGCGTGGAGAGGGGGAAGAAGGCTGGAGTCTGGAGGGAAATGGGGGGATGTGAAAGCGAGAAGGGAGGAAAGGGAGAGGCAGTGGGGCTGTGTTGTTGTAGTAAAGTGGGGGAGAAGATGGAGGATGGCGGGTGTTTAAATAGGTAGGGAGAAGAGAGAGAAGATGTAGAGATGTAGAGAGAGAGCGAGGATGGGGATCCCCTACATGTGATGGGCAAGGGAAGTTGGTGTGCAGGGGGGAAGAGGAGTCCTTCTCAAATGATAAGCCCGGCGGCACCTTTTGCATAAACTATTGCTTGCCATTTGTTTATTTCGGGACAACGTTCCGAGTATATTTAAATGAGGGCTCACAAGATCTTGTGCAGCTGTGGGCCATTTCTTATTTCCCCCCCCCCCTTCAATTTTTTTTCTTTGAGATGATAACCGCGGTAGCCTTTCCCTTCCTGAAACTCGAAGAAGGGAACTAACTAGCTAGGGGAAGACGTTGACACCTCAAGTTACATTCCACCATGCATCTACGACGCATGCAGGTTGCCACACACATTTGAAGTAGATCATTTTTAACATATCATCATGCATGTTGCAATCTGGCACACACACACATATATATATATATAGGGGTCACCTAGCTCCCACTTATATATGACTTTCACTCTATCTAAGAAGTGTACTTGAAGGGCCGGGCTATATAAGATTACTTTCTCTACATTTGACGAGCAACACTAGAACCCCCCCCCTTTTTTTTCTGGCAAGCGATTTGTTCTTTCTAGTGATCCTTCACGCTCGCCCTTCTTCAAGTTATGCGGAAGATATATATATATATAGTTTTCCACATGTATCGCTTATGTCCAAGAGCTGAATGTTTGAGTTTATGTACTACATCTTATATATATCAATTAGTTTACGTAATCTTATACTCAATCGGTAAATTTTTTCTAAGAGGGGGTTAATAGAGAAAGAGAAATATAGCTCAGGGAATATACTAAATCACTATAACAAGAATTCATACCTATACGTTGGGTTTGGTTACATAATGCTATATTCTGCTGATATGAACCCCAAAAATTCATGGGGGGATGAAAGTGTGACATTTTTTGAGTGATTTATACAAGAAATAATAAATAAAAAGGATGTGGATTGAAAATTAACGATGTAAATTGAAAATTTAAGATTGAATCGTGTGATTTTAAAACCGTTGACATCACTCTTATGTTGTCACGGGTGACGGCGGATCACTGCTCACAAACATATATGTACCATGATAAAAAAGACTCTGGCGCAGTGGCCCGATTCCTTGTAATTAATCAGTGTGAAACTAGTGCATGGCTAATATTTTTAATCGTTTAATTTTGGTATATAATCATTTTGAGGATGAGAAAAGTACTCTAGATAATGTATTCAATCTGATAAGCAATATCACTATACATTGGTGAGTAGATCCGTATACATGTGTTTTTCGCTTTCTTTTCACACTAACCTTGGGTTTTATCACATGGCATCTTTACTCGACGGTCTCAATCTTCACATGCAGTGAACTTGTATATGATGTCTTCAATTTGAACAGACATTTGGACTTTTCTCGGTCTGGGACTTCTGGCCTTTCTCGGCCCTGCAGTGCTGCAGCGCCCTTGGCGCCGTCTCCGCCGGCCTTGCAGCCCCCTCACGACGTGTCTCGCGATGACGTTCCTCCACTATCTGTTATCTTCACTCTGGTTGCCGATGGTTCCGCCAGTGACATACCCAGCCAGCAGCCTCCTCCGACTGTTTTGATTGATGCTCCCCGGGGTCCCCCCGCGCTACCACTGCAACATTATCTCGATCCCTCCAGTTCATGATGCTGCCTCCGACGAGTTTGATGGTTCGGTTGATGAGCAGGACATAGATTTTGATGCTTCTTTCTAGTCCGCCCGCAGGAGCAAAAGAAAGAATCGACGTAGGCCTAATCATCTCGAGTACTACAATGGAAGGTTGTAGCCGACGGTCTATTTTTTCCAATTTGGTCAAGGGTGCTGGCAGGTTAGATAAGCTAGGTATGTCTAGCATCCGATTATTACAAATTTTTTCTTCTTCAGTTATCAATAATACATTCCCTTGGTGTAAGGTGGGGAAGTGTATCTCGGATTAGGGAGCACTCTCCAACTAATCACTAGGTAGAGCTTTTGATTAAAAAAAACAGGCATTTGGACAAAATTTGAAAACTATGTGTTATCTTCTTCTCATTGTTCTACATATATATAGTGCTTTAAATGTGGAGATCAACACACCATGTAGCAGTCAACCAACCAATAACAACTTTTCTCCGTTAAGTTGGGCAAATGTTTTGCCCCCATCTAACCATAACAATGATTCGATCGGACGTACATGGGGATCGAGAAAAAATATCACGAATTCTAAGAAACAGATAATCTTATTTAATTAGAGTGTCAAACGCCCTTAATTTTGTGTTTACTTCAAGATGAGTGACTAGTACTGTCGTCGAAGTATAACAAAAGACAATATGATCGTAATGTGCACGCTGATTTGATGATTAGGTAAAGATGCTGAAGGGATATATATTGATCACTTTTTATGATTAATTCCTAGAGTAAGGTCCATAAAGGACATTAATGTACGTAAAAAGATTGTCCAAAGAAGGCAGAACGGTCTTGGACATATAATAATAGGGTGGGAAATCCTCCTTAATTAAGGAAAATGTTGAGGATGTTTTGATATGAACTCTTTTTTATTGAGATGGCCATGCAAATAAATACTGAGTCATATTCTCAAAAGTAATGAAAAAGGATAGTGAGAAGAGAAGAAGACTAATGGAGAACATGAGGTGGAGAATTGCACTCGTGGCCATCGTAGAATTTGAGTTATTCCATTATTATTCCTCCCCTCTTGCGTTGGGTGACGTGGAAATTAAAGACCAGACGCTGACCTGACGGATAAGAGTTTGGTTCCATTGCCACGTGCGTGGAGCAGCTGGTCCTGCCATGTGAAACAGTCAATCGTCGGTGGGACCCCGTGAATTAGTACGTAGCTCCAATGAGAAGTGGCTCGGGAAGTGAGGACCCTCAACTCTCTCTCTCTCTCTCTCTCTCTCTCTGATTTTGACACCTTAACATTTCTTTTTGATAGTTTATATTTATTTCGTTTGCATACAAGCAAGGAAGCCTGGCCAACCAGCAGTGTTGGCGTGCTCTCTCTTGAAACACCTAAACCAAGCTTAATTCATCAGGCCCGCAACCCAAAAGTCCTTCCTTGATGCAAATGCTTGAGCTCGGGATTAAAATATATAGTTCGTCGTAATTTCCATCGAACTGTAACTCCATTTCTTGTGATTAATGCCGTGAGTTTGGTGTTCGATCAAATGCCCATCTAGTACACGTTGTGAGGATTGTGAGAGAGGATCGATGAATAGGTTCAGGGCACTGTCAGCGGTGAGATAATCTCGCAAAGTAACCAAGAATGATATCGATGTTGTGGAGGAGAGACAACTCTTTAAAGTTAGGATTAGTTTTTTTTCTCTTTCTGCATGTTTGATAGTGTTTGTACCAGCCCTGGGAAGATGTTATTTGCCCTTTTCCAAATGGAAGTATTAGGTTGGTTGATGTTGGTATTGGTGAATGGTGAAGAACCCAGCTGATCAGAGAAGTGAGAGGGGGCCTGCTCTTATGGTTAGGAGAGGCATGCATGTGGAAGGGACCTTAGTTAATTCTCACTGTACGTTCTCTCCTTTTCATGTTAGCTAGCCGGAAAAGCATGGAGGGAGAATATAAGGGGATCACTTATTTAGGAATTGCTTGGCATTTTTCTGAGCTTCCAGCCTTGTGGATTATTAGAATGAGCAAAATGTGTGTGGTAGGAATGCACGTCCTGCCAGGTGCCAACTGTGTTTCCTGGCCACTTCTCCTAGCTCTCCCCCAGTTCTAAAACCCTGATATCGAGCAAAAAGTGATATGAGAATATTCGTAATTAACATCTCTGTGACTGCAGTGCACAGATGGGGATGTGTGAGGTGTGTTGCTGCACCGTCGGCAACCCCAGCTTGCACAGTTCACTCGTTTTCCCCTCTCTAAGCCAGCTAGGGGATAGCTCCCCATGGCCACGAAAAGGCTACGCTCCCATGCTGTGTAAACACTCTGCGTGTGTGTGTGTGTGTGCGCGTGCGTGGAGCTTTTGGGTTACTCAAACGCGTCTCTCTTTCCTCTCTCTAGCTAGGTTTTTGGGCATAGTTAAACACTAAAACCCCATGGCGGAGGGGTGGCTTTTGAGGAGGTCGCCGTGGTCGGCGGGCACCTTCGTCTCCCCGCCCCGAAAGGAAGCCCGACGGCTGGGACACGCTCCTTCCGCAGTACAGATTTTTAAGCTAAAACTAACCGAAAGCGCCGCCCCGCAACTGGGGTACGTACATGTAGGGCTTTGTCACGCGCCAAAAGGCCGCCAGAAAAGATGGTTCCCTTCGAGGGGAGGTGCTTCCCCGGCGGGTTCCTAGGGAGGAGGGAGGAGGAGTGCAGCTTTGCAGCCGGTGGCTGTGGTGTGGTGCACATCCCTAGGGTTTCAAGGTCGGGTCCTCCTTCGGTGGAATACTGGCAACTAAACTAGCTTACACTTCAGCTTAAATTAGTTCCACGAGGAAGGAGGAGAACAGACCCCACCTGCCCAAATGGCCAGTTCGTATGTTGTTCATGTATCTAGATTAAAATCAAGTGTCAATAAATAGAGACTAAAATAATATCATGTTGGGTTCAATGTTTGCAGATTCGTAGATATAAATGTCTCGATTTCGGATCAGTCTGATCGAGTGAGAGTCGGCCCAACTAGGATCCGACTCAAACCGACTAAGTCCAGTCACATATACATTTGAGGTCTTGTTAATACTTCTCACAAAATTAAATCATCTTACAATGTTTGGATTGTTTACGTTATATTTTAAATTTTAGAATTAATTATTATTTTAACAATTTAAAATACGTATGAATTATCTAATCTGATTTTTATTTTTAATTACCTTTTAAATATTATATAATTATTATATAATCAATAAATAAATAAATTTGATAATAGAGTTTAACACTCTTCATCCATGATATTATTACAATACGAGTTGCCCGAGTTGGCACGAGTCACTTCAAGACCGCAAACCATATATATATACTGGGGTATACGTGAGCCCACTCGATCCAATTGTATCAGGTCATTCAATTCAGAATCAATTGATGATAAGTGAAAGTTAAGACTGTGCATCTTTTCTATATATTTTTTTTCTAATTTACTTATACACAACTACCGGCGTGACACTTTAACATATCCTTAATTTTTAATGAAAAATGGTCATACGCTTAATTTGCCAAGTGTTGTTAATTTGTAAAGGCTAGCTGCACATAATGTTACTGGGGCTAGACTGTACCGCAGTGCAAATTAAGATTCTCATGCATCTCAACATATATGTTTAAGAGACGAGAGATCCTTGTGTCATGTTGTAGTACGTACGCCCAACCAATGAAGAGACGCGCGCCATGATAATATATATAATTCGTGTGGCATCTTAATTAATTATTGTCATAGGGCCGGGGGTTATAACACATTCTATACTAATCCGGATTCTGCGAAGCATAACGTATAGGGGGAAGATAGAGCTTAATCATGTTTAATTATGTCTTCTATGTTCAAATCTCAATGGTTGTCCCACGTCCCATTAATTAATTTATCTCGCAGGGCCGGGTTTAGCCACCTCGACCTGTGGAGGCCTACTGATCGATCGACGAAGGGTGAGAGGGTCGTTCGAAAATGGCAGCAGTACTACTCGAAGAATCGAATATGGACATTTTTTTTTCAGTTCCTTGATATAAAAAAAGGATGGTATCGATTCCTTTGATGATGATTAGTGGTCCTGGTCCCCTTAGATTGCCAAGGGAGAAGGTAGGTTGGGTTCTCTTCTCCATCTATATATGTATCTTTCGGTAGTATATACTAATGCATGCATGTATAATAAATGCTGTTTGTCACGACGGCGCGCCTGGCTTGAGGCGGTGAGAGAGAAGAATAATGTAACATGAGGGGAGATCCGTGGTCATCGGTCGCAAATAGCGGTATCATCGATTTTAAAATCATATAATTTAATCTTAAATTTTTAATTTACAACGTTAAATCTTTTCTATTATTAATAAATTACTCGTAGATTAAAAATCATATAATTTTAACATTTATTTATTCTTGTGCATCAAATGAACATAAAATGAACGACTTAGTATATTTTTTTTGTATCATATAATATCTATATTATTGATATCATATTTGAATAGTTTTTTATGTGTAGTTAAATTTATGATATCAGAGAAGATTTAAGATGTGAATTAAAATTTTAATATCGAATTATATAATTTTAAAATCGATGATATCGTTATTTTGTTATCACCCATGGCAACGAATCCTTCCTCATATGATATATATATATTAAATTTATTTATTTGTCTATATATTCTTAAACTAGCCCTACATGATGGGGCCCGGTCAACACGAGAAAGAAAGGAGTTGGCTTAATTATTTGTGTGTGTGTGTGTGGATACTTTACGTAAAAGGGGTTTAGGGGAAGAGGAGAGAAAATCACAATCATTGGATCAAAGATTGGGTGGAAGGTCTGCTGAGTGTTATAATTAATTGGGCAGGCAGACCTCGTGCTAGGAGTAGGCGCCATCACTTCATTCTGTTCTGATCACTTCACGGAACCTACCTTCATTATATGATGGAAGTGCTGAGCTTGGCACCTCACTTGCCAAAAGCTATATATTGTACGTACGTATATAGTTTGAACTGGTATTTCGGATGGTGGTGGTGTCATCCGAGATCATGCTGAAAATATCCTCCTTACTTTCTCACACTTTTATGGTAACTCTAACAGCCTTATAGCAGAAGCAAGGGCATTATATGATGGTCTTCAATATCTCCACACCATTTCAGACAGGCCTGTTATCATTGAGTGTGATTCCAAGATTTTAATTCAGACTATCTCAAAGGAAATTCCCTGCCCATGGATCATTCTCCCTTATGCAAGAGATATCTGACGCATCTCTCACTCAGATGATAATTTCTCACACATCTTCAGAGAAGCCAACACTGTTGTTGATTCCTTGGCATCTTTAGCTTGTAGCACCAAGTGTAACTCCTTTTTTACTTTTAAGGAGCTTCCTCATGTTGTTAAAGGTGCAGCTCGACTGGATAAACTAGGAATGCCTAGCATCCGTCTGATGTGATGTAATCTTCTCTTTTTATCAATAAAATTCACCCCTTCAGTTTGGATGGTGTGGCTGTTCCCTTTATCTCTGGTAAGGGGTGCACTCTCCCATTCACTCCTAGGCAAGGTTTTTTTTTTAAAAAAAAATATAGTTTGAACTGTAAGGAGGAGGAAGGCCTGATTGCTTGTTTGCCACTTTTTTTCTTCTTTTGCAGATAGGATATTAATTAGTTTTATAGCATAGGATTGCCAAAGGATATGGGGTATCCGTTATTTTAATACATTCTCAATTAATCTCAGATAATGGATATGGAAATCTCGTAAAATCCACCCGACAACTTATTGGACGTGGAAAAAAAAATATATATATATATTTGATAATTATCGGAGTCAAAATGGAAACAATTATTTCTGCATCTACAAATCCGTTTTCACTTTCCATTTTCGATAACAAATATATATATATTATTTATGGTGTCATTTAATTATTATTATTTAACATTTTTGTAATAGGTAATCAACATATGTCATAAGTTTGAAGTTTATACTTAATAATTGTAACGACACTTCTATTAGTTTATAATTTTGCATATTATGTATATATGGATTATGTAGACTTTCATAACTTGGAGCTTAAAAGTTTAGTCGAGTAGGTAAATTAGCAAATTAATGGATGGAAGTAAAAAATTTTATTTTATTTTATTTTTGCTGACGGGAAATTGATAAACCAGAAAACTCTAGATCATGCACCCCTTAAGTGTTGAGCACGTGATCAAATAAAATCCATTCAAAATAAATCGAATCGGAGACCTCCTACTGTTTTGGTTCCATTTCTATTTTAATTTTTCAATTTGAAAACTTTCGTTTCTATTTCCATCTCCAACAATTCTAGAAGGAAATGAAAGCGGAAGGTGCCATTTCTGTTTTAGTCTCTCGGCTGCCCTAGATTTAAACAAGTCTAAACGCACATAAAACTGATTAAATAGAGCTTCATCATTAATTTGTTCCTTTTAATGCATTCACATTATGATTCTTATTAGTCATCATTGCAGTGTAGAGGAATGATGGCATGCACATCCGGCCATCCAAAAATCAGCTAGCTTTTAAGATTAGGAAGGTACCCAAAAGAATAAGATATTGCACACCACACTTTTTTCTCCCTCATGCACACCCCCCGCCCCCCCCCCCCCGCGAAAGCATTAACTAGTCCGGAAAAGCTAGATAATATTCTATGCCTCTAAACCTTTTTTTTCTCCTTTTCCCTTTCTGATGAAATGAATACATGCAACCATTTGATTGACAGGTGAGTGCCATGTGTTCTGGTCAATTCCATAAGATATCAGGTGTTGTGGGCACAGGGGAATCATAATTAAGTTAGTGATCTTGGGAGCACATGTTAGAATCTATGTTTTAAATTTTTAAAATTTTTAATCTCTTTACGATGATTAGTTTCATATTAAAAAATAAAAAAAATATTTACATTTAATTTGAACTCTTATCTTTAATTGTGTAATACTATGAGAAGACTACCAAAGTTAAACTATTTGAGCTAGTGAGTTTTTTTAGACGTTTGATCGTTTGGCTGTGTCTCTTGAATTCTCTCTACATCTCCTCATATTCAGTTATTTAGACTGATCGACTCCGTCAAGAGTTACTTCATGAGATCTTGATCATTTGATTCTCTTTAATTTTTATACCCTCGTTTGAAAATTCTATAAGATTATGATTTTTTTCATAATCTTTTAGAGTGAAAATAATCTAATAAAAAAGAGATTTTGAGAGATTATAAAAAGTGAAAATTTTTCACCTTATCTCTTTCTAAAAAATTAGATTATGACTTTTGAATAATTTAATATGACATTTAGTAAAATTTTAAATAAATAAAAATTTTTAGACTATAATTTATGATCTATTGAGTTATCAGACACGTACTAAATTTAATAGAATGTCTCTATCCGTGCATAATTCTTCCAACAGTCTCTTGAATAGAAGCTATAACTGTGTGCCCCCCCCCTCCCACCCCACCCCACCCCACCCCCACGTGGATTTTCAGATGCCCATCCCCCACCTCCTCTCACCAGCATGTACGCGTTGTTAAATCTGAAGGCATCCCTCCCTCCCCACACCGAGGAACTTCCACAAACATGCCATTGGCAAGGGGAGCAGCCCACTTTGGAGCCTGCAATGGGATGTGGGTGGCCTAACCACTGACACGCACATCTCATTCCCCCGGTTAGCTTTGGATCGCTTCCCAAGGACCAGGTTCGGTTTATTGGGGCGCGGTAGTTAATTAGTTACCAGAACTCCCCCCCGCCCCCCGCGCGCGCCCATGTTAGGGCATGCCACGTGGCGGAACACAAACTCAGCTAGCTTCCATGTGGAGCCACTGATATCTTAATTCTCACAACCTTTGTTTAATCCTGCCATTCACCTGTGTGCAGGGAGGGACTGCAAGTGACCATGCACTCCCCCCCCCTGTAGCATATATACATCCTCCCCAAAATCAATCAATTGTTTTCTTTCCTATCCTGTGTCTCTGTTTCTGAAAAGGGTCTTGGGACATGAGATTGTGAACCTTACCAGTGTGGCAGCTTGGGGGAGGGACGGGTGGAGTGGCATGTGAGGAGCGATGGTGGTTTCTGGGGAGGAGAGTGGTGAGGGGGACTGCTCCTCTTTCCCATGTCATTCCCACTTCCTAGGCAGTTCACATGGTTGGAGAGAGAGAGAGAGAGAGAGAGAGCATGTGTTAGATGGACAGAGAGAAGAAGAAGGAGAGGAGGTTTGTTCATTCACATGGTTAGAGAAGCGACACAGAGAGAGAGATCTAGAGTATTCAGCCCTTAAATAAACATGATTCAATATTCAAATGGGTAAGGGTGACTTGTTTAAAAATACGGTGGGTACGCTTCCATGCAGGAGTTAACCCCTTCATTAAAAATTAAGTAGGAAAGGTTGTGGATCACCGTCCATGCACCACATTCACATGCCACATGTTCTTGGGAGGGATCAAGTCCTGGTCCCGAGAGGGGTGGGCGTCTAGGGCTCCCACGTACGGGCGGTTCTGTTGAGGTGCCCAAGAGACTGGTTCACGGACTACGTACGTGTCCCTTAATTTCCCCTCTCATGGATAGGTTAATTAGGAGTTTAATAATAATAATAATAATAATAACCATACTCTCTTCGATGGGTTGGGTTCATGCACTCCACGCAGATGGTGGCCAAAATGTGGTCTCGGCGACCTCGATTCCCTTGCAGGACTGCCCACTCGGAATGTTAACCTCGCATGGAGATGTCACCGGAGTAGATTAACATATGCCTTGTGTTTTTAATTTGTACTCATCGATTGGCCTTAACTTTAATCTGTTGGCCGTTTCATGACTTTGAACCGAGTATATATAATTAATTAACATGTGGCATTATCTTGCACGCCGGCAAATCACCAAGGTTTATCTCACCACATAATTAATTAATTAATTAGGATGGCGAGTTTAGCGAGGTTTATAGCACAGTGGAGCTCCATGATCGAAGTTATGGAAGTATGCATGGTATGTTGTGGGCGTGGATTACGTTTTGCGGCCAAGATGTGTTCGAGTATTGATCATGGGGATGTTAATTCTCCGTATATTATCAGCTTATGCTTCCGTTTCCTCCGTATTTTAGAATGGTTGAAAACTGATACTATTTGTATTTGTTTAACAGTAGTGCCATAATTTTTAAAAATTATATAAATTTATTTAAATTTTTATTATTAATAAAATAAATAATTAATTATTAAAATAAATTATGATGTAACGTCGTCAAATTTGTTAACATAACCACGAGAAATATTACCTTGAAAAATTAAAAATATTGCATAGCAAAGGTTTATTGCGTAGTGTCCGGTTGAGTGAGAGTGTTTAGTTTTTAAAGATGGCAAACTTAATTATTTTGTGATCTAATGAGGCTATTGAGTGTGTTTAGGGAGTGAATTTCACGTCCACAGAGGTTTAAGTTTGAAGGAGATTGTAAGAAATAAAAATAGGAATCAGTGTCCAAGACGTTTAAACACCAACTGAAACACTAAGTTCCGAGATTGTAGATAAACTTTCCTATTCTAATCATATTCATTTCAAATTACACAAAAAATCTTGAGAGGATGCTTGCGGGTATAAAAGGGAGATTTTAAAGTCTTCTAGAGTTGTTGGAGTCACTACTAAAAGAGAAGAACAAACCGAACCTTACACTAGCAATCATAAGGAGAGGGCGATTTATTCACGTTGGGAAACTTTCAGGGTGCTCCTCTTGCTGTTATACGAAGTAAACTTCATCACCACGACCCTCCACATATTTGTTTTCTTCAAACTCATTTTTACATTGTGTTCTTTCATGTTCTAAGTCTGAGTTTCAGAGTTGTTCATTAAGAACTTCTTCCACGAGAAAGAAAAGATTGTTTCTACTTTTTGATTTGAAGGCGAGCAATCGTCTTTGTGTCTAGGATATTGAGGTGAACTAACACCTTTGTGTCTATCGTGATATGTGTCGAGTTAAGTAGTGCTCTTGTGTCTAGCGAGTTAAGAGGTATACTTACACCTTGATTTCAATTGGTTTGTAGCGGTGGTATAGCACTCTTATGTCTAGTGATTTTTAGTGAAAATTGTAAGGTGCTCTTGGGTAGTGGGTATAGATCATCATGGTGCGATTAGAACCACTATAAAAATCACTATATTCACTTTGCGCGATTGGCTCGTTGTCACTCGTCCTCTCCATTCTTCTTGAGATTATATGTGATAAATCTTTAATTTATTTGATTGATCATTGTGCTATGATTTGATTTAATAATCCAATTCACCTCTCCCCTCTTGGATTAATTCAGTCCGAATTTTCTTTCAGAGAGAAATGAACTTTGGTGCTAAAATGACGAGATGATCAATTACTTCATGAAATCGATGACTTATTAATTGTTTCACCTGAATGTTGAAATCTATCTTGATCAAATCAATTACTTGTATTTTTTGTCAAAATATAAATATATATTATTATCATCTCCTATCTGTCAACTATTGTACTCTCTTTTAACACTTTCAAATCTTTTATCTCATTACACAATAATAAAAATATATATATATTTATACGACATGTCTCACGGAATTGAATTTCAACTCTTTGCAATAACTCTTGCATGAATTCCCTGCCAGTGATAATAGGCATTCGTATATGCTTCCTTGAATTATCCTTTTGGCGATCATAAATAATCTTCACTAATGTCAATATAATAAGAAAAAATTGATGACGACGTGTTATAAATCTTTCCTCTTTCTCACTTAATTCATGATATTTTCTACTATGTCCATCTACTTGCATTTATTTGAGCACCAAGTTTAAAGAATACTAATATCATGTTTATTGCATCTGATAATAATAACTCATACAATTAAGTAAATCTTAAAAAATGAGAATATGTTTATATTTAAAGATAATAAACTATTATCAACAAAAGATAATGTGAAAAAAATCTAACAAGATAGGTTTTCCTATATTTCCTAAATAAAATCGATCAATTTTCTCCAAGATATAACTTAAATCATTCTAAACGAATTGCATCGTCAAATTTCAAAAATGCAAAATAAGCACTGTCTCTCTTAATCAAATCAGTTATCTTAATTTTCTCGAAAATATTGAGATTCATCGTCATGATTAATTCTACACATTGTTGAAAAATTTCACAAGAAGAAGGTATTTATGACTTCTTAAATTATTGAGTTACCTCAACCATTGTTTCAGTTAAAGATGGTGCTCGTTCTTTCAACCTTATTCTCTTAAACTTTTCAATTGAGGTAATGCATTCTTTACCCTTTTGACATTTATCATTAATTCCCATAAGCTTAAAATCAGGAATGACACTATCATCATCTTTGGTCAGATCTACATGTGTTTCGTGAGGAGGTGTCATGTATAGATTGTCAGCTTCAGATGTTTATATACGTGGAAGTATATTTTGTTGCCTACTCCCATCTTCTTTAGTACATATAATTGAATATATATATATATATAATTAATTTTTATATCTAATAAATATAAAGAAGAGAATCAATACTCTCAAATATTTCATACCACTCATTATGTAGTAGTATAGTGACTCCTCTTTATGCTCTTACTTCAAGATGTTTTTGAAATATACCGAAATAGTTATTAAATTTAAATTTAATTATATATAAAATAAAATATTTCATCATAAAACTATTTATTACCTGACCATAAGCATCCCAAATTTCATCAGTTACAACAAATGTATTCAACATAGGGTTCCAAAGCCACTTGCAATAAGTATATTTTTTAATACAATATAATCATTTTTCATCACCTGGACTTGATCTTTCAATTTTTTGATAATAGCATTTAGTCCAAACTTACAATTAAATTTTGATCGCATTGTTTCCTATGCTTCAGACTTCCAACTAGTTGATGTCCATTTCTAGCACAATGATGTTCTACCAATATTTTAGTTAAGTAAGTTAATCGAGTTTGATCCCACTTCAACCTTTCATTAGTACCACTTGTTGATGATACTTGTGTTTCAGACTCCATATCTGTCATGTACTAAAACATTAATTCTAGAAACTACAGGATCAATCGATTCTTTAAAAAGTAGAACTCGACATCTTGCTTAACAGAACACATAAGAATAGGATAGAGTTTTGAATATCTATAGAGGACATGAAATTGTCTGGCCGTTGTATAGTTGGGTGGCTGAGTTACAAAGTCACAGATACACACATAAATAGCATTGTTGTATGTATATTTTGCCAATTATCATCGGGAGCCAACTAGTTACAAATACACAGATACATATAATTACAAATACACATAGTTACCAATACACGGGTACACACACAAATACACAAGCCATCTTCATGCCGCCTCTATAATAGATGTTCATATATGGGTCCACAGGGGTCGATTGGAAAGGTTGGTCGGGCATGGAGAGGGGAGGGTCGGAGTCGGATGCTAGATGGTGGGGATGGGTCCAATTGGGTGCCATAAGTGCAAAAAGAAGGAGAACGTTGAGGGAGAGGGCAATGTTGGGTGACAGACATTGGCCGGATGGTGGGGCACCGGATGTAGGGCGTGCAATAAATACAAGAAGGAGGAGGGAGAGGGGGGGGCAGCTGGCGGGGAACCTGAGGGGCAAAGAGGAGGAGAACACGATTGAGAGGCAGCGAGGAAGGGGGCACACTGGTGAATCTATGGAAGAGGGGAGGGAGAACAAGGTAGAAGTGCATAAAGGAGGAGGGAGAGGGGAGGGCCATCTGGCGAGGTGCCCTACGCACAAGAGGGATGAGAACGTGAAGGGAGAGGGCATGGTCGAGCGGCTGGTGGCTGGAGGTTGGACGGTGGGGCACCAGACGTAGGACATGTACAAGAAGGAGGAGGGTGAGGGGGGTGGCCGGTAGTATACCAGGGGCGCAAGGAGGAGGAGAACGCGGTGGAGGGGCAACGGGGAAGGGGGCACGCCGGTGGATTGCTGGAAGAGGGGAGGGAGGAAGGGGGCATACCTTGGGGGAGAGGTTTATCTCAGGAAACGGGAGTAAGGAGGCGAGGTCGAGCGTCGATGTGACGGACCTCCCAGAAAGAGCGTTCTCAAAAGAAAAATTGATGGAGAGTTGTTTTTATTTATAAAGAAGTTTAAATGGGGTGGAATTCTTTTCCAAAAATTAAGGAAGCACCCACCAAATGAGTTTGGGTGGATTTATTATTCCTATTTTTTAATTTGAGAAAAAAAAAGAGCAATCAAACACCCTACAACTATAACGGTTATAATTAAAATGTGACTTCGAAACTAGGACCATTAGATCATAGTGCCATTGATATCCTAAAATTACGGGGCCAATGAATGGGGGGTGGAGTGGAAGGGAGAAAGAAAAAAAAATATAAAAAATGAAGAGCATCTAATTAGTGTTGAAATGTCGATCAGATGACTGAAACCCAATAGCGATGCTGGGCATAGCACGTACGCCAGCGTTGGTGGCTCGCGGGCTAGGTTGGTTATAGTTGGCATTTAATTTGGTTGTTTATTTTAATTTGGAAGGTTAAGATAAATTTGTTAACAATAAACTAACGGGCATTATGAGAAGTATCTCACTTCCTTTCTTCCGTCGGGATAATTTGTAGCGGGGCTTATAGCGTGTTTGGTTGCTATTTTTTCTCTCTTTTTTCTCTTAAATTTAAAAAAGAGAGTAAGAGATCTTTTGACCCCGTTTGGTGTTCCTCTCCTAAATTTTAGGGAGAGAATCTCATCTAGTATAAATCTTCTTAAAAAAAAATAAGTGTAGACCAATTTTTTAAAAAAAAACACCCACGACGTCTCGAAATTTCCCCCTCCCTCCCACTCGCGACCCCCCTCCCCTCCCCTGCGTCTCCCCCTTCCTTCCCTTCCCTCTCCCTCCCGCCGGCTCTCCCTCCCCCCTTCCTCTCCCTCCCTTCCCACGCCCCGTCGGCTCCCCCCTCCCCTACGCGGCCCCCCTCTCCGGCGTCCCCTCCCCCTCTCTTCCTCTCCCGCCCGCTGGCTCTCCCTCCCTCCCGCCTGCTGGCTTTCCCTCCCTTCCCTCTCCCTCCTGTCGGCTCCCCCCCTCCCCTACGTGGCCGGCGGCGCCCCTCCCTTCCCTCTCCCTCCCGCCGGCTCCCCCTCCTCCCCTGCAGCACCCCTCCCCCTCCCCTCCCCTGGTGGTGCCCGCCACAGCGAGCTCTCCTGGCTGCGATACGCCCCTGCGACCGCAGCGCTGTCGTTCCGCCCGCTGTCCTCGTCGTCGTCCGAGGCGATCCCGTGCGCCGCCGCGACGTGTCAAGAGCGCCCCCGTGATCTTGCCTCGCTGGCCTTTTGCAACCCCGCCAACAAGCTCTGCGACGTGTCCCTGTCCTTTGCCAATGACTTCGCAGTGGTCAGTGGTCTACGGTGGAGGGGAAAGAAATTAACGGGAAGAAAATAACGGGAGAGGATTTTGCCAAACAAGTTTATTTAATATTTAAAAATTAGGATGTTTTTGCCAAATAAAGAAAGACTCTTTTTATTAATTTTAAAAATTAAGTAGAAAATTGATATGTCATACCTTTTAAGATAGAAAGAGTTTTTTTTAAGTACTCCCAAACACCCTATCAGGGCAATGAAACATTGAATCTTAATAAAACTGTATCGAATCTTTGATATTCGAAAGATACTTTGATAGTTGAGCATGAAGATACTTTGATGCTCAAAGTAAAGTGGATAAGTTCTCACTTTGTACTTTGGTACAATCACCAAAGTATCTTGATACTTTATTTTTGAGTTTGCCTTACTGCACATCTTAGTTTATTTATTGCACAATAAGAGTGTGCAGTAAGTGAACTCTCCTAACTTGCCACATAATTCACACCTCCATTTAATCAATCAAAAAAAATAAAAAAATAACATACGGTGTGAACAGTATAGAATATTGTTCGCATGGTCTTTTCTTTTGTTTTTTAATTTTTTTAGATCATCAGATGGAGGTGTTACTTATATGACAAGTTAAGTCAGGTGAGCTCTCATCTCACAATTTCTTTTTTAAAAAAATGTTCTACACCGTGGATGTGAAAGAGGCCAGTGGTGCAGTAAGATAAACTCTTCTTTTTTTCAGTCGGGATATTTACACTTCCAAACATTCTCGAGTATTTTTCTCTAAATAAGAGATTTTTCTACACAATCACCACAGTTCTATCTTATTTAAGTAACTATTGTAGGTCTAAAGACCCCACCACAATCTTAATTCTTTAAATTGGAAACCTATCTGTCCAAACGTCAGGCCTTCTCTTTAGGATCCCACAAAGCACAGAACTTTCCAAAAACTGAGAATTTCTCCTGTTCAATGGAATAGGACAACTCCTAACCTTATTAAGGGACAAGACTTGACCTGTTCTCTGTTTTAAGACCCCCCCCCCCACCCCCAAGAAGGAAACTGGAAGAGCCTTTGAACTGTGGGCACCAGTACTCCTCAGCCAATTAAGAGCATGCTCCATGGCATCTTCACTTGGGTCCCATCTTTGGACTCACCACTTACTTAAACCGCCGGATCCTCCCAAGCCTCCTACTAATATTCTAAACAGCGGCCACCTTCAGATTCTTCCTGCCATTCCCCAGGCCATGTTAACTTCCACTGACCAGGTCTTCCCAGGTCACCTGCAGCAATGAAAACACATGAGACCACATGGAGACCCTGCAACTCACTGATGCACATCTGAAGGTAGATAGATACAGAGAATAGATAGATACATAACTAGAGAGAGAGAGAGAGAGAGAATCTAGTCCATTAGTGGTATCATGTGGGGTGGATGGTCAAAGGCAGCAAGTTTAATCAGAGATGTAAGATTTGTTAATGAGGCCTGGCCAAGTGCAGGATTCCCAATTTTTGTGATGGTCCAAGCCAGTTGCTAGCTTTCTCCATGTGAGGACGGTTATGACGGTTGGGTTGGTAGGGTGTGTCAGTCGAATCAGATCTTCTTACTAATCCTCATCAGAAGAAGAAGAAGAAGAAGAAACCCACACCGGTACTGGTCGTCTGGTGGCTGGCGTCAGATTCCCTGAAATCATACTGCAATATTAGGCTATCAAATTTGAAAGGAGATTATGGATCCCCATGATGCTCATAAATACGGTACTGCCTGTGATATCTTGAAGACACCACTTGCTCATAAGAACATGGTCTTCCAACTTATTTAAAGTTTTTTTTTTTTTTTGGGGGGGGGGGATTTTTTATGTGCAGGTATGAATCATGTTGAAGCATCTTGTGCATTGGAAAAGACTGTTGGCGTATGTATATGCTTTGTTCCCTCGGTGTAGGGAGATGAGCGTTTGGCGAGGCGGTTCTGCATGGCATAATCGTAGGACGTGTTTGGTGAAGCTTTTAATTAAGAGTATTGTTCGGCTTTTTATGCCACTAAATCCAGGCAAGTTGAGGAGAGGACCTTGGATGTCGAAGTCATTTATGTAGTTCTTCTGTCCTCTAAACAGAAGCTCTCAACTAGAGCCTTTACAGTTCATACGTTTAGAAAAAGAAATAGAGACATTAAGGGGGGGAAGTGTCTCTGACCACCCAATATTATCTAAATACACCCTCATCCAATGATTTTCATTTTTCATGTTAAAACTACAAGTCAAAAGTAGCTTCCAACTAAAAAATTTCGTTCAGCATACAGATTAAGAGATGTTTAAGCTGACATTTTTTTAATTTTTTTGTCAAACTCTTTTTTTTTTGGTTACATGGCCTAGTGGTCTGGGACCAAGAGGGATACGGGAAGGGGAACCGGGGTTTGAAACTGACGCGCTGTAATGTTTCCTAAATCAGGGGTGAATGATCTCAGGGGTGGATGATCCCGTTAACTAACAGCCCGACGTCTACGAATAATCCGAGGGAGGGTCATCCCGCTCCGCACGTTGCAGAGTTGAATCGATCCCACGACCTCCTCATCATGGGGCGAGGCGGTGAACCACTGAGACACGTCTCGGGTTTGATGTTTACGTTGACGTTAAACAACTTCAGTAAGCATCTAGAGTGATTTAAAAAATCCCTTAAAATTTCCTTGTTTTGAGGAGACTTGCATGCAAGTCCTTGACCTACTGAAAGGAGCTTTCTAAAAATGTTGGCTAATAACAACTGTAAAATTGGTGGCACTTAGCTGGGCCAACAGGTTTGTTGCATGTATGTTTTTGTTTCTTATGGATCACATCCACCAATATTAAGCCAAGAACTAAAGATCCATATATGGAGTGATGCATGAGCAAGAGTGAAACCAACAAATACTACAGAGGAGGGTCATCACAAAATGGTCATGTCCAATATCTGCTCAGCATGATGGAGGGACTGTCATGGTGTCCTAAATGCACTGTTTCCTGGTGCCAATCCTTGCTCAAACTCTTATAGAAAGGATTGGGCTGAAAAAGTTTAAGCCCTAACCCATTAATAAAATGAACGTACAACATTTACCTGAACCCATGTTCTGAAAGCCAGGCTTAATCGGGCTTTTGGGCTTGATTAAGACTTGATAATCGTTTCTTTGCCATACTTTATTTATTTATTTATCTGTTTAGTTTGATTTCAACATCTGCAAATAGTCATCTCACAGAATGAGCTCTCTTAATCCAACTATAACCTACACCCTATCAAAATCGTAGGTTATTCGATAAACATCCAAAAAAATCCAAAAAATCCTAAATATGTCGAAAAGAATCCCCTAAAATGGGTCTTTCTCAAATAAAAGTGAGACTACAGAGAGCTTTTACCAAGTGACAGGCTTGTGAGACTTTTCTCCGAATTCACTTGATTAGAAGGACTAAAATCTGACCCCCCCCTTCCCCAACCGCCTTTCATTTAGAGGACTTCGGATGATGACTATGCATGGGTTGACCTGTACCATGTACAACAATTATATTATTTTTTACTTGCATAGTATCATGTAAAATAATATGAACAGAAAAAAAGGAATGCACAATTATATTTATAATATATAATGATAATTTCACCGATGTCCAAAACTTATCGGCACTTCTCCGTGAGCCCAACTTCGTCGAAAGCTTGTTAAGATCCGTGGGCGCAAAATTCTTCACAAGCCCATCACAGGCCCAAATGTGTGGGTCAGTACCGGGCCAGACTGTTGTCTTTGGGTCCTTGGAAGTTGGTCCAGTTGCTTGGATTCCCATGAAAGGCATCCATCCTAAACTCACACCTTCTGCACTACCCAATATGATCTGCCTTCTCAAGCAACTCAAGTTACTGTCTACACTGATTAGACTCTGGTGGCAGCACACCCATTTTAGTATCTTTATTCATTTGTGCAATACATACATGAGAGACCAACCCACTTTCTGAAATGAAATGGACGTTGTTTGATTTATTAAAAATGCTATAATTCTGCAGTTTACAATTCAGAAAAAAAATAATTCTGAAGTTTCAAATCTGAAAGTATTTTTGTGTTTACAGCCACATGAAAAACTAGAACCTTGGGTGCTACTTTTCGATAGTTATGCACCGGAGATCAAAAATCGAGAAAAGCAGATACCACATAGAGATTGATACTATTTTAAACTTCAACAATTTCCAGCAGTCTATAGACATAAAGAAAACGTTATAACACTACTTTTTACAGTAATTAGGATGCTTTAGAGGACATCAAGTAAACCCTTACTATTCGGCCTCACAGACGTGTTTAAGCATAGCAAAAGGAAGGCAGTGAGAACAGCACTGTGACAATACTCTAATTGTAAGGCGACCTGTTTGTTAGTGTAGTTTCCCGACAGGTCAAGTTCTAAACCATGATCTGCATGTAAATCTCTGCCGTAAGTTGTGAAGAAACCCTAACACGGGCACACAGAAGAAAGTTCTGAACAACCCCTCACACAGAGCACAGTATCGGTGTGCAGTGGGTATCTCATCTCCAATCTCCATGGGTCAGAATCTATATATGTTGCTAATCTCTCCCAGCGGAAGGGGGTGAAGCCAGACAAAAAAAGAGGAGAAGACAGGTTTCTTGTTTCTACAGAGAGCTGTGGGTGGCCATTCATGGGAGCTTCGCTGGCCTCCAAATAATGTCGTCACAAGGCTGGCGTCTTGCTTCCTCCTGTTGGCCTGTTGTGACTACTGTTCTGGTTTCTAAAACTTGTCTTTGCCCTGTCCAAGGAGGATGGTGGGTGGGTGGGTGGGACGGACTGGGGAGATATTTGAGTCAAGGGTCGTGCGGTATCAAGTATGGGCGCCTGCGATATGGTGTTACGGTCTGTGCTGATTTTTTCTCACGGGATCAAAAGGATATATTTGGATCATAATTTCATAAGGGGAAAAGAAGAGCGATTTCTTCGAGCAACAAAAAAAAAAAATTTAAAAAACATTTTGTTGAGAGTGGGATTTGAACCCACGCCCTTTCGGACCAGAACCTTAATCTGGCGCCTTAGACCAACTCGGCCATCTCAACGATTGTGTAAGCGCTCAAAACATAAAATTATTTATTATATATCCTCTTTGAGCTGACCTTGCAGTGATGATCAGCAATGGGTACATGAGCGGGAGGACTCGGCGACTGCTGCACCCCAGATCAGATTCTTTCGCGAAGTCGAAGTAAAAGAACGGACGAGAACAGACGGACCCGGAGGTAGAGCAGCTTCGCACGTCCCATCCGAAGCTGGTCATGCTGGAACTTTGAGTTCATTCCCTCGGCTGGGGCCTGCACATTGCCTTGTCTCCGTAGGTATAGAACCTAGGAATGTCAGATGTCATCAACTTGATCTGGAATCTTTGATATATAGAATAAATTAACTAATTCACCTTCTTTCTTCAAGAGTTTTTTTTTTATGTGTCATTTGGTGTATATAAAATGTTGTAAGATCGATGCCCTCAAATTCTATTTTTCAGCATTTTCCTTATGTTTGAATGACCCTAAATTAATTATTTTCTAATGTTATTCCTGTAAGGCGGGTTTGATATTAGAACAAGGTAGAATATGATTTCTTAATCCATGAGAGAGAAATCGAGGGTCTCACTTTCACATCTCACACACAACCCCCTTATCCGACCCGGGTAAAATATTCGAGCCCTAACCCTACCCATTTTTCAAACTGGGCCGTACCGAGGTGCTTCAAACTATTGGGTTTCAGTCCTGTTGGCCCATGTGGCATCCTTGTTCTTTACTCGGGCTCAGTTTTCCACACAAAATTTGTCCTAAATCTCCTATATATGAGATTTTTAACAAATTTTAAACACGGATAACAATAGTTAGGGCTTCAAGCTTTTGAAATATCCCTTTTATACTAGAATGTGAATTTTCAAAAGCTTTAGATGGACTGATGGAGGGAAATATTTTATTGGGTAAAAGGTGTAATACATGTGAACCAAAATGACAATAGAGGGGAAATTTTGAGGAGACTTGTTGCCCCTCCCTCTACCCCTAATTTAACCCGGCTTGCAATTTCTTCTTTCTTTATGTAAAAAATGAGATGTCATGTTTAGAGTTGTTTCCTCAGGGTATGAAGGGTCCGTGTAGTCTGAACTTAGTGCTTGACGAAACATATATGTTTAGATGATCATTAAGGTCCCTAAACCAACGTTAATTAAGATAGTATGCGTTGTTCAAACAGAAGAAAAGGTAATTACTAATGATCACAACACTCTGCTTTCAAACTCTAGGAAAGATAGGATCAGTTGGTTCTTCACTCCATCGGAAATCATGAGGTCTCCGGTTAAAATTTTGACTCTCTCGTTATTTTAGTGTAATATTTTAAAATTTTCATATCTCAGTGAGTGACTCGGCAAAAAAAAAAAAACTCAAGAAAAGAACGGTGTGAATAAACGATGACGTCGACGGATCTAGACAGACGTAGTGGCATGTAAAAAAAAAAAAAAAAACTCAAGAAAAGAACGGTGTGAATAAACGATGACGTCGACGGATCTAGACAGACGTAGTGGCATGCAGATCACACGCATGCGCATGGTTTCTAATAGCGTATGATGTATCCTGGGACGGTCGGGTGGCCGGATCCGAGGTGGGGATCCGGGAGCGGAAGGAGAAGGAGGTGAGCCGATCCAGATGATGAGGTGAGGACTCCGGGGGGATCCAATGCGCCCGAGGCCGGTTGGAGAGGGACCATGCCGATCTTATAATTGATCACCGAGGTGGGCTCTAGCTAGAGACCCGGGATATGACGGTCCGGGGATCGATAAATTAACCCCCTCAGATGCCTAGGTGGTGGACCTGGTGTTTAGAGGTGGTCTCTAGCTATTTAGAGTAAGTAGCACTAATTAACCGGGCACATTCTAATAAGTGTCAGAAGTGAGGGGGTTCCTTTGAAGCCCGGGGAGGGTAAAGGCAAAAGATCCACGATTTCTGATGTGGGACTATAAACGTCGACGAGTCGGATCTGGGGTCGGCCTCGGACCCAGGTTGAAGGTCCGGCCCAGGGCGGATCCGAGATCCGAACTAGCCTCCTGCTGGCAGGTCTAGCAGTTCGGAAGTGGGCCCCGGGACGGGCTCCACGGTGCCCAGGGCCAGATCCGTGAATCGGCATACCCATCGATCAGCATGCATGCAGCTTCAGGATGTAACAATCCCATGATCTGCACGTGGCCCATTATATAATAAAATGCACGCCATCGATATGCTTCAAAAGGTAAGAAAGCGAAGAAAGAAAGGTTAATTTAATTATTTGGAAAGTGACACTTCTTCCCCGGAGTTAGGATGTGATCTTTAGATGCTCTTTTCGCGTCCCAATAAACAATAACATATATATATATATATATATATATATATATATATATATATAAATCAACATGCAGTTTGTACAAGAACAGCTTAACCAAACGAAATCAACGTCACTAGTAGTTTGTTTCTTCCTACCTCGCTAGCTTGCTAGGCTCCGTGGAGGAGGCCGAGGAGGATCCTCGAGACTAGGGAACAAGTGAATATTCCATTTGGACTAAACTAATGAAAAATGCTCGAAGAATCTGCTATACATATTATTATAACACATTAATTAATACACATTTGAGGACCCCTTGTAGATACGGATGCTCTTGTTAATCGGGCATTCTCATGATCCAATATCATGTGACGGAATTCTCAATTTCAAGAATTGTTTTATATATGTATGTGTGCGTGCACATTCATTTTGTAACGAAAATTGTGTTTTTATGTGATTACTGATGTTTTAATTTTACATGCAAGGGGACCTTCCTAATATCAATAAATATATCGAGGCACAAAAGACGCCTCGATCACTTGTATACTTGGTTGGGCCACCTTCCATTTTGTATCATGTCGTAAACAAATTGAATTTATATTTGTACCCTAGTCGATGTAACAACAACAATGTTGTTTTCCATTTTATTTGGCACGTTGAAAGTCATAGCATATGGATTTAGATTAAACAAATTTTACTTGTAAAATAATTGAAGGCCATTTCGATAGCACCTCATAAGAGAAAAAAAGAAATTTCAAGAAGGCAGTCTCTTTTTTTCTCTTTTTGACTCTGTAGAGGTCGAAATATGATATCTTGAATCACGAGCTACATCTCTTGAATTTGTTTGATGGGAAAAGAAGAATGTCATTCAAGAGGAAATCTGTAACCTAGAAATCACGTCAGAAGGAGTCCTGCGAGAGATCTCAGGAGACAACCCTCGGATGCTTAAGTCAGGCACGTGTTGGAAGAAGGAGAAGAGCGCTTGGATGTAGCAGAGTGCTCAGACATAGCTAGAGAGAAGTTGAGTGAAATTAAGGAGATGCAGAGTGCTTCGACGGGGAAATGAAGATGATGAGCTAGCACTATGGAGCTAACTTCGGTGGAGACTAAGAGATGAGTGGAGTGTGAGAGGCATTTAGTAGCGTAAGAAAAATGGACCTCCCTAACTGCCTGGCCAGGATCCTTATAGTCCCTTCCTGAAGGATGTCCCGCTTTCTGACTTAATGGGGTTGTGGTAGTGGAGTTAAGGTTGCTGATCGTGGAGTCGTCAGTTCCTCACCCACTTGTCTTGCAGGGGGCGAGGGGTTGAGTCTCCCTGGATTCTCACCCTATAGGTAATGTAGGTGTGTGGGTAATAACCCGTCGCCCATTAACCGCGGGGATTACTCTCGCCATTATTCTAGTAATGGCTACCTAAATATGCATCACGTGGGACGTGGGGGAAGGACGTGCGCGAAGTATGGGCTTTGATCTTGGGTCATACTATGTTGGGCTTTGGCATGATGAACAGTGAGCCGATCCTTATTGGGCCTTTTTGGGCCTAGTAGTTTTCCCCCTCCTCACTAGCCCCCCACTCCCGAGGAGCAAGAGTGCTCGATGCTCAGGAGAAAATTTGCTATTGGTAGGGCATCTGAAGAGGTTTAATTCTCTGGGCAGGGTGTATCTTCACGAAGAAGTTACCTCCCTGGCTTTGTAGGCCACGTGGTGTAGGGCTCTCGTTGCCCTGGATGCCACTCCACCTCGGAGTAAGATGTACTGTCACCTTTCGAGTGTGACGGTGTCTCTTCGAACATGGGAAAACATGTGAGAACGGTACACGTCGCCGCCCTTGAGATTTTCCCACTCGTTCGCGATCGTTGATGACGATCCGCCTCCTTCTTGATGATGCGATCCCGGTCATTGATGCTGGGGCGTCGTGCCGCTTTCCCCCTTTTAAATGAGCAAGGGAGCGATCACGCAGCATCCCCCTTATCTTCTTCGGTGCCGGTCTCTGTTGTTTCATCACTGTGCTTTCCTACTTTCTTGCCTTCCCGGTGAGCTCTGTCTCCTTTAGCATTCCACCATGCCTCCTAGAAGATGTCTTCTTGCTCAAGAGTCTGAAGATTCCTCCTCCAGCTCTAGGGTATCCCGCGGAGGTCCTCCGAGCACTACGGGGGCACTATCTCGTCATCCTCTTCCTCCTCTCATAACCCAGATCACATATCGTATCACTAGAGGTCTCAGGGAGGCTTTCTAAATTCCGACTAAGTTTGATACCATTTTCCCTACCTCAGAGGAGTGTTTAGGGGTGAATTACACCGAGGTAATTAGTGTCTCTATCGAGGCATTCCGTGCGAGTTTCCACCTTCCCATTCCAACTTTCATCAAACGTGTCCTGAACTTTCATGGACTCGAGCTAGGGCAGCTAGGACCCAATTCCTAGAGAATCCTTTGTGCCTTTGTTTGGTGTTATGACATAGTCGATGTAGATTCCACCGTCTGGATCTTTCATGCTATGTTTTACCTTCAGCAGTGTCGAGGCACCAACAACTTCGAGTTCTTTTTCAGGGCTCGTAGTGGGATGCACTTCCTTGACTTCTCTCTTGTTGTATCTAACGTAAAGCGGTGGCAGAATTGCTTCGTCATCATCACCAATGTGGGAGGACGAGGATAGGCTAGCGATTTGGGTTTTTCCACAACCTCCAAACTCTTCTCTTCGGACTCGGTGTCGTCACTTTCCCCTAGAGATAGGGCAACTATTAGGGCCATTCTCCGCCAAAGGATGAGTGATGTCGACCAAAAGTTGGCCCCCACCCTCATGAGAAGGTTGGGACTTAGTCCCGCTCTGCCCCTCCAATAAAGTCTAAACGTCTTATGGGCCACAACCACCCAATCGAAGATTCAATACTCTTTCTTGTGTTTCAGGAGTCCTAGAACCACCTCCAAATGCACCGGTCGTCGAGCCAACCCTCATGTCATGCCCTAATTTTTGGATCTTGCATCTATGGGTTTCGAAGTGTTCATATGTGTAACGACCCGAGAATCCGATTACCGGGAGAGACCCGATAACCCGAGACTCGAACCGCCGCCCACGAGTCGGGAGGGCTCGGAAGGGCTGAAAGGAGTGTGGAGGCACAAAGAAATAGGAAATAAAGTAGGACAATTCAACAATTAACAGAAATAAATAAACATCTACAGCTACAAAAGAGTCCAGTCCAACAGAAAGTACAGTCTAAAGCAGTAAAGCGTACCACATGCCGAGTGAACACTCGGCCCGGCGAGCTGGCAACTGAGAACCCTCGAACCTCGAGGAAGAACCGCCACACCTGAAAAGTAAGGAATGAGTCTCCAAAACAGAGACTCAGCAGGGATCCCGTGGAACCCCACCCAGAAACAACGGTGGCACAGAAAGATGTAACTACGAGAGCAACAGTAACAGCCGGAACAGTAAACCCGGTGGCCGGTCGAAACTCGGCACTACAACTACTCCAACTGTACTCGAAAGCACACCCCAATCTCGCAGTCGAGGCTACCGAACCATAATAGTACCGCCTACCGAATTAAAAACCCACGACAACCGCGCCGTAGAGGCCTGTCTCCCAGGACACGGCCAACCTGGACACGCGGTCCAAGGTGCAACCCCGACCACCTGGTCACGGGTACCGCACAGCAAGACGCAACCTCGGTAAAGCAACTAGCACTAGTCTCACGGCATGTGAACTGCCACACGCGCCACGGCGAGACAACCGAAACTCAACGGTCAACACGACCAAAACCCGAAGGTCAAAGTCACAGAGACTGACAGTCTGTCACTCCCGACTCGACAGGAGTACCTCACACTAGAAGCACAGTCGGTAGTCTCCCTTGACGTCTTACACCGCACCGCAGGTGAACCGCCTGACGTGGTAGCTCCTACCAATGGCACGAACCCGCACAAGTAACCACAAACGAGTGACTAGCTGGGGTCACGCCCGTCGACGTGGGTCCAACCGCCCCCAACCACGTGTGCACACACAGACCGCGCGTCCTTGGTCTGGCCCTCTGATCGGTTTTCCCCTCAGCCGGACTCTGGCTGCAAGACGTGGGGCCCGATGGAAACCGGTCCACAAACCGTCTCTAAGGGTAGCCTCTCCACCACTCCCTGGTGGGACCACACGCGTGTAAGCAGGCTACGACTAGTGGAGGGTCACTACGGAGTAAACTCTTAAGTCAACAGAAAACAACGTCCGGACCCGACGACGTACGGGGACCATCCCACGTACCAGCGCCGTCGCACGGTGACCACAATCGGAGAAGAAACAGGACTCACAGTCCACGGCCACGCACACACCCTGCGCGAGAGTCGAGAAAACCCAAGTGACGCTAAGCCACTGGACTCTAGGCAATCCTCTAGACGCATTACACCCAACGGTCTTTGAGTCACAAGACTCGGGGTCAAGACCGTCGTATGCAACAGCACAAGGCTGTCAATCTAGTCTAATCTCTAGGTCTAAAATCACGATAACACGAGTACCGAGGTAGCTCATGAGCCGCCAAGACCATCCCCTCAAAAGGGAACTCGAGGGACTAAGGTCACACACACGGCCCACGCGGAAAGCATAGAAGCATGATTCCCAAGGTAGCTCGCACACCACCAAGCTGCAGCCCAAATCAGGGAGAAGAGGGAAGCCTCCAGCCCCAGACTGGACAACCGGGCTCGTAGCCCAAGGCCTCACACAGGACCCACTCGGGAATCACTTTCCAGAGAAATCGATGACGCACGGGGACTCTCACCGCACGCACGCCAACACACGGTGACACGAGTCGAGGACGCTACACCTCGGAACCACACCGTACCACGACACCTGGCCCCGACGAAGTGCACCCAGCCGTCAGGCCACGGGTCGGCACGTGGATCGAGAATCACACTCCCGGGACTCGAATCGGTCAAAACGGAAACACCGGGTTAGACTGGCACATGGGCGATTCATCCTGGGCCGCTCAATGGACGTGCGGCTGGGGAAGAGCCTCTCAAGAGACATGCGGCCAGGAAGGAGCCGCACAGTGCACTAATCGGACTAACCCCAAAGGGAGGATAGGCGGTTAGGGCCGAACCGCCCAAGGGCATGTGCGGCTAAGGGTCGCCCGCACAACCCAACCGACCTACTCCAGTGTCGGTCAAAATGGTTTTGACCAAACCGCACAGCCCAACCGACACAACTCGTTGACCAAGGGTCAACAGGGACATGCGATCAGCACCTGGCCACACAAGCCCAATGGAGAGACAGACGGCTGGGGACCAGCCGCCCATGGGGGGACATGCGGACCTCTCCTGGCCGCACATCGCATGTGTGGTATATCGTCCGACTGCACAACCTCAAAAACAGAACGAGAAGAATGGACCAAAGCAGTCTCCCATATGATGGACGGGCCCTGGTTCGACCGCCCAACCATCACGGTGGGTAAACCCAGGGGGTCACCCGATCGCGGCCTTTCCACGCCCCGTTCGTGCCAAAACGAAGGGGATACAGCCACAACCACCCTGCAATCACATGGACTCTGATCGGAGTCAAAACGACGCACGAATCGCAAGAAACGAGTGATTCTATCGAAGTTACCCAAAAAGGGTTTCCGAGCTTCCCGGAGCCCTACCGGTCCAACGGGACCATCAATCAAGACGAAATCAGGGAGAAAAGAATGCTCTCGCCCCAAGGAATCTGTTGATAGTAACCGATCTGGAAACCGTCGCCGTTTCTCGACGGACCCTACGAAACCTACAAAACTACGGTTTCGCTAAAACGGACCCAAACTCAGCCATTTTCGTGCCGAACGACGTGCAATGGTAGGGAAAATGAGCATGACGCAGTAGTGTTCCATCACCCTACCTCCACCGAAGAAACCGCGCGCCGAAGTGACTAATCCATGCCGAAAACCGCCCGGAACACGAACGACGCCATCTCGGAATCCACCGAGGGATCGCGCCCGCAACCGCCTCGATCCTCGCCCATCCTCGCCCGCGTCCTCGCCTGCGCCGCCTCCACCTCACCCTCGCCTCGCTCTGTCGGTCGCCGGAGAAGAGAGGGAAGAAGGAGAGCGTGAGAGAAGAGAGAGGGAGAGTGGGTGAGAAATGAGAGGGGAGAGAGAGAAAGGGTTTATATAGGGAAAATCCGAAAAATCTGGAAAATATTAAAAAATAGATAATCACGTTTCCACGATCCTCGGGACGCACCGATCACAACAGTACCACACTCGCCTAAGTGAACGACCCGGTTCACCCGCAACGAGGTTCCGAAGGAATTACCGCAACACACATCGGGAATCAGAAAACACACGCGGAAAAGTCACGGAACGCACTCCGGCCTCCGAAACAGCTCCGGATCGTGCCGATTCGAACACGAAAGATGTCTGAAACAGCATTTCGGACACAATAGAGTCAGATACACTGGAAACACAGATCCGGGACCCGAGAAGAAGGATCCGAAAAATCTGGGGCATTACACTACGAGTTTCGGAATGTGTTTTCTACTTAAAAATAAATTTCAGGAATATCGGATCTTTGGGTCCCTTAAATAATATAAAATAAAATATTTCCAGGTTCCGTGTGTGATCGGTGAGTTGTGCATTTTCTGAGGATTGTCGGGTCAAAATTTGAGAATTTTTCCACTTTGTTTAGATTTTCAGCGAATAAGAAATACAATATAATAATAACATTAAAATCATTATAAAAACCCCCCACCCCCTCTTTTTTCTCACTCTCTCGTTCTCTCTTCTCCCTCTCTCATGTTTCACCCCCTCCCTCTCCCGTGTCTCCCCCTGGCCCTCTCTCATTCTCACCCTCTCTTCCCCCATTCTTCGGACGGCCGCTAGAGAATGCCGAGGAGGAGACGGTGAGCGATGTGGGGTGGGTTGTGATGTACATGAGGCGAGGAACGTGAGGCAATGGTGAGGTAAACCAGTCATGTGTTCGTGGGGAACCTTTAAGTTCTTGGCGTGGATCGACCCCGACTTTGTACGGTTTCTTCGAAAAAGGTAGGGGGGACAGACCCTTTCACCTTCCCGTGCGTTTTCCCGTCATTTAGGGTCAATTTCGAGCGAGAATGAGTAGGTTCTTTTGTGTTGCAAGATAATATCATGTTTCGGAGTGTCCGACGATTTTGTCATTTCGGTGGTCGTTTTATTGTTATTTGGGTGCCATCGGGTGTGCAAAGGGTCAAGGAGCGATTCCCTATGTTTCTTGCTCGCAATGGAAAAAGTTAGGCGTGGAATGGGGCCCTTAAAGGGTATTTTTGTTCAGCCATCGCCGGAAACGGTCGATCAACCCGAATGATCAGTCGACAGGTTCCTGGTAGAGAGCGCAGCAGGGCGCACAAGTTAGGTTCAGCCGACCAACTTGGGCAGCCGGTCAACCGACCCTAGAGTTCGGTCGACCGACCCTATGTACCCAGGGCCCTAGGGCGGTTCGGTCGACTGGTTCCTCAGACCGGTCGACTAGTTGGTCTTGTAGGTCGATCGACCCATTACAGAAAAGGCCGCTTTAGCCAAGAAATTTATATTTTTACCTCAACAAATAAAAATTGATATTTCATACATGGAAACCCATAGAAATTGGGCCATTTCGGCCTCGTGAGGGCGGCAGTCGCCTGAGAATGGATTCAAGTAATACGAGGTTTCATAGATTCCCTACGGTGGGTTTGGCCGTATATATAGTATTGTTTCCACGTGGCTTGCACGCCCGTGGTGAGCTATGTCAGCGTGACTTTTGTGATCGCGGAGGGTTATATCCGCGTGAGTTCTGTGACCGCGGTGGGTGGTCCTTGGGTAAGTTCAGTAGGGCGGCATCCACTAGTTCCCATCATCCGACTTTGGATAGTTTCTCATTACTCGACAGTGTCATGCCATTGTTTACGGTGGTTCACGTGCGTGCGTACGCACATTCTCGAGATTACCACGAGACCACGGATGATAGTGTTATACAGTAGAATCTTGCGAGATCGCGAAAGATCGTGTTTTGTTGTTACACTGTCTTGAGGGCATTTCATGTCAGGCCAGACGAGGGCTGCCTAGTGGCCTATCATGGTGGGATCGGGCGAGACCGCCTAGTGTGTAGGACGCTCCTTGTGTAGAGGTGAGACCGCCTGAGCGTAGTTTTCTTACTGGTTTTGGTTCGAGACCGAGGTTTACCAGTGTGGAGATTGTCCTCCCGAGGGTGTAGGTTGTGCGTATGGCCGCGTGGCCTTGACTGTGGTTTCGACAGCGAGGACGGATTGTTACGACTGCATTGTCATGGGTTTTCTTTTTGTAGTGAGACCATGATTTTGCCATGGGTCGACGGTCCCAACTAGAGGTCGTGGCTTCCTTGTCGAGAGTTAGAGTAGCGTAGAGACTCTATAGCTCCGACGTCCACCATTCTTGATGTTTCTGTCGTTGTTGTTATTTTAATGTTGGTATTGTTGTTGATGTTATTGAGTTGTTACTGCTTACCTCCGTTGTTGTAGTGGGGATCCACGGGACCCCTATTGAGCTAATGAGATGAGACTCACTCCCTGCTTTTCAAGTGCACTGTTCTCACTCGAGTTTGGTGCAGCACTCGGATGGTCGTTAGTAGCCAGCTTGCCGGTACCGAGGTATGCCCCGCAACAGTGTACGTTCTTTTTTTAGTCGATTATACTTGTGAACTGGACTCTATAGATAAATTGTGTAATTGCAAAATGTTAACTTTATTGTTGTTATTAAATTGATTAGTCATATAGTATATTTCTTGTTACGGCTTGAATTTCAATGCATCTCCACAACACCAAAATAATACTTCCGAGTCTCCCGGCTCGTGGGTGGCGGCATAGGATTCGAGCGGTATTGGGTTCTTCTCAGTATCCATATTCTCGTCGTTACACCTCATCTCACTACAAGAAAATGCGGGATTAGTGACAGAAATATTATGTACCTAATCCCTGTCTAATTCGTCGCTAAAGATTTTAGCGACGAATTAGAGAGGGATTAGCGGCGGATGCTAATAGATGATGGATTATCAGATTGTTGGGTTCTTGCCACTCCCTCTTTGTCTTTGATAATGGTTTTGATGATAACAATATATTGTGTGTGAGTATTGTGAAAAATACTCATTGATCATTTTGGTGTTATGGAGCTCATTGTTGATATCTTGATTTGTAGGTATAAAATGCTTGGTGTTTTCATGAGCATATCTTCTTGGTTCTTCAAATTCATAAATGGATGCAGTTCTAATTTGATGTTCTCATGCATAACATTCAAGTGTGTTTAATGGAGTTTTCAGAATTTCCAAATGCATATCATTTCTGGTAAAATCATGTTATTATAGATGGTCATAAGGCCCTTGATTTGGATGAATGGCATTGATTGCTTTTGGGTTGAACCAGACTGCCTTTAGGCAGATCCTTTCTTCCTACCTCGCTAGCTTGCTAGGCTCCGTGGAGGAGGCCGAGGAGGATCCTCGAGACTAGGGAACAAGTGAATATTCCATTTGGACTAAACTAATGAAAAATGCTCGAAGAATCTGCTATACATATTATTATAACACATTAATTAATACACATTTGAGGACCCCTTGTAGATACGGATGCTCTTGTTAATCGGGCATTCTCATGATCCAATATCATGTGACGGAATTCTCAATTTCAAGAATTGTTTTATATATGTATGTGTGCGTGCACATTCATTTTGTAACGAAAATTGTGTTTTTATGTGATTACTGATGTTTTAATTTTACATGCAAGGGGACCTTCCTAATATAAATAAATATATCGAGGCACAAAAGACGCCTCGATCACTTGTATACTTGGTTGGGCCACCTTCCCTTTTGTATCATGTCGTAAACAAATTGAATTTATATTTGTACCCTAGTCGATGTAACAACAACAATGTTGTTTTCCATTTTATTTGGCACGTTGAAAGTCATAGCATATGGATTTAGATTAAACAAATTTTACTTGTAAAATAATTGAAGGCCATTTCGATAGCACCTCATTAGAGAAAAAAAGAAATTTCAAGAAGGCAGTCTCTTTTTTTCTCTTTTTGACTCTGTATGCTATCGAAATATGATATCTTGAATCACGAAGGCAGTCTCTTTTTTTCTCTTTTATTTGACTCGTTTAGAGGTCGAAATATGATATCTTGAATCACGAGCTACATCTCTTGAATTTGTTTGATGGGAAAAGAAGAATGTCATTCAAGAGGAAATCTGTAACCTAGAAATCACGTCAGAAGGAGTCCTGCGAGAGATCTCAGGAGACAACCCTCGGATGCTTAAGTCAGGCACGTGTTGGAAGAAGGAGAAGAGCGCTTGGATGTAGCAGAGTGCTCAGACATAGCTAGAGAGAAGTTGAGTGAAATTAAGGAGATGCAGAGTGCTTCGACGGGGAAATGAAGATGATGAGCTAGCACTATGGAGCTAGCTTCGGTGGAGACTAAGAGATGAGTGGAGTGTGAGAGGCATTTAGTAGCGTAAGAAAAATGGACCTCCCTAACTGCCTGGCCAGGATCCTTATAGTCCCTTCCTGAAGGATGTCCCGCTTTCTGACTTAATGGGGTTGTGGTAGTGGAGTTAAGGTTGCTGATCGTGGAGTCGTCAGTTCCTCACCCACTTGTCTCGCAGGGGGCGAGGGGTTGAGTCTCCCTGGATTCTCACCCTGTAGGTAATGTAGGTGTGTGGGTAATAACCCGTCGCCCATTAACCACGGGGATTACTCTCGCCATTATTCTAGTAATGGCTACCTAAATATGCATCACGTGGGACGTGGGGGAAGGACGTGCGCGAAGTATGGGCTTTGATCTTGGGTCATACTATGTTGGGCTTTGGCATGATGAACAGTGAGCCGATCCTTATTGGGCCTTTTTGGGCCTAGTAGTTTTCCCCCTCCTCACTAGCCCCCCACTCCCGAGGAGCAAGAGTGCTCGATGCTCAGGAGAAAATTTGCTATTGGTAGGGCATCTGAAGAGGTTTAATTCTCTGGGCAGGGTGTATCTTCGCGAAGAAGTTACCTCCCTGGCTTTGTAGGCCACGTGGTGTAGGGCTCTCGTTGCCCTGGATGCCACTCCACCTCGGAGTAAGGTGTACTGTCACCTTTCGAGTGTGACGGTGTCTCTTCGAACATGGGAAAACATGTGAGAACGGTACACGTCGCCGCCCTTGAGATTTTCCCACTCGTTCGCGATCGTTGATGACGATCCGCCTCCTTCTTGATGATGCGATCCCGGTCATTGATGCTGGGGCGTCGTGCCGCTTTCCCCCTTTTAAATGAGCAAGGGAGCGATCACGCAGCATCCCCCTTATCTTCTTCGGTGCCGGTCTCTGTTGTTTCATCACTGTGCTTTCCTACTTTCTTGCCTTCCCGGTGAGCTCTGTCTCCTTTAGCATTCCACCATGCCTCCTAGAAGATGTCTTCTTGCTCAAGAGTCTGAAGATTCCTCCTCCAGCTCTAGGGTATCTCGCGGAGGTCCTCCGAGCACTACGGGGGCACTATCTCGTCATCCTCTTCCTCCTCTCATAACCCAGATCACATATCGTATCACTAGAGGTCTCAGGGAGGCTTTCTAAATTCCGACTAAGTTTGATACCATTTTCCCTACCTCAGAGGAGTGTTTAGGGGTGAATTACACCGAGGTAATTAGTGTCTCTATCGAGGCATTCCGTGCGAGTTTCCGCCTTCCCATTCCAACTTTCATCAAACGTGTCCTGAACTTTCATGGACTCGAGCTAGGGCAGTTAGGACCCAATTCCTAGATAATCCTTTGTGCCTTTGTTTGGTGTTATGACATAGTCGATGTAGATTCCACCGTCTGGATCTTTCATGCTATGTTTTACCTTCAGCAGTGTCGAGGCACCAACAACTTCGAGTTCTTTTTCAGGGCTCGTAGTGGGATGCACTTCCTTGACTTCTCTCTTGTTGTATCTAACGTAAAGCGGTGGCAGAATTGCTTCGTCATCATCACCAATGTGGGAGGACGAGGATAGGCTAGCGATTTGGGTTTTTCCACAACCTCCAAACTCTTCTCTTCGGACTCGGTGACGTCACTTTCCCCTAGAGATAGGGCAACTATTAGGGCCATTCTCCGCCAAAGGATGAGTGATGTCGACCAAAAGTTGGCCCCCACCCTCATGAGAAGGTTGGGACTTAGTCCCGCTCTGCCCCTCCAATAAAGTCTAAACGTCTTATGGGCCACAACCACCCAATCGAAGATTCAATACTCTTTCTTGTGTTTCAGGAGTCCTAGAACCACCTCCAAATGCACCGGTCGTCGAGCCAACCCTCATGTCATGCCCTAATTTTTGGATCTTGCATCTGTGGGTTTCGAAGTGTTCATGTGTGTAACGACCCGAGAATCCGATTACCGGGAGAGACCCGATAACCCGAGACTCGAACCGCCGCCCACGAGTCGGGAGGGCTCGGAAGGGCTGAAAGGAGTGTGGAGGCACAAAGAAATAGGAAATAAAGTAGGACAATTCAACAATTAACAGAAATAAATAAACATCTACAGCTACAAAAGAGTCCAGTCCAACAGAAAGTACAGTCTAAAGCAGTAAAGCGTACCACATGCCGAGTGAACACTCGGCCCGGCGAGCTGGCAACTGAGAACCCTCGAACCTCGAGGAAGAACCGCCACACCTGAAAAGTAAGGAATGAGTCTCCAAAACAGAGACTCAGCAGGGATCCCGCGGAACCCCACCCAGAAACAACGGTGGCACAGAAAGATGTAACTACGAGAGCAACAGTAACAGCAGGAACAGTAAACCCGGTGGCCGGTCGAAACTCGGCACTACAACTACTCCAACTGTACTCGAAAGCACACCCCAATCTCGCAGTCGAGGCTACCGAACCATAATAGTACCGCCTACCGAATTAAAAACCCACGACAACCGCGCCGTAGAGGCCTGTCTCCCAGGACACGGCCAACTTGGACACGCGGTCCAAGGTGCAACCCCGACCACCTGGTCACGGGTACCGCACAGCAAGACGCAACCTCGGTAAAGCAACTAGCACTAGTCTCACGGCATGTGAACTGCCACACGCGCCACGGCGAGACAACCGAAACTCAACAGTCAACACGACCAAAACCCGAAGGTCAAAGTCACAGAGACTGACAGTCTGTCACTCCCGACTCGACAGGAGTACCTCACACTAGAAGCACAGTCGGTAGTCTCCCTTGACGTCTTACACCGCACCGCAGGTGAACCGCCTGACGTGGTAGCTCCTACCAATGGCACGAACCCGCACAAGTAACCACAAACGAGTGACTAGCTGGGGTCACGCCCGTCGACGTGGGTCCAACCGCCCCCAACCACGTGTGCACACACAGACCGCGCGTCCTTGGTCTGGCCCTCTGATCGGTTTTCCCCTCAGCCGGACTCTGGCTGCAAGACGTGGGGCCCGATGGAAACCGGTCCACAAACCGTCTCTAAGGGTAGCCTCTCCACCACTCCCTGGTGGGACCAAACGCGTGTAAGCAGGCTACGACTAGTGGAGGGTCACTACGGAGTAGACTCTTAAGTCAACAGAAAACAACGTCCGGACCCGACGACGTACGGGGACCATCCCACGTACCAGCGCCGTCGCACGGTGACCACAATCGGAGAAGAAACAGGACTCACAGTCCACGGCCACGCACACACCCTGCGCGAGAGTCGAGAAAACCCAAGTGACGCTAAGCCACTGGACTCTAGGCAATCCTCTAGACGCATTACACCCAACGGTCTTTGAGTCACAAGACTCGGGGTCAAGACCGTCGTATGCAACAGCACAAGGCTGTCAATCTAGTCTAATCTCTAGGTCTAAAATCACGATAACACGAGTACCGAGGTAGCTCATGAGCCGCCAAGACCATCCCCTCAAAAGGGAACTCGAGGGACTAAGGCCACACACACGGCCCACGCGGAAAGCATAGAAGCATGATTCCCAAGGTAGCTCGCACACCACCAAGCTGCAGCCCAAATCAGGGAGAAGAGGGAAGCCTCCAGCCCCAGACTGGATAACCGGGCTCGTAGCCCAAGGCCTCACACAGGACCCACTCGGGAATCACTTTCCAGAGAAATCGATGACGCACGGGGACTCTCACCGCACGCACGCCAACACACGGTGACACGAGTCGAGGACGCTACACCTCGGAACCACACCGTACCACGACACCTGGCCCCGACGAAGTGCACCCAGCCGTCAGGCCACGGGTCGGCACGTGGATCGAGAATCACACTCCCGGGACTCGAATCGGTCAAAACGGAAACACCGGGTTAGACTGGCACATGGGCGATTCATCCTGGGCCGCTCAATGGACGTGCGGCTGGGGAAGAGCCTCTCAAGAGACATGCGGCCATGAAGGAGCCGCACAGTGCACTAATCGAACTAACCCCAAAGGGAGGATAGGCGGTTAGGGCCGAACCGCCCAAGGGCATGTGCGGCTAAGGGTCGCCCGCACAACCCAACCGACCTACTCCAGTGTCGGTCAAAATGGTTTTGACCAAACCGCACAGCCCAACCGACACAACTCGTTGACCAAGGGTCAACAGGGACATGCGATCAGCACCTGGCCACACAAGCCCAATGGAGAGACAGACGGCTGGGGACCAGCCGCCCATGGGGGGACATGCGGACCTCTCCTGGCCGCACATCGCATGTGTGGTATATCGTCCGACTGCACAACCTCAAAAACAGAACGAGAAGAATGGACCAAAGCAGTCTCCCATATGATGGACGGGCCCTGGTTCGACCGCCCAACCATCACGATGGGTAAACCCAGGGGGTCACCCGATCGCGGCCTTTCCACGCCCCGTTCGTGCCAAAACGAAGGGGATACAGCCACAACCACCCTGCAATCACATGGACTCTGATCGGAGTCAAAACGACGCACGAATCGCAAGAAACGAGTGATTCTATCGAAGTTACCCAAAAAGGGTTTCCGAGCTTCCCGGAGCCCTACCGGTCCAACGGGACCATCAATCGAGACGAAATCAGGGAGAAAAGAATGCTCTCGCCCCAAGGAATCTGTTGATAGTAACCGATCTGGAAACCGTCGCCGTTTCTCGACGGACCCTACGAAACCTACAAAACTACGGTTTCGCTAAAACGGACCCAAACTCAGCCATTTTCGTGCCGAACGACGTGCAATGGTAGGGAAAATGAGCATGACGCAGTAGTGTTCCATCACCCTACCTCCACCGAAGAAACCGCGCGCCGAAGTGACTAATCCATGCCGAAAACCGCCCGGAACACGAACGACGCCATCTCGGAATCCACCGAGGGATCACGCCCGCAACCGCCTCGATCCTCGCCCATCCTCGCCCGCGTCCTCGCCTGCGCCGCCTCCACCTCACCCTCGCCTCGCTCTGTCGGTCGCCGGAGAAGAGAGGGAAGAAGGAGAGCGTGAGAGAAGAGAGAGGGAGAGTGGGTGAGAAATGAGAGGGGAGAGAGAGAAAGGGTTTATATAGGGAAAATCCGAAAAATCTGGAAAATATTGAAAAATAGATAATCACGTTTCCACGATCCTCGGGACGCACCGATCACAACAGTACCACACTCGCCTAAGTGAACGACCCGGTTCACCCGCAACGAGGTTCCGAAGGAATTACCGCAACACACATCGGGAATCAGAAAACACACGCGGAAAAGTCACGGAACGCACTCCGGCCTCCGAAACAGCTCCGGATCGCGCCGATTCGAACACGAAAGATGTCTGAAACATCATTTCGGACACAATAGAGTCAGATACACTGGAAACACAGATCCGGGACCCGAGAAGAAGGATCCGAAAAATCTGGGGCATTACACTACGAGTTTCGGAATGTGTTTTCTACTTAAAAATAAATTTCAGGAATATCGGATCTTTGGGTCCCTTAAATAATATAAAATAAAATATTTCCAGGTTCCGTGTGTGATCGGTGAGTTGTGCATTTTCTGAGGATTGTCGGGTCAAAATTTGAGAATTTTTCCACTTTGTTTAGATTTTCAGTGAATAAGAAATACAATATAATAATAACATTAAAATCATTATAAAAACCCCCCACCCCCTCTTTTTTCTCACTCTCTCGTTCTCTCTTCTCCCTCTCTCATGTTTCACCCCCTCCCTCTCCCGTGTCTCCCCCTGGCCCTCTCTCATTCTCACCCTCTCTTCCCCCATTCTTCGGACGGCCGCTAGAGAATGCCGAGGAGGAGACGGTGAGCGATGTGGGGTGGGTTGTGATGTACATGAGGCGAGGAACGTGAGGCAATGGTGAGGTAAACCAGTCATGTGTTCGTGGGGAACCTTTAAGTTCTTGGCGTGGATCGACCCCGACTTTGTACGGTTTCTTCGAAAAAGGTAGGGGGGACAGACCCTTTCACCTTCCCGTGCGTTTTCCCGTCATTTAGGGTCAATTTCGAGCGAGAATGAGTAGGTTCTTTTGTGTTGCAAGATAATATCATGTTTCGGAGTGTGCGACGATTTTGTCATTTCGGTGGTCGTTTTATTGTTATTTGGGTGCCATCGGGTGTGCAAAGGGTCAAGGAGCGATTCCCTATGTTTCTTGCTCGCAATGGAAAAAGTTAGGCGTGGAATGGGGCCCTTAAAGGGTATTTTCGTTCAGCCATCGTCGGAAACGGTCGATCAACCCGAATGATCAGTCGACAGGTTCCTGGTAGAGAGCGCAGCAGGGCGCACAAGTTAGGTTCAGCCGACCAACTTGGGCAGCCGGTCAACCGACCCTAGAGTTCGGTCGACCGACCCTATGTACCCAGGGCCCTAGGGCGGTTCGGTCGACTGGTTCCTCAGACCGGTCGACTAGTTGGTCTTGTAGGTCGATCGACCCATTACAGAAAAGGCCGCTTTAGCCAAGAAATTTATATTTTTACCTCAACAAATAAAAATTGATATTTCATACATGGAAACCCATAGAAATTGGGCCATTTCGGCCTCGTGAGGGCGGCAGTCGCCTGAGAATGGATTCAAGTAATACGAGGTTTCATAGATTCCCTACGGTGGGTTTGGCCGTATATATAGTATTGTTTCCACGTGGCTTGCACGCCCGTGGTGAGCTATGTCAGCGTGACTTTTGTGATCGCGGAGGGTTATATCCGCGTGAGTTCTGTGACCGCGGTGGGTGGTCCTTGGGTAAGTTCAGTAGGGCGGCATCCACTAGTTCCCATCATCCGACTTTGGATAGTTTCTCATTACTCGACAGTGTCATGCCATTATTTACGGTGGTTCACGTGCGTGCGTACGCACATTCTCGAGATTACCACGAGACCACGGATGATAGTGTTATACGGTAGAATCTTGCGAGATCGCGAAAGATCGTGTTTTGTTGTTACACTGTCTTGAGGGCATTTCATGTCAGGCCAGACGAGGGCTGCCTAGTGGCCTATCATGGTGGGATCGGGCGAGACCGCCTAGTGTGTAGGACGCTCCTTGTGTAGAGGTGAGACCGCCTGAGCGTAGTTTTCTTACTGGTTTTGGTTCGAGACCGAGGTTTACCAGTGTGGAGATTGTCCTCCCGAGGGTGTAGGTTGTGCATATGGCCGCGTGGCCTTGACTGTGGTTTCGACAGCGAGGACGGATTGTTACGACTGCATTGTCATGGGTTTTCTTTTTGTAGTGAGACCATGATTTTGCCATGGGTCGACGGTCCCAACTAGAGGTCGTGGCTTCCTTGTCGAGAGTTAGAGTAGCGTAGAGACTCTATAGCTCCGACGTCCACCATTCTTGATGTTTCTGTCGTTGTTGTTATTTTAATGTTGGTATTGTTGTTGATGTTATTGAGTTGTTACTGCTTACCTCCGTTGTTGTGGTGGGGATCCACGGGACCCCTATTGAGCTAATGAGATGAGACTCACTCCCTGCTTTTCAAGTGCACTGTTCTCACTCGAGTTTGGTGCAGCACTCGGATGGTCGTTAGTAGCCAGCTTGCCGGTACCGAGGTATGCCCCGCAACAGTGTACGTTCTTTTTTTAGTCGATTATACTTGTGAACTGGACTCTATAGATAAATTGTGTAATTTCAAAATGTTAACTTTATTGTTGTTATTAAATTGATTAGTCATATAGTATATTTCTTGCTACGGCTTGAATTTCAATGCATCTCCACAACACCAAAATAATACTTCCGAGTCTCCCGGCTCGTGGGTGGCGACATAGGATTCGAGCGGTATTGGGTTCTTCTCAGTATCCATATTCTGGTCGTTACACCTCATCTCACTACAAGAAAATGTGGGATTAGTGACAGAAATATTATGTACCTAATCCCTGTCTAATTCGTCGCTAAAGATTTTAGCGACGAATTAGAGAGGGATTAGCGGCTGATGCTAATAGATGATGGATTATCAGATTGTTGGGTTCTTGCCACTCCCTCTTTATCTTTGATAATGGTTTTGATGATAACAATATATTGTGTGTGAGTATTGTGAAAAATACTCATTGATCATTTTGGTGTTATGGAGCTCATTGTTGATATCTTGATTTGTAGGTATAAAATGCTTGGTGTTTTCATGAGCATATCTTCTTGGTTCTTCAAATTCATAAATGGATGCAGTTCTAATTTGATGTTCTCATGCATAACATTCAAGTGTGTTTAATGGAGTTTTCAGAATTTCCAAATGCATATCATTTCTGGTAAAATCATGTTATTATAGATGGTCATAAGGCCCTTGATTTGGATGAATGGCATTGATTGCTTTTGGGTTGAACCAGACTGCCTTTAGGTAGATCCTTTCTTTCCCACTACAAGGGTCGACCCCATGGGTCGACCCCTGGCTCTTTGAGCCTTGGTTCCTGCTTTGTTGTTCAGTGGTCTCTCAATGACAGTCATGGGTTTTTATCCATGCAGAAATCTGATAATGTTTGGATGTAACTCATGCACATTTCTAGTTGTGTTCTTGAGCTTGAACCAGGTTTATATGATGGGTTTAAGTTTATTTACTGCATGTAGTCTTGATAGCTTTCATATCTTCACTGTTATTCTATTGGCTAAATCATCTTCTCAAATGGGTTGAATCGTTTTGAACTGAATTTTCCTTGAGGAGTAGCTTGATAGAAGGTTGATGGGTAATGGTGTTTCTATGTATGAACCTGCTGGTATGAGAGATTGTGTTTTAATGGGCTATGACAAGTGAGTGTGCTTGTCATTTGATATGCTTATGATGATGACTGAGTGAATTAATGCAGGAAACAAATATCTTTCAATCCATTGGATCCTTGGTAAGCTTTAAATTAAGCATTTGATTTATTATTACCTTGATTGGAGTTTTAAAGCTCTGGACTTTAATTCATTGCATATTTTATTTTGCTAAGTCCATGGTCAAGGGTCGACCCCTGGGAGTTATTTTTCTCGCCAATATTTTCCTTTCCCTCTGTTCAAACTTGCACCGAGTTCTTTAGATGTGCACTAACCTTTGTTTATACTTGCACTGACTTTGTCCTTGTGCTTCACGCCATGTGCACAAACCTTCATTTGTGCATCGAGTGTCTTTGTGGTTCACACCATGTGCACAGACCTTCATTTGTGCACAGACCTACTTCTTTTATGCACTGACTTTTGTTCATGTGCAACCAGACATTGCACCGACCTGTATCCTTGCTTTGTAAAACTTGCAACGAGTTTCACTGTGCACAGCCCTTATATGCACCGACCCTTTCATTTGTTGGTCTTTGTTATTTTTCAAACATGCACCGACTTGCTCATATGGCATTTGCTGTTTGCACCGACTTCTGTCTTTGTTTACAAAGTTTTGCACCGGCCTTGCATTTGAATTGACTTGTGCGCAGCTAAAACTTTACACCGACCCACCTTTGCCATTTCTTTGAGTGTGCACCGACCTTCCTTGGCAATTGCACAGACATTGTCCTCCTATGCACTGACCCTATCAAGGCTATTTCAATATGTGCACCAACACAATCTTTGTCACATGCACAGACCTTGTGCATGCCCTGCACCGACCATGTCTATAGGCTTCAAAAAGTTTGCACCGACCCTTTCATATTCTTAGCCTATACAAAACTTGCACCGACATTGCTGCATACAAACTTGCACCGAGTTTCACAACAAGTGCACCGACCTCTATAGATGTGCACTGACTTTGTTTTTGTGCTTTACACTTTGTGCATCGACTTTCCAGAATGTGCACCGACCCATAGTGTGCACCGACCTTGTCATATATGCACCGACCCTGTCCTTTGGGTCTTTCACCATGTGCACTCCATGCTACATGTGCACACACCCTGTGCATTATGCACATACCTTGTCCGTGCTATGCACAGACTTCAACTTGCACCGACATGTTCGCATATGTGCATCAGCTTTCATATGCACAGACTTGTTTCCCAATTGTGCACCGACTTTGGGTTTATATTGACTGCGTTTATATTGACTACCTTGGGCAGCTTTCCATTTCCCCACTCCGTCTGGTTCAGATTTTTGGGTTTGGGTTTCGAACTCCCCATCTTATGATCTGTTTGGCTTGGCTTTTTACCCCATTACCCTTAGGGTTTCACCCATCTATTGGGTGTGTATTTGAAGGGTTTCTACAATGGTTTTTGTGGTCTTTGGTTCTATATCTCTGCCCTATTTATATCTTGCGATCTCCATCGGAGGAGATCAATCCTGCGGCCCTGTTGTTCCATATTGTTTTGCAGGTGAAGAAGAACGAGGAGGAGGCGTGCTCATCTGGAGGAGGAGGAAGAAGAAGATCAGAAGATCATCGTCTGCAAACCATGCCGATCTGCATCCTTTACCTTGGGCATCTCCTGCGTGCTTGGCTAGCTTCCACTCCGAGAATGATCTCCAATGCACCCTACCTCTTCTATAAATGAGCTTCAATGCAGATTTGAGGGGGATCTCTTTCTCTCTCATTTATACTCTTTTATCTGAGAATAGGTTGAAAGGTTGGGCGTTCATTGTATATCCTTTCTCTTTGTTAAACTGAGAATACATTTGTGTGTGGTGAACGGTGCTGAGTCTCCGTGTGATTTTTGCATCCGGGGTGAGTTCCCCGACTGCCTGTGTGTGATGCGGTGGTAGCGTCTTCGGGCCAAGCCCTGTGTGTGTGTCTTGCTGCAGAGGCAGCGTGTGTGGTGTGGGGTTCGTCCCCGTGGTTGCTACTTTGGTAGCGTGTTAGTGAAGCCTCACTGGGTTCGGTGAGGGGTGGACGTAGGGAGCCCGTCGTGGTCCTGAACCACCTAAAAATCTCCGTGTTATCTGTGGCATGCCTGTGTGATTGTCCTTTTCTACTATCTCCCATCACAGGTCAACCTTTAGATTTTTATTCACTGCACATCTACACATTGCTACTCTGCCATTCGTGTTTGGATTAGGCTTAGATTTAATTGGTCTTTGCATTAATATTATGTGTGAGATTGGGAAGATCGAGAGAACACTTTTATCTCACTCAAGTTTAGGCGATCAACATAGTTAATTTTAATTCTGCTATAATTAGTTATGAAAGTTTTTAAAATCCGCCATCTCGACAAGGGGACAATTCAACCCCCCTTCTTGTCCGCCATCTACTCTGGGCCAACAGATACCAATAAAAATTCCGTCGGTAATTCATCTCAAATTAGCGACGAAAAAAATCCTCTCTAATCGGTCGCAAATTAGTGACAGATTTATGACGGAATTTTTCCCTGGCAAATCTGTCGCTAATCCGCAACCAATTAGAGAGGGTTTTTTTTTCTGTCGCTAATCAGAGACGAATTAGCAAGAAATTTTTATTGGTCACTAATAATTCATCGCCTATTAGCGACGGTCACTAATCCCTCTCTAATCCATCGCTAAAATCTTTAGTGATGGATTAGAGAGGGATTAGAGATAGAATATTTCCGTCGTTAATCTTGCATTTTCTTGTTGCGTCTACGAGTTGCTAGTGCTACTGTCGATGGAGCCTCGCCTGCGAAACCACCAAAAGCACCGAGCTGCCCCCCATGTCTCCTTGGGTATCATCACCATGGTTGGCGCTCAGCCTTTACAGGAGGGGGTTCCTATCGGTGCTCCTTTATCAGCCTTGTCACTCACCAGAGGGATCCTACACCACTAGCCACTGCTTCCTCCTCCACTCCATCGGTGGGCCCTCCGGTTCTATCCCCTCATCATGTGTCACCTATGGTAGAGGTATAGGAGGTGACCTAGTGCCCTGTTGGGACGCGGGAAGCATCTCGAAGCAATCCAACCGATTCGAGCTGTCCTATTGTTCCTTCCCCGGCCAGTCTGATCGAAGTCTCGCCAATGGCTGGTAAGAAACGTCGTGGGCCGAGCATGGAGACGATGATGGTCCAGGACTGTCAAATGAGGGAGGGGAAGAAGGCGAAGACCTCTCTGCCATCCCCGCCCCAACTTTGAGCCCCAATCAAGGCCCCTACACCTTCTCCTCCCCCTCAGACTTCTTCTCCAGTGTGGTTGCCAATGCTAGGGCCAATTAGATGGTCGCCGAAGGTAGCGGGTGTGAATGTGTCACATAGACATTTTTAAAAGAAGAAAAAGATTTAAAATGAATGTGTAAAAAAAGCTAAACTAGTGGTGTAATATCCCGGACCTTTCGGATCCTTCTTCGTGGGTCCCAGATCTGGTTTCTCAGAGTGTTCAACTCTGTCGTGTCCGAAATTTCATTTCGGACATCTTCTGTGTCCGGATCGGTGCGATCCGGAGTTGTTTCGGAGGCCCGGGAGCGTTCCGTAGTTTTTCCGCGTGTGTTTTCTGATTCCCGGTGTGTGTTTCGGTAATTTCTTCGGAACCTCGTTGTGGATGAACCGGGTCGTTCACCAAGGCGAGAGTTGTACCGTTGCGATCGGTGCGTTCCGAGAATCACGAAAATGTAATTATCTATTTTTCATTATTTTCCAAAAATTCCAGATTTTCTATTTTAACCGCCCCATTTTCTTTTCTTTTTCTTCTTCTTCTTCTTCCTTTCTTCTCCTTCCTCCCTCACGACCGTGGCCCCCGCCCCCCCCCCCTCTCTCTCTCTCTCTCCCGTTCGAGCGCGGCGACCTCCGTTCCGACTGCAGACGGCGGCGGTGCGACGGCCCGAGGACGTGGGTGACGACGAGGTGATCGTGCGGGCGTGCGGCAAGCCTGGGAAGCATGGGAAGGCGAGGTTCTAATGGCATTCTTCGTGGATTTGAGCTTGGATCGGCGCGTCTCATCGCGGACCAGAGGTAGGGTGACGTTCCTTAGCCTCTTGTCTTCCTTCCCCGTGAGTTTTAGCTCGAGACGAGGTCGAGAGGGGTCAATTTCGTGTCGGGAAGGGCTGTTCTTGCCGTGGGGAGAGTTCGTCTGATCCACCGTTTTGAGCCTAGATTCCATGGTTCACGGGCGTAGGAGCATGCTAGGGGGCTTGGGGGTTCTTCTCTCACCGTTTCCCCCTTCACGGGGCTTGTTTGGGGTTGCAATGGGCGATTCCGACGAGGTTCACCGTTTTCGCGCCGGTGGGTGATGTGCGGTCGAACCAGGGCCAGCACAACCCTTGTGCGGCCCCGTTCTGGCCGTCCATCAACTCAGCGCGCTGTGGCCGGGGCTCGGCGCGCAGTGGGCTTGTGCGGTCTATCGTGGGACCGCATATCCTAAGGTGCGGCCCCACAACGACCGCACAACCCTGGCGTTTTTGACCGTTGAGTTTACCGTTGTACAGTGCACCGGGGTGTGCGGCCAAGAGCTAGCCGCATAACCCCTCGTGCGGCCAGGGGTTGGGCGTACGTTGTCTAGTGCCGTTGCTTGGGTGTGCGGCCAGATCTTGGCCGCACAACCCTTGAACGGTTAAACCATAGCCGTTCTTCCCTAGTGCGGCTACGGCATAACCGTTCAGATTTATTACCGTTGGGAGATGAATGGCCAGAAGCTGACCGTTCTTCACCCACGTGCGGCCAGGAGTTGGCCGCACATCTGTTGAACGGGCCCTTGTTGGTTGTTGCTCAGTCTGTTTGGGCCTGGGTAGAACGGTCCTGTTCTGGCCGTTTAACCCTTGGTGTGGTCCTTCTGCGACCGTACATCCCTGAGCGGCCCAGTGTGGACCGTTCAAGGGGACAGATCGTGTCGGCGGGTCTCCCGTCATACCGAGTGGTACCGGGAGATGTCGTTGTCGGCTTCTGTCACCCTGCGATGGTATTGGTACGAGGGGTGTTTCTTATACCGTCCGGTTGTGACACTACTTTCTGTTGACTTGAGAGTCTACTCCGTAGTGACCCTCCACTAGTCGTAGCCAGCTTACACGCGTGTGGTCCCACCTGGGAGTGGTGGAGAGGCTACCCTTAGAGACGGTTTGTGCATCGGTTTCTATTGGGCCCTACGTCTTACAGCCAGAGTCCGGCTGAGGGGAAAACCGGTCAGAGGGCCAGACCAGGGACGCGCGGTCTGTGTGTGCACACGTGGTTGGGGACGGTTGGATCCACACTGACGAGCGTGACCCCAGCTAGTCACTCGTTTGTTGTTCTTGTGTGGTGTTCGTGCCTTTGGTAGGAGCTACCATGTCAGGCAGTTCACCTGCGGTGCGGTATAAGATGTCAAGGGACGCTACCGGCTGTGCTTCTAGCGGATGGTACTCCTGTCGAGTCAGGAGTGTCAGACTGTCAGTCTTTGCGACTTTGACCTTCGAGTTTTGTCTCGTTGACCGTGGTGTTCCGGTCGTTTCACCGTGGCACGTGTGTCGGCTTTCGTGCCGTGAGAGCGGTGTTTTGTAGATTACAGGGCTTCCCTTTTTGAGGTACTCGCTTACTGCTAGCATAGCGGTTTCTTCGTTTGCGAGGTAGGGTTCGAGTGATCCCTACTGAGTCTTGTTTCGAGACTCATTCCCTGCGTGTTTTCACCATGTTTCAGGTGAGTCGCAGCCTCAGGGGAGCGCGTCTGAGGCTCAGCGTGGTTCGGGTGCCCAGCGTTAGTGCCAGAGGTCAGAGCCGGGGTATGTCCCATGTAGCTGTACTTTTCTTTCTTGTCTCCGTACTAGTTTTGGACTACTACTGTTGTTATTTTACTTTATCGTGTGGACCGTTGATGCGGGACGACTACGAGACTTGACGCGGACGAGTTGCGACCTTGGACTCTATAGGATGACGCGACGGGTTGGACGACACGACCAGCAACAATGATACAATGCGGCACCTAAAGAGCTCCAGAAGAGGCGATGTGCCCCAAACAAGAAGTGCTAACTCACGGTCGTCCCCATCGAGGGAAGCGCGACGATCTGCAGGGTTGAGTAACCGGCTTTGAGTCTCGGGTGGCCGGCTTGCTCTCACGCTCGGAAAGAGTCGTGGGATGGGTATCACACTCACAACTCACAGCAGTGATGTATCGTGAGCTAGCTAGGAAAGTAACCTACTCACATGCAGCGGCATCTAGAACGCATACTAGCTAAGCAAATACGACAAAAGGGGGTGGCGAGTGTACCTCCACGCTCGGGGCGTGGGAAAGACTTCTCGGCCGAGATCGGGAACTCCCGGTATAGAAATAATTAATAATTGCAGAAATAATGCTAAGCCCACTCCACGCAGGGAGGTAACAGGCGACACGTGGGATCCGGTAGCACCAATCTCGGGTTGGCGGGCAGCAGTCGATGGCGCACGGGCGGACGCGATCGGCCGGTTCAGCTCCGTTCACTCGGGCCCACCGAATGGTACGTGCGACCCGCTGCTGGTACGGCGGCGTCCAGGGCGGCTCCTGAATGCAATGACTAACGGGGACGCTCCTGGAGTGTCCCGGGTCGATCCCCGGGAGCGGCGGTCGCCGGAGTGGAGGCGGGCGATTTCTTGGGAATTATCTCCCAATGCTGTCCTGCAACTGTGTTTCTGTCCAGATCTGCGCGCTCCGGTGAGATCGGCTGGTACGCTCAACTCCGACGTCGGATCGGGACACAAAAGATACCATTGGAAAGACGACTTGAAATCCTACAACATACTGGAACTACAGACTCGTCCAACGGTTGGATTGAAAATGGGAGTGACTGCAAACGGACTGAACACACTGTCGCGAAATAAAGAACAGACAGGACAGAACCTAACCCCCCCCCCCATCAAGGGCTTTGACCAAGGATCAAATGGGTGAATTAGGACCTGATATTTTATGGGGGGTAGAGGGGAGGGTGACGGAGACGCACATAGCTCATTTGTGAGATTTGGACAACATTTAATAGGTGATAAAAATCGGCTACTAAGATCTATCCGGCAGACTTGCATACAGGCAGATTTTGGGGAAGATGAACATGTGGATGGGAAATGGGGCAAACGGACTCTGATCGACCTAAAAATTGAACTGGAAATGGACTATGATGGGGGGAGCCTATCCTCAAAGCTTCGCGACAATCCAACGGTCGGATCTCCCGTACCAGTTCTTTCACCGAGCTGCTGTCCTGAAACTCCGAGTTTGGGGCAGTAGGAGGAAGACCGGCTCGTGGAGACTGAACGGCGGCACGAACGGCGGCAGCGGCGGCGGTGAACGTTCACAGAAGATAGATGAAGAAGAGAAGTATAAGAAATATGAGGGAGATAGAAGATTTGGGATCAGATCTAGAGAGAGTTGGGGGTGGGAGGAGGAAGAACACCAAGAACACTCAAGAGGGAGAGGGGAGTGCACACCAATCAATATTCTCTTCAATTTTCTCATTAGTTCCACACAAAATACAACAAGAGACTATAAATATGAAAACCCTAGATCTAGATCCAAGGACATCCACTAACACCAAAGGACAGCCACTAACATTGGTCAAGGGTGGGTGTGAGACAAGTATAGGGGACAAGGAGGGGGCATCCTCTACCCTTGTCTCCTTGGTCCAATAGTCCAACTCTTCTAGAAGCCCACCTTGGGCTTGGGTTCCTAATGGTCTTGAGGTACAATTTAAAAATTAAACCCCTTACATGAAGTGTAGCCCATATTACAATCCTGATCCAACTAGAAGCTAAAATATAAAATACACACTAATACACTCACAATAAGCAAATACAGTCTAATACACTCACAATAAACATAGGAAAGTATCAACACTCTGGTAGGGACTCCATACTGTCGCCCAGCCACAAGGATGTCGATGTCGACCGAGTCGTACTGCGGGTCCGGTACCGACGGCTCGCTGAGTCAGGCCGTACTCGTGCTCTAGTGTCCTCACCAACCATGTATCATGTAAACTGTTTTATTTCTACAATTATTTGTGATACTTGTGTAGTCTCCACACCTTCCTTTAACCCTTCCGAGTCTTCAGACTCGTGGGTGGCGGTGCGAGTCTCGGGTTATCGGGCCTTCCCGGTAATCGGATTCTCGGGTCGTTACAGAATGGTATCAGAGCAGCGGTTGTGGGATTATACGAGAATCATAAGTAATTGTGGTGGTCCACTAGTCCACAGCGATGATGTACGGTTGACACCGGCATCGTGCATTTTTCTTGACCTTGTTGTTTCCGTGTTTTCTGTCTTTTGCTTCAGGAGCGAGTATGGCGCCTAGGCAGGGCACTCGCTCTTAGCAAGGGCAGTCGACTGGAGTTCAGGAGATCCAGCAGGGGGTTCAGCGAGATCAGGAGGAGCATCGTAGAGTGCCACCGGGGGCCACCGAGGTAGTGGATACTACGAGGCTTCCGGGGGCCGAGGATTTCTTTCGTGGCATGTACCAGCTTATGTCGCAGCAGTTCGGCGGAGAGGCTGGTGAGGGCTCGTCGACCAGGGGTGGGCCTGGCCGAGCAGTGAGGGATTTCATGCAGTTTCATCCACCTTACTTCGGTGGTCAGCCAGACCCTGATACGACTCAGAGTTGGCTCGATGAGATGGAGCGGGTGTTCAGTTCCGCACAGAGTACTGCGGAGGACAGAGTGATGTTGGCCTCCAACCAGTTGCAGGGTACGGCTCGGTGTGAGCGACGTGACGCGGTTCGGGGAAGCGGAGAGGACGCGGAGCGCGCGGGCTCCTTCTTTTTTGTTTGCTGCAACACAGAAATAAGAGAAAAGAGAAGGGGCCACCACGGGAGATTGCTCCGGTGGGGCGAGCGGGACAAATGTAATATAGCAAGATACGGGGGATTAAACGGCCATAGCGGGAAGTGACTCGCCGCGACCTCGAGGGGAAGGGAATGGTGCAGAAATTAAATAGCAAGAATTGAAACGGCCATTGGGGAAGTGACTCGTCGCGGCCTCGAGAATATGAGCAGATAAGAATATAACAGAATATAAGGAGAATATAAAGAGCGGGAATTTAAACGGCCATTGGGGAAGTGACTCGCCGCGGCCTCGAGAACATGAATAGATAAGAATATGATATATAAGAACGGGAATTTAAACGGCCATTGGGGAAGTGACTCGCTGCGGCCTCGAGAATATGAATAGATAAGAATATAACATATAAGAACGGGAATTTAAACGGCCATTGGGGAAGTGACTCGCCGCGGCCTCGAGAATATGAGCAGAATACAACAGAATATAAAGAGAGTATAAGAACGGGAATTTAAACGGCCATTGGGGAAGTGACTCGCCGCGGCCTCGAGAACAAGATGTGATCGCCAGGGGCCGAAAGACCCCAAAATAAAGAAAGTGATCGCGCCTACCTCAAGAGCGGGAGATGGCGGGTTGCTTCTTCCTCCCCCTTCGGCCGGCCGACGGAGAGGGCTTTCCTTGGGTACCCTTGCAAAACAACGACAAACAAGTAACGAGTGGATTAGAAAGATGAAGGTGTAGTATTCAAATCCTTGCGATAAAAATAACGAAATGATGGCAAGACACACACCTGGTTGGTGTTGTCTTTTAAACCCCTCTCGGACTCGAGTAGGAGGAAAATGAGATGATGGATGCAAGAAGTATATAAGAAGAGGCGCCCTTATGAAGGGGGATAGATGATGCGAGATGATGAATGCAAAAGAACTAAGAAGAAAAGGAAAGGATTGGCTTATTGGATGTGCCGATGGTGAAATCCGGCGGAGCTCCGGCAGCGTAGGGATGGCGTGGAAGCGCGGTGGATGAAGACGACCTTCCTCTCGCGAGCGTGGGCACCCGAGAAGCCGACAGAACCTCCACCTACAAAAGACCCCACGGGTTAGAAAATGACTCCGGTAGCCTCTGGGCTCCGGCAGCCTATCGGATCTCTTCGAAGCTCCCCCAGAACTGAGGGGGTGGGCCTCTATTTATAGGGCTCCGGAGGGTGGAGGCGTCCAGGACCCTGGACACCTCCATCAGGGCCGAACTAATATTTTATTCTATTTTTATTAACTTTTTTAGAATATTTTTGTGGAGGCGTCCAGGGCCCCGGACGCCCCTAACAGGTCCACCGAACACCACCGACGGCCGCACGCGGTTTGACACAACGCGTGGTTTTGTGAGCGGCGCCTCGTGATTTTGAAATGGGCGCGTCCAGCGGGCTGGACGTCTCCATAATTTGGATTTTTTCACACACGACAAACCGTCGTTCGGTGGGCGGCGCCCGTGAGGGAGTTGATGGAGGCGTCCAGGGGCCTGGACGCCTCCATAAATATATTATTTTTTATTATTTTGTTTTGTTTTTATGCCAAAGCTGGCATTTTAATTTTTATACTTGTTTTTATGGAGGCGTCCAGGGGCCTGGACGCCTCCATTAATATATATTTTTATTTATGTTTTGTCTTTTATGCCAACTGGCATTTTACATATTTTTTTATATTAGTTTTTATGGAGGCGTCCAGGGTCCTGGACGCCTCCATTAATATATATTTTTTATTTATTTTTGGGCTCTGAAAAACAAATAAAATAAATTAAAAGAATGGGGGCGTCCAGGGGCCTGGACGCCCCCATTAAGACCCACCCGGGTCCTCAGTTCAGGCGTTGGCGGCCGCCTGGCAGACACCCTTCTTGATTCCGGAACCTCCTGATGCGTCTGACTTGTGTTGATGCCGTCCGAATGCCGTGACGAGACGATTCCGGATGCCGGAAAAGGCAGAAGAAGACCCAAGAAAAGGAAGTATTTAAGAGATTCGAAATGCGTAAGCCGTCGCGGGGCGTTGTATAGTAATATGAGACTTTCTCAGGAGACGTCAAGAATGGCGTGTCTACAGCTGCCCCGCCTTGGCGTCTGCTTTGCAAGGGAGCGACACGTAGTGGAATGGTATCGAAGTGGAGTGAAATGAAGTGGGAGCGGACTGATAAGTTGATGCCAAGGTGTGATGAGACACGCTTTTGACGTTACTGTCTGGAATCTTTCTTGAAGTTTCAATGAGGCGACCTTGAAGAAGGTCTTTCAAATATTGACGATTGCTTGGACGGAGGTCAAATAAGGGAGGGTGAGATGTGCGCTCAGGCACGAAACAAAAAGAGACCAACTTCTCGGTGTGGAAGTACCTGGGTCATAAACCTGCAGGTTTCACCTTTGGGGAGCGGTTACCAGCCAACGTGGAAGTGCTGCGGCCAAGGTGGGTCAAACAAGGTAAAAAGGAATATCTGAGGGTCTGTCCAAACAAGGGTCTCCTTTTGGAAGAGCAACGTAGGGCCGTTTCAAGGAAACTCAGTATTTCATTCGGAGTGGAATATCTCATATTTGTAGGAATTGAAGCACAACGGCCTTCGCAATCGAATCACTTGAATGATCTTCCGCAATAAATCAAAGTCCTATATGAATGCATGCTGGGTTAAAATAAAAATTTAAAACAAACTAAAATAGAAAATAGCCAAGGATAATATTGTCAACTTGTTAAGAACGGGTCAGGATACCGATCCGGTGAGCCGACACTGGGCTGGGGCCCGTTTATCCGCGCACCAACTCACTGAATGGAACCGTCGTCCCCATGCTACCACAAGTTAACGGCCTATCCGTACAACCCAAATTCTTCCGGGATCATCACTGTTTTTGTTGAAGGGGAACTCAAATCCCAGATTTGTTCGGGCCGCAAGGTCCTTGACATGTTCTAGTAGCGTAGGTATCGTATACTATGATGCATGACATGGTGGGACCAACCATTGAAAGGTGGGACAGGAGACAGGACAAAGACGTCCGTTAGTAAAACCTGCACAGACTAGCAAAGGTTAGCAACATCAGAAAGTAGCAGAATCACAACAGAATCGCACCACAGTACAAAGGAGATCCAGACAAAATCTTGACAATGACCACTGATGTGACATGTTCCGTCCTGTAGCGATCTTCCCTTCCTATAAGAACTCCCCTTAGGCTAGTTCATTCAAATGCACCAAGGTGGGTTTTGGAAGCTCAGGAGAGGAAAGAGAGGAGAATCTAGAGATTTTCAGGATGGAAGGAGAGTCTTCCCGCGTTATGAAGAGGAGCAGGCCTAGCAGCGAGATCAGGCGACTCTCCGACCTCGAGGGTCATTTGAGTGGGACGATCATGTCGCATATGGTAAGCTGATTCATTTCAAATTTCTCCACGTGAACCTTCTTCTTACTTCCTTCCTTTCTTCTTCTTTCTTTTCTCTTCCAGCCATATCCACTCTTCCCAGGCCCGAGGAAGTTTTCCAAACTGCCATGGCTTTCAAAGCTAACTTCCAACATCTCCATCGGCATGAGGGCCATACTCTCGAAGTGGCATCTGCAGGGGCTCCTTATTCACGCCAAACACTATGAGAAGATTCGTATGGACTGGGCGGCTATGGGCGCACTAGTGGAGATCTGGCATCCCCAGACCCACACTTTTATCTTCCCGACCTTCGAGGTGACCATCCTCCTCGAGGAGGTGGAACTTCTGCTCGGATTGAAGAAATTCAAGAGTGACGGGAAGGTGAAGGCTATGCGGATGCTGACACGGGGGACTTCCGAAAGCGTCTTGGAAGCTTCATGCCGCCCGACGCAGCCAGAAAGGTCCGTACTCAAAAGGGGATCGATCTCCAAAAGCTTGCGGAGTGGGTCATGGACGCCCTGAGAGGGTCACCAGACGATGACTATTTGGAGGGAATCATGAAGGGGTTCACCATTTGTCTGGCGGGTGCTCTCTTGTTTCCTTATACCGACAACATGGTGGAGGAAGACCAACTGAGTGCTATCTGCGGGATCTGGCGTGGAAAGAGGGTGGGACCCGCTGTCCTCGCCTACCTGTATAGTGGCCTTAGTGCCTCGAGCATGGGTAAGCCTCCTTTTGGTTGCGCACTTGTCCTGAGTTGCTGGCTGGATTTGCATTTCAAGTTTGATCACCGTGAGGGAATGCCAACTGCTTCGAAGCTCTTCCAACAAAGCCCTCTTCATCACATAGCCGACGTGTTAGGGTTCGGTGGTACTGTAGTGAACCGCGTTCCGTGGCTGAAGAAACGTGAAGACTGGCGGTCTCACTTCCGCACCGTGACACAAGGCTTCTTTACTTGCGCACCGGCATGTTTGCTTTCGCTTGATCTCCTCATGAGGCCTTCCCCCGAAGTTGATCTTCAACTGATCGGCGCGACCGAGTTTGTCCTTTATAACGCGCATCGATGCTGCCTCCAGTCGGCATTCCACGCCATTCGTTCCCACTATCGACTGGCATCGTTCCTTTGAAGAAGAGAGAGTTGGGTACTGAAGCGGATGCGAAGGAAGCGAAGGCCGTCAAAGCACCCTGGAAGACAAGTGTTGCGGGAAAGGCCTTAGCGCACGTGGGGGAAGAATGTGAGCTGTGGAGGGCTTATGTAACCGAACTGGGGAGTTAAGGCCTAAGGCGCCTAAGCCCCTGATGTAGCCTATTCTGCTTTTCTGATGGAATAAAATCTGGCATGGATGTTTTGGACCCTTGTCCCCTTAATTATTATTATCTTTTTTGTGGTTTTTCTTTTTCTCTTTTCTTTTGTTTGGATTATATACATACGCTTATCTCTTTTTTTTCTTTTATTATATATTTTTTTGAAATTTTTATTATGGGGGCGTCCAGGGGCCTGGACGCCCCTAATTTTTTATTTATAATTTTTTTAAGTTTTTATTTTGGGGGCGTCCAGGGTCCTGGACGCCCCTAATTTTTTATTTATTATTTTTTTGGTTTTTTGTTTTGGGGGCGTCCAGGCGCCTGGACGCCCCTAAGTTTTTGAATTTTGAAAAAAAAATAAAAAATTGTGGGGGCGTCCAGGCGCCTGGACGCCCCAAAGAAGGTAGATTCTATATATAAGGGCTGCCCCCCCCCTTTGCTCATTTACTGTTCATTCAGACGACCCAGTCAAACCAGACGACCCATTCTTAGTCCCAATGGAGCAAGGAGGCCCGAGCCGGGGTGGAGAGAAGCGCAAACGACGGGCTCGTCGTCCGAGGAGGCTGAGGGATGATGCCGAGGAGGCTGCAGCAGAGGAGATTGCTGCGGAGGAGGAGATGGAGGTGCCTCTTCTGGCCGCGGAGGCCGCTGCGGGCGCTGGCGACGTGGGAGAGGACGATCACGACCCGGTAAGCCCTTCGGAACTCTCACTCTGTGGTTCAATAGGCTAAACGGACGGGCGAGAGGCTGTGAGAGAAGGCCGGGGAGTGAGGGCCCTGGACGCCTCCACATTTTCTTTTTCTTTTTGTTTATTTGTTTATTTACGTAAATAATAAAATAGGATTTTAAAAATAAGGAGGCGTCCAGGACCTGGGACGCCTCCATAATAATATATATATTATTAATATATTTTTTGTTTTGGGTTTTTCTATAAAGAAAAAAAGGAAAATAGAGAGGAAGCGTCCAACGTTGTGGACGCCTCCATAAAAATCCTAAAATTTTTTAAAGATAAGATAACATAAAATAAATAAGTAGAATATGTAGTGTTATTGCTTAATATTATTCATGATGCTGATGTGTTCTTTGTTGGTTTTGTGGTGTGCAGGGCGTGATGAAGGGCCGGATCAGCTGGTCCCTAGTGGTGGCAGCATACCGTGGGCTGCCAGACTTTCAGAGGGCGCGTGTGGACGCCATGGGCTTTGGAGCCTTCCTCAGGATCGAGCCCTTTCGGCTCGACCTTCCTCTTATCCAGGCATTGAGAGAGCGGTGGCACGCACCGAGCCGGGCGTTTCTGATGCCCTGGGGGCACATGGTGCCGACACTAGAGGACGTGGCTCGGATCACCGGGCTACGGGTGGACGGAGAGGCGGTGAGTGGTGTCACCTACCCCGACTACCGAGAGAGTGCCCTGGACCTGCTGTGGTTAGAGACGAGCGTGACTGATAGAGACAGCAGGGTAGTTGGCCGAGTGGAGATTATGGAGGCGCTCGGATTCGTCGACCCGCGCCAGCGGGTTAGCGAGACTGGAGCGGAGTTTCTGGCACGACTGGAGGGAGATGCCCGTGCAGCTTTCACCCAGGACCCGAGCGAGCGGGAGCTGGTGGATCTAGACCTCCGGAGGTTTCTTTTCTTCTTCTTGGGCCGCCTTCTGCTGGGGACGAAGGGGGATGGCATCCACTGCCGCTTCCTCGGGATCCTGGCGGACCTTGACAGAGTGGGGCACTACGCGTGGGGGCGGCTCTGCTTGCCCATTTGATTGCCGATCTCTCCCAGACTTCAGAGAGGGAGACGACAGTCAGTGGCTTCGCACCTTTTCTCCAGGTACATAATTTATTTATGCATTTTACCGTAGTTAAATATGCAATTACTCGTGCTAATGATGTATGATGGATGCAGGTGTGGAGTTATTACTACTTCCCGATGGGGAGGGCCAGGCAGGGGAACAGGAGAGCCGTTCCTCTAGCGCGACAGTGGAGGCCGGTCGTGGTAGCGGCACCACACAGCTACCAGCTGGCGTCACTTCGTCGGGAGCTGAGCGAGTATCCCGAGGCCATGGTATGATGCGTATGATTTTTTTGTGTTTTTTATGCATGTGACTGAATGGTAACTATCATGATGTATGTATGGTGATGCAGGTGGTGTGGAGACCCTACCTGGGCATGGGCGACGCTGGCCAGCCTTGGGTTGTAGCGGGTCTTCCTCGTTTCAGGCGGGACGTGTGGGTCCATTGCCTGAACGAGATCGAGCCGCTTCGGCTGAGGCTGGTTATGAGGACGTTGGGGCTAGCCCAGGAGTGGGTTGATGTAGATGAGCCGGCCCGCATCGGGCGGAAGACCAAGGGGAAGGCAAAGATTGTGGACTGGCGCACGCGCTTCCCAGCACAGTACCAGGACTGGCAGCAGGGCGGGGTCCCAGTGGTGTCCCATGTACAGGACAGCACAGACTACATGAGATGGTACCGAGCTACGTACGGGGACCGCCTCTCCTTGGGTGGTATGGCAGGGGTAAGTGAAATGAAACTGCTTCACCCTTCTATATGTATATGCATGTGGCACTAACTTATGTGCAATGCAGGATGCTCGTGACAACATGATTGCCGACCTGCGGGCCCAGCTGGCAGACGCCAGGCGGCAGTTAGTGGCCATCCGACAGGAGTTGGAGATCCTGGTGAGTCTATGCAATGCATTTTTTTTGTGACCTAGATTTTTGATGCTTAGCCTTTGACTGACGTTTGCCCCGTGTTTCAGCGGGCCCACCAGACAGCGACAGCCGGGACGGCTGGTGGAGCGGGTTCCAGTTCGCGGGGCCCTCCTCCGGAGGTTTCTGCCCTCCAGGAGCAGCTGGCGTATGCGGTGGCTCGGGCTGAGGAGGCCGAGCGTGACCGCGAGGCTCGAGTGAGTGCTTGCTTGGCCCTGACCCTCTTCTAGCTGCTTTCCTTCTATCACTGTTCTCTTACGGTGCATGCGTGCTTTGACAGGTGGCCGAGATTCGGGAGGCCCTGGCCCGTGCTGTTCGTGCTGAGCAGGAGCGCGATGCCTGGGTGGCAGAGCGTGACGCCCGGATTGCGGAGCTAGAGGAGGAGCGGCGACGGGAGGCTGAGGAGCTTCCTCGCGACGTAGTGGATCTGCGGATCGCCCTCGAGCTGTCGAGGAGAGAGGCGATGAGGGAGAGAGAGGAGAGGGAGAGGGATAGGGAGACCGTGGAGAGAGAGAGGGAGAGGGATAGGGAGACCATAGAGAAAGAAAGGGAGTACAGGATGGCAGAGCGACATCAAGATTGGGACGAGAGGAGAGCTCTGGTGGCCCTGGTGTCGGAGCTCCGGCTGAGTCTTGGCACGGCAGAGGGGAAACTTCGGGAGAGTGAGGAGCGGTATCAGAGGGCGAAGGAGCGCGGGGCGCGACTTCGTGAGTCCGGTTCCTTTTCTGTGGGCAGCTTTCTAGTTTCTTCGACCGAGCAGCATCGCCGCACCTTGGAGGCTGGCATGGTGCCACCTGGAGAGGCGAGCACGGCTTCTCAGGGCTCGCAGAGGTCGCAGAGGCCCCTTAGGGATCTCCGTCAGAGGAGGGAGGAGAGAGATGACCAGGAGGGTGGTGGTGAGAGTTAGAGAGTTGTTTGTACACCCCACCGTCCTCACTGTATGATGTACTTTTGACTGTTTGTATGAAATGGATTTCGTGTGGTTCCTTTTGTCGTGTGCCCTTTTCCTTCCTGCACTTTCTTTCACACCACGTTGTTCACGCTTCACGGGACTTTGCCCTGGACAAGAGGGAACTACTTTGCATGGAGGGTTTTTTGTTCCCTTTTTTTTTTTTACTTTCTTTTGGCCGCGTCCAAGCGCGAGGACGCGTCTTAATCCTCGAATTCATATTTAAAGCGACGGGTGGCCTTTCTTCTCCGTGCCTTACCCGCAAACGAGCCCGCCTTCCGCCGAAACTTGCTCGCCCGTCTTTATCTTCTTCCCCTCGATCGATGGAGTTCGGCGGTCTGGACCACGGCGAAGGTGGAGAGGGACGCGGGACCCCTCGCCCAAGGAGGGACGCGCCAGAGCACGGAACGGCGTCTATGGAGGAGGAAGGGCCGCTTCGGGCCCCCGAGGGACCCGAGGGGTCCGATGTCGCGGAGGGAGGTGAACACGGTCTGGTAGGTCCTCGATCTCTTCCTCTTTTGATCCATTTTGAGTTTTGAAGCAAGCCGGCGAGGGGGGAAAGGGTTCGGCGAGTGTTGCACTCAAATGATGGACGCGTCCTAGACAGGGGACGCGTTCTTTTTGACTGATGTGGGACCCCTTCTTGGTGCAGGACATGGCGAGGACCCGGGCCTGGCCGATGAGTGGGCGAGTGCGGACGAGCCGAGCCGCGTCAGGAGGGAGAGTCGCGGTAAGGCGCGGCTCGAGGACTGGCACGTATGTCTCCCTGGACAGCAAGGGAGTGTATTGGTGCAGGACAGCGCCGACTTCCTGCGGCGGCAGAGAGAGAGTTATGCGGGGCTTCCCCAAGCTGGGGACACGCGTGGCATCGGCGGCTCGCGCGCCCAACTGTCAGAGGCTAGGCGGCAGCTGGCCGTCGCTCAACATGAGCTGTCGCTCCTGGTAAGTTACATGCCGCACTTTTACCTTCAGATTTTGGAGTTTCACTGACGGCCGTTGTTTATTTTGTTCCAGCGTGCCCAGCAGACAGCGACGGCGGGGATGATTGGTGGCGCATCTTCCAGTTCCTCGGCCCCTTTTCTCGAGATTGCCTCCCTCCGGGAACAACTTGCCGGTGCGGTGGCCCGCGCGACCCGGGCGGAAGAGGAGCGTGATGCCTGGGTGACGACTGTAGCAGAGCTGCGACATCGCGGTGAGGAGAGACCTTCTCCAGACATCCTGGAGTTAAGGGTTCTTCTGCAGATGATGAGGAGAGAGGCAGAGAGAGAGAAAACCGAGAGAAGGTCCGAGCGACAGCGGGATCAGACCGAGAGGAGGGCCTTGGAGGCCCAAGTGAGGGAGCTCCAACTGGGCCTTCAGGCCGTCGTGCAGAGGCTAGGAGGGATGGAGACGCGCTACGAGAGAGCGCGAGAGTTCGGGGAGCGACTGCGCCAGTCTGGTCGCTTTGCCGCTAGTGGCTTCTTTGCCACGCCAGGGGAGGAGCAGCGAGTCACTGCTGCGGAGCAGGCGCCAAGAGGCTGAGGCAGGTGCTGCTGCACGAGGATCCCAGAGGCTTCTGAGGGACACGCACCTCAGGGGAGAGGAGGGGAGCGCCCAGAGAGATGAGTGATGGTGAGGATCGGCGAGCTGGTGGACTCGCCTCCTCCTTATGTTTATGATGTTTTTGACAGCTTATGTAGAATTATGAAGGGAGTGATTTGATTTTCTGCTGCTCGTTTGTTCTCTTGTGCGTTCCTTCTTCCCTACACTTCTTTTCCTTCGCACTGTTCCCATGTGATGGGTCTGCCGATACTCCACCCTAACAGAGAATCGCGTCTTGTTGTGACCATTTTCCACGGGAATCTGCCGTCGAAGTCAATAATGACGGCCCTAGTTCCTTCTCCCGGATGTTGCGTCAAATTTTGCGGGTGTCCTCCAAAACATGATAGGGTATCCCTAGACAACATAGAGTGCTAGTCGTCATATTCTTCGTCCAATCAATCACCCTGTGCGAGTGGTGAAGTGACACACGGGACCGCATGGCAGGTGCCTCATCGTGAGGGCTATCATTAACAGGTGATGGAGGTAATCTTGGCCTGCACTCCTTCCATTTCTATAAATTCGTGTCCCTTTTATCCTCCCAGGTATATCTAGAGCTAGCTCGAGGAGCACAAGTTCTCACGGGAGAGGAGGAGTTCAAAATTCCGAGAGTTGGATGGAGGGCGAATCTTCCCACTCCTCGAAGAGAAGCAGATCCAGTGGTAGTAGTTCCAGGAGGCTTTCGGACCTCGAAGGGCACTTCAGCGAAAGGGCCCAATCACCACTCGTAAGCCAAGTTTTCTGCCCTTTTCTCATTCTTTTTTCTTCCTTTCTTTCTGACCAAACCTCCTCTCCATTCCCTGCATGCGTAGAGTGTGATGAAATCACAGATCTCATGGGAGTTGGTAGTGGCAGCATACCGAGGTCTCCCAGATTTTCAGAAGGCCAGGCTAGACGTGATGGGTTTTGGCACCTTTCTTCGGATCGAGCCGATCCAGCTCGACCTGGTCCTGATCCAAGCCTTGTGTGAGAGATGGGACCCAGTGAGTCGGGCATTCCTGATGCCCTGGGGGCACATGGTGCCCAGCCTGGAAGATGTGGTCCGATTACGAGTCTCAAGGTGGATGGCGAGGCAGTGACCGGAGTCACTTACGCGGACTACAGAGAAGGTACCCAGAAGTTATTGGGTTTAGACCTAGATGGTCGGAAAAATAGGTCGGTAGCTAGGGCGTCCCTCATGGATGCATTAGGGCTCACCGACACTCGTCGGCGGGACGACGAATCCTCAGAAGAGTTCATGGAAAGGATGGAAATAGGATGCCGTGCCGTGTACTGCACAGATTTCGGCAACTGGGAAAGATGCAACATAGATTTGAGGAGATTTCTCCTCTTCCTTTTGGGGAGATTGGTACTGAGCTCGAAAGGGGATGGTATCCAATGTCGCTTCCTGGAGCTGCTATCAGACCTTGAAAGAGTAGGGTACTATGCCTGGGGAGCCGCCATGCTGGCACACTTGTTTGCAGGCCTGTTCCAAGAAGCGGATCGTGAGATGACTGTGAGTGGTTTCACACCATTCATCCAGGTATTTTTTGGTTTTGCTTGTTTTGTATTTTTTTTTGTGTTTTTGCAAGGTACTGATGACCTGCGCCGAGCAGCTGTGGAGCTATTATTACCTCCCCATGGGGAGAGCTCGGCATTGGCGACCCGCGATGGTGCCGCTAGCCAGGCGGTGGGAACCCATCATGAGTGCGGCACCCCTAACCTACCAACTGATGGTGCTAAGGCGGGAGCTACAGGAGTTCCCTGCAGCGATGGTAAACTGGAGACCCTACTCAGACATGGTCGATGCCGACCAGCCGTGGGTTCTAGCAAGTCGTGCCCGGTTCGGACGGGAACTGTGGATGCACTGCCTGAATGAAATCGAGCCGCTTCGGCTACGATTGGTTATGAGGACTTTAGGACTGGCTCAAGAATGGGTGGATTCAGCTGCGCCACCTCGTGTCGGGAGAAAGACGCGAGGACCGGCGACCTGCATTGACTGGCGCGTGCGTTCCCTGAACAGTATGAAGACTGGCAACGGGGTGGCACGATTGTAGAATCACAGGCACGGGATAGCGAGGACTACTTGCGTCTATATAGGACAACGTACGCAGAGCGGCTCCAACCCCGGGGACTTGTGGAGGTAGGTTTCCCCTTTTTCTCTTTTCTTCTTTCTCCTTTTTTTGGTTTTCTGGTGGAAATGCTGACTCGTAAGGCTGCAGGATGTCCGGGATGCCATGATAGCGAAGTTACGAACTCGCTTGGCAGAGATGGAACAACAGTTGGGCGATGCCCGCGGAGCTACGAGCGCCTTGGTAGGTGTACAGTACGTTCCTAATTAAAACCCCAGATTCCAGATGTTGGCTGCTAATTCACGCGGTCGTAGCATGCCCAGATTGGCGCGGCTTCCCCAGCGATGGGAGTAGGTGGTGCCTCTTCCAGCTTATGGATTCCCACCTCAGAACTTGACTTGCTTCATGAGCAACTTGCTCATGCCACGCAGCGTGCTGCGGAGGCAGAAGGGATGCTCCGTATACAGGTAAAAGTTTCAGTGTTGAGTTCCCTTTGTTTACGCCTTATCGCGTATCTGAGATGGTACACTCGACAGGAAAAGGAGACGGAAGAAGCGCTTGCCCAAGCTGCGCAGAAAGAGGCTAGGATAGCAGAACTGGAGAGGGAACTGCGGCGTCATCCTGATGACGACTCCTCTAGGGATGCTGTGGAACTGAGGATCACTCTCCAGTTGGAGAGGGAAGACCGCGAGAGAGAACGTGCAGAGAAAGAAAGAGACGCAGAGAGAGAAAGAGCCAACAGATTGACTGAAAGGGAGGAACGAAGGGCCATGGAGGCCCAACTATTCGAACTCCGAATCAGCCTTGGTCTTGCTGAACAGTGGCTGAGAGATGGTGAGGAGCGCTACCGAAGAGCACGAGAGCGTGGCTTTCGTGTTGGTAGCTTCTCTGCTGCTTCCGTAGATCAACGTCGGGATGTGGGAATAGGAAGAGGAGTACAGAGCGGTAGAAGTACCGCTTTTCGTAGTTGGGTAGCACCTTTGAGAGCGTTTTGCCCGGAGAGTAGTGGGACGAGTAATGCAAAGAGAGAGGGCGGAACTTGATGTAATTTTTTTTGGTTTTTGGAATAAAATACAAGGTTCGGTTTGTTTGTTTTTCACCTTTGCTTATGTTGCCTGAATCCCTGCACACATCACTGAAACAAACAAATCAGAATTTCTGTTCTGACTTGGCCCCTTGCTCAATAAGCAAATGGTCACTGTGACTGTCCTTGATAATGGTCAAGGGGCCAAGCCTTTATTAACGAAGGCAATGGAAAAATGTGGTGACGATAAATGCGACAGGCAAGCACACGAATGCAAGCGGTATTAAAGTGAGATGCTGTACGCAAATGCGATCATGCAAAATTGATTTGTTTTCTTTTTATATTTGGCATTTTTTGTTTTATCATAAAAAGATTTTTTTTTGTTTGCAAATATGTACATTTTCTCTTTTCCTTTTTTTGTTGTTTTTATCATTTCAATTTTTTTTTGTTGCTAACGCCCGGCAAGCACCTACATGGCACCTAACCTACGTGAGAACATGGGTTTCTTACTAACCTCCCGGGTATCCTAAGTGCACATCTAGGTTGATTTGGGCCTCTAGACCCCTCGAATGATGATCCCGCCGGCTAAGACTTACCCTGATGACAATACCGTCATGCCATGCTTAGGCTCCCAGTTGCTTCCGACCACAGGGATTCACCCAAAAGATGTTTGAGGTAAATGATTTGCCCGACCCGGGTCTATTTCCTCACAACTCTAGATGGTATATGATGGAACACCCTGGAACCCTAACGACCAACCGCGCGACGCTGACCCGGAATCAGACGCCGTCGCACCCATAGGTGACGCGCTTGCATTGGCCTAAGCCCGAGGTTAAACAAGAAGACATCAAGGTGGTAAACAGGGGTCTTGACCAGCCAGAAACACGGAGACTCCTTCGCAGCGATAGCTTTTACTTTTCAAAGTAGGCAACCAAATGTGTATATTAAAATAAGGTCGCAGACCCTGGGCAGTTTTCACCTTTCAGAAACTCCATCGAACCTTCATCTTTAGAGGAAGAAGGAAGAGCGTGGGGGATAAACCTCCTGAGAGGATCGGCAAAACCGTTAACCCGGCGAGCGAATAAGGGCCCATTAACTCTTTCCTTTCGGACAACTTCGGACCAAATCTCGAGCATTTACATTCCATAGCCCCCCTTTTGTGGATTCAGACTTTTGCTTTGAGGGGTTCCGTTTATCGCAACAGGCAGGGTCACGACCAGGCTTTTCTCTTGATTTTGACTTTGTATTTCTTTTTGTGAGGGAGATATAGTCGTTTGACGTTTGTGGGCTCCCTTTTCGTATGCCTGCGGGGACACTGCCCTCTTCTCGTGCTCTGATCGATGCTCGAGGAAATGGATCCTACTCTTGCCTTTGGGGTTTGAGTTTCGATTTCTCATGCTCAGCGTTTTAAGGGCGCCGACTGTCTCATTTGGTCGAAGAGAAAAGAATAAAGATTACAGCTTCCGGAGATCTTCTGGGTGACGCTCCACCGTAGGTGATGCTACCGACTTTTTTTTGAATAAAATACATAAGTGAGCACATGTTGGCTTCCTTCGAGCGAGCATAGGCCGACGTGGCCGGACAGGGATCTCCACGGTTCTGGCAAACTAAGACCCGGTGCCTACCAAGCCTTAATGGGCCCTATCCTAACATGAAGGTTAGATGCAGGGACTTACCTACATGGTGACTGCCAGGCATCGGCATTTTGAATTTTCCATATTTTTAGTGGTTTTCAATATTTCTTTGTTTTTGATGTTTTTTATCTTTTCATCATTTTTTTTGCTTGTTTTGTGCTAAGGGTAGTATTTCTTAAGATAAAGCCCATTCCAAGGGTGGGATAACTCGGTCCCTTCGGCGTTGACTAGCTTGTAGGCGTTGTGTCACGCCCCGATGCGGAATCTCGGGACGTACGGTTAGAGGCAAGCGAGCAATATATAATTCCGAACCATTGCAATCCATTGCACTAAAGGTTGGAAAAGTAATAATCAGAGTTTTATTGAAATAAGGTTGAGTACACTGGGTAGAACGACTACAACCAAATAATAAGTAAAATGCTAGAACAATCTCTCACTAATGCTAAGGGTACAAACTGACTCAATAAACTAAAACTATCTCTCGATATCACTCCAGTCCATCCCCGACAAGTTCGTCACCTGGAAAGAGGGGAAACAGTAGGAGTGAGCTAAACACGCTCAGTAGATAACCACAAACAGGTTTAAGTAATTAACTATTGATTTCCAATTTATATGAAATGCAGTAAATAAAGAATGACGATAGAATATCTTGCAAGGTCAAGAAATATAGCAATTTATCAAGTAGTGAACAAGTAAAGTACAATAGAGAATTTGGCCAGCAATATGTTACACATGTAACCAAGTAAATACACACGAGTCGAGTATCAAGAGTTTGTCATAGACGTAACAAGTCAAGTCAAGTATTCGGGTGCAATGCCTCACCCTTGTCATAAACATCCCAATGGGCTCAATATCTTTTCGGGCGCTCTCCCCAGGACCAGACTGGGCCCTTATGATGCGTCGGCATTTCATTTCAATTGGATCACCGATCCCCCGTCTAGACATAGTCAATTATGGCCAATATAATCAGATGAATTTCTGTCGGGTATAAGATGTAAAGGACGACACTTGTCTCCTCTGATTCAAGAGTATAAACACAACGAAAACCCAAAACAAGGTAGTCGTACGGCGAACACCGGGCCGTACTCTCATGAGTAACGAGTCACGGGGTCAAGAATGAACGGTTGACAGTAAGCCGTTCGAGAGAGAGAAGTAAGTTCTGAAGAACGAATATACGAACCACTCGGGTCGTATTTTTAAGAAATACGGTTCAAGAGAATCCGTATTAAGTATAACGATAATATCTAATTATAAGATAATTTATGCAAAGTAGTTACCGGGTTGCCAATAACAATTAAACCAACTAATTTCAGTTTAATGTCCATTGGTCAATTCCGGGCTCAAATATGACCGAAGGTTATCCAAGGGTAATCGGTCAATTTATCAAGTTAAAACGATAGTTATGATGTAACCGTAATTTACCACGGTAAAAAAATGTGAAGTTTACCGGATAGAGTGTCCGGTTAATTGGCCAAAGACTTGCCATAAGTCGGCCAGTAATATTTTGATTTACAGTAATTTACAGAAATTACCTATGGTAATTAACCAATTTATCCAAAGTTACAAGTGAATTACACTAGTTTCCACTTTAAACAATTTATCAAAATAGATATTGCAAATAACAGAAATTTACTCATGTCATTATCTGTTATTTATATGGATTGTCAAATTTTACTAATTAACATTTTTAATAGGTCAAAATAGTAAAAATCAGGTTTTCTGGAAGTTAAACGGATGACAGTGGGCCGTTAAACCTACTGGCTGTAAAACGGTTATCTATGGGCCGTTTTAAGGGTAAAAGGATACTACGGTTATAGTGGGGCCGTGTATCATGTAAAGCGGTCGTTTTCTAACCGTGTATATAAAATACGATAAAATGATAATACTACTAATTTCATTCTAAAGCGGTCTCTGGTTGACCGTTATTCATGTGAAATGGTTAAAATTGGGCCGCTTAAAGCAATTAAGGCGGTCAGTTCTAAGCCGTCTAAGAGATAAGCGGTCCGGTTGGAACCGTCTTTCTTTGTAACACGGGAACAACGAAAACAGAAGTATAATCCGGCAATGAGGGCTTCAATTCATGGGTTTAAGCATGGAAAATCATGAAATATGCAAGCTAACATGATGCCCTATCATTCCTTTTATTGAATTCAAGTTTGTGCCATGGTTACCTATCTTAACCGATGAAAATAAGAGAAAGCTTGGGGAAGAAGATGAATAGTGGTCTTGCAAAGCTTCACAGCAGCAAGACAGCAGCAAGAAATCCTTAAGTTGCTTAAGAGGAATGCTTAGGAATGCTTCCTCTATTTATAGGTTTGTAGAGAAGTGTTTAAACTTCTCACGCGGGCTGGTCAGAGCCGCAATTCCCTTGGCAGTGTTGAAGACGTGTTTATGCCAACCCAAACACGGTTTCACGTGTTCCACAAGGTAAGGTTACCCTTAATCTAAGCCTAATCCCATAGATTAAGCCATTGTTAACTAAAACCTTCATTTAATGTCACTAAACGATTTTTAATGAAATTGACCCAGAAGATAAAATTGCTAATCAAGACGTGATCTTTCAGATTATGATTTTTATGGAATTTTATCACGAGGTTTAATGTTAATCTCCCAATCTTAAGATTAAAATAATAATTTAACCCAATGTTCAACGGTTTAGTCGATAGAGAGAGTTTTTGATTTTTACCGATGAAACTCCAGAAGACAAAGTTGCTAAGAAAAATACTCTCTATCAGATGTGATTTTTGCAGATTTTTCCAAGGTAGTTATATTTTCGGGTGAATAGTGTTTTCCGCGTTTTTAAGTCAGGCTTAAATCACTGATTAAGCCATGTAAATGATTTTATTAGGGTCAGGTACAGGAGACCAAAGTGTTTATCATGGTGTTTACTAATTAACTATCATTTTTTAGAATATTTACACGATAGTCAAAAATATTTACTATTTACTATTTACCTCAGTCACTATTCAACATTTACTATTTACGAAATTTAATATTTGTACAGAAACTCGGGGTCTTACACCCTCCCCCACTTAAAGAATTTGGTCCTCCAAATTCACTGGACCAAAATTCAGTAAAGGAAAGATAGCTCACCTAGAATAGGTCGGGATAACGCTTCCGTATAGCGTCCTCGGATTCCCATGTAGCTTCTTCTATTCCACGCCGACTCCATTGGATTTTGACCATCGGTATGGAACGATTTCGAAGTTGTTGCTCCTTTCGATCCAGAATTTTCACTGGTCTTTCTTCATAGGATAGATCCTTTTTAAATTCAAAGTCCACATGTTGAATGATGTGACTAGGGTCGTACACGTATTTCCGAAGCATAGATACATGGAATACGTTATGTACACCAGATAATTGAGGAGGTAAGGCCAATCTATAGCGACTTCACCCACTCGATCAAGGATCTCAAATGGACCAATATACCTTGGGCTTAACTTGCCATAAATACCAAATCGACGAATACCTCTTGAAGGAGATACTTTTAAGAACACATGCTCGCCAATTTGAAATTCCAAATCTCTTCTCCTATTATCAGCATAACTCTTTTGCCTTGATTGAGCCACAAGTAACCGGTCTCGGATAATACGAATATTTTGTGATGACTCCGAGATAAGATCCGGTCCAAGCCATTGCTTCTCGCCAACCTCATCCCAACATAATGGAGAACGACAGCTCCTTCCATACAAAGCCTCGAAAGGTGTCATCTGTATGCTGGCTTGATAACTATTGTTGTAGGCGAATTCTATTAATGCTAAATGATCGCTCCAACTTCCACCGAAGTCGATCATACAAGCTCTCAACATATCTTCCACTATTTGATTAGTTCTCTCGGTCTGTCCATCTGTTTGCGGATGAAATGCAGTGCTAAAATTCAGACGGGTACCAAGAGATTCTTGCAATCCCTTCCAGAAGTGAGATGTAAATCTCGGGTCTCGGTCAGACACAATGCTGACTGGAATACCATGAAGTCTAACCACTTCCTTCAGATATAATGCTGCTAGCACATCAACTGTCCACTTGGACTTAATGGATAGGAAATGGGCTGACTTAGTCAGTCGATCCACGATTACCCATATTGCATCATGACCACTTCGAGTCTTAGGAAGACTCATAATAAAATCCATGTCAATACTCTCCCACTTCCATTGGGGAATGTCAAGTGGTTTCAATTTACCTGCCGGTCTGAAATGCTCGGCCTTTACTTGTTGACAAACCAGACATCTACTCACAAAATCTGTAATTTCCCTTTTCATGTTCGGCCACCAAAATATCCTTTTTAAATCTTTGAACATCTTAGTGCCTCCCGGATGGATAGTATATCGAGATCTATGTGCTTCTTCAAGAATTCGATTCTTTATATTACCCTCATCCGGTACACAAGTTCGACCTTGAAATACTAATCTTCCATCATCGGCTATCGAGAATTCAGGTCTGTTACTCAGACTTTCCTTAATCTCGACTAGCTCGGGATCAATATCTTGCAATAACTTGATTTCTACCAATAATTCGGGCTTAAGTTGCAACTGGAAAATCAATATCCGATCATTATCAATATTGATATCCAGACTAGCCATTTGCTCCAGTAATTTCCATTCTTGTAACATAAGACTAGATATCTTAGCCACAGGTTTCCGACTTAAAGCGTCAGCAACCACATTGCCTTTGCCCGGGTGATACTTAATAGAAAAGTCGAAATCCTTTATATACTCCAACCATCTCCTTTGTCTCATGTTCAATTCCTTTTGAGAAAATAAGTATTTCAGACTTTTGTGATCCGAAAATACAGTGAATGTTTCACCATATAAGTAGTGCCTCCAAATCTTCAAAGCAAATACCACGGCTGCCAATTCCAAATCATGAACTGGATAATTAACTTCATGCTTTCTTAGCTGCCTAGAAGAATAGGCAATCACCTTGCCGTGCTGCATAAGCACACAGCCTAAGCCAATACCAGAAGCATCAGTGTAAACCACAAAACCGCCCTCACCAGAAGGTAAGGTCAAAATAGGAGCAGTAGTCAAACAATCCTTCAGAGTTTGGAAACTCCGTTGGCATTCAGTTGACCACTCAAACTTGATCTCCTTGCGGGTTAATTTTGTCAGAGGTACCGCAATCTTAGAGAAATCTTGAATGAACCTTCGATAATAACCAGCAAGGCCAAGAAAACTCCTTACTTCAGTAACATTAGTAGGCTGTTCCCAATTCTTTACCGCTTCCACTTAGATGGATCCACAGAAATTCCATCCTTAGTAATAATATGTCCTAGAAAGGACACCTCACTTAGCCAAAATTCACACTTGCTGAACTTGGCATATAATTGGTGATCTCTCAATAATTGCAAAGCCATCCTCAGATGCTCGGCATGTTCTTTTCACTCTTGGAATATATCAAAATATCATCTATGAATACCACAACCCATTGATCAAGGTAGGGTCGGAACACACTGTTCATTAACTGCATGAAAGCTGCCGGTGCATTCGTTAACCCAAAAGGCATAACGACAAACTCATAATGACCATACCGGCTACGGAAAGCTGATTTATAAATATCCTCTTCTTTAATCCGTAACTGGTGATATCCAGATCGAAGATCAATCTTAGAAAAATAAGAAGCTCCAGTAATCTGGTCAAATAACTCATCAATCCTTGGCAAAGGATACTTGTTCTTGACAGTCAACTGGTTGAGTTGCCGATAATCGATGCATAATCTCATCGAACCATCTTTCTTCCGAACAAACAATACAGGAGCTCCCCAAGGGGAAACACTCGGGCGAATAAAACCCTTCTCGAGTAATTCCAACAATTGCTGCTTCAATTCCCGCAATTCCGCATGAGACATTCGATAAGGGGCTCTAGAAATAGGAGACGATCCAGGAATAAGATCAATAGAAAATGTAACTTCACGCTGAGGCGGAAGTCCTGGTAACTCCTCTGGAAATACGTCCGGAAATTCTCGGACAATAGCAATATCCTTAATCTCGATCTGCTGTTCAGGGAACGCATGAACAAAAGCCAGAAAAGCTTCGCATCCACGCCTCAATAACTTATCAGCACGAAGAGTCGAGATAAGAGAGATAGAACTAGGATGTTTCACTCCCTTGAAGGATAATCCGGGGTGTCTAGAAAAAGACACGGAACAAGAACTACAATGACATTGGCCTCATATCGAGCCAACCAATCGGCTCCTAGGATTACATCGTAATCCTTCATGTCCATACAAATCAAATCAGCTGGAAAATTCTGATCATTCACCATAACCTTACTAGAAGGATAGTAATGCTGAATTGCTGATTTAGAACCAATAGGGGTTGATATTTCTAACGGAGAACTCAATAAAATAGGTTCCATAGCTAAAGATTTAGCAAATCTCCGTGAAAGAAAAGAATGTGTTGCACCAGTATCAAATAGAACAAAAGTTGGCAAGTCGAATATAGCAAGAGTACCTTCGACGAGTCCACCATCCTCGGCGATATCTTTTTCCTTCGCATGAAGAGCCTGGAGCCTGCCTTGAGGCTTCTTGAAATTCAGGGGTTTTGCCGGGATAGCTTGTTCCGATAATAAAGGGCAGTTGGGTATACGGTGCTCTTTGCTTCCACACCGCAGACATGCACCTAGCTTGCGCCAACAATCTTCCATCTTGTGACCAGGACGATCACAATATCGGCATACGCCCTTGAATGGAATCATAGAATCAGGTTTCTTGTCTTCTTGTCGCGGCATTTTGCCTCTCCACGAACCAGAACCAGAACTTGAACCAGAACTAATAAATGGTCTTTTCTTGCTCGGGTCAGTGACAAATCCAGGTTTAACATTCTTGAGTGCCTTCGGTTGCTCTGTCTTGTTACCTTGACCACGAATCCTTTCAGTCATTTCCAAAGTATCTTCTAATATTTGTGCCTTTCTTACCATCTCAGAATATGTAGAAATTTCCAGTGGTGCAAGTTGATTGATATAATGAAGTCGAAGACCATTGAGGAAACGCTTCGCCTTCATTCTCTCAGTCGAAATAAGATGTCTTGCATAACGAGAGAGTCGTGAAAACTGAGCCTCATATTCTGATACCGATAAACTTCGCTGCTTCAAAGCTGCGAATTCTGCTCCCTTCTTTTCTTGCACGCGGTCAGAAAAATATTTATCATTGAAATATTCCTCGAATTCCTCCCACGAGACTTGTTGATCTCCGAGAGTCGGCTTAACAGACTCCCACCAAGCACGTGCATCCCGTTCCAGTTGGAAAACAGATAAAAGAACACGTTCTTGGTCAGTGCATTGCATGACCTCAAAAATTCTTGCCATCTCGTCGAGCCAATTCTCGGCTTCATCGGGATCAGTTGAACCAGCGAATCTAGGCGGGTTCATTCCTCGAAAATTCTGATATAAATCACCAGTGCCGTGAGCTGCGCCATGAGGTGTCGCTCCAGCTCCAGCTTGAGCCAGTGCGTTCAAGGCTTGCGTAAGTCCTTGAACTGTACGATGTAAATTCCTCATCTCAGTACGATTGGCTGCCATTTCGAGTTAAGTGCCTATATAAAATAGTTACTCGGATTATTTATGAGAGAAGAACTTCTTAGATGAGAAGAGAAGAACTAGATAAGAAGATCATGATTATGGTTAAATAACTTAACCCAAATTTCTACCCAAATTCTCACAAGGTTGTTTTCTTAAGCCTATAACCAATAGACCTATAACCTTAAAGTGAAATACCTAGGACAAATTGACCTAGGCTCTGATACCAACTAAACTGTCACGCCCCGATGCGGAATCTCGGGACGTACGGTTAGAGGCAAGCGAGCAATATATAATTCCGAACCATTGCAATCCATTGCACTAAAGGTTGGAAAAGTAATAATCAGAGTTTTATTGAAATAAGGTTGAGTATACTGGGTAGAACGACTACAACCAAATAATAAGTAAAATGCTAGAACAATCTCTCACTAATGCTAAGGGTACAAACTGACTCAATAAACTAAAACTATCTCTCGATATCACTCCAGTCCATTCCCGACAAGTTCGTCACCTGGAAAGAGGGGAAACAGTAGGAGTGAGCTAAACACGCTCAGTAGATAACCACAAACAGGTTTAAGTAATTAACTATTGATTTCTAATTTATATGAAATGCAGTAAATAAAGAATGACGATAGAATATCTTGCAAGGTCAAGAAATATAGCAATTTATCAAGTAGTGAACAAGTAAAGTACAATAGAGAATTTGGCCAGCAATATGTTACACATGTAACCAAGTAAATACACACGAGTCGAGTATCAAGAGTTTGTCATAGACGTAACAAGTCAAGTCAAGTATTCGGGTGCAATGCCTCACCCTTGTCATAAACATCCCAATGGGCTCAATATCTTTTCGGGCGCTCTCCCCAGGACCAGACTGGGCCCTTATGATGCGTCGGCATTTCATTTCAATTGGATCACCGATCCCCCGTCTAGACATATTCAATTATGGTCAATATAATCAGATGAATTTCTGTCGGGTATAAGATGTAAAGGACGACACTTGTCTCCTCTGATTCAAGAGTATAAACACGACGAAAACCCAAAATAAGGTAGTCGTACGGCGAACACCGGGCCGTACTCTCATGAGTAACGAGTCACGGGGTCAAGAATGAACGATTGACAGTAAGCCGTTCGAGAGAGAGAAGTAAGTTCTGAAGAACGAATATACGAACCACTCGGGTCGTATTTTTAAGAAATACGGTTCAAGAGAATCCGTATTAAGTATAACGATAATATCTAATTATAAGATAATTTATGCAAAGTAGTTACCGGGTTGCCAATAACAATTAAACTAACTAATTTCAGTTTAATGTCCATTGGTCAATTCTGGGCTCAAATATGACCGAAGGTTATCCAAGGGTAATCGGTCAATTTATCAAGTTAAAACGATAGTTATGATGTAACCGTAATTTACCACGGTAAAAATGTCTCACGGTAAAAAAATGTGAAGTTTACCGGATAGAGTGTCCGGTTAATTGGCCAAAGACTTGCCATAAATCGGCCAGTAATATTTTGATTTACAGTAATTTACAGAAATTACCTATGGTAATTAACCAATTTATCCAAAGTTACAAGTGAATTACAATAGTTTCCACTTTAAACAATTTATCAAAATAGATATTGCAAATAACAGAAATTTACTCATGTCATTATCTGTTATTTATATGGATTGTCAAATTTTACTAATTAACATTTTTAATAGGTCAAAATAGTAAAAATCAGGTTTTCTGGAAGTTAAACGGATGACAGTGGGCCGTTAAACCTACTGGCTGTAAAACGGTTATCTATGGGCCGTTTTAAGGGTAAAAGGATACTACGGTTATAGTGGGGCCGTGTATCATGTAAAGCGGTCGTTTTCTAACCGTGTATATAAAATACGATAAAATGATAATACTACTAATTTCATTCTAAAGCGGTCTCTGGTTGACCGTTATTCATGTGAAATGGTTAAAATTGGGCCGCTTAAAGCAATTAAGGCGGTCAGTTCTAAGCCGTCTAAGAGATAAGCGGTCCGGTTGGAACCGTCTTTCTTTGTAACACGGGAACAACGAAAACAGAAGTATAATCCGGCAATGAGGGCTTCAATTCATGGGTTTAAGCATGGAAAATCATGAAATATGCAAGCTAACATGATGCCCTATCATTCCTTTTATTGAATTCAAGTTTGTGCCATGGTTACCTACCTTAACCGATGAAAATAAGAGAAAGCTTGGGGAAGAAGATGAATAGTGGTCTTGCAAAGCTTCACAGCAGCAAGAAATCCTTAAGTTGCTTAAGAGGAATGCTTAGGAATGCTTCCTCTATTTATAGGTTTGTAGAGAAGTGTTTAAACTTCTCACGCGGGCTGGTCAGAGCCGCAATTCCCTTGGCAGTGTTGAAGACGTGTTTATGCCAACCCAAACACGGTTTCACGTGTTCCACAAGGTAAGGTTACCCTTAATCTAAGCCTAATCCCATAGATTAAGCCATTGTTAACTAAAACCTTCATTTAATGTCACTAAACGATTTTTAATGAAATTGACCCAGAAGACAAAATTGCTAATCAAGACGTGATCTTTTAGATTATGATTTTTATGGAATTTTATTACGAGGTTTAATGTTAATCTCCCAATCTTAAGATTAAAATAATAATTTAACCCAATGTTCAACGGTTTAGTCGATAGAGAGAGTTTTTGATTTTTACCGATGAAACTCCAGAAGACAAAGTTGCTAAGAAAAATACTCTCTATCAGATGTGATTTTTGCAGATTTTTCCAAGGTAGTTATATTTTCGGGTGAATAGTATTTTTTGCGTTTTTAAGTCAGGCTTAAATCACTGATTAAGCCATGTAAATGATTTTATTAGGGTCAGGTACAGGAGACCAAAGTGTTTATCATGGTGTTTACTAATTAACTATCATTTTTTAGAATATTTACACGATAGTCAAAAACATTTACTATTTACTATTTACCTCAGTCACTATTCAACATTTACTATTTACGAAATTTAATATTTGTACAGAAACTCGGGGTCTTACACGTTGCCAGGGTACACGGCTTGAATTACAAATGGTCCTTCCCAATTGGGTTGGAGCTTAGAATGCGGACCTCCAGGTTTTACAAAAATTCTTTTTACGACCATCTCACCGACTTTGAATTTTTTCTCAACGACTTTCTTTTGGTAAAAGCGAGCGAGTCTATTTTGATACACACGCGCGTGTTCAGCAGCGGCCAGCCGTTTCTCATCCAAGAGTTCCAACTGGGCGAGGAGTGAATTACGACGATCGTCGAGGAGAAATTCCTCGTCCAATTGTACCCTGAGAGAAGGGATCAGAGTCTCGTACGGGACTACCGCTTCCATACCATAAGTAAGGGCAAATGGAGTCTGCCCGGTGGGGGTACGGATTGAAGTGCGATAGGCCCATAGAGCTTCGATAAGCTTTTCTGGCCAGTCTGAAAACTTACTAGACTCGCAGATTTTTTTGATGATTTTGAGCAATGTTTTATCGGTGGCATCCGCTTGGCCGTTACCTTGTGGGTAATAAGACGATGAATGATGCAATGCAATTGCGTACCTTTTACAGAGGTCCTGTAGGTCCTGAGAAATGAACTATGGCCCATTGTCGGTGACGATTGTGCTTGGGACGCCGAATCTGGCGAGGATGTTTTTCATGATGAACTTGCAGACTGTTGACGCCTTGATTTCCGCGTAAGCTTCGGCTTCGGCCCATTTGGTGAAGTATTCCGTCGCAGTAAGGATGAAAGATTTCTGCTTGGTGAGGGAATTGGGATCACCTAGGGGACCAATGATGTCGAATGCCCACATGGAGAAAGGCCACTGGGAAGATATTGGATGAAGTGAGGAAGATGGTGAATGGATTTTATCGGCGTGAAGTTGACACTTGACACACCTACGGACATAGACAGCACAATCTTCTTCCATAGTGGGCCAATAAAAGCCTTGGCGAATGATCTTCTTGGCGAGCATCTGACTATTCACGTGGCCACCGCACACGCCCGAGTGCGTCTCCTCTACACATTTCCAAACCTTATCGTCACCAAGACATCTTAACAGAATACCAGTAAGGCTCCTCCTATAGAGTAGACCTCCAACCAAAGTATATTTCTGAGCCACCCTTCTTATGGCTTTCTTGTCCTCTGTGGTGGCCCCTTCAGGATAAGACTGATCTTGGCAGTATTTGACAATTTCATAGAACCATGGTTTCTCTTCATCAGCCAGTTCTTCTTCAACCTCTGCCAACATGATCTCCCTCTTCTCAAGGATATCTTCCTGCAGGATCTTCCTTGCTATCCTGTCTTTGATATTTACATAGGAAGCATCATCGATTGCAGGGGCGTGAAGTTTGTAGATGGAAATGGACTCAAACCATCTTCCTAGAGGGAACCTTATGGATGATGCCAACGAGGCGAGGGCATCGGCGAGAATATTCTGATGACGAGGGACATGAACAAAGATCAGTTTGGCGAACAGTTTGACAAAGGCAGCAGTGAGTTCTTGGTATGGCTTGAGTTTGGGATCGCGAGTGCGATATTTAGTGAGCACCTGGCGAAGGATGAGTTGACTATCACCTACGACTCGCAACTCAGTGATACGAAAAGAATGAGCGAGTTCTAGGCCAGCTAGAAGAGCTTCATATTCGACTATATTGTTGGTGACTGAAAATTTGAGCTGGTATGCCAATGGGAATGTGAGGCCTTCAGGCGACAGGAGGGCGATGCCGATTCCTCTCCCTTGAGAATTCAGAGCTCCATCAAAATATAGCGTCCACATTGGCTCATCTGATTGGTTGACGGACATTAGTTCCTCATCGGGAAACTCTGATTGGACGGGATCGAACTTGGGAAGAGGATGGTGAGCGAGATGCTCGGCTATGACATAGCCTTTAATCGCCTTTTGCTGGATGTAGGTGATGTCGAACTGAGAGAGAAAACTTTGCCAGCGTGCTAGCCTATCCGTAAGGACGGCTTTCTCCAGAAGGAATTTGATAGGATTCATTCGAGCAATCAAGTGGACCTCATGAGCCAAGAAGTAGTGCTTCAATTTCTGCACTACCCAAACGAGGGCAGCACAGGTTTTCTCCATGACGGTGTACTTCTGCTCACAGGGATTGAGAAGTTTGGACAAGTAATAGGTTGCCCGTTCCTTGCCTTCTTCATCAGCTTGTGCGAGGACGGCTCCCACGGAGTCATCCGAGACTGAGACGTAAAGGATCAGAGGTTTTTCTGGTTTGGGTGGAATGAGAACGGGTGGACTAGCCAAATATTCCTTCAACCCTTCAAAAGCTTTCTGACATTTAGAATTCCAGTGGAATTCTACTCCTGGCTTGGTCAACTCGTAGAGAGGTCTACACCTTTGTGAATGTTGAGACACAAACCGACGAATAAACTGCAACCTCCCGATTAAACCTCGGATTTCCCTCAAATTCTTGGGAGGTGGCATATCCCTGATAGCCTTAGCTTTGTCGAGATCTATCTCGATCCCTCTTTTGCTCACAATGAACCCCAGCAATTTACCTGACGACACACCAAACACACACTTCTTCGGGTTCATTTTCAGTTGGAACTCCCTTGACCTCTGCAAGACCTTAGCCAAAACTTCTGGATGTTCCATCCTGGTCCTTGATTTTACCAATAAGTCATCCACATACACTTCCAGATATATGTGCATCATGTCATGAAATATGGCCATCATCGCTCTTTGGTAAGTAGCTCCAGCATTCTTTAATCTGAACGGCATGACCACGTAACAATATGTTCCCCAAGGGGTAGTGAATGACGTCTTTTCCTGATCTTCTTCTGCCAAACAAATTTGATTGTATCCTGAAAATCCATCCATGAACGAGAGGGTCTCGTAGCCTGTCGTGTTATCGATCAACACATCAATGTGAGGCAAGGGAAAATCATCCTTTGGACACGCGCGGTTAAGGTCCCGGAAGTCGATACAAATCCTGACTTTCCCATCTTTCTTCATGACCGGGACAATGTTCGCCACCCATTGAGGATAAAGAATGACTCTAATGAACCTGGCTTTGTGGAGCTTATCGACCTCTTCTTTCATTTTCAAAGCCATTTGAGGGTGGAAACGCCTTAACCTTTGTTTTACCGAGACGGACCCTGGTTTTAGGGTTAAATGGTGTTCGACCAAGGTTGAATCCAGACCCGGCATATCCTCATAGCTCCATGCGAACGTGTCCTTATATTCCTTAAGAACCTCAATTAATGCCTCTTCTTCAGAGGGTGGTAGGTTGTCACTTATGAGGATGATCCTAGGGTCTTCCTCAGTTCCCAAGTTGACTTCTTTGGTGGATTCTTCTACGGCGGTTGACGGCTCGTCGAATCTCCTCATTCCACTAGCGTATGCGCCCGCCGCATTCTCATATTCTTCACCCTCATCTTCAGTGGGGCATTCTTCATCCGTGATCTCGTAGACTCCATACCCTTCATCAAATGCACAGTCACCCTCACATTCTATTTCCGGTAGCCGGATGGGATTTTCTAGCAACTGGGGGATGGCAAGGAGGGCTTGACACCTGGCAGCTAAATCCAGAAGGAATCGACGAGGGATCTGCCTACCTTTGGATTTCTTCCTAGGTACTACCCTTGGCCTATCATTCCTAGATTGACTGACAATATTTACAGAAGAAGAGGAAGACGAAGAGGATGGTGTAGAATGTACAGGAGAAGACCCCTCAGAGGAGGGGTAGAAAAGGTCACTCATCGGACCTTGGACGGGTGGTCCGCAAGGCGATATGCACCCGTGGGAGATGTAGGAGGTTTCCTCAACGAAGATGTGTTGTTGGGGAGTTTGAAAATTGACGTTTTTTTTCGTTTTTATTTTTAATGACAAAGCAGTGAAAAGAGATTAGAGGAGAGAGAAAAGTGGTTATGGCTAGAGGATTGTGAGGCTCATAGAGCAGATCATGGTTGAAGACCTGGCGCAGGTTGAAAAGCCCGCGTAGGTATGTAAACAGAGAAGGGGATCTGGGAAGATCATCAGACAATTGTCTGGCCCACGAAGAAGATATCAGCAAAGGCTGAGACGAGTGGATGGAGAAGATGGCGGCTAATGAGCCGTTGACGGCAATGTTGAGGACGGATGAAGATCCGTCGATGACAGGGTCCTTCTGGCGAGGACGAGGATAGTTTAGAACCTTGGCAAGAGTGGTGATATTCTCTGGTATTCCGGAGATCAATGGTGGTCCTTCATGCTGCGAAGACGAGAACATCCTTTCCAGTGCAACGGAAATGTCCCGTATGTCGAACCATTTGTTCCACTCGCATTCCGGATCTTTGATCTTGCCTCTTTTGGTGATCCTCAGATATTTTTCAGCCAAATATACAGCATGTGATCCCCCATATGCTTCTCGTGGGTAATCTCTCATCTGAACAACGGGCCCTCTGTTGAAGTGGTTTGATAGAGTCCATGTGAGGGGCTTCCAATCCGCCCTGAACGGTCCTTTGAAGCCTAGGCCAAACCTACGGTTCGGCCTAATTTCCTTTGGCGGTTTGAGCATACCCTGTAATTGTGCGCCCAGACCTTTACCCTGTTGATAGCCGATGTTCCTCATAATCTCCCAACCTTTGCAGTGAAAAGGGAGACATGATGTTACGGTTGTCCTGACCGGCTCCTTTGGTGCTAGTGGAACGTGAGATAGATCACGCACGTCCAGCAATGACAATATGGGCCGATGAGACGGCCAAACAGAGGGCAGAGAGGTGTTGATAGCATTCACTGTGTGAAGGACAGGTGTACTGACCACTTTAATAATTCTCCCATTGTAAGGAAACTTCATGCACTGATGGTTGGTGGAAGGCACAGTGTCCATGGCTTCGATGTAAGGGCGACCCAGTATAGCCTTGAATGTCGGGTCCATGTCGAGGACATGGAATTCCGTGGGAATTGACATGGGGCCTAGTTCTGCCTTCAGAATAATCATCCCCTGCGGCGGCCTTTTGCTATTGTCATAGGCCGTGACCGTGATCGAAGAAGGTCTTATTTGTTCCTCGTCGATCCCACACAACTGAAGAGTGCTCATGGAGATCACATTTATGGACGCACCCGTGTCCACACAGTGCATATTTCTGAGCTTCCTTGGGAGCGAGTTCGTAGTTGTGGAACATGATGGCCGGTTGTGTGTCTGTTGGGGTCAGGACGGTCGAAATCTTCTCCACGGGGAGGTCTTCATTAACCATGACTCTTTGAAGGTACTCCATTAAGGCTGCCTGGTGGGATGTGGATCTTTGAAGAAGCTCCAGGATGGAGATCCGAGCAGGCGTCTTGTCCAAATATTTTAATAGATCATACTGTGTTCCAGGGATAGCTCTTTCTGGTTGTTCTCCATCATCCTTCTCTGGCTGAGATTGCTCAAGATTCTGACTGTTGTGGGGGGAAACCATGTGGAAAATCCTTCCACTCTGGAGCACCATTGCCTACGGCTTTTGTACCTCTGTGGGGGTAGCAGTGGGTTTTAACAGAGGTTTGAGGGGTAGTGGTGGAGGAATGGTCGATGAAGCAGGGGTGATGACGGGAGCAGGGATTCTGATGAGGGGTTTGTTAGGTGGAGGTGGAGACGAAGTAGAAGTGGGTAGGGCTTGAAGTGGGCAATGATTTTGAGGTGGGCGATGAGTAATGAGTGGTTTTAAAGGTATTAGTGGTGATACGGTGGAGAAAGACGGGGTTATGTATGGTTGACGGATGATAAGGGGTTTAGAAGGCGTAGGGGTAAATGTGGTAGAGGTGGATGGTAAAGTGGGGGAGTGAGAGAAGATGAGAGGGTGTGAAGGCGTAGTGGAGAGTGTCGGTTGATAGGAGATCGGGGTACGGATGAGGGGGCGTAATGGTAGTGGAAATGGTGAAGGCGATACTGACGCGGGTTGATGAGAGAGAGGTGCTACCCGGGCAAGGCGAGGGGGTTGCATGATGATGGGGTTGGAGGAAGAAAGAATAGAGGTACTTTCCTGGTGCCACACCTGCTCTCTCCCGACTTCCGGGAAGGAGGAGATGGGGTTAACCTGATGATTGGGCTGTTGGTGCTCCGGTAATGGATTCTGGATTATGCCCATATCGGGCTGTTGTTGGGGGGCCTGCTGAGGCTGTTATTGTTGTTGTGGTTGCTGTTGTTGCTGCTGTTGTAACTGCTGCTGTGGCCTATGAGGAGGTCTCCTAGCCTTGAGAGCGGCGACGTATCGTCTCATCTCATCCCAATCTATTTGATGTTCATCATTCATGTCGTGGATGTAATCTTTGAAATGGAAGCAGTAATCTACTGTGTGTCCTGGCTGTCTGTGGTAGACGCAGTATTTGGAGGTATCAACATTTGGGGGCCACACGGGCCTTTCTCTGGGTCGGGCGAGTTGGTTTGATGCCATGAGGGCATTAAAAATATCTGCTAAGATTTCTGGCAATGGTGGATAGTAGGCTCTCTTGGGACCGAGCGGCCTCCTTTGTTGCTGTTGGGGACCATAGTTCCCCGGGGGTGGAACTTGGTTGTACTGAAGCGGTGGTTGTTGTTGCTGAGGTTGTGGTTGTTGTTGCTGGGGTTGACGTAATGGAGGCATATTATCCTGGGGTGGATTATTTTGGGGTGGAGGACGAAGAGGGAAAGGACCTGGTTGGAGGGGAAGTCGGGGCATTTGTGGAGGCCTTGGGTTGACCGCATAGTTGGCATTATTGACCGCACCCACTTGCTCATTTGTCACGACCCCTTCTGTGGCTCCACCCGGGACACCAGCGCCTGTCTTTCTGACTACTTTGGGCTTCGGCGACTCAAACACGTTCATGGTGGGGGAGTCTTTTAATTGAGTTTGGATGTACCGGGCCCTTTCATAGAGTTCCTCCATTGTAGTAAGTTTATTCATGGCCAGGACGTGTCTGAACTGTGGGGTTGCATTAGACACAATCATCTTCACTTGTTCGGGCTCAGAGAGGGTATCCCTTATTCTTTCCACCAGAGACCTCCATCTATCAGCATAGCGGACAAAATCCTCATCGGGCTTCATCTTTTCGGCCACTAGGTCGGTAATGGAGAGTGAGGGACCGACCCTATCCCTATATTTCTGCAAGAACCTTCTCTAGACTATTTCAAAATTCTCGGCCTCGCGGGGCTCCAAGGAATAGAACCACTCAAGCACGGGACCATCCAATGATCTCCGAAAGAGGTATGCCAGGGACCTCTGATCGTTTTGCCAATAGGAGGATTCATACATGAAATCCTTGAGGTGAATGAAGGGGTTGTCGGTACCGTTGTATCTGCGGTACGTGGGCATTTCGGAGGGAGGAAGATGAATGACGGGAAGGATTGGCAAAGCAACCTCCGGGGTGGCTTTCACGTCCACCATCCTTCTCAGATTTTGAAACTGCTCGTCCATGCGATTGAACCTATTGAGGAGCGATTGGGCGAGCTCCTCTGGAGGTGAAAGTGGCACTTGCCACTGGTGGAGAAACTGCCTCCCGGAGACTTGAGGGGGGAACCCGGAATGAGAGGGAGCTGTCGGACCGCCGACAGTTGGCCCTGGCTGAAGCGGTGTGTGGGGAACAACATGAGTTTGAGATTGTGACGGGAACTGGAATGAGGGTGGTTGTTGGCTCGCTTGTCCTTGAAGCGAGGGAGACTGGATGGCTTGCGCCAATGAAGAAGATGGAATGGCCTGCACGGACTCTTGGAGGGGTGCGATGGCCGGAGTTGATTCCTGGGGCGTGGGGGAAACAGATTTCCCTTTTAGAATGGCCTGGAAGGCCCGGAGCTGTTCAGAGGTAAGCTCCATGTTGGCGAGGACGCCCAGTAAGGAAGAGATATCCTGTGGTGGGGACGTGTCCCCGGTAATAACCTGCACCTCATGCGAGAGCTCATGAGAAGGACCCGAGTCCATAGCATAGACTCGCGGGTCGGCTGACAAACCACGACTAGGGTGATTTTCCTCAAAAGACTCGTGAGTCATGCTCACAGTTTTCCCAGAACGCAAAAACATACACTAGCAAGTAGGTAGCAGAGATTATCAAACAAGTGGATGCCTTTACGCCCTTTTTTGTGTTTTGATTTTAATGATTTTTTGTGTGTTTTTAGCGAGATCCGAAGTTCACACAAAATGGGGACCTTAGTTTATTTTGGTTTCACCGCCGTGTCAGCTAGGGTCTCTCATCTCACCACGAATGAAATGACTAACTTCGGGGAACTTCAATGGTACAACCAGCCCAGTGAACGAAGAGGAGATTCTTCGATGTCGGGGACTTACGGAGGTCCCAGTGGAGGAGATTCTAGTCCGTTGAGAGGAATTCTCAAACGGAGAGTCCTTCCTTCACCGGGAAAGGGTGATCCTCAAAAAAATGAAAAAAGGATAGAAAAGAGGGATGGATGCATGCAATGAAATGCTGACAGAGATATGGAGTGGGAAAACAACAGAAATAACAGACATATAATAAACAAACAACCAATCAAAACTGACAGTGCTGCCGTGAGCACAATGGGGGCGCGCCCGGGCGCCAAGGTGGAGAGGCACGGATGGTGCCGAACTTGCAAGGGTAGCCAAAAGGAAGCAGTAGAGGTCCCACCGTGATCGCCAATCTGTGAGCGACGTCACGCGGTTCGGGAAAGCGGAGAGGACGCGGAGCACGCGGGCTCCTTCTTTTTTGTTTGCTGCAACACAGAAATAAGAGAAAAGAGAAGGGGCCACCACGGGAGATTGCTCCGGTGGGACGAGCGGGACAAATGTAATATAGCAAGATATGGGGGATTAAACGGCCATAGCGGGAAGTGACTCGTCGCGACCTCGGGGGGAAGGGAATGGTGCAGAAAGTAAATAGCAAGAATTGAAACGGCCATTGGGGAAGTGACTCGCCGCGGCCTCGAGAATATGAGCAGATAAGAATATAACAGAATATAAGGAGAATATAAAGAGCGGAAATTTAAACGGCCATTGGGGAAGTGACTCGCCGCGGTCTCAAGAACAAGATGTGATCGCCGGGGGCCGAAAGACCCCAAAATAAAGAAAGTGATCGCGCCTACCTCAAGAGCGGGAGATGGCGGGTTGCTTCTTCCTCCCCCTTCGGCCGGCCGACGGAGAGGGCTTTCCTTGGGTACCCTTGCAAAATAACGACAAACAAGTAACGAGTGGATTAGAAATATGAAGGTGTAGTATTCAAATCCTTGCGATAAAAATAACGAAATGATGGCAAGACACACACCTGGTTGGTGTTGTCTTTTAAACCCCTCTCGGACTCGAGTAGGAGGAAAATGAGACGATGGATGCAAGAAGTATATAAGAAGAGGCGCCCTTATAAAGGGGGATAGATGATGCGAGATGATGAATGCAAAAGAACTAAGAAGAAAAGGAAAGGATTGGCTTATTGGATGTGCCGATGGTGAAATCCGGCGGAGCTCCGACAGCGTAGGGATGGCGTGGAAGCGCGGTGGATGAAGACGACCTTCCTCTCGCGAGCGTGGGCACCCGAGAAGCCGGCAGAACCTCCACCTACAAAAGACCCTACGGGTTAGAAAAATGACTCCGATAGCCTCTGGGCTCCGGCAGTCTATCGGATCTCTTCGAAGCTCCCCCAGAACTGAGGGGGTGGGCCTCTATTTATAGGGCTCCGGAGGGTGGAGGCGTCCAGGACCCTGGACACCTCCATCAGAGCCGAACTAATATTTTATTCTATTTTATTAATTTTTTTGAAATATTTTTGTGGAGGCGTCCAGGGCCCCGGACGCCCCTAACAGGTCCACCGAACACCACCGACGGCCGCACGCGTTTTGACACAACGCGTGGTTTTGTGAGCGGCGCCTCGTGATTTTGAAATGGGCGCGTCCAGCGGGCTGGACGTCTCCATAATTTAGATTTTTTCACACACGACAAACCGTCGTTCGGTGGGCGGCGCCCGTGAGGGAGTTGATGGAGGCGTCCAGGGGCCTGGACGCCTCCATAAATATATTATTTTTTATTATTTTGTTTTGTTTTTATGCCAAAGCTGGCATTTTAATTTTTTATACTTGTTTTTATGGAGGCGTCCAGGGGCCTGGACGCCTCCATTAATATATATTTTTTATTTATGTTTTGTCTTTTATGCCAACTGGCATTTTACATATTTTTTTTATATTAATTTTTATGGAGGCGTCCAGGGTCCTGGACGCCTCCATTAATATATATTTTTTATTTATTTTTGGGCTCTGAAAAATAAATAAAATAAATTAAAAGAATGGGGGCGTCCAGGGGCTTGGACGCCCACATTAAGACCCACCCGGGTCCTCAGTTCAGGCGTTGGCGGCCGCCTGGCAGACACCCTTCTTGATTCCGGAACCTCCTGATGCGTCTGACTTGTGTTGATGCCGTCCGAATGCCGTGACGAGATGATTCCGGATGCCGGAAAAGGCAGAAGAAGACCCAAGAAAAGGAAGTATTTAAGAGATTCGAAATGCGTAAGCCGTCGCGGGGCGTTGTATAGTAATATGAGACTTTCTCAGGAGACGTCAAGAATGGCGTGTCTACACTCGGGAGTGGTGGTCTTCCGAGTGGAAGACGCCTTTCCAGCATCGTCCACTTGAGCAGATTGCGTGGGGCGAGTTTGTGAGTGTTTTCGAGCGTACCTACTGTCCAGAGTTTATTGCTACGTAGCGGATGCGTGAGTTTCTGGAGCTGGTTCAGGGCGACATGTCCGTGTTGCAGTATAGGGCCCGATTTGTTGAGCTGGGTCGGTATGCAACCCATATCATGGAGCATGAGAGGGTGAAGACCGCACAGTTCATCCAGGGCATGAAGCAGGAGCTGAGGCACCATTTGATCGCGAATGCGGCCACTGATCTAGAGACATCGTCTCGTGTTGCGGCTTCCTTGGAGATGGATATGCAGAGGACTCGAGGACCTATCAGCCAGGGACAGTCTTTGTCGGGTCGCAGCCAGCAGTCGGCTACCCAGCAGCAGGGTTCCTTTCAGCGTGTGTCGGGTGGTTCAGGAGCGCCGGCACCGGCAGCATCGGCGACTGGATCTGCGTCTTTTGGCTTGAAGGTCAAGAAGTTCTTAAAGAAGGGGTTCGGTAAGAAGAAGTCCAAGGATCAGGAGCAGGCATCATCGGGCAGTGTACAACAGCCGGTCCCGTTTCAGCGTCAGGGGTTAGTAGGTGGATCGCGAGGACCGTGTCCACGGTGTAGCGAGTACCACCCAGGCAGGTAGTGCACAGCGCCGATAGTTTATTTCCGGTGTGACCAGCCAGGGCATATGGCACGTGACTATCCTTAGAGGCCACAGCAGCAGCAGTAGGTTCTCCCGCAGCAGAGGCAGCAGCAGCAGCAGGGATAGTATCCGCCGCTACCCAGGTCAGCTAGCGTGGGAGGCAGGCATAGAGCTCAAGGCCAGATCACACACATGACCAGGGCAGAGGCAGTGGCGTCGCAGCTCATGGAAGGTACTGTTCGGATTTTGGGTTGTGCTGCTCAGGTTTTATTCGATTCTGGCATGTCTCATTCGTTTATTTTGGAGGATTTCATGCTGAGTATTGAGGAGCCGGTGACCCAGTTTCTTGTGATTTGGCAGTGGAGTTACCTTCGGGTGATTTTATGATCACTCCGTATTGCTTCGATGAGGTTCCTGTGTGGATGGAAGGGCGGAGTTTGCCGGCTAGGCTCTATGCGTTGCCGCTTCAGGACTTTGATGTGATTTTGGGCATGGATTGGCTCGAGGCGCATCATGCGTTGGTGGATTACCGCTCGAAGAGGGTTTATTTCCGGCGACTTCACGGACCCACCTTCTATTTCCAAGGTATCATGTCTTCCTCTTCCCGCTTTCTTATTTCTGCGATTCGAGCTCATCGTTTGCTTGATGCGGGTTGTTAGGGTTTTCTCGCCTCCGTGGTTGTGACTGACCGCATGGTGCCGGATGTCGAGGACATTCCGGTGGTGTGCGTGTTTCCCGATATTTTTCCGTAGGACTTACCTGGATTGTCTCCCCAGCGGGAGATTGATTTCGTTATCGAGGTTGTGCCGGGTACGAGACCTTTGGCAAAGGCTCCCTACCGTATGGCCCCCGCTGAGTTGAGAAAGTTGAGGGCCCAATTGCAGGAGCTGCTGGCCAAGGGGTACATTCGTCCTAGCTTTTCCCCTTGGGGTGCGCCCGTGTTGTTCGTGAAGAAGAAGGACGGTAGCTTGCGGTTGTGCAGTGACTACCGGCAGCTGAATGAGGTGACCATTAAGAACAAGTATCCATTGTCACGGATTGATGATTTGGTCGACCAGCTTCAGTCTGCGTGAGTGTTCTCGCGGATTGATTTGCAGTCCGATTACTATCAGCTGAGGATTCACGAGTCTGATGTGGAGAGGACTGCGTTCAGTACGAGGTACGGGCATTATGAGTTTCTGGTGATGCCGTTCGGGCTCACCAATGCCCCTGCAGCCTTCATGGACTTGATGCAGAGGGTGTTTTGTCTGTATTTGGACCAGTTCGTGGTCATATTTGTGGACGACATCCTTGTTTATTTGCGATCTGCCGAGGAGCACGCGTACCATTTGGGTGTGGTGCTGCAGACGTTGCGAGATCACAAGTTGTATGCGAAGTTCAGCAAGTGCAAGTTCTGACTTCGTGAGGTGCACTTTTTGGGGCACGTGATTTCTGGTGATGGTATTTCCGTGGACCCCGCCAAGGTCGAGGCAGTAATGCAGTGGTCGAGGCCGAGGTCTGTGACAGAGATCCAGAGTTTCTTGGGGCTTGTGGGCTATTATCATCGATTTATCTAGGATTTTTCTTGCATTGCGGCCCCAATGACTAGTCTTACGCGGAAGGATGTGCCTTTCGTCTGGTCTGAGGAGTGTGAGCAGAGTTTCAGGGAACTGAAGAGATTGCTCACCTCGGCTCCGGTGTTTGTTTTACCTTCTGGATCGGGGGGGTTTGTGGTGTGTACAGATGCTTCCGGGGTCGGATTGGGTGTTGTGTTGATGAAGCATGGTAGAGTGGTGGCTTATGCATCATGGCAGCTGAAGCGCCACAAGGAGAACTACCCTACCTATGACCTGGAGTTGGCGGCTGTGATCTTCGCGCTGAAGATCTGGAGGCATTATCTGTACGGTGAGAGGTTCGAGGTGTTCACTGACCATCAGAGTCTACGATATGTGTTCACGCAGAGGGACCTTAACCTCAGGCAGAGGCGTTGGATGGAGTTTATGAAGGATTATGACTTCACCCTGTCTTATCAGCCGAGCAGGATGAATGTCATCGCCGATGCCTTGAGTCGGAAGGTCACGATCAGTGCCTTAATGTTGAGTAAGTGGAGGCTCTGGTAACAAGTGCCCGAAGTTTTATTCAGGCTCAAGATTCCCCAGGAGCCAAGGTTGGTAGTGCCTGCTAGTCTGACTGTCACGCCTACTATCCGCCGTCAGGTGACAGAGGCTCAGCATGCGGACCCTGAGTTACCCCAGATTTTGGCTTTGGCTGATGTGGAACTCGGCGAGGACGGTGCCGTGAGATTCCGTGGTAGGCTGTATGTCCCATCCGAGGAGCGGGTTCACCGTGCGGTATTGCGGGAGGCTCATGGGAGCAGGTACACCGTACACCCGGGTGTGACAAAGATATATCAGAACTTGCGGAGGCAGTTCTGGTGGCCTGGCATGAAGAGAGATGTCACCGAATTTGTGGCCAGGTGCCTGACCTGTCAGCAAGTGAAGGCGGAGCATCAGCGATCGGGAGGTACTCTCCAGCCCTTGGATGTTCCTACGTGGAAGTGGGACCACATGACCATAGATTTCGTGGTGGGATTACCGAGGACTCCGAGCGGTCAGGACAGTATTTGGTTGTTGGTGGATAGGCTGACGAAGGTGACTCGGTTGCTATCGGTCAAAGTCAGCTGGAGCGTGTCCATGTTGGCTCGTCTTTATGTGGAGCGGATCATTCCGTTGCATGGGATTCCCATCTCCATCGTGTCAGATCGGGATCCGCGTTTCACTTCTGAATTCTGGGGGAGTTTCTAGCGAGCGCTTGGCACGGATTTGGCTTTTAGCTTGGCGTATCATCCTCAGTCAGATGGTCAGTCAGAGATGACTATTCAGACTTTGGAGGACATGATAAGGTACTGCTGCCTGGAGTGGCAGGGGAGTTGGATTCACCACCTACCATTGGTAGAGTTTACCTATAACAACAGCTATCATTCGAGCATCGGCATGGCTCCTTATGAGGCGTTGTATGGGCGTCCGTGTCATACTCCACTGGATTGGTTTGAGGTTGGTGACCGTGTTTTGACGGGACCGGAGTTGGTGCAGCAGTGTGTGGAGGTTGTGCACCTAGTTCGTCAGAACATGTTGGCGACCCAGAGTCGGCAGAAGAGCTATGATGACCGTAGGCGACGGCCTCTCGCATTCGCCGTGGGCGATCGCGTGTTCTTGAGAGTTTCTCCGATGAAGGGGGTGATGCGTTTTGGACGGCGTGGGAAGCTGGGTCCCCTCTGTATTGGTCCTTTCCACATCGTGGAGCGCATCGGTAAGGTAGCTTATCGGTTGCAGTTACCCCCTGAGTTGGCGTCGGTGCATGTCGTGTTCCACGTCTCGATGCTGCGGAAGTATATGCCTGATGACTCTCATGTACTCGAGGATTCTGTTTGGCCCGAGGTGACTCCAGACCTTTCTCTTCCAGAGTTTCCGATCTGCGTGGAGGATAGGCGAGAGTAGCGCCTGCGGAACAAGGTCATCCCCTTGGTTAAGGTGGTGTGGCAGCGGCATTCTGGTGGTGAGGCTTCTTGGGAGCGTGAGGACGAGATGCGTCAGTAGTTCCCTTACCTGTTTGAGTGAGTCTTCCTCTTCTTTCCCTATGGTTGTTCTCAATTTCGAGGATAAAATTCCTTAAGGGGGAGGGCTGTAATATCCCAGACTTTTCGGATCCTTCTTCGTGGGTCCCAGATCTGGTTTCTCGGAGTGTTTGACTCTGTCGTGTCTGAAATTTCATTTTGGACATCTTCCGTGTCCGGATCGGCGCGATCCGGAGTTGTTTCGAAGGCCCGGGAGCGTTCCGCAGCTTTTTCGCGTGTGTTTTCCGATTCTCGGTGTGTGTTTCGGTAATTTCTTTGGAACCTCGTTACGGGTGAACCAGGTCATTCACTTAGGCGAGAGTGGTACCGTTGCGATCGGTGCGTTCCGAGGATCGCGAAAATATAATTTTTTATTTTTTTATATTTTTTGGAAATTCCAAATTTTCTATTTAAACCCCCCCCCATTTTCTTTTATTTTTCTTCTTCTTCCTTTCTTCTCCTTCCTCCCTCACGACCGTAGCCGCCCCTCTCTCTCTCTCTCTCTCTCTCTCTCTCTCTCTCTCTCTCTCCCGTTCGAGCGCGGCGACCTCCGTTCCGGCTGCAGACGAAAGGCGGTGCGACGGCGCGAGGATGTGCGTGACGACGAGGCGATCATGCGGGCGTGTGGCAAGCGTGGGAAGCGTGGGAAGGCGAGGTTCTAACGGCATTCTTCGTGGATTTGGGCTTGGTTCGGCGCGTCTCGTCGTGGACCAGAGGTAGGGTGACGTTCCTTAGCCTCTTGTCTTCCTTCCACGCGAGTTTTAGCTCGAGACGAGGTCGAGAGGGGTCAATTTTATGCCGGGAAGGGCCGTTCATGCCGTGGGGAGAGTTCGTCCGATCCGCCGTTTTGAGCCCTGATTCTGTGGTTCACGGGCGTAGGAGCATGCTAGGGAGCTTGGGGGTTCTTCTCTCTCTGTTTCCCCCTTCGTGGGGCTTGTTTGGGGTTGGAATGGGTGATTTCGGCGAGGTTCACCATTTTCGCGCCGGTGGGCGTTGTACGGTCGAACCAGGGCCCGCACAACCCTTGTGCGGCCCCGTTCTGGCTGTCCATCAGCTCGGCATGCTGTGGCCGGGGCTCGGCGCGCAGTGGGCTTGTGCGGTCTGTCGTGGGACCGCATATCCTAAGGTGCGGCCCCACAACGACCGCACAACCCTGGGGTTTTCGACCGTTGAGTTTACCCTTGTACAGTGCACCGGGGTGTGTGGCCAGGAGCTAGCCGCGTAACCCCTCCTGCGGCCAGGGGCTGGGCGTACGTCGTCTGATGCCGTTGCCTGGGTGTGCGTCCAGATCTAGGCCGCACAACCCTTGAACGGTTAAACCATAGCCGTTCTTCCCTAGTGCGGCTACGGCATAACCGTTCAGATTTATTACCGTTGGGAGACGAACGGCCAGGAGCTGACCATTCTTCACCCACGTGCGGCCAAGAGCTGGCCGCACATCTGTTGAACGGGCTCTTGTTGGCCATTCCTCAGTCTGTTTGGGCCTGGGTAGAACGGTCATGTTCTAGCCGTTTAACCCTTGGTGCGGTCCTTCTGCGACCGCACATCCCTGAGCGTCCTAGTGTGGACCGTTCAAGGGGATAGATCGTGTCGGTGGGTCTCCCGTCATACCGAGTGGTACCGGGAGATGTCGCTGTCGGCTTCTGTCACCCTGCGACGGTATTGGTACGAGGGGTGTTCCTTATACCGTCCGGTTGTGACGCTGCTTTCTGTTTACTTGAGAGTCTACTCCGTAGTGACCCTCCACTAATCGTAGCCTACTTACACGCGTGTGGTCCCACTAGGGAGTGGTGGAGAGGCTACCCTTAGAGATGATTTGTGGACCGATTTCCGTCGGGCCCCACGTCTTGCAGCCAGAGTCCGGCTGAGGGGAAAATCGGTCAGAGGGCCGGAAAAGGGAGTCGCGGTCTGTGTGTGCACACGTGGTTGGGGACGGTTGGACCCACGCTGACGAGCGTGACCCCAGCTAGTCACTCGTTTGTTGTTCTTGTGTGGTGTTCGTGCCTTTGGTAGGAGCTACCATGTCAGGCAGTTCACCTGCGGTGCGGTATAAGATGTCAGGGGACGCTACCGGCTGTGCTTCTAGCGGGTGGTACTCCTGTTGAGTCGGGAGTGTCAGACTGTCAGTCTTTGCGACTTCGACCTTCGGGTTTTGTCGCGTTGACCGTGGTGTTCCGGTCGCTTCACCGTGGCACGTGTGTCGGCTTTCGTGCCGTGAGAGCGGTGTTTTGTAGATTGCAGGGCTTCCATTTTCGAGGTACTCGCTTACTGCTAGCGTAGCGGTTTCTTCGTTTGCGAGGTAGGGTATGAGTGATCCCTACAGAGTCTTGTTCCGAGACTCATTCCCTGCGTGTTTTCACCGTGTTTCAGGTGAGTCACGGCCTCAGGGGAGCGCGTCTGAGGCTCAACGTGGTTCGGGTGCCCAGCGTTAGTGCCAGATGTCAGAGCCGGGGTATGCCCCGTGTAGCTGTACTTTTCTTTCTTGTCTCTGTACTAGTTATGGACTATTGCTGTTGTTATTTTACTTTATCTTGTGGACCATGTATCATGTAAACTGTTTTATTTCTGCAATTATTTGTGATACTTGTGTAGTCTCCACACCTTCCTTTAACCCTTCCGAGTCTTCGGACTCGTGGGTGGCGGTGCGAGTCTCGGGTTATCGGGCCTTCCTGGTAATCGGATTCTCGGGTCGTTACAAGTGGGAAATAAAGGAAAAAGGGAGCTTGAGATTGTGTCTAGGGAAGCGGAAGTTCGTTTTCTGAGGTTTACAGAGATGCTCTAAGGAGGGTGATCGCCAGAGGGGTTACCTCAAACTAACAAAGGAGTGATCGCATGTACCTTGTGTGAAAGCGGGGAAGATTGCAAGTCCTTCCTTCCTCCTTCTACCGGTCGGTCGATGAAGGGGGACCCTTGGAAAAAATAAGCAAAACAAGCAAATATGGATTAGTCAAAGATGTGTAGTATCAATGCTCTAATAGAATGGAATTAAACAATATGGGCATGAACACACCTTGTGTGTTTTGGTTTTTAAACCCCTAAGAGGAGCAAAAGGGATGGAAGTATGATATGCTATGATATAATATGCAAAGCAAATATAACGTGCTAGGAAGATTTCTAGCAGAGTGCTAGAAGAAGGATGCGTATGATGCTAATAACAATAAAAAATGCTAAAAGAGGTGGGATGGCCTTCTGCTGTGTGCGCAGCAGTAAAGGGAGAAAAGCAAGCAGAGAGCTTGCTACCGCAGCAGATGAAGAACCCGTGGATGAAGAAACACCGCCGGTGGAAGAAGAAAATCCTCACGGAAGAAGACCACCCGTAGATGAAGAATACCGTCGGGAGGAAGATTGTTTGGAAGAAGAACCTACAGGGAAGAAACTCTATTCTCTCCGTGTGTAAAGAAAAGCTCTCACTGTTCTTCTTATTCTTAGTTCCTTCTTTTTTAATCTCTTTTCTTAATCTCGTGGCGTGAGGAACCATGGGGGTATTTATATGCCACAAGACCTTGTTTCTGTAGGATTATAACAAGGAATTCAATCCTCCAGCAAGGATCTTCCTTCTCAATCGAACACAAAGTTTAAAATGAGGAAAGGGTCATTCCGGAAGGTAGCAAACGAAACGGAAACGAAACTCAAAATGACGACATGAACTAGGGCGTTATTTGAAATGACGCCCGCGCACACAGTCGCTGATTCTTGGATTTAATTATAGAAATAAATGACTTTCCATATTTAAAAATAGTAAATGACGCCTTCAGAAAGCGGCGTCAAATAATCAACGCCTCAAATATTATCGTCAATTCTTTGCATTTTATTTTGTTTAGGATTCGTAAAAACGAGGAAACAATGCCTATATGCGCAGTCGTCTAATAATGAAAACCACGACCCCCATCAAGTCGTCAATTAAATGACACCCCTCCTCCAGGCGTTAAATACAATTATTATGAAAAGATCAAATTAATTAGAAAAACTTCATATTATGCTAATATCGAAGTCCACTTTGGGGTATCATGTAGTGACATGAGATTTACTCAACATAGCATCAATTTTGGCGTGTCTACAGCGGGTTCGATCTTCTGCCCCTGGCTCGAGAATTGCTGAAGAAGTCCCTTCCACCCACAGACCGGCAGAAGGTGAATGATCTGCTTACCGGGGCCTTTAGGGCTGAGATGCTGTGCTGATCTCCGTGGCATACATGCTCATCCTCTTGGGAGAGAATCACTCGTCTGTGGCTAAGGAGGCCTCTCGTGCGTGGGTCGTTCAAGCTGACCTAGCTGTCTAGAAGAAAGCCCTCACAGAGGAGAGGCAAATTTCTGGGGCATTGGGGCCGAAAGGCCAAGGAGTGCTGGAGCAGGTGGTGGTCGTGGCTTGAGAACAACTAAAGGCGGCAGAGGCGGAGAGGAGTGAAGCTGACAAGAAGGCAACCATGGCGGAAGCAAGGGCCACGACGGCGGAGCTGAATGCGGCGACGGTAGTGGAGCAGTACAAGTCCTCCTCGAAGTTTGAGGAGGAGGTTAACAGCCTGGCCTACACTAATTTTAGGCCAGCCAAGGAGTTATGGCCAAATCCACCGACAGCCTCGTGCTCGAGCTCTAGCCTCCTGCTGATCCGTACGGAGAAGTCGAGGAGGAGGTCGCACCTACTTACGTTGCTGAAGATGGCGTGGCGGAAGAGTAGGTAGGGAAACCCAGTGCCACGACTCAGGCCGAGGGTGAGGCAGGCAGGCAGGGAGACATGGTTGTCTTACTGGACAGCCCTTGTGCGCTCGCTGCAAGTCCTCAAAACCCAGCCCCTTGCACTGCCGAGCACCAGGATCCCATCGTTAAGTGATGGAGCTCCCGCCACTTGCCTCTACTCCTCCTTTTCTTTTCCTTTTTGAGTGGAGCGTGACCATAGTGGCATGTCTCATGACTACTGTACTTCACTTCATTTTCTAGTAAATGAAAAGTTGTATCTTACTTCCTTGTTGTGTCCTTGTGTACTCTTTCCTTATCATAGTGGTCCTCCCACATTCAAAGGAAGTCTCTACACATTTAGGGATGCCACGCCAAGCTTCTGGATCTTCCACGAGTGAAGGTGAAGAGTCTTTCAAGTGCCCTCGCCTGTGTGAGGAGGTATCTCTAGCTATCGTTGTGTGCTCATCCACGGCTACACCAAGTAATATGATGGCGAGCAATCCACAACATTCTAGAGGAGTTATCTGGTAGGGTGGCGGTCTGCCCTGTATAAAGTCCGCCGACTATACGAGATAAAGGGGGTGTTAGACCTTTCCCCAGATCTGTTTCGACCCAACTTTGACAAGCGGGGCTTGGTACCCTTTGTCGTTGGTCATTTTTTACCTCCCTCTGCCTATCTATATGAAAAAAAATTTCATTGCCTTCCCTTTGTGACCCTGTGTATTCTTTCGGTAGACTTCTTTATTAGCCGAGGTCTTTGAATTTATGCACAACTTCAAGGACGTTGGGATCCTTACGTTTCTCGTACAACTCACATGGTCACCAGGAGTTTCATCTTCCCGTGGTTGAGTAACGACCGACGTGGTTGGTTCAAGTTTCAAAACTATCGCCTCAGCTTCTAGTGATATGCCTAAGATAAGGGATTCCACCCATGACTCTTGAGGTGAAACTCTTCACCTATAAATAGAGCCCATGGTGGACACTTTAGGGTGAGGAAGTAGCACCATCTGCTTTCGCATTGCTTGCCATCATCAGTCCTTCTTTCAATGTTGCATTTTGAGTCTGAACACTCTTCTGGCTCTCTGGAGAAAGTATTCAAGCGCCCATGCTTTTGTGGGGAGGTTGTCCTTCCCCCTGCTCCTGACTTATCCTCCAATGCGCCTTCTACGACACTTGAGACAAATGTGGAGCACAAGACCTTCTAGAGGGGCTACTGTAACACCCGAATCCGTCAGAAATTTAAAGATAATTAAATATTTTATATTTAGAGCTCATATAAATTTTAAGTTCTCTTAATCAAAGTCAAGTATCTTGAACGATATGGTGAATATGAGTTTAACAAACTTTATTAAGTAAATTAAATAGGTATCTCACTTTAATAATATGTAACTTTTCATAGGAATATTAGAATATGGTCAATATTAGACCCATTGAAAAGAGAATTTAAAGATCTACAAATTTCAGATTAAACATATTTTTAAATTTTGACGTTTGATAGGTTAAAAGTAAGATAGAATAAGTTAATTATTTAAAATCTTGTTAATATTTGATTTTTAAGAGTTTTTATACAAAAATTCCCCCCTCTTATCTCCCTCCCTCTCCATACGATGGTTGAAAAGAAAATTAAAAAAAAACAAAACAAAACAACCCACATTTCCTATTCTTTCCCCCCTCATCTTATCTACTTCTTCTTCTTATCTTTACTCTCTCTGCCCCCTCTCCCACGTAACATCCCCCCCTCATCCTAATCTCTTATTCCCTCCCCCCTCCCTATATATATAGCCCCTCTCCCCCCCTCTGTTTCCCACATCCCCCTTCTCTCTCCCCTCCACCTCTCGTAACTCTCTCCATCTCCCTTTCTCATTCCCCCATCTCCCTTTCTCATTCTCTCTCCCTCTCTCTCTCTCTCTCATGTTCTCCAATTCTCTCTCCCTCTTTCATTTTTTTCTCTCATCCCTCTCTCTCTCCCTCCCTCTCTCTACTATCTCTCTATTTTCTCTCTCTACTTTCTCTCTCTATTTTCTCTGTAATCTCTCTACTTTCTATCTCTACTCTCTCTCTACTCTCTAATCTCTCTCTACTTTCTCTATATACTCTCTCTAATATCTCTCTACTTTCTCTCTATACTCTCTCTCTCTACTCTCTCATCTCTCTTCCCACTCTCATTCTCTTATAAATAAACAGAGAAGAAAATACGGCATCATAATAAGATAAATATTTGACAAAAGCTTGGACGGAGGATTTGGAGTTTATTTGGAGCGTTTTACCCTTCTTTACGTAGGAATCCGTACTCACGGGTAAGTTACGGGTTGTCTAAATTTTAATATTTGGGGAAGATATAACAAGATAAAAATTACGTTTCGGATAGAAAAATTATCTTTTCCTATGCAATGACTATTACGGGAGCTCGGTTGAGATACTAAATTTAATTTGGAAAGTCCACACTAAAGGTAGGCACATGATAAACCGACTGCATGTTATTTGGTATTTATATTTATTTGATTTGACTTTATTTGAAATGTAATTATTTATGCTTAAATCAATGATTTATTTAACGTATTGGACCCGATGAGACGGCACACGTGGGTGCCTAACGGTGGAGGGTAATCAAAAGAAAAACGGTAGGAAGTCCCACCGTGATCGCTAATTTGTAGCTCTAATTAAAAATCCACTAATAAATAAATAAATAAAAACATAGCGTAGGATGCTAATAGGAGGGTGATCGCCAGAGGGGTTACCTCAAAAGAGTGCGGGAGATGGGGGTCGACTTCCTCCTTTTCCTGTCGGCCGGTCGAAGGAGAGGGTCTTCTTTATTGATTACCCTTGCACAAATAAAGACAACACTAACAAAATGACATGGATTAGAGAACCGGGTGTAGTATCCAACTCAAATTAAATGTGCAACGTAAAATTGACGCGGAGGTGAACACACATGTCGGGCGCTGGCCCTTTAAACCCCAATGCAATGGGTGGGGGTAAAATGATGAATGATAAAATAATAGGTGTGCAAGTGATGCACCGTGGGAGGAACCTCAACGTGGTTGAGAAATGGGAGCAAAGCATGAAAATGATATATGCATGCATGAACTAATGCAGTAAAAGGAACAGTCTGTGAAAAGAGAAGAAGTGTGGGAAGAAAGGCCTGTGAGTTATTCTCCTGTGACTGTGGCTCTGGATGAGCGCTCTGGAGGAAGCCCCCGTAGGATGAAGCAATGAACGCGCAGGGAGTTTCCTCCCTCTGCTAACAAATGGGCAGCACCTCCCTATAGAAAAAATGAAGTTTGGCCCCCTTGAACAATAGCAGCCGCATGCTATTTATAAGGAAATCCGATGGAAAGATTATTTAGGGAAGGGAATAAAAAAAATAAGTAAAGAATCCTCCAACTCAGAAAGTCATCTGGGGCACTTGCCCCATCAAATCGGCCTGCAAAACGGGGAAAGAAAGGGCTGCAGATGAGTTTGGAAATCTCAGGAAAATGGTGTCTGACAACCCGGACGCTAATTGAATTAGCGTTCACCTATGCGGATGTTATTTAAAAGGTTAAAATTTGAAAATCCGTAATAAAAAGAATTCGCGTCTGGCCTTGTAGACGTTAATTAGAAAAAATACGTATTTTAACCGGACTCGAAAAACCCAAGAATGAGTGACAACGGGCTCAGACGCACAAACAAAAATCGAACAAAAATGAAAAAGAATTGGTGTCTGCCCCTGTAGACGCTAATTATTTTTCTATTTTATTTTATTTTTATATTTTTTATGTACGGGCGTCTGCGTTAGCTGACTCTAAATATATTTTTTTCACATTTTTTCGAATCTAAAAATCCGCTCAAAATGGCTCAGAATGACGGCTTGGAATGAATAAAATAATAATAAAACCAAAGAATGAGCGTCCAAATATGTAGCCGCCATTTATTATTATTATTATTATTATTTCAAAAATAAAATAGTGTCCACCCACTTAACCACCATTTCTTAAAAATCGAAAAATAGAGAAAAATGCCCAAAAACCTAGAAAAATCCAAAAAATTAAAAATTAAAAATCCAAGAAAAATGAGGAAATTCACTCAAACAAGGTCAATTTGAAGGTCAAATTGGGTTATCACAAGTAATACGCGATGCATTCACAGTAATCTCAATTTTGACGTTGCTTGCGACCGCGGGGAGTCACCTGTCATTTTGTCCTCGCGGCGGGGGTGTACACTCGCCTTTTACGGAAGGTCGAGATAGGTTGACTGGGCGCGCGGGGATTCCGGGGGTGTTGAGAAGAAGGCAGAGAGAACGATGGGAATGCACTGGAAGGGATGGCGTATGGTTCATCATTCTGTGAGACTGGGGCATGGATGGCTAGGTGGAATGCGGACGTGCCAGTCGATTTCTCGACAATCACCTATGGAACCGAGGATTGACCGAGGAAGCGTCGCTAGGACGCGGCTCGTGGCTTGAGAGATCAGGCGACACGTGGATAGAAGGGGTTCCACGGGTGCGAGTGTGCAGGTGATTATGGGGATTCGTGTACTGGGCGTCTTTCCCCACCAGCCGCAAGCAATCGGCGTTTATTTTACATCGGATTGAATCCGAATACCTTTATTTCTTCTGCCAAAGAGAGAGTCAGGGACCTTGGTAGCCGCGACGTTGGGAGGGCCTAGTCCGTGCAACAGCGACAGGGTAACAACAACACAACAGGGATAACTGGGGGCAGAGAGACTGGTTCCAGTGAGGAGGGGGACCCGCTCCCTGATTGGATTACATGACTTATATGCCATGAAAGGTATTTATATGGGGGCATAAGAGCCCGATTACAATTGCTTGCAAGCCGCGGGACAATTCCGTCATTTGTGACGGTCCCCGGGTCATTGCGTTATTGTATGGGTAGTTTTGTATCTGTACGTGTCATCCGTCAGAGGACCTGTGACTGATCGGGCGTCACAATGAATTCCCCACATGAGACAGTGTCGAGGTCGGGGCAGTAGGGGTGCCGTAGGCACCATTGTGCTTGGGAAGTTGAGTAGTCGGGTGCCGCGGGCCCCGATGTGACTGGAGTAGCTGGCAGTCGGGTGCCGGGGGCACCGTTGTGACTGAAGTTGTTGGCAGTCGGGTGCCGGGGCACCGTTGTGACTGAAGTAGCTGGGTAGTCGGGTGCCGGCGGCACCGTTGTGACTGGGGTAGCTGGCAGTCGGGTGCCGGGGGCACCGTTGTGACTGGAGTTGTTTAGTGGTTGGGTGCCGCGGGCCCCGATGTGACTGGAGTAGCTGGCAGTCGGGTGCTGGGGGCACCGTTGTGACTGGAGTTGTTGGCAGTCGGGTGCCGGGGGCACCATTGTGACTGAAGGCAGCGGGCGCCGGGAGACCTCGATGGTCTTGCTCGGGGCCCGGTGTGACTGGAAGTCGGGTGCCGGGGGCACCGTTGTGACTGAAGGAGGCGGGCGTCGGGATACCTCGATGGTCGTGCTCGGGGCCCGGTGTGACTGGCAGTCGGGTGCCGGGGGCACCGTTGTGACTGAAGGAGGCGGGAGTCGGGAGATCTTGATGGTCGTCCTCGGGGCCCCGTGTGACTGGCAGTCGGGTGCCGGGGGCACCGTTGTGACTGAAGGAGGCGGGCGCCGTGAAGAGGCTGAGGCCCGAGTATAGGTACGTGTGTTCAACTGGTTTCATGCTATATGAGAGCCACGTGGGCTTTACAAATGAGCCGAGGAGGCCGAAGTACAACGGGCGCAAGCCGTGGGATAATTCCGACGCGTGGGTTGATCCCCGGGTCAATGCGGGATATGTAGGATATCTGTGTGTTTTACAGAGGCTCTCCATGAGGAGATCGAGACATGCCAGACTGCCTAGGTGGCAGGGGCGTTCGTGGGCTGGCGCCTGACGGAGGTTGGACGTGGCTCAAGGTGAGCGGTCAGGTTCGAGCCTCGGAAGGCGAATGTCGTCATGCTGGGGAGTCGAGGCCGGCCCCGGGAATATTATTCCCGGGCAAGGGTCCGGATAACTCGAGTCATCAGTCCGAGCGGTCGGTGGCTAGCTCGAGGCGAGCGGTAGGCACGTGATTCCGTGACAGAAGTAAGTGCGGCATCATGGCATATGCGCGGCTACCGTGGGTTGTCATACGCGGGCGGACCCGGGATGCGGGTGTGTTCATCGTTGTCATAACGCCTTATACGCGACGGGCATGGACTTGTGTGCGATGGCTATACGCCGCATGAGGGGAGTACTTGTGACATACTATCGGCGTGTACAAGCCGATCAACAAGCCAACCACGCGCGCACTTAGTTCCTTGTGTCCCCGACCCTTGCCGAAGGCCTCGGGAGTCCGAGGGCGCAGCAGTTAGGTTGGAGGGTGTTGCAATGCATCCTTCATTCCATTCCTTGTTACCTTTTCATTGCATTGAGCCCCTTAGGGGATTTTATAGGGGAAGATGAAGGGTCATGGGGGGGTTTAGGCGGACCAAGTTGAGGGTTCAACTTGGTCTGGGTAAACCCTCTAAATTGTGACATTTTTATTTTATTTTTATATTTTTTGTGTGTGTAACGGAGTGGGGAGATGGGGTTTAGGCAGACCAGCCCAAGGGGCTGGTCTGGTCCGCCTAAACCCCTCCCCCAAGGGGGGTTTAGGCTGACCAGACCCAAGGCTAGATCTGGTCCGCCTAAACCCCTCCCCTAAGGGGTTTACGCGGAGGAAAAAATATTTTTTTTATTTTCTGTGGGGTTTAGGCAGGCTAGGTTGAGGGGTAAAGCTGGTCGGGCTAGGTTGAGGGGTAAAGCTGGTCCACCTAAACCCCCTCCCCGGGGGGGTTTACGCGGGCTAGGTTGAGGGGTAAAGCTGGTCCGCCTAAACCCCCTCCCATGGGGGGTTTACGCGGGCCAGGTTGAGGGGTGAAGCTGGTCCGGGTAAACCCCCCCAAGGGGTTTAGGCGGGTTTGACCGAGAGATTACCGTGAGTTTGACCATGGGTTTGACTGCGGTTTGACTGAGGGTTAGACTGGGATTTGACTGAGGGTTAGACTGGGATTTGACTGGGTTGATAAACATGAATTTTTCTTCTGGGGGCTCCACCCCCTGAAACCCCCGCAAGGGGCGCTGCCCCCTTGACCCCCGCGACCTGACCGCGTCGGTCAATCCATGTGCGAGGGCGCACGAGGGTGGCGCATGACGCGATGGGTTGCTGGGAGTCCCGAGTTGGGCTCGGACTTGTTGTAGAGTGGCTGGAGCATGCGCTCCCACCAGGTGCTCGGGGGAATTCCCGACACGCGTGCGTGGGCCGTGTAAGGGTGCTGTGAGCTCCTGAAGCTTGCGGTTGCACTTGACGGGTCTTCCTTTGACTTCAGGGGGCTGGAGGGAGGCGACTCGAGGATAAACCCCGGCCTCATTGCTGGGTGCCACGTGGCGTAGCTTATAGTCAGGGTGCCCCCGGGTCAGCTCGGGTAGCTACCTTGAACGCGGGCAATCCCGCAAACTGAGTGATCGAGGGTGGACCCGATCGATCGTTGATGTTGTCGTGAGTCACGGCTAGTTGGTTAGGACCCTTACTTCGGCCCGATGACTAGGGCGTCGGCATGATGATGCCGTTTGTTTGGTGTTCGGGGTGACCCTCGCTCCTTGGCGAAGAATCGTATGATGCGGCAGGCTGTTCTGAGCCCCGAGTTAACCCGGTTGTTGAACCGTCAGCAGTGTGGCACCGTATGCAGAGTGTCCGGGGGTGATCCCCGAATCTTCACAGAGTGTCGTAAGGTACGGAAGGTTGTTTTGAATCCCTAAACTGGCCCGGTTGTCGGGAAACTGGATGGCATAGTGCCATTTGCTCGGGACCGATCCCCGGTGGTTATGTTGCCCCGCTTGACCCCGCGACACGTCTCGATTTCCAAGCACAACTCGACTGGTAGAGCAACTTTAGTGATGTGCCATTTTGCTCTATTTAGAGAGTATTTCCCTATGCTTAATCCTTGATTAATTTGAGAAAATAAGTCGGTGCCAACAGGTGTGTCTACAACAGCCAGGCTTTAACTGATGACAACATACCTACATCATTCTCAATGAGTAGTATGTCATCAACATATAGGATCAGGAAGGTGATTGCACTGCCACATGTTTTCTTATACACACACGGCTCATCTTCGTTCTTATCGAAGTCATAAGACTTGATGGCTTCATCAAATCTTAAATTCCAACTGTGGGACGCTTGCTTCAATCCATAAATGGATCTTAGCAACCTGCATACCTTATCTAGGTGCTCCTTGGATATGAATCCTTCAGGCTGTATCATATGCACCTCTTCCTCAAGATTTTCATTGAGGAATGCAGTCTTCACATCCATCTGCCAGATCTCATAATCATGGTACGCATCGATGGAAAGTAAAATCCTGATGGACTTAGTCATGGCAACTGGTGAGAAGGTCTCGTCATAGTTAACTTCTTGTCTTTGACGATATCCCTTCGCAACCAATCTAGCCTTGTAGGTATCAACCATTCCATCTGCTCCAATTTTTCTTTTAAAGATCCACTTGCATCCGATGGGTACTATACCCTCGGGTGGATCTACCAAGTTCCAAACTTGGTTGGAGTACATGGAGTCCATCTCCGATTTCATGGCCTCTTGCCATGTCCAGGAGTCAATACCACTTATTACCTCCTCATAGCTCTTGGGATCATCATCCTCATCATAGTGTATCTTGTCCCCACCATCAGAGATATGTCCCACATATCTATCTGGTTGAACATGTATACGGCCAGACCTACGCAGAGTTTGTGTGTCATCCTGAACTAGTTCCTGAGATGATGCAACTCCAGTTTGTGGTTCTAGAACCTCTTCTAGTTCTACCAAGCTCCCACTGTTTCCTTCAAGGATATACTCATCCTCTAGGAACACAGCTCGCTTAGCTACAAACACTCTTTGATCGCTAGGCTGGTAGAAATAATATCCATAAGTTTCCTTAGGATATCCCACAAACATGCATCTTTCAGTCTTGGATGCCAGTTTGTCAGGATTGTGTTTCATAACATGGGCAAGACAACCCCAGACCTTAACATACTTAAGGTTTGGTTTATTTCCTTTCCATATCTCATATGGAGTGGAAGACACTGATTTAGAAGGAACTTTGTTCAATAATTGAGCAGTAGTGTCTAGGGCATAACCCCAGAGCGACAAGGGCAATCCAGCAAAGCCTATCATGGATCGTACCATATCTAATAAGGTATGATTTCTCCTTTCAGCTATACCATTCAGCTGAGGTGTGTAAGGAGGAGTCCACTGAGATAATATACCATTATCCTTTAAATATTGTGTGAATTCTGTACTCAAGTATTCCCCTCCTCGATCAGATCAAAGAGTTTTAATACTCTTTCTTGTTTGTTTCTCTACTTCATTCTTGAACTCCACAAATTTCTCAAATGCTTCAGATTTGTACTTCATCAAGTACACATATCTGTACTTAGAGAAATCATCAGTGAAAGTAATGAAGTATGAGTAACCCCCTTTGACTTGGGTGGACATAGGTCCACATACATCAATATGTATGAGTTATAATAACTCACCAGCTCTCTCTCCATGTCCAGTAAATGGAGAGTTGGTCATTTTTCCCATGAGGTAAGATTCACAAGTTGCAAATGATTCATAATCAAATAGATCAACATATCCATCTTTGCACAACCTTTTCAATCTTTCCTCACTAATATGACCAAACTTACAATGCCAAAGGTATGCTTGATTTACATCATTCCTCTTCCTCTTAAGAGGTCCATCCACACACATAACAGGAGTATCCACATCTAGTAAAAGTAAACCATTAATTAAGCTCCCACTGGCAAATAATTCACCATTTAATAATAAAGAACATGTCTTATTCCCAAAGCTCACAATAAATCCACATTTATTCAAGCATGAAATGGATATAATGTTCTTAATTATAGAAGGAACATAATAACAGTTTATCAATTCAAATGTACCTCCTGAAGCAAGCTTGAGGTTTACACTCCCGACAGCAAGTGCAGCAACTCTTGCTCCATTTCCCAGTCGAAGATCAACATCTCCTTTGTTCAATCGCCTGCTACTTATCAGAACCTGCAAATCATTGCAGATATGAGATGCACATTTAGTATCTAATACCCATGATGTGGATCTATATGACAAGTTAAGGTCGATCATGAACATACCCGAAGCTTCTCCAAGCTTCTGCTTTGCTTTCTCTGCAAGGTACAACTTGCAGTTTCTCTTCCAATGGCCATCCTTATGGCAATGGAAGCATTGTCCTTTGTCCTTGCTAGCCTCTTCTTTCTTAGCAGCCTTTATCTGTTTACCCTTCTTCTTTGCCTTGCGTTTTTTAAAGGCCTGCTGAAAAGTCCTCTGCTTGTTGGTCTTACCAACAAGCATCACAGGAGCTTTCCCATTGTTCATAGTGCTCTCAGCAGTCTTCAACATGTTTAGAAGCTCTGCCAGAGAGTATTCTATTTTGTTCATGTTGAAATTGACAATGAACTGGGAAAACGAACCAGGAAGAGATTACAGAATCAAATCGACACAAAGATCCTTATTCATGTCGAAACCCAATTCTGCCAACCTTTCGATCCACTCAATCATCTTGAGAACATGTGTCTGCACAGATGTTCCCTCAGACATTCTTGCCCCCGAACAGACTTTTAGATATCTCATATCTTTCTATTCGACTTTGAGCTCCAAAAAGTTCCTCAAGATGAAACAGAATGGATCTAGCATCCATCTTTTCATGTTGCCTCTGTAACTCATTTTTCATAGAGGCAAGCATATAGCATTGGGCAAGCGTGGCATCATCCTTATGCTTCTCATAAGTAATGATCTCTCCCTCTTCAGCATCATCGGCAGGAAGAGGAGGTACATGCCGATCAAGAACATAGGCTATCTTCTCAACAGTGAGAACAATTCTCAAGTTCCTGAGCCAATCACTATAGTTAGGACCAGGGTTTGCCAAACCATTCCGGGATGGGGTGAACCGCCTGTCCCGTCTCGTCCCAGCCACAGACCGGGACGACCGGTATGTGGGATGCAATCGGGTCGCTTTATATATTAGATATTTTATTTTAAATATGAAATGCTTAATAGGTAAGTCGGTTAAGTGATTCCATTCGCTCCCAGGAGATTTGAGTTTGAAACACGACGGTCCCATGTGTGTTTTGGGTTTTTTATAAAGATTTTTAACTAAAAAAACTAAAACCCATAGGGGTTCATAGGATTCGAACATAGGACCTCCCAGAGAGGAGCGCACAAGTCACTTAACCAACTAGGCTAAGCGTTTTATTCTATTATTTAATATATATATATATATATATATATATCTTGCGGGATAGAGCGGGACAGAGCGAGATAATAGCATACCGTACCGTCCCAGCAGAAAATCGGGACGGCCGGTACGACCGAGTTGGCAAACCCTGGTTAGGACCAGTAAGCCTGTTGGCATCAAGTATGCCGCGTAACGGGTGGTTCGCCATAGAAGTCTACAAGGGAAGATTTGTAATAATTAGATAACATGCAGATATTCATTAATTAAGATATGGTCTTGTGGACATGCAAAATTGCACGTCCGTATGTCCCGACTAGTCCAACATTAGCGACAGCTTCAACTGAAGAAACTACGTGGAAAAGGGCCATCCGGACTCCCCGAACACATGTACACTGCCGTGAAGCTATCTCCGGAGTCACAACAGCGAAGAAGAATCAACTCCCAGGAGCCCCACAATCTGTGGGCCTCGAAGAAAATCAAACGGGCCACAACTCAGCGCTCACAACAGGCTCAGAACTGCCCATTTAGCCCTTCAACGGCACGCCCTTGAGCTCTTCAGCGGCACACCCCGCTGGCCTTCAGCGGCACACCCTCTGCCCTGTTCAGCGGCACGCCCTTGAGCTCTTCAGCGGCACGCCCTTCGACGGCACAGTCCTTCAGCGGCATAGCCCTCCTGGTCTTCAGCGGCACGCCCTGGCAGCCGTTCAACAGCACGCCCTCCTGGTCTTCAGCGGCACGCCCTCCTGGCCGTTCAGCGGCACGCCCCCTGCAGCCTTCAACGGCACGCCCCTGGTGGCCCTTCAGCGGCACACCCTCAGTGGCCTTCAGCGGCACACCCAGGGCAACCCTTCAGCGGCACGCTCTCTGTGCCCCTTCAGCGGCACGCTTGCCGTGCCTTCCAGCGGCACATCCTTTTGGCCCTCCCGCGGCACGCTTGTTGAACCCGCCAGCGGCACAGCGTTCAGGCATTTCGATGACACGCCCGGCAGATGAGATCTTACGCCCATGCCCTACAGATCTTCAGCGCGCAGTAGGCTATCCGAGGTGTCGGCCGGAGGTTGGGCCACGCATGCTACTCCCCTGACATCAAGGACGAGGGGAAGTCAAACCCCATCACGACCCATCACTTCCCGCCTCCGACTACCAGGCTCGAACACTTCCGCCGCTGGGTATAAGAAGCCTTCCCTTCTCGACGACGAAGAAGAAGAGGAGGAGGAGGGGAGAAGACAGACAGAAAAAAAAAGTGGACAGACAGCTAGATAGAGAGGAAAGAACCCGCTGCTAGAGAGAGCCACCGCCTCCGGAAGAAGAGAAGAAGAAGAAGGGAGCTTCGCCGTAGGGTCCCCCCTCCGACGATCACCTAGAAGAGAGAGTAAGGGAGGGAGTGAGAGAGGGAAAGTGAGCTGTGATGTAGAGGAGGGAGTGGGGGAAGGGCAGGGAGTAGTGACCCCTGTTCGGCCCCAACACTCCTCCCGTTTCCTTCTTCTTCTTTCATTTGCATGATCTTTTCCCCTTCCCTGCTGCAGTCGCAGCACGTATGTGCTTCGCAATGTATATGGCCCGTTGTGGTCACTCCTCTTCGTGAATAAAAATCACCCTTCCTGGATTTCTTGTTGCTTCCGTTGGTTTATGCCGATGTGCATGGTGTATTGTTCGTTTTCTCCCCTCCTCCGGTGCTTTGGAGTCTCCATGCCGATGTTGTTCCCCCCGTGCGATCCCTGGCCTCACGAGCTCAATGCCCTCCTCTCTGGTCCCCAACTTCACCCGTTTGCTTGAAGGGAGAGGCCCTCCTTCATCTCTTGGACACTCAGCTACCAATATCCCTCTTGGCCTTCCTCCCTGCCTCAACTCCAGCCCACCTAACTAACCCTCAGCCTTCACCCTTTGCTCAGCCCTCCACTGGTCCACTCCTACCCCAATGCAGCCCCCAGCTCCCAGCGGCACCCCCATTGAACCCTTCGCCGGCACGCCTAATCTCCCTGTCGCTGGTACACCCCCCCATTAGCCCTTCGCCGGCACGGCCTTGATTGCCCTCACCAGCACGCCTTAGACAGCCTTTGTCGGCACGCTCCAAGGCGGCCTTCCCCGGCATGACCCTAGCGGCCTTCACCGGCACACCCTTGATCTCCCTAGCCCGACACACCCCCGACCAGTCCCAGGGAGGTTTCCTATCCCTCGTTGCTTTCGGATTTTTTTAGGTTTTATCAAAGGTGTTGCCGCCTTCTGGTGCCCACCTCCAATTGCCGGGTTCTGCCACTCCATGTGGGCGCGTTCCCTTTATCTCCCTTACGCTCGGGTCAAGGGGAGATGCTGCCGAATTTTTGTTAGAGAATAATAACACATTAAAGAGGCAAAATGATGCAACAAACAAATGGGACAATAACATATTAAAGGGCAAAGGAAAATAACGAACGAATGGAATGATCGGCGATAGAATACTACAACCGGAACAAGGCACTACGGACAACATAAGAAGAATTGGATCTAATTGATTGCTTGGTGGATTAAACACCCAATCTATAAAGAACAGGTTGAGAGGAGAGGGAGGAAAGACTTGCGTAAACTTGCATAAAAATCAAAGAGAAGAAGAAAAGAAAAGCCTTAAAGGAAGTGGAGGAGGAGTGGGCCCTTCAACGGTACGCCCCTGGCCAGCCCTTCGCCGACACACTTTCCCTGCTGCCTTCCCCGGCACGCTCTCTTCCTCCCTTCAACGGTACGCCCCTGGCCAGCCCTTCGCCGGCACATTTTCCTTGCTTCCTTCCCCGGCACGCTCTCTTCCTCCCTTCGACGGTACGCCCCCGGCCAGCCCTTCGCCGGCACACCCTTCCTGGCTGCCTTCTCCGACATGCTCCACGCCGCCTTCGCCGGCACGCTACCGGCTGCCCTCGCCGGCACACTCCTAGCCCCTTTTCACACCTCCCAGCCTGTGTCGGTGCATATTGCACCGACCTTGGGTCTGCCTCGGTGAACATTGCACCGATCTTGCCCCTTTATGGCCCAAGTATTGCACTTACCTTGGCCTCCGTACAGACTTTGCCCCTTCACGGTCTAGCCCTTGCACCGACGCAACCCAACATTGCACCGATGCAATCCAGCATTGCACCGGCCCTCCCCTTGCATAAACACACCTTGCACCGACTTGGCCTACATGTGCATCGACCCGTCCGCATAGTTCCACCGACCCCAGATTAAACCTGCACTGACCCCTTTCCCTTGCATGAGCATGCATTGCGCCGACCTCTCCTCAACCCCGTGCAGCAGCTGCACCGACGTCGGCCCTCTAGCTACACCGACCCTCATCCGGCTCGGTGCATACGTGCACCTACCTTGCCCAGAACGCGCATTGGCCCTTCTCAAACGTTGCACTAACCCCCATCACCCCTTTTAGCCCTTGCCCGGCACACTCGACCGCTCTTCGCCGGCATGCCCATCTGCACCTTGCCCGACACGCTCGGCCAGATCCTTTGCTGGCATGCCCATTTGCGCTCCTCGCCGGCACGCCCAGCTTGGCCGCCCTTCGCCAGCACGCCCGCTCGTGCCCTTCGCCGACACTCCTCTTCAGCCCCCTTTTGGCCTCCAGCGGCCCACTCTCTCCCCAAAAATATATATATAATATATAATGATAACAACGATAATAATAATAATAACAATAATAAAAAATTAATAAAAAATTATGATAAAAAATAATATAAATTTGAATATATATATGTATATAAAATAAAAAAATGTGAAATAGTAGTAATAATGATAAAAAAATTATAATAATAACAATAAACAACATGGGTAAATCATTCAGAATAAATACATAAAAGGAAATGAAAACATATATATATATATGTAATTTGAAACCCAGACAAAAAAATGGTAAAATTTATATCGCACTCCCGTCTCTCCCGTGGCCCAGTGCTGAAGGAACAATAATGCCGCCTTCGCAGGCCGGGCCTGAGCCCTGGAACTACCCTGAAGTGGCCATGACCTGACCTCGCTTTGGGCCGACATTTCGATTGAGCCGGACTCGTTTCTCAGGCCGGATCCCTTCCGAGCCGCCACTAAAATTGCCGCGCGTCCGGCAAACATTTGAACGAATTCATCCAGGCTTCCACCGCGTCTCTACTACGGACCTTCGTCCGAATATGAAAAAGGTCCATGAGTGACCAACATGGCCCATGGCCCTTACCCCGATGTGGATATTAATGTGATTTATTCCTGCTCCTCTCTCTCGTGCAATCAGTATCTGTCCTTTCGGCCGTAGGGCCCCTAATTTCGGTAATTAATCAAGGGTGTTCCCTCGTATGGGGGATGTAAATGACGTCGTGACCTTTATGGCATGGCGGGATTCAGTCCCGACACGAACCACACAATCGTTTGACGAAGTCAGATCGAGCGCACCATGGGCTCTTCGGAGCCCGAATAAATTGTCACTTTGTGACTGGCACGCCCACGCACTTAATAGACGAATGAGCAAAGCCAAATAAACGAACAACACAATGAGCGAATTTTAGTGCGTCCATAGGTCTTTAATCCTAATATATAACTCCCACTAATTTTTGACGAATTTACACAACCCTCATTGTACAAAGATGGGATACTCCAGTTGTATCCTAGTGGGACCAGAATCCCATTAACATTATAGTAGTGGCCTTGTGGCAGCACAATAAGCCACCCCATACTTAATGGGTAGGCAACTCTTGCCAATTGCAACACTTTGCAACTCTTGGTATATTCAGCCTCCAGACCACTTGTGACCTTATGGCAGCACAACAAATCACAAAGTCTGGTTAGGCTAGACCCGTTGTTACGTTATGAGAGTGGGCTCAAGACATGACCCTTGTGACAGCACAACAAAGTCATGCCGGCACCCATCCCAAAGTTTGGCCTAGGCCTTAGTCTAAGTCTCTGCCCCTTTGCTGTGAGGGCCTTGTGGCAGCACAACAAACCCACACAGTCTAAGAGCAGCTCACTTAGACTATAACAAGGGAAGGCTACGTGGGTCATTCTTAATGCCTCACGTTTACAACCTAATATCAGATCGAGGGATTTTCATTAAAATTTTGATCTCATCAATATAGGTGCTACATACATATAAAAATTTGGAGTATCGTATATACTTTTGTCACGCCCCGAGCCTTTATTACAGTGGAAGACTCGCTCAAGGAACGGGAACAGCCGGCATGGTAAGCCTCTTGCAAGTAAGAATGATCAAAGCGCAAGGCAATCACACATAAGAATGCAATCGCACAGTATTTACTCAACTTAAACTTTCATTAATAATCAAATCTAATATTCAAATACAACCACTAATTCAACTTCCATCATACTAGACTCAAGAAATAAGAAATTACAAAGACTCGATCTAAAACAATGTAAACTTCCTAAGTCTTCGCTCATTCTTTATTCACTCTCGGATCCGCTACTTGAACACTCCGAATCCGAACCCGACTCACTTCCATCTCCTGAAAAAGATTAGAAATAGGTAATGAACACACTTACCCAATAGGTATCTTCGCATCAACATGATTAGTAATGTTTAAGTAATTAGCATTTTGGCTCTAGAGGAATAAGGTAAAATCATGCGAAATGCGATAAATCATGCGATCAAATCAAAGTAACAAGACGATCATATAAGATAGGATGAACGAGTATGAACTAGTAAGAATGTAACAAGTATGATCAAGAATGTAGCATGGCCTTTCATGAATAAGAATGTAACGAGAATGCACTTTCACTTTTCACTTTCATAACCATAAAGGTTACGCACGAGAACGTCAATCATGTAGCAATTCACTAGATTTTCACGAGTGCTCATGGATTTCACTTATTTATAAAGAAAGTACTTCCGGCGCAATGCGACGCCAGTAGCATCATACCCCATGGTTTATAATAATATATTTCCGGTAATCAGTCGAGGGGACTAGCATAGAGCTCTTGGACACAATCAGCGCCCGAACTGCATCTTCACGTATAAATCAAGCTACTTCCATGAGTGTATCAATAAAGTATGGCCAAGAATGTAATAAGTTCAATCAATAAGCTCATGACAACAATTATCAAAGAACGAATGCTTCAATTAAGAATATGAGAGATCAATAATGATTTAAGACAATGTTATGCACATGAAAAATAATTCGGCAGCATAACGGTACATTCATTATCTTTCATAATTTAAATTAAGTTTCTTTGGACAATATGACAAGTCCTAGACCATCAATAATCCATCTAGGAACTTTAGAATATCAACCCATTGGTCAAACCTTGGGTTAATGTACTCAAGCACTGTGACAGTCTAATAATGGGTCGTTACATTCACGTGATGCTCCAGTATTAGGCCGTTACAATGATCTGAATCCGGAAGTAATAAAGATGGACTCAGTACATGTGACGGTCGTTTATTGGGCCGTTAGATGAGCCTGACGGTCCAATCTGGATCTGTTACATCTCCAAAATCCGGAAACCATCGATAGTGTTTTCTAATGATTGGGCTTTCATGGTACAATCAACTCGGCGTCCTAGTGGGAATCCCAGGCTCGCGGAGAATTACGGAGGCCTTGAAACAAGATTTCCTAATCCATTGGAAGGAATATCCAATAGAGAGGTCTTCATGTTCAAGAATGTGTTCCTATAGTGCAAAGTGTGAACTAATGGCCATATACCGGAATATATGCCATGTACTTAGAGAAAATGACTCTATAGATAGAGAGAGAATGTGTAGCAATGTGAAACCAAGATAAAACTCCGTCAATACACCATTGGAAAAATCATGATTTAAATACAAAACTATAAAGTTAGTCAATAAAATTAACATATGCTTTAAAATAACTCAAGATGATGCAATTCCTATTATGAATCAGTAGATAAACTCAAAGTCATGATATCAGGTCAAAACTTAGATAACTAGGCTTATTTATAAGTAAGTTGGATTGTTCTTTATTCTGTTTCGGGTTGATAGAACACAGTACCCTGACGGTCGAGGATAGGCGTGTTACAGTGCTTGTGACGGTTTATCATGGGGCCGTTACACTATTGTAATGCTCCTAGCATGGTGCGTCAGAGACAACAGAACAATATAACACAACAGAGATTGTGACGACTTATCGTAAGGTCGTTACAGTAATGTGACGGTCCTACCCTAATCCGTCATAGCTTCTGCTGAGGATAAAGATAAGGAACTATGTCCATGTAAGAAAAAATCATAATCACTAACTAGTCTAGTCATGATAAACGAAGTAAAGGCCAGATGTATGCATAGGTTTCAGTGAATTAGCAAGATAGTATCTTTTATTTTCCATTAAGGCTAAAGATATGCATGTATGCATGAACTTACTAAAACATAAAATTCATAATCTATAATGCATGAAATCAAGTCAAATCAGAGGGATTTTATCCCTAACATGTTATTTTTGCCATTCATGAGATGACCTACCTCTTAACTGGGCTATAAACTTCTAATTTAGTCTTCAAGATACGCCCTAGTTCTTCCCTTCCTGAGATTTTTCAGCAACTTCACGTCGCTCTAACTCTTCAACCTCTTGACCTAAGGACGTGAAACTTGGAGGTTAGGAAGATGATACTATTGGGAACAAAAAGTTCTAAAGCATCTAAGTCTAATTATCTCGTTTAGGCTCTCTTTTTCCCTGATCTTTAGAGGACTTTCGTTCAGATTCCTGGATTGCTAAGGTCGTACCAACAACTTTGGACGCCTCTAACTCCTTGGATACTCGACCTCCTATCATGAAATTTTGAGAGTAGTTAGACATTAGTATTAGAAATAAAAAGTTCTAAAGGACTTACCTGAGATTCTATCTCCTTACCTTGTTTCTTCACGAGCCAAAAGTAAGGTGTTCAGAACTAGGTCCTATTTATAAGATTTTGGTTAGGGTTTGAAGATTAGATCGATTCTAGAGTCCTTGTTAAAGTTTAGATCAAATTCTAAGAGTTCTTAATGTTGGGTTCGGTGCTATGATTTAGAGGGGGGGTGAATGAATCTCCCTTTAAAACTTCGCCCAGTTTTAAAATCTAATGCTCACTAAAATTGCTAGTTCGCTAACTAGACAAACTTGAAAGCTAATAAGTAATTGCGGAATTAAACAAACACACAATGAGCAATCAAAGTAAAGCGCACCTAAGCATTCATCTAGCGCCAATCAGATAGAAGAAATTAAATCACTGCACAATGGGTTTTTAGGTGGTTCGGTCCTGCAGACCTACGTCCACCCCACAATCAAACCGAGTGTGGATTCTGCTGATTCACAGCTTGAACAGCTGGGCATCACATCTTGCCATACAACCGTTGGGCATCACAGCTTGCCGTCCAGTGGAATCCACCACTGCAACCGCTGACTAACAGCTTGAAGGAATGTATGAAAGGAAAACGAAAATGGGAAACAAACAGCAATCGGAAGGCTGTAAACAATGAAGCACAATGTGGCTCTTAAAGAGCTGACTGGAGTGGATCTGATCCAACTTCCAGTAGGAACGATCTTCTCTGATCTTCTCTTCTCTCTCTCTTCCTTCTTCTTCTTTTCACACTCTGCTCGAGCTCCCTATCTCTTTCCTTTTCTTCTTTCTCTTCTGCTTCTTCTCTCTTTTTCTTCTCTCTGTCTGGATCGTGGTGGCTCTCTGCTGCTACAGCATTCTCTGCTCAAGCTTCGCCTCTTGAATCTCGATCCTCCTTCTTCTGTGGAAGAAGGCTTCCTTATGTACGCAGCAGCAGCAGCACCTGGGCGCGTGTTCTCCACAGTTCCCGCCCAAATATTTTGGACCACGTGGCAGCATCCATACTTGCTTCAGCACACGTGTCATCATCTGGTCAGGTCTTCTAGCCTCAGATCATGTGCCCTCCTTAAGCTTCACAGGCAGAGGCACCTGTCGGACAGACGAATAAGTCATCAGTTTATCAGGTTAAGTATAAACCCTGTACAGACTTTAATGAAGGCACTGCAGTGTGTAGACTTGCAATGTATATACTTAGCATGAAGACTGCCAGTCGATGTGTAGACTTGGCTGAAGCAATCTCTGAAGCAATGTTCAAACTTTGCTGAAGATAATGCATGAGACGATGTTCAGACTTTGTGCAGTGTATGGACTTCATGCAATGCAATGCAGTCCAATGTACAGACTTCCTAAATGCTTCAAGACCATGCACATCAAATGTCTAGACTTCACAAGGTGAACGGCTGTACTGACTTCCTATGTGAAGACAGCCGCTGTACAGACTTGTTGAAGTGTGAAGGAGTTGAGTGTATAGACTTCACGATGTGAAGACTTGCCAAAGATAGCAGGCCGATGTACAGACTTGAGCGAATCAAGGTCTGTATAGACTTGAAGATCATTCAGCAGCCAATGTATAGACTTTCCAACAAAAAGGCTGTACAGACTTTGAAATTCAACGTAGGTAAAGGCTTCCAATGTATAGACTTAGAAGTTCACTGAAGGATGTACAGACTTGAAGCATAGAACGTGGGTAAAGATGCTACAGTCCAATGTATGGACTTAGCTTAGACAATGCATGAGACGAAAGCTCTGTACATACTTGTAAAGCCTGAAGCCCAATGTGATGTATAGACTTATGTGAGACGCTCAATGTACACACTTCAATTTCCAGTGTATAGACTTGCCTTAGACGCTAAATGAGACGGACGTTGTGCAGACTTGCTATGCCGTGCATGAACAGTGCAATGTATAGAGTTCATGTGCTGTGCAACCGGATGTATAGACTTGAGCTAAGCAAGCTACAGTGCCGTAGGATGTACAGACTTCCTATATGAAGGCAATGGCTGTACAGACTTCACCTCGAGCTATCTACAGTGCATCAATGTGTGGACTTGAATGAAAGTGCATGCATTGTATGGACTTGTATAGTGAACGATGTATAGACTTCATCAAGACACTGCATGAACAATATGATGCGATGTACAGGCTTGGGCTGTACAGAGTTCATGAACAAGTCAAGCTATGCATGAATAAGAGGACGATGTACAGACTTTCAACAAGACTCTGTACAGACTTAATATGATACACTGACAATGTACAGACATGATTCAAAGGCCAGTGTGAAGAGTTCATGATGTATAGACTTTCCAATCCTGAAGGCCAATGTGTGGACTTCAGGTGAAGACCAATGTACATACTTTGAATATGAAGACTCATCGTGCAATGTTGTCTAGACTTAGAATGCAACGCATGAAGCAGTGAATAGACTCTGAGTGCAACCAATGTCCAGACTTGATGGTGTGCTGTGCAAACATGCTAAGATGCAATGTATAGACTTATGCGAGCATGCTGCAGCCATTGTACAGGCTTGTCAATGTATGGACTTTAAGTCCAATGCAAAGCAGCAATGTATAGACTTTGGACTTCGCCATGCTTACACTAAGCGATGTACACACTTGCTGAACCCTGTATAGACTTACAGAGTTGACGCTGCAGACTTGAGCATGATGTGTACACACTCACAGCGTTGACGCTGCAGACTTGAGACACACTCACAGCGTTGACGTTGCATGAGACACTAAATAAGAGGACGGTCTGAGGGAGTCGACCCATCAAGGATATCAAACATGACACACTCATGCAATATCCACAGACTAAATCAGATATAACACACTCAAGCATTCTCCAGATAATATATCAGTCATATGCATTCATGTTGCTGTCATTCAATGTGATTTTCTTAGCAAAGCAATATGGTGACTCATTCATGTTGCTATCATTAAAACACCACATAATCATCAAAGCACAAGGGGCACAACAATCTCCCCCTTTTTGATGATGGCAACATAATGAGTCACACTGACTCGTCAAACTATTCTCCCCCTTTGACATAATCAAAAAGAGAATCACATTGAAGCAAATAACATACTGAATCACATTAAAATGAAGTTCTTACTTATGACAATGAAACAGCTCTCCCCCTATCAACATGCATGATTGACTACTCTCCCCTCAGAAGCAAATAAACCATAACTCCCCCTGAAGTGCAGGATTGAACTCTGGTTATCCAATAAATCAATCTGAAATCAGCCATTACAAAGAATCTGAATTCTGGTGAAAAGACCACATATGCAAGAACAGGATGAACAGGTGGAAAGTCCACAGAACCAGAACTTATTGCAAAATAATATGGAAGATTCCAACAGTGTGGAGAGTAAAGTGATTGATGATAGAAGGGCAACAGTAGACAACAATCATCAGAAGACATCTCAATGAATAATCAGACTGAATCTGATCAGGCTATCTGGAAAATCTGATCATGAGGGATTTTAATGCATACATCACTTCAATAAGTCTTAAGAAGAGTAGACTCTCTTATCATAAAGGGTTATGAAGTGGCAACTTAACCAATCTGATTTAATTTTGATGTATACCAAATTTGTCAAATTAAACTCAATAATTATATCTGAATCCAAGTTTTAATAAAGGTGAACCAAATATTCAGAAAGTACTCAAAAACAATCAACTTTTATCTTACACACATGATCTCAATGACTCTTTCAAGAGTTACACAGATTAGTATTGATGTTAAACACCTTTTCCAAGAATATGAGTTGACAGACTTTTCAATATTTTTATTTGAAGCACATTATATTTTTCCTGAGCAATTTAAGTTGATCAACACCTTTTTACATGAGGCACAACAAGTCTTAGTTGAAGTGACCCAGTTACTCAGAGTGATAACTGTCATTGCCTCTCAACATTGAGACCAGAGTTAGCAATATAAGTGTCTTTTTGCATGAGGAGACACCTTGATTAGAGGCCAGACTCCCCAGCTACTCAACACAATTTTGCCATTGCTCTGTCAGGTTTTGATAATAAATTTTCATCAGAGATAACTATGGCACTTCATGACATGAGTTACTTTATTTCATTGACAAGGAACCCAGTTTCTCGGTGACCAAGACATTGCTCTGAATTCACAATTTTTATTTAGTCAACATTCTTTCAAGTTAATGTTTAACCACAGTACTCACTCTATGTATCTCTACCAAGGAGCCTTGATTTCAAATTTCCAGATATCAGATGAGAGAGTTTAAGGATTACATGACACATGTGGTTAAAGTTTATTAAACCTTATCATTCAGATATTTTCAATTCATTTAATTACAAATCTGAGAATACATTAATCTTATATCAGTCTGGTTCAGTGGTAATTCTTAAACCTATATGATAGGAGTTTCTACAAAATTCTCAGACTGACTTGCATAACATGCAGCTTAAGTTCCTCAGACCAGATCAGTAAATTTAGCTGACCAACAACTCAATAATGGAGCCAAAATAGTCACACCAGCTAAGAGGTATATGAATAAAGAGTACAAGCTGGTGGAGGAGTCAATCAGCAAGAGAAAAATATTTCAGAAGGGTGTACATCAACACACAGTGGCTGAGTCTGGAATTCAGACAGATCAGCTGACAGATAGTATCATGAAGGGAGTTGAAAGAAACTCTTCTTTAACAGCTCAACAAATAGAAGGCAGAATCCTTTTTCAAGAGAGAAAAATATGATATCAGATGAGAGTTGATCAGTTATTAGACAAGAGGTGTTCAAGATGTGACAATCAAAACATAAATGCTCCCCCTGTCTAGATGCAATGAAATTTCTTTTTATATGCAATGAATCATTTCTTTTCATATTTAATTTTCTTCAAATTGATGATATGCAGTACACTATTCTATATGAAAACTAGACCCATGGTACTGGGCGGATGACTTGGTCCAAGGACCACCTCACACATGGCAGTAGCATCAAGACATACTCCATCTGCCCTTCAGCACTATTCCATTTAATATACCATGATGCCCATGAATGACAATTGCAGTGCCAATGCAGTTCTATATGTAGACAGTTACTTCTTTTGGAGTTTTCAGTATGATGATGCGCAATGCATTCACTATATGTATGCATATGCAATTTCAGACAATCATCAATATGCAAATCATGTATGAGAAGAATTCAGAAAATCTAAACCTGACAATGCTGAACATGAAAGAATGTGCAAAACACAGCTTTAAAAATCAGATTTAACATGCTATGCAGAATGTTTACTCAAACATCAGAACATTCTTTATTCCAATAGCATCATGAGAGAGCAATCAACTTTTCAAGATAGATCAATTTAGCATAGACAGGTCATTATGATATGCATTCATTTCAAACAAGCACTTTTTCAGATAATGAAACATAAGCAGTGTTCAGAACTGACCTGATAAGTAGAATCCTGGGGTTATCCCTTTTTGAGTGCCTTGGCTAAATCAACCCCTTTTATTCATTTCCAAGGCACACCTGCAAAGATTAATCATTTTGAACCTGCAGGAAGCCAAGAAGTCTTGGGTCCTGAATTACCCCTATCAGGTGTTCTAAACAGTCTTCTAGCAGTATGATCATCAAGTTCCATCAGATAATAGTCAAACATGGAATGTCCAAATTTTCCACAGTAGTAACATGAAGCCACAAAATTTTTGTTTTTATTATTCATGTTAGCAGAAACATGATGCCCATGTGCATGCGCATGAGTATGAAAATTATGTGTATGAGCATGATTGTTTCATTTATTAACATGAAAATTTTCTTTTCTGTAATCAGCCATCCAACAGTTGGCAGCTTTGTGGCCTAGCTTACCACATTCAAAACATGCAAAGTTTTTCCTTTTATTACTCAAGTTATTTCTTGCAGAATCATAGAAAGCAGGGAATTTTACAGATTTAGAGTTCAACCTATTTCCCTGAGCATGCCAGCAGTCTTTGACTGCATGCCCATACTTTCCACATTCAAAGCATTTAAAATGCTTGCTTCTTGATTCATTTTTACCCCAATGATTTCCTGACCAGCACTCATTAGCCTTATGTCCAGACTTGTTGCAAGTGAAACAAATGATCTGCTGGCCTGAAGTAGATCTATATCTATGTGGGTCATGAGCATGTGTGAAAGATCTAATATTCACATTATTGTCTTCCTTCAGTTTAAAACATGCATTCATTAGATGACCGTGCCTACCACAGTAATAACAAGATGCATCAAATTTCTTAGTGGCATGGTTTCTATCAAATAATTTCCTTGAATGCATTGTTTCATTTGCATGCTCATCTTCTTTTAATATTCTGCAATCATCCATGATATGCCCTACCTTGCCACAATAATAACATGAGAATTCCTTCTCAGATGCATGTGAGTGAGTGGATGAATTGTGAGTGACATGCGTCAATCTATCAGACTCCACACTGCTAGCAGAATTCACAACACATGCAGGGACAATTTTGACTTTATTCATTTGACCATTCTTTTTCAATTTATTACCCCCTTTCACAATTTTCGTCTGTTTTTCATTTTTCTGAGCTTTGAACTGAAATACAGATGTTGAAGGTGATTTCTGATTTTCATTTTATTTTGGGGATTGATGTGAAGTACCAGCTACATCTGAGCTTTGCACAAAGGTGGCATATAGCTGGCTTTTAGTGATTTCCTTAACATCAGAAGTGCAATCTGTTCCCCCTTTTGAATTCTTATCCTCACTTTTCACAACAGTTTTTATTTTTCTTTCAGTTTTTGCAAACTTGGATGCTGAGTTTTTCAGATCATGAATTTTATTTTCCAATGATGCTATATGAAGCTCATAACTAGCTATCTCTTGTTCGCTGCAATTGACACATTCACTTAAGACTTTATTTGCAGTTTTGTACTTCTCAATTTCTTGTTCTAGACTGATCACCCTTTGTGATTCTCCATCACAAGTGAATTTTCCCTTTTTTAATGTGAGAAGTGTTTCAGATAAGCCATTGTTTAAGCACTTTAATTTTTCAATTTCAGCTTTCAGTTCAGTGTTTTCCTTCTCAAATTTTTGAGGTTGAGCTTCCTTGAAAACAGATTTCTCTTTTTCGATAGTCAGAAACCTCTGTGAGAAAACAGTATTTAAAACCATCAGTTTTTTGTTTTGTTCCTTCAATTCTTTGTTCTCTTCAGATAGCTTCATGACTTTTTCATTACATTTTCCATTTCCAGACATGATCTCCAATTTTTCAATTAGTTCATCTTCTCTTTCTTCCACCTTAATTTTCTCAGCAAGCAGATTTCTGTGATCCTCTTTAAGGATGGCAATTTGTTTCTTCATCCATTCATTCTCATTATAGAGATCTTCATTACGTTCTCTTAAAGCTGAGCACATATCACAGTTTGACTCTACAGAAGAGATATGCATGACTTCCTTATTGATTTTCTTTATTTCAGCTTCAAGATTTTTATTCTTCGACTGAATTTCTACATTCTCAGCTTTTGATTTCTTCAGATCAACCTTAATCCTTTCCAACTCTTCTAGATTCATCAAATGTTCATTAGTTTTCAGTTTCAGCTGACTTTCTAATTCAGAGATTTTATTGAAACCTTCTTGGTTTTCCTTTTTCAATAGGCACATTTGTTTCATATTCATGTGATTCTCTGAAAGACATTTATCATATAATTCATTTATCTTCGGGCACTTTTCACATGATGAATTAGAATCACATTTCTCAATTTTCTTTTTCAACCTTTTATTCTCAGATTTCAATTTCTTGGATACAGTTAACAAATCTTCATACATCACTATCAATTCATCAAAAGAGTATCCATCTGATTCGGAGCTTACCTGAGATGAGGTCTCATCATCATCATTTCTCCGATCAGCCATCAAGCATTTGTTGTGGTTCCTGGTGAGCTTTAGTTTCTCCAAAATTTCTTTGGCAGACCTGCAAGATGAAATACATGAGATTAGATCTCTGTCAATTGATTCTTTCATTAAAACTAATGCTCTAGTATTGACAGAATCTCTCAATTTATCCTTCTCACTCCATCTAGATTTATCTTTTGATAAGTTGTATGGACCGAGAGTCATTACCTTCCAGAGATTAGGATCAGTTGATTTTACATACCGATGAAACTTGTCTATCCAATAATCAAACTCATTACCTCTGAATATCGGAGGATTAGCCATCAAAACAGATAACAAACAGATTCAAAGCACAAAACAGTCGACAAGAAAAACACCACAACCAGATAAGCAAAACACTGCACTAACTCAGTGATGCTAAACAACGAGCAGAAGAAGCCCACTCTGAAATGCACCAAACAGAAATGCAGGATCTGCTGCGGATTGTTAGATCCTATGCACAGCAACCCGCTCTGATACCAAGTGTTGGGTTCGGTGCTATGATTCAGAGGGGGGGTTGAATGGATCTCCCTTTAAAACTTCGCCCAGTTTTAAAATCTAATGCTCACTAAAATTGCTAGTTCGCTAACTAGACAAACTTGAAAGCTAATAAGCAATTGCGGAATTAAACAAACACACAATGAGCAATCAAAGCAAAGCGCACCTAAGCATTCATCTAGCGCCAATCAGATAGAAGAAATTAAACCACTGCACAATGGGTTTTTAGGTGGTTCAGTCCTGCAGACCTACGTCCACCCCACACTCAAACCGAGTGTGGATTCCGCTGACTCACAGCTTGAACAGCTGGGCATCACAGCTTGCCATACAACCGCTGGGCATCATAGCTTGCCGTCCAGTGGAATCCACCACTGCAACCGCTGACTAACAGCTTGAAGGAATGTATGAAAGGAAAACGAAAATGGGAAACAAACAGCAATCGGAAGGCTGTAAACAATGAAGCACAATGTGGCTCTTAAAGAGCTGACTGGAGTGGATCTGATCCAACTTCCAGTAGGAACGATCTTCTCTGATCTTCTCTTCTCTCTCTCTTCCTTCTTCTTCTTTTCACACTCTGCTCGAGCTCCCTATCTCTTTCCTTTTCTTCTTTCTCTTCTGCTTCTTCTCTCTTTTTCTTCTCTCTGTCTGGATCGTGGTGGCTCTCTGCTGCTACAGCATTCTCTGCTCAAGCTTCGCCTCTTGAATCTCGATCCTCCTTCTTATGTGGAAGAAGGCTTCCTTATGTACGCAGCAGCAGCAGCACCTGGGCGCGTGTTCTCCACAGTTCCCGCCCAAATATTTTGGACCACGTGGCAGCATCCAGACTTGCTTCAGCACACGTGTCATCATCTGGTCAGGTCTTCCAGCCTCAGATCCCGTGCCCTCCTTAAGCTTCATGAGCAGAGGCACCTGTCGGACAGACGAATAAGTCATCAGTTTATCAGGTTAAGTATAAACCCTGTACATACTTTAATGAAGGCACTGCAGTGTGTAGACTTGCAATGTATATACTTAGCATGAAGACTGCCAGTCGATGTATAGACTTGGCTGAAGCAATGTTCAGACTTTGCTGAAGATAATGCATGAGGCGATGTTCAGACTTTGTGCAGTGTATGGACTTCATGCAATGCAATGCAGTCCAATGTACATACTTCCTAAATGCTTCAAGACCATGCACATCAAATGTCTAGACTTCACAAGGTGAACGGCTGTACTGACTTCCTATGTGAAGACAGCCGCTGTACAGACTTGTTGAAGTGTGAAGGAGTTGAGTGTATAGACTTCACGATGTGAAGACTTGCCAAAGATAGCAGGCCGATGTACAGACTTGAGCGAATCAAGGTCTGTATAGACTTGAAGATCATTCAGCAGCCAATGTATAGACTTTCCAACGAAAAGGCTGTACAGACTTTGAAATTCAACGTAGGTAAAGGCTTCCAATGTATAGACTTCGAAGTTCACTGAAGGATGTACAGACTTGAAGCATAGAACGTGGGTAAAGATGCTACAGTACAATGTATGGACTTAGCTTAGACAATGCATGAGACGAAAGCTCTGTACAGACTTGTAAAGCCTGAAGCCCAATGTGATGTATAGACTTACGTGAGACGCTCAATGTACACACTTCAATTTCCAGTGTATAGACTTCAATTTCCAGTGTATAGACTTGCCTTAGAAGCTAAATGAGACGGACGTTGTGCAGACTTGCTGTGCCGTGCATGAACAGTGCAATGTATAGAGTTCATGTGATGTGCAAACGGATGTATAGACTTGAGCTAAGCAAGCTACAGTGCCGTAGGATGTACATACTTTCTATATGAAGGCAATGGCTGTACAGACTTCACCTCGAGCTATCTACAGTGCATCAATGTGTGGACTTGAATGAAAGTGCATGCATTGTATGGACTTGTACAGTGAACGATGTATAGACTTCACCAAGACACTGCATGAACAATATGATGCGATGTACAGGCTTGGGCTGTACAGAGTTCATGAACAATGCAAGCTATGCATGAATAAGAGGACGATGTACAGACTTTCAACAAGACTCTGTACAGACTTAATATGGTACACTGACAATGTACAGACATGATTCAAAGGCCAGTGTGAAGACTTCACGATGTATAGACTTTCCAATCCTGAAGGCCAATGTGTGGACTTCAGGTGAAGACCAATGTACATACTTTGAATATGAAGACTCATCGTGCAATGTTGTCTAGACTTAGAATGCAACGCATGAAGCAGTGAATAGACTCTGAGTGCAACCAATGTCCAGACTTGATGGTGTGCTGTGCAAACATGCTAAGATGCAATGTATAGACTTATGCGAGCATGCTACAGTCATTGTACAGGCTTGTCAATGTATGGACTTTAAGTCCAATGCAAAGCAGCAATGTATAGACTTTGGACTTCGCCATGCTTACACTAAGCGATGTACACACTTGCTGAACCACTGTATAGACTTACAGAGTTGACGCTGCAGACTTGAGAATGATGTGTACACACTCACAGCGTTGACACTGCAGACTTGAGAATGCTGTGTACACACTCACAGCGTTGACGCTGCAGACTTGAGACACACTCACAGCGTTGACGCTGCATGATACACTAAATAAGATGGACAGTCTGAGGGAGTCGACCCATCAAGGATATCAAACATGGCGCACTCATGCAATCTCCACAGACTAAATCAGATATAACACACTCAAGCATTCTCCAGATAATATATCAGTCATATGCATTCACGTTGCTGTCATTCAATGTGATTTTCTTAGCAAAGCAATATGGTGACTCATTCATGTTGCTATCATTAAAACACCACATAATCATCAAAGCACAAGGGGCACAACACTTAACACCTCTACTAGTCTTCCCATCTCGATCCCTAAGAGATAAGCTAATAAAAATCTAATCTTTTTGCTTGTTCTTCCTCTCACGGAATCAGCAGGGTGTGACGGTCCAGTCCTGATGCGTCACATGCATGTGGCGCTCGCTCAATAGACCGTTACATTCAACGTGTGCAGAGTTTCGAATTAATAAAACTATTTATTCGTTTTATCTACATAATTATCTATAAAAATAGTATTTATCCTTAAAATTCGTGAATAGGCTAAATAACCTTCTAGAATATGGGCCAAACTTAATGGGCTTAGTCTATGAACCTATTGAGTTTCAATTAAATAGGCTAGGTTACTTGTTTACCATATTTGGGTCTTATAACCCATTTATTAATTCAATAATATATTTATTGATTTATTTAGCCCTTATAAATCTCAAAAAATTCCATAAATAATCCAAAAATTATTATATATAAATTCTAGGGCCTTACACCCTAAATATATATATATATATATATATGTAATAAGTAGCACATCCACATATATCATATATATGCATTAATACTAATGGATGATCATGGACCTTAAGCTCCTAAAACACATTACTAGAGCTAGTTGGTAATGCACACAATCATGGTAAATATAAAAAATATGGAGCATCTGATGCTCCCACTAGATGTGAAGAATCTCCCAAGGTCCTCGCAGTCGGTCTCCTTCTTAGTCTCCATCCGCTTCTCATTATTACAAGTAATATTATAATTGGGCACGTAGGTCCACAAATATACATCAGATAATAATAAGAAACTTTGAACCAGTCAAGGGGAGTACAATATAGGAGGGAGATAGAATGTACAACCCGGATTAAAAAGAGAGAGAGAAGGAGGCACGCAGGCCCCAATAATCACATCACATAAAATCATTCACCATAAAGAGCATCATCACATGATTTCTAAGTCCATGATCATCCATCCACACACAACACACATCACATGCATCTTACAGTAATTATCATATAATTACAGCGAGATAACTATAATTTTAAAATATAATAATTAATTTTGAAATCACGCATATTAACATTCAACTAAACAATTTAGTTAAAAACAAATAAGTCTAAACAACTTTAGACCACCATCATTCACATTCACTGCATGGGCTCAATAATAATTTTTAGTTAATTAACCTCATAAGAATCACATTCTTATAGGAATTAACTTTAATTAACTAGATAATGGGAAATACTTAAAACTATTTTAAAATTCACATTAACTAATTAACCAGGGGCCAAATAATGAAAAAATAAATTAATAAGTTACCAAAACAATTTCAGAACTCATTAAAATATTTTTTATATTTTTATGAAAATTCATGCCTTTTAAACAATTTAAAACACATAAAAAATCAATATATATATATATATATCGCCGGATCCGACCGCCATCGACCTGCGGGGGGTCTTCCCTACCGCCCGAATGCGGGGCGGTTAGGGTTTCACCCCAGCCGCCGCCGCGCGAGCAGGCCCGGGGAGGCGCAGCCGCCGGCCACAGGACAACCCCCACCCCCTCCAGGCCCCACCGGTCTCCACCGGCCACTCCGTCGCCGTCGCCGGAGGTGGCGCATGCGACGAACACGAGCGAGTTCGCCCTTGTCCACCGTGAATACCACCGAGGCCGCCTGCATCGGCCACCCCTTACCGCCGAACGCCGATGGACGCCACGGAGGAGCATCCAGGACCCTTTGCCCCAAAGGGCCCCGACAATCAGGGTTTATCGGCCTGAGACTGCCTCCTCTCGTGCGCACGAACGGCGATCGCGACCACAAAGATATGGTCGATCCGGCCTCGCCGGTGGGTCAATCCGCGCACCAAGACGTACGTTTTGATCCTCTTGATCCCGGGAACATTTCCCTGGCATCAATCGACTGTTGCTCATCCCATGAGCGACCCAATCGAACAATGAACATCGAGCCCCATGCATGAACGAGAATGACAAAAAATAATATAATGATGCCGATTTTGATCAAACCAGCAACCTGGCTCTGATACCACTGTAAGGTTCTGACCAGAATGCGCAGCGGAAATCATCAAAATCTTAGATTGCATATCGTTGCCAATTTTTCAAAATCGAACTAGATCGGTAATCCCGTGATGTGAAGAACGGTTCTTTACCTTTGCGGGGTTAAGAATCTCCCAAAACCTCGAAGACGAACGAGAGGAAGATCTCGGAGTCGCGAGCCGTTCAAGCGTCCGGCGTCTAGATGTATCCACACGAGCAGTGGAAGCAGACGCGATCTCCTCCACGATCTCCACGCGTCGACCTGATCTCAACACCACCATCCATCGGGGAGGAAGGAGAGAGAATGAGGGGGGCGCCCCTTGGAGAGAGAGAGAGAGAGAGAGAGAGAGAGGAGAGAGGGCGGCCAGGGTTTCAACATTGTAGCTTGGCCAGGGTTTCTCCCGACAGCGTATATTTTTAGACCTTTGGCGTTTTTCATAAAAACCCAATAATAGTCTATAAAGTCCACCCATCCCGGTCTATCCAATACTCTATTCTGTGTGACCCTCTAGGCCCAATAGTCTATTTGGTTTTCTAGCCCATTAAGTAAAGAACTCCTTCTTAACTTAATTAATTCTATCCATTAACTCTTAATAGAATTAGTGGGCTTTCCGATCACGAAAAGTACCAAGCAATACTTCGTGATCCCAAATGACATTGGGGATAAGCAACCCACTCAGGAACCTTTCCATCTACAGATTCCACACAGTTATAGATCCTCGTTCATCCATTGCCCCACCAGGACTAGGGTATGGTCAAACTGTCAAACCCTATTTAGTCCCGGCTCGACTGAATCATGTACTCCAAACAGGTTCATTAGAAAAACTCTTTTTTCATAATGAACTCTCGTACCCTTACTAGGGGATTTCTCGAGTACAGATCCGTAGGGCATTCTCTCTCATATATCATACTGAGAGTAAATGATCCCATGTTGTCAAACTAATTGCCTTCGCATGAGTTCCACTGAGTCTGAATAACTAACTGTACAAGACCACTTTACAGAAGTCCATAAGTCAGTAATCAAATACTCAACATCCCTTATGCAAGACATCTTTAGTGACTCAGGTCTAAGATCCAACTGTGCTACTGAGATATAGAATACCCTGATTGACAGTCAGTATGATTACCATTCAGGGATTCTAGATCGGGTCAGTTCAGTGAACTCATTCTACTAATGAGCACATACACATGTACTTCAGTGTCACCACACTGATGACTATGAGAACAATCACACCCATCATATGAGAAAGTATCATGTGTGCCAGTCTATCCAGATCTTCAATATCCCTTCTCGAAGATCCTATGATTGGAAACATTTGGAACATGTGCATCCGGATGACTGATCTCATTATCATAATCTCATTATGATCCAGTCATCATCGCACAGGTTCAAGGACTTCATCACATTCGAATCATTAACACAGATTAGATGCAATGAATAAATGCCATTAATAAAAATGTGAATAAGATATTACAAGAAATAACGTCATCACATCTCATGTGATTGACTTGTAGGGCATACATTTCTATCAGGCATGTCACTCCGGGTTACAGCAGTGCCTCCCCTATTGGACCGAGCGGCAATGAGGATCCAACTTAAGTTGTTGAGTGATTACCTCAGGGCGCGCGAATGCTACAGGGGAGCTCATCCTTGGACCAGACGAATATGTCTTCATTGGCTTATAGGAAGCGTTGGAAAGCCCTCTTCTCTTCCTGAGATAGGAGAGAACTGATTCTCATGGTTCGATTGGGGTCTTCGCCGATTTGGATGAGGTAGAGGTCTTCGGCTGGTGTTCCTCCGCTAGTACCTGGTTCATCCGTCCTTAGCTTCTTCTTGGACGGAGATTCTTCAGCCGCCTTCTCTCTGGTAGAGATTAACCGTCGGGATTTATTTGAGTTTTGGGTGATAGGATGAAGGGACTCCCTTTAGTACTCCCAAGATTCCTCGGCCAATGATGGCATTGTATTCAGACATTCCCTTGATGACCGTGAAGTCAGCCACAAATGTGATCTGTCGCGGTGCAGTTCCGAACGTGATTAGCAAGGAGATCCATCCTACAAGGTAGACAGTTGAACCGGAGAACCCAAACAGGGGGGTGTGAAGGGGAGTAAGGCGAGAGGAATCCACACCCATCAAGAGGAGAGAATCATACGAAATGACATCTAGACCACTTCTGTTATCGACTAAAATACAACGCACAATATATTGGTTTATGGTAGCGGAAATGACTAGAGTGTCGGTGTGGGGAGTGGTCATGCCCTCCAGATCTTCCTCCGAGAAAGTGACGAGCTCCTTGAGGTGCTCCTTCCTCAAGGCTCTTAAGGGTGAGGCAAGGATGTACTCGACCTGGTTTACCCTTCGAGCATAGGAGCGATGCCTACTTGAGCTGCCCCCACCGGAAACCATCCCTCTAGAGATCATCATGATCTCTCGTCTAAGCAGCCGGTTGTCGAAGGGGGGAGGGGTGGCAGCCCTCCTCTGATGTCATTCTACGGCTTTGGCCACGAACTTGTCACGGAGGCCCCGACGGACTAGATCCTCGAGGGCATCTCTGAGTTGGATGCATTCTTCAATGTTGTGGTTGCGATCGAGGTGGAAGCAACAGTACTTCCTCGGGTTCCTCTTCTTCAGGTCAGACCTCATCTTGGGCACGTCATGGTCGTGGCACTCCCTCTTGTCACGATCATGCCTAGGGTGCTCGGTGGGGCGCTTGCGGTCGGAGTGGTCGCCTCCGACCGCTCGGCCAAGTGCAGCTGCGCTCTCCTCGTAACTGGCATGCTTCTGAGCCAGCGCGAGGAGCTCCATTAGAGTACTGGGGGCCTCGACCCCCAGAGTGCGTCAGAGGATGATGTCCCGCACACCTTAGGTTAGTGCAGTGGTGACGATGCTGACGTCGAGGCGAGGGATCCAGAGCACCTCCTTGCGAAAGCAGGCCATGAAATCCCATAAGGGCTTCTTGCGGCCTTGCTGAAGGACGAGCAAGGTGAATGCGGACCTCACTTCCTTCTTGCTTCCGAGGAAGTTCTCTTAGAACACTCTCTTCATCTGTTGGAAGGAGGTGATTGACCCTGTAGAGAGAGACTCAAACTAGGACCAAGCCTTCTCCCGGAGAGTGGTGGTGAAGGTCAAACACTTTATAGCATCCGAGGCTTGATGGAAGACCAAGTTGAACTCGAAGCTGTGAAGGTGGTCGAAGGGATCGGTGGTGCCATCGTACGGGGTGAACTTCAACAACTGTAGCTTCGGAGAGATGGATGCCTCCAAGATTTCTCGGGAGAAAGGGACTTGGAAATCGATGTCATCGTCGACAGCCCCTTCGTTATGACGGCCTAGATGATGTTGTCCAGGTAGTGGACCTTCCCCATGAGCTCGCGCTCGACCTCATCATCACGTCGCAGGCGTCTTACCATTCCTGTGTTGGAATGGAGTGACTCTTTGGGGGTGATGAGATTCAGCCCACGGGCGCAGGGTATGGCCAGCAGAGGCCAGTGACGACTCACGGTCGCAGTAGGAGCCAGGCACCTACTGGACCTTGGCACAAGGCAAAGCGGCGGCCACGACACGATCTTGCAATGCTTGCCTATTCAAGAAACTAATAGGCATTTGTCAACATCTAAAGTTGTCGACGCATGGCGGCCAGATCCTCCACAACAGGGTTGACTAGGGGTTGCAATTGGTCTCCCAAAGATTGGCACTCGCTCGCTGAGCCATTCTGTAATGACTACCGAGACCCAACACCCCGATGGTTGCTCACGTTGTTGTAGTTCCCTCTAGATGCTATGGCTTTCTTGTTTCTTCGCGCAGACGGCGCCAAAAGTGTAGAGGTAGATATATAGTATCTCGAAGCACGAGCTACACCTCTAGAATTTGTTTGATGGAGAAATAAGAATGTCACCTAAGAGGAAACCTACAATAGAGAAATTACGTTAGAAAGAACCCTGGGAGAGATCTTAGAGGACAACCCTCTGATTATTAAGTCGGCAAGCACGTGCTGAAATAAGGGAGAAGAGCACTCGGCTACAACAGAGTGCTCTGACATAGAGAGAAGTTGAGTGAAAGAAGACGCAGAGTGCTCGGACGGGGAAATGAAGATAGCGAGCACTCTGGAGCTTCGGTGGAAACTAGGAGACGAGTGGAGTGCGAGAGGCGTTTAGCAGGGTAAGAAAAATATACCTCCTTGATTGTCTTGTCAGAGTCCTTCTTATAGTCCCTTTTTGGGGGGTGTTCTGTTTTATGACTTAATGGAGTCGTGATAATGGAGTTAAGGTTGTCAATCATGGAGTCGTCGGTTACTTGTTCACCCGCCTCGTAAGTGACGAGGGGCGGAATCTCCTTGGATTCTCGCCCCGTAGATAACATAGGGATGTGGATAATAACCCGTCGTCCATTAACCACCGGGATTACTCTTATCATTATTGCGGGAATGAGTACCTAAATGTGCGTCGTGTGAGACATGGGGGAAGGTCGTGCGCGAAGTATGAGCTTAAATTTTAGGCGAGAATGTGTTGAGTATTAACGCATTAAACAGTGGGTAAATCATTGTTGGGACTTTTAGACCCCGCTAGTTTTTCACCTCTCTGAGTTAAAAAAAAAACAGCCTTCTATCTGATATTCAAACCCGAAACACCCCCGATACATTTTTTTATTTTTTCCTAATTTCTACCGTACGTTGAAGATAAAGTGGTGTGACGTAGTTACTCCTGTTGGGTGCCGAAGTTGGTGGGAAAGACGGGCACGAGCCGCGCGCTTTTGGACGGCGAGGAAGGCAGGCAGCCTCGTGCTACCAAACCTCCGCGCCCGTACGTGCTCCCCTCCAGCCCCAACCCCACATGGGAGGGGGAAGAGGGGGGAAGAAGAAGAGGAGGGTTAGGTACGCCATGGTTGCTCACCGGCTGGTGGTAGCTCGTTCTCACAACGTGATGGAGAGCTAGCTGCTGGCCCCCACAGTACTTGACTCCCTATATTAACTCTTCCACACTGCATCCCCCCACCTCACGCTGCACCGAGCAGAGGCCACGAGCTAGGCTAGCAAGTTATATATTATCCCCTCAGCTCCCCCCAACTCCACTGAGCACCAGGTGCTGAGTGGCATAAGGCACCGCCGCGCTAGTGGTATTCGTGGGTGAGCGGAGGAGGAGGAGAGGGCTGCAGGCAAGATGGTGGGCGCGACCGTAGAAGCCATCCGCAAGGCGCAGAGGGCCGAGGGGCCGGCCACCATCCTGGCCATCGGCACGGCCACCCCTCCCAACGCCGTCGACCAGGGCACCTATCCCGACTTCTACTTCCGCATCACCAACAGCGAGGACAAGCTGGAGCTCAAGGAGAAGTTCAAACGCATGTGTATGTCGATCCTCACCATACATATATGCATGCCCTCCTCCTCTCTCTCTCTCTCTCTCTCTCTCTCTCTCTCTCTCTCTCTCTCTCTCTCTCTCTCTCGTGGCAGATCACAATGACCCACATTCTAGTTCTCGATCCATGCAATTTGTTATACAGCTAGCAACGCTCTACGTGTTGGCTACAGTCCGGATTAGGTGAGCTGAGCTCCCTCTGATCTGCAGATACTAACGTTCTTATGTTCCTGCAGGCGAGAAGTCGATGATCAAGACGAGGTACATGCACCTGACAGAGAAGATCCTGAAGGAGAACCCCAACGTATGCGCCTACATGGCGCCGTCGCTGGACGCCCGGCAGGACATGGTGGTGGTGGAGGTGCCCAAGCTGGGGAAGGAGGCCGCCGCCCGCGCCATCAAGGAGTGGGGGCAGCCCAAGTCCAAGATCACCCACGTCCTCTTCTGCACCACCAGCGGCGTCGACATGCCAGGCGCCGATTACCAGCTCACCAAGCTCCTCGGCCTCCGCCCCTCCGTCAAGCGCCTCATGATGTACCAGCAGGGCTGCTTCGCCGGCGGCACCGTCCTCCGCCTCGCCAAGGACCTCGCCGAGAACAACCGCGGTGCCCGCGTCCTCGTCGTCTGCTCCGAGATCACGGCCGTCACCTTCCGCGGCCCCAGCGATGCCCACCTCGACAGCCTCGTGGGTCAGGCCCTCTTCGGCGACGGCGCCGGCGCCCTCATCGTGGGTGCCGACCCTGTCGAGGGCGTGGAGAGACCCATCTTCCAGCTCGTCTCTGCGGCGCAGACCATCCTCCCCGACAGCCACGGCGCCATCGACGGCCACCTCCGGGAGGTCGGCCTCACCTTCCACCTGCTCAAGGACGTGCCCGGGCTCATCTCCAAGAACATCGAGAAGTCCCTGGTGGAGGCCTTCGAGCCGCTGGGCATCTCCGACTGGAACTCCCTCTTCTGGATCGCCCACCCGGGCGGCCCCGCCATCCTGGACCAGGTGGAGGAGAAGCTGGCGCTGCAGAAGGAGAAGCTGCGGGCGACGCGGGCCGTGCTGCGCGACTACGGCAACATGTCCAGCGCCTGCGTGCTGTTCATCCTGGACGAGATGAGGAGGGCGTCGAAGGAGGAAGGGAAGGGCACCACCGGCGAGGGGCTAGAATGGGGGGTGCTCTTCGGCTTCGGCCCCGGCCTCACCGTCGAGACCGTCGTCCTCCACAGCGTCGCCACATGAGGAGACCTCCCCTCGCCGGCCGCCAGAGAGGAAGCATGCAGGTAGTTGCACCATGACTGTGCTGCTACGCCGCATTATCTTTGATACCTATGTTAAAATAATACTATATGTTTTCTTCCCGTAGCGGAGAATATTTGTGTGTGGGAGATATTTATGATATGAACAATAATATATTTCTTTCTGGAATATATCTGCTTAAGAAATTGCCAAGTGTGAGCTGTATTTTATTTTGTTGAGAGAATTCTCACTCTTTGTAATTATCGGTGGATCTCTTGGATTATATAAAAGGATTTTGTAACGCAAGCATATATATTGAAAAAAAAATGTTTGCTTTCATTTGAATGATAAGTTTTCCTAAAGTACTGCTGACTTGATCATCAGCAATGGTATTTTCCATTTTCTTGCTTAAAATTTTTATTAAAAAATCTATCTTATTTTTATGGCATCTAATTAATGCGCCACGTTGATGCATCAAATGTTTGGGTTAATTTATGAGTGAGCACTTGTTTCTGCAATTACTTTCATAAGATTAATTTTTCCTCCCCCTCCCTTAATTTTCTTTATGTTAAAATTCTGGCACACCTTCTGCCAAATGTTTTCAAGAAGATGCACACAGGGCATATATTTTTGTCAATCTTGTAATAAAAAATATATATATGTAGTTGCCAACAAATAATTCAAAGAAACATATGCTTTTAGTAATTAATCTGTGCTTCAGTTCCCGTTTGATCTATATATAGTAGCTTTGGAAAAAAAATCATTCATCCTTCCACCAGGCTTCCCTCCTATATATCCTCTCACCTAAACACCTTTGAAAAGTTGAACTGCACTCCTAATAGATCATACCGTTTTACCTGTCAATCGGTTTCGTAGGATTCTTGATAGATCCTCTCGCATCGTAAGGTTTATCACCAACAGGCCGGCCACTTTTCCCTTGCACTATCAAATATGAATAATAATTTATTTTGTGCACCTAATTCGGTGCATAAAGTTACGTCAAAACATAACCTTTATTCTTATTGGCTCAAAAAAAAGTGAAAAGATTGTTTCCGTGTAAAAATGATATTACGACTCGTTTTTTTACGTATTAAAGATAGAGCGCACTCGGTGAAAAATCACACGAGTGAAATATTACGTAGGATTGAAATATTTTACATATGAGTGAAATATTTTATTATAGTAATAAAATATTTTATTTGACTTCATAAATAAATTAATAAAATATTTTATACAAATAAAATATTTTGTTACATGAACGAAATATTTGTTATAAGAATAAAACACTATAAAAATGAAATATTTTATTATAAGAACGAAATATTTATTATAAGAATAAAACACTACACAAACGAAATATTTTGTTATAAGAACGAAATCTAACAAAATATTTCAATTCTATATCAAATGTTTCATTCATGTAATAAAATATTTTATTCTTCTATAAAATATTTCATTCACGTGTTTTTCCGTCGAGTACGCTACGTGTTTAATGCGAAAAATACGTAGTTACGTACTGTACGAATCTGACGCGGGATGTCTTTTCCTGCACAAGAATGATCCTCTTACCTTTGGGGGGCCAATGAGAGCAAATATTACAAGTTGACACACTGGATTCGGTGCACAAAGCATTACTCATCAAAGATGGTAAGATGATTGGCTAAAAAAATTGTCAAATCTTTGGATCTTTCTTTGAACCAAACCTCCAAAGGATAAACAAACCTTAAGATGATCGATGATGTTGATTCATAACAATAGATGTACGAAGAATGACTTAATCCAAATCAAAAAAAAAAGACTTAATCCAAATCAAAGATCAGTGTTTGGGATCACGAGACCGTGTCATGCTCAAGATCCGGAAACACCAACTCCTCCAACCCCCCCCCCCCCCCTTTTTTAGGGGAGGGAGGTATTTTCAACTATTTTCCTCAAGTAGAATATCTTCTCATACTGACACGACTGAACCACCTTCTTTAGATGATTATTCTGGTTTTAGAGTCACATTATAGAAAACAATATTCTCTTTATGTACCTCCTTCTTTATCTGCACAAAATACCAAGATAATTCGTGAGATAAATCCTCACTGCGAAAGATGAGAATTGACTCCAAAACTGAGGAAAGCTTCATGCCCGCATATCCGTTGGCCCAATTCATCTGCCGATAAAGTGGGGAGTGACCAGGTCCATCAATGCGCGGCCACAGGCCCATTATATCCACGGGCCACAGGACGTCCCACCCACAAGTTGGGCCTAACCCGTGAACGGGTGCATTCCTGACGAGTCCGGATCCTGTCAATGCACGAGAGGATGGGACTCAATACGGTCTCCAATAGGAGACTGCCACCTGTCTCATCTTATCTTTCGTAGAGAAGATTGGACAGGTGGCAGTCTCCAATAAGTTCGATCCTCTGAGGATCCACACACTCCACGGCAACCAAGTATTTTAAGAGCCTCGTGGACCACAAGGAAAGGAGGAACCTTTAGATATCAGTTTGTAAAATTTATCACATGCAGGAAATAACCCTTCTAATCTTCGTGATTATTTGTAATCTCTTAGCCTCACTTTGGTAGGAAATTTGGGTTAAATTAAATTACTTAGGTTAATTCACAGTTAGTCTATTTTTGATTTGATAGTAAGAGTATTAACTCGAAAATAAGTAGGTGGGTTAACCTAGTTTGAATCTATTGTGATTTGATAGTTAATGGGTTAACCCAATAATATTTATAAGTAAAATATTGAGAGAGAGAGAGAGAGAGGGTGCATTTATTACGCATTTATTGTTGAGTTAACTCTTTGAAATCTATCTCTGGAGGTGGATTTCGAAGTCCAGAGTTACTCCGGATTTAATACTCATCCTCCCGATTTAGTCCAAGTTTAAGTATCAAAGTAATTTAAACTTCAAAAATAATTAAACCTAGGCTAAACTATGACTAACTCAGGACTAACCATATATCAAAGTGAGACTTACAATCTCAGGTTATTTGGCGAAGGATTCCAAAACATTAGGCTTTGGAAAAACTGCCTAGAAAGGAGATTCATCAAACAGGTAACTGTGTAGGGGTAGAGATAAATAAAAAGTAAAGAGCATTACTTTCTGAACATGACAGAGAGTAGTGAATGATGATCCAAAGACACTACAAGAGAAAGGGGTTGTCTAATGTATTCACAGATGGATGAAGGCAGTGAAAAAGAATGAAACAGAGGCTATGTGCTGATCATCTATGGTCGGGGGTTGGCCTCGTCCATGGGGTTATCCATCACAGAGTTTTTTTTCCCGGAGAGTATCTTTGATAACAGAATAAAGGTGGAATAAAAGATTTTAACCTGAAGAATAAGTAAAAATATAGTTTAATAAAACGGATAGATTTTTCCATCTGCTTAAAATTTCTCATTCTAATCAAAGAGTAGAGTAAGTTATTCCACCTTAATCTAAATAAATTTCATAATAAAAAATAAAAAAAACTCACATGAGTTTAAGTTAACCCATTTTTCCCTATTCCCTTATTAGGTTATGTTTGGTACGAGATTAAACTGGGGTTATCCCCGTTTCAATCTCATTCTTCGTTTGGTATGGCAAAATTTGACGGAGGTATACGGGGTTAAAAAAAATAAGAATAACCCCAAATATGGGATTAATACGGGGGATAACTCATTCTAACAAAAAGTTGGAATGAGTTATCCCTCACCTCTAACCCCATTCTCTCTCCTTCTTTCTCGCCCTATCACCGTCCTCTCTCTCTCCTCCCTCCCTCTACATCCCACATAAAATCATATAATTAGTAATAATTATTATAAAAAATATTATTATTATTAATGATGATGGGTTAAAATTATAAATTTAACAATATTAATAATCAAGAGTAGTATACATACTTATTATTATTTTTAAAGGTCTTTTTATTATTTATTAAGCATCCAAAAACAAGTACTAAATTTTCAATACATAGTCCATCTGCGGGGCAAGCTGCAGAAAATTATCAAACTGAACTAGCACAAGGAGACTATGCCTGCAGTCCAATAACACCACGGGCTACCCTGCCACCAGCATTTCCAGTGGTTTTGATGAGAGGCAACAATAAGAGGGGAATAATTTTAAAATAATAATATCATTATCATTAATCATTATTAAAGAATCTTATTACTATTAATGATGATTGGATAAAATTATTAACTCTCGTTTCAATCTCATTCTTCGTTTGATATGGTAAAATTTGACGGGGGTATACGGGGTTAAAAAAATAAGGATAACCCCAAATATGAGATTAATACGGGGATAACTCATTCTAACAAAAAGTTGGAATGAGTTATCCCTCACCTCTAACCCATTCTCTCTCCCTCACCCTCTCCCTATCACCATCCTCTCTCTCTCCTCCCTCCCTCCCTCTACATCCCACATAAAATCATATAATTAGTAATAATTATTATAAAAAATATTATTATTATTAATGATGATGGGTTAAAATTATAAATTTAACAATATTAATAATCAAGAGTAATATACTTATACATATTAATAAATCTCATGGTACAACGGTTAATTAGGCATCAATAAGAGGGGAATAATTTTAAAATAATAATATCATTATCATTAATTATTATTAAAGAATCTTATTGCTATTGATGATGATTGGATAAAATTATTAATTTAACGATACTAATAATAAGAAGTAGAATTGATAAACACATTAACAAATCCCATGGTATTGTTAATTAATCATCAATAAAAAAATAATTTTAAAATAATAATAATATTGTCATTAATTATTATTAAAAACTAAAAAATACCTTAAGTACTAGTTTCATTTGTGCTAATCATAACTAATCAAAAATTAATTTGATAATATTTTTATTATTGAAAATCAAGATCATCAAATATAATTAATTAGGTTTATCATTAATCATAATCATAATTATTATTATTAATTAAATATAAGTTGAAGATTTGAAAAAAAAATAAGTTATCTTAATTCCAATCAAACGAATAATAACAATGTCTTTTAACCCATGATAAGAAGGATAAAATAATCTATTTTTAACACTTGTTCTCGTTCTTATCCCTATTTTTTATCAAACGAATAATAAGAATACTAACATATTTATCCTCTCGCATACCAAACGTATACGAGAATAAGAATATAAATAAATTAATCCAGAATGACTTACACATATTCCCACTACAATTTATTCCGATACCAAATATCTCTTTAGGGCATGTTTGTTAATCGAGCGCGGATGCCATGTTCGACCTCAAGGGATCGAACACGTCGCCCGGGCTCGGTTAGTGGGGAGTGTGAGAGAGTGCATGAGACCTCCGCTGATTTCTCTCTCATCGAGTTAGACAACCGACCGACAAACCGGCCCTTATCAAATTGGCGAAGGAAAAGCCTAGGTGATATGTTGCCGGCGTTACCTGGTTGCCTCTTCCCAAGACGCATGCCATGTTTCTAGTGTTTGTCAAATGACTGAAATCCCTTGGGGTTATCCACTACACCCAGACAACCACCAGACTAGACTGTACGCAAAACTGACGGCCTCCGGTTCCCACCAATGGACCAGTGGACAACCAGGGAAAACCCTACTCATAGATTTGATTCCAACACGCGAAGGAGACGCATTCTGGGTTCTTTGAATTCTTGTTGTAGACAAAAATTCCTACCCATCTTTATACACAGAGCAATAAGGAGGAATTTCTAGATATCATCTTTTACAATCTACTATACTTCGGAATTGACTCCACTAATCTTTACATTTATTCATAGTCCCCCACAATCTCAGGTTATTTGGTGGACATCCTAAAAAGTGAAAAGATAAGCAATTGTGGAAGGTTCAAAAGAAAAATGGGTGAGAGAACTACTCCAGGAATATGACAGATCGTAGTGACTCGTTATCTAAGAAACCCAAGACAGAAAGGGGACCTTCGGTGCATATAAGTGTATAATCAAGAAGCAAAACACCTACCATGAGGAAAAGATAAGGAAGGAAATTAAAGAAAGAGGACCCTGAAGCTGACAAACTAGGGGACGTAAATTGAATCAAGTGAAACCACAGTACAGCACAACCTGACTCACTTCGCGTTCATATTGGATGTGCCATCGGCTAGGTAGGTCACAGTTGAGAATCCTTATAAGTTCTAATTCCTCCAAAACACAAGAAGATCATAATCAGCCAATGCATTTAAAAGATTAGTAAAATCATTAATAGCACAAAAAAGACTATGATTTGCAAGCTCAATTTTCCCTCGCTTCGTGTATACATCCATTACTTACCCACCACCAGCCCTCTATGTCTACCAGAATGTTCCAAACTGTGTGACCGAGGATCTCATGCAGCGGTTAGTAAGCATGCCAAAATCCAGGTGATTTCCAACTCAATGTAGCTGGTAATGCTCCTCGTTCTATCTATATGCAGGACAACCCAAATTACTCTTGGATAACAAGCAAGCACCATGTCCTGTTGTGTGATCACTGGGCGGAATTGCAAGAGAATCATCATAAAGGATGGTGGAAAGGAAGAGCATGGTTCTACATTGAAGAAACCAGCACATTGCTCAATCCTACAAGGAGACCATCACATTCACCTAAACACATCAGATTTTTAAGCATTTTATGTGAACAAATAAGTCTATGAGGTGTAATCTGATGCTCGCCACACACGAGTAGACGGGAAAACATACCTAATTCAGGGCAGCATACAACCAAGAAGTATACACTAAGTTGGCAATACAGATGCACTGATGAATGGTTCCTCTTACAAATAAATAATCAAATGCACATAGCATTTTCATTCACAACAGCACTGCCAAATTTTTTGACCACTTCATCGGTTGACACCCTAAAGACTGTCAGAGGAAGTCTCCATGCAAGATGACAAAAGTTGCAAATCGTGCCTACGAACCGCTCCAAATCGAAAAGATATTTATGTTCTGTAGGTGTAAAGATCTATCTCAAGAGGGAAACAAAATCTGGACACTGGAACAGGAACCCACAATCCTTTTCAGTGCAGTTGCACACTGTAAGAACATGTTTAAATGTCCCACAGTTGCAACACTGAGGCTACTGAACATCAAAATTCAGTCTTTACACAAAAAAAGCTTAATGAAAAAATTCTATACAAAAGACGGGCAAAAGAATCTAGAAAGTGCAACTTCCATGTTTAGAACCCAAGGTTACAACCAATACAGTGGAAATGAATGAGAGGCTGCATTGGGGAAGTAAAGAACATCGGTACTTCGTGTGAAGGAGAATAAGATTAAACATGGCTCAAGATGCTGGTTGATCAGGTGAAAGAGTGATGGGGGAAAATATTTGATTTGCAGATGTAAATCATCTTGCATATGTCATTCCCATATACATTGATCAGAATGAAAAGTACTATTAGCTAGGAGTTGCACCACTACATTCTCAAGCCTTTTAGCTCCTGGACCAGGCCTCAGAATCTCTGCATCCCCCCAAACCGAGCATGGGTCATTTCCTGCCCCGACGCACCAACCTCCTGGCACAATCTTGCCAGGTCCACGATTCAACAGTTCTCGGTCAATTTGGTCAAGAATTGGACTATTCTTAAGAAACCGTGTTCCAAATGCTGCTCCACTCTGAGTCATACTGTAGAAATCAGTTAAACTAAGTATTCGTGGATCCCGCTTTGGGGGCTCATCCCATGCTATATAGTGTAGGTTGTGGTTAACTACAGACCCATTGAATTGCATGGAGTTGCAGAGAACAGTGTGGAAGTAATTTGTGTGAGATGAAGGTGTGTTCGCATAATACATCAGTAGAGTTCTTGGCAAATTGTCAATGCCCAGAATGCAGAAATCCACAAACTTTCGACTGAGTATGACAGATGCTGAACCTGCAGTAAAATGGGACACTTGCATGAGTCTTCATCTTATTAAATAATTACACAACAAATGATTAAAAAGTTGATCAACCTAGCTGCATATGTGCGGACCCATGTTTAGTGAAACTAAGAGAGGCTGTTTAACCGACCAACCCTCAATTATGAAACGTTTCCCGTAGTCTCAAAAGACGTAATCATGAAAATGCAGTGTGCATTACTTGGATGGTATTGATACAAAAAAGGGTCTTTTGCATGTATACCCCTCTTAAAAGTGAGTTTGCGTGAAAATCTATCCTGCAATTCTATTTGTATGTATACCCTCACATGAATTCAATGTCATGTATGACCTTTTGGTAAACTTCCATCAGATTATCCATAGAATATTCCGTCTCCTTCTCCATCACTCCTTAAAAGACTTTAATGGCCTTTTAACAGAAAAGTGACAATAAGGGCATACGTGCTATTTAATTCATGTAGTATACATGATAATACAAATGCAGGACAGATTTCCATGCAAACTCAGTTTAAAGTTTTAAAAGGGGTCTACATGTGAAAAACCTTACAAAAAATAAATTTAAAAAGGGATGAAGCCTGTGAGGATCAACATTACGTATTCTTTTCTCAATTCAATCAACAAGGTTGTACTGGATGCGTTGTTTTTCTTGATTGGTTGGAGGCGGGTTGGGGTGCTGAGGTGTCTTGAGCAAAGGGACGGTCGAGAATGGATTTATAGTTTCACATTCATTGGATTTACCCAGAGATGAAGCACAAAAATTTAGAATATGCTGATTTAGAAAAGAAAGTTAATTCACTCCACCCCCTCCCCAGATTCTGATGTTGGCCCAGGTAGGGGGCATCCCAACATCAAAAACTTCACTACCTGAATTTTTTTGTTAGCATCTTTCAAAGGAATTTGCTTATAGTTTCATTACTCCCAAAGTTACAAACTTACATGCCTTCTCAGCCCTTGTTATGTAAGTCACTTGCAGCAGAAGCCTGAGCCATTTGCCAGTGGTAGATGACACCAGGACATCTATAGATCACTTTCATAAGGTGAAACAAGAGGCATCCAAGTATTCTTTACTGGAGAAGTCTTTCTCATTCCAAAAGAGAGGAAGTGGGAAGTGGAGGAGGCGGATTGCAGAACAGGTTATACCTGTCAACTGAGTGGATGCATCAAATTTTGCCTCTCATTATTAAAATACAGCTTCTATAGGAAATGGCTGTTTCAAGGGATACATAGGTGGTTCTACTACTTATAGTACAATATAAAAAATATTAAAAAACAATATATGAATGTGATGTCAGCACAAGCCAATGAGTCTTGGCTATTCCTGATCTAGTTGGGCTTGTTCCGGTCCAAATCTGGTAGTTTTTTGAACTGAATATGATGAATTTTGCGATCAATGGCCCAAGGAGAACATTCCTAATTTCCTAACCAAGCAAGATGCCTTGCAAAAGTAGATCAATATACATCCAAAAAGAGAAGCAAAAACAAACTCAAAAGGAAAAGCAGAACAAAGATGTTTTGGAAGGTGGAAAAGCCGAACAGCAGAAGAAAGATGAAGCGTAGAGAGAGAAGATAAATAGACCAAAATTTAAAGGAAAAAAAAACATCTTCTCAAAGTTTCACTGTGGTTAGGCCTATAAAATGGCTTCATTTCTGGATAGACAACAGAATTAGTTCCACAGGAATCATATGAAGCAGTTTCTCCATTTTGCTTGAAAGTTTCCATGGCCAGAAACAAGAGAATATTTTTCTTGTTTTTCAATCATGCCCCAAAGGACGTGGAAAAGGAGGTATAAATAACAGTAAGCTTCTAAGTTTCCTTCTTTAGAATCCAAAAACCGTTCTCTGAAAAAATAAAAGCAAGAAGAGAAATTCAGTTCTGAGATTATAAACTTACGAAATCCATGTGTCTTGGTTCATTCCTATGCTATCAAAGGCACTTGAGGCGCTCGCCTCGCCTCATCGCCAGTAACTGACCTTGCTTCGGTCCATCTCGCCTAGGCGAACTGGCTGTGGCCATGTGGATTTGATAGGTCCTTAACTTATTTCTCACATCTAAATGGACGAATTTACTAATTTGACTGGTTCTATATATGTGTTGTTGACATATTTAATGATATATACCATACATCTATTTTATTTTATATTTAAAAAATGTCGGCAACCCCTTGATCACCTCAGGTGCCTCTCGCCTCTGACCACAGGTTCATTCATGTTTGTGTCATTGCTTCTTCCCCATTCTGGGGCATAATAAGTTTCAATAAAACCAGATGCTGTTTTGAAACAGAAAATGCAAAATGTAACACTGGCCTGAGAATAATCTGTAGGCATTTGGCAAATCCCTCTTCTGTGTAGCATAAACAATGTCGCTCTTGGAAGAAAGGTAAAGACCGGGATCAACAATAATGGGCTTTATTCTACGAGATCTGTTACATAAAAGATGTTGACAATTTCTTAGTAACCAACTCATCATGTTGACTCTAAACAGCACAATGGATTCAAAAATGAGGTACATGTATCTTACACTCTCCAACCAATTTGACTAGAATGCTGAACAAAGTTGATATCTTTTGGTAAGAAGGACAATATGTGGAGAAGATCTGCAATCCAAAGAAAGAAATTCATGTCAAGTGGTCATCAGCAAGTGATGCATGGCTACCCCAATATGCATCAGACTTTGGAAGGAAGGATGATAGGTAGAATCAGTGTACACAGAGAAGTGCTTCAAAAACACAACATGGCTGCAACTACATTGCAAGTTCATAGACTAGTAGTCACAGGCTTTCATTAACAGGAAACTACATGCCAGTTTGAACAATGGCATTCAAAAAGATGAATCACAGAAACCCAGCATTAAATGGAACTGGACTAAGTCAAAATAGATATAGTATGAGGCTGAAGAGCAATATCAAATAGGTCAGAGATGCACAGGGCATGATGCTTCAGCAGCACCATGAATTTTTAGGCTGCTAATAGCAACGAAATAAAAAAATTCATGCAAGAATTTGTAATTGCTATTAACTTATGAATAAGCATTCAAATGATTTATCAACAAGAAGCATCTATTCTATATCATAGGGCCTAGTATAGCATTCCTGCAAGATATATAGCAATATGATGCGAAGACCAGCAACTAAATAGTAGAGTAGGTGCTAGACTAGAAAAGAAGCCCAATCACCTAACTAGCGCACCCATTGAAGGACCGTGAACACAAGATCAATCATCTACAAGAAGAGATAGAACAAATATTTGATAGTTATCTCTTTTTTTAAAAAAAAATGGGTAGTACCACTATTGTATTAAGAGAAAATGGAGATGTACATGTATAACCAAAGAGCGCCCAAAAACCCTATACAACAAGCACACCAAGATGTTGTTAACCCCCCAACAACAAAAAGAGGGGAGTTGAGAGAACTCACATTACAATTCAACTCCGTCCATTCTCTCACTCTATCACAAATAAAAGATACAAGAGATGCCTCCGCTTTGGCCTCTGTAATGTCTCCAAACTTCGGATTGTGTTTCCGCAGATTGCGAAGCGTGTCCGTGAATATTCAGATTTTAAATAATAGATCTTTGGATCCTCAAATATTAATTATAAAAATTATTTCGGACCCATGATGGTACAATAGGCGAGTCACACCTTTTTCGGAATTTTTCCAAGTCAAAAATCTATTTTTCAGAATTTAAAAACCAAAATGTAATTTTCTAAATTTTTAAACAAAATAAAACCTAAAACCCATTTAACCCCCCACCCCTCTCTCTCTTCCCTCATTTCTCTCCTCTCCCTCCACCGTTCTCTCCTCCTCTCCTTCCCTCCTCTAGCGGCTGATGGTGAGCGTGGAAGGACGAGGCGGCTGGGCGACGGAGGCGGCACGTGACGAGATCGGGGGCGAGATCATGGGGTGGTGCAACCGCGGGTTCGCGCGCGGGGGCGACGCTCAAATGCGAGATTCAGCATCTCCGGCAACTTTCGGTGCGGGAAATCTTCGTGAGAGGTAGAGGGACAGATCCCGGACCTTCCCTTGTTTATTTCCCGCGATTTCACACCGAGGTGAGACCGAGAGTGGGTTTATTTTGAGTTTTGGGAACAATCATGCTTGGGGTTCGAGTGTCGATTTTCCACCGATCCGAGCCGTGATTCGTAGTTAGATTTGTTTTATTGTGTTTGGAATGCCGGGGAATATTTCCCCATTGTTTTCTCCCTCGCCGGAGGCGAGTGGGGAATGGATTCGAACCTCTGGTTGAGGTTCTGTCTGGGTAACCCCTGCAGTAGGCTGCCAGATCGATGGCCGCTGGGGTTTAGGACTCTGCCCAGTTGGGCGGCCAGACGCCCAGGGTGTGTGCCCAGCTAGGCGGCCAGGTGTCTAGCAGCCTAGGTTTCTGGGCGGCCACAACTCTATGCGCGGCCATGTTGCTGGCCGCCCAGAGCAATGATGGGGGGCCAACTATGTGGCCGCCCAGGAGGTTTGGGGTCTGGGCGGCCAACCCTTTGGCCGCCAAGCTGCTGGACGGCCAGGGAGCTGGCCGCCCAGTGCACCCTTGTCCCAGAAGGCTGGGCTGGACACATGCAGTTTTGGGCGGCCAGACTAATGGCAGCCCCGATTCGGAATATCGAGTGTCCCGTTCAATCGTGGGTTTCAGCGAAGGGTCATTCCCGCATAGTCTTGTATTTCGCGGAGGGTCGTTCCCACATGTCTCGTGTAGACCGGTGACCATTGGTTTACCGTCCGGCCTTGTGTCTTGGTAGGTTAAGTAGCATGGAGTGATAGCAGGTTTCCGTTGTGTCTGTGTGGGTGTGTGAGCCAGTGATACTTTAGTGGTCTCCGTCCTGGTCGTGAGTTTTACCTTGAGTGACCCCCCACTAGTCGAAGCCTTGTTACAACGCGCGGGTGTTGACTCACCTGGGAGAGGTGGAGGGCTTCCCTTGTTGAGACGGTTTTTAGGTTGGTTTCCATAGGCCCCCCACTGTTGCAGCCTGAGTCCGGGCTAGAAGAAAAACCAGTTAGCGGACTTGACGTCGAGCAGTCAGTCTGTGTGTGCACACGTGGTTGGGGGCTTCGGACGCGTGTTGACGAGTACAATCCCAATTAGTCCTTGTTAGTGACAAGCAGTGTTATGGTGTCTCAGTTGCCGCGTTGAGGCTAAACGGGAGACGCCTAAGGCGTAGTGTAAGTCGTCAATGGACGCATCCGGCTTTTATTCTAGTGGGGAGTTCTCCTGTCACTCAAGACCTAGTTTCTCCCGACGGTCGAGGGTGTGGTTTCCGACAGTGAAGTCGTGTTCTTCCCGACGATCGAGACCGTGCTCTCCCCGGTAGCTAGGTTGTGGCTCCTTTAGCGCTTCGATCGAGTTACTCCGATACACGTAGATGTGGTAGGGCATAGTGGCAATGTGACTTACTCGCGATAGTGGTTCCCCTGGCATTCAAGGTGTTACGTCGCCTCCGCGAGGCTTGTGTGACCGGTAGCCTAGCTGTGTTTATTTACTTTTGTCGACATTGTTCTGTCTTCATTATTATTTATTCTTCTTGTTGTTTATTGCGGTTTCGTTGTGGTGGGGATCCGCGGGACCCTTACTGAGCCAATGAGATGAGGCTCACCCCTTTTCTTTTCAGGTGTGGTGCACCTCCACACAGTCTGAAGGCCTAGTGCGGCGCCAACGGAGTCTTAGAGTTACCAGCCTGCTCGAGCCAGGATATGTCCCAAGACTTTGTACTTTTCTTTTGTTGGACTATACTTTTGGACTTGTACTCTGGACTATAAATTGTGTATAAATTGTGATAAATGTAAAATTTAATTACTACATTCATTTTAGACTCCCAAGCACTCCCGCAACATTAATCGAACCCTTTCGAGCACTATAGCTCGTAGGTGGCGAGTCGGGATTCGGGTCGCGTCGATTACTTTTTGGTACCCGGATCTCGTGTCGTTACAACCTCCCTCCGAAAAATTCTATTGTTCCGCTCACCCCATAAAGACCAAAGCGTGACGTGCAGGATGAGCCACCAAACCACTCGATCTCCTTTGATGGGCCAACTCCTTCCCAAAGACGCAATGAGGCACTGCACCTCTCGCAGACGACGTAGAGCACAACGGGCTCTCCTCGCAAGACCCTCCCACACCTCCTGTGAAAAAGTACATTGCACGAACAGGTGGTCTACAGACTCGTCCTCCAGGCCACACAGGCAACAAGTCGCCTAGATCTCCAGGAGGAAGTGAAGTAGCCTGTTACAAGTGGGCAACCTCCCATGGGAGATCCTCCAAGTGAGTAACTTCACCTTCAATAGGCTCCGCGACCTCCACACATGAGGGGCGATGGAAATACATACATCTATACTCAAGATATGGTTATTTTATAGTTGATTAGGTTTGAACTTCTGCAAGACCACCACATAATGCATCTATACTCAAGACATGGTGCACTGATAGAAATATGCAGTAGATATGCAACATCAAGGAACAAATGCTCGAGGAATTCATGACAATCAATCATTAGGATTTGCCAATGTATGTCAATGCACTATGGGCCTGTTTGGTAAATGATGAGGTAAAGGCGAATACCCAGTTCACCTTAACCGGGCTCGAACAGCGCATTCAAGCCTCCCAGGTGAACTACGTATTCACCTAAAACCCCATAAAAGTGCTTGTTCCACCTCGTATTCGCTGAAGCCACCAAAGGCAAGTAGGTGGGAACCGGCGAATACGTCATCAAAACTGGCGGGAACTGGCGAATACCCATCCTATTCGTTTACCAACTAGACCTATATGCTTATCACATCTAAGAAGTATGTAGTACGTCTATATTTAAAATCTATGTTATCAAAGGCGACCGAGGCAGTTGCCTAGGCGAGGAGCCGAGGGGAGGTGGCGATGCCCGCCTCGCTCTGGCCAAAATCGCCTCGACAGTCGCCTCGGGAGCCTCAATGATGGCCTTCCCGGCCCGCCTCGTGCACTCTAGCCCGGGCCCAATGGCTCGATAGCAGCCGGCCTGGCCTAACGCGCCCCGACCTAGGCCCAATAGCCTGTTCAAGTTCGGCCATATAAAGGGGCTCGACCCCTTCGTTTAACCTAGCCACTCCTCTCCTCCCCCTCTCTTCCCGCTCTTGTGTCTCCCCCCTCCTATGCGAACGGCGGAGGCAGATGGCAGATGGCAGCAAATGACGGCAAGCGGCTTGCACAGACTACCGAGCCCCTCTCTCTCTCTCACACACACACACATAAACATGCACAGAGAGAGGGGCCAAGCCCCGCTCTCTCTTTTTCTCCCTCTCTCGCACACCCATAGAGAGAGAGGGGCCGAGCCACCTCTCTCTGTCTCACTCACTCTCTCACCCATGTGCCCTCTGTCTCACTCTCTATATACGTCTATCTGTCTCACTCTCTCTCACGCACACACATGCACAGAGAGAGGGGCCGAGCCCCCCCTCTCACTCTCTCTTACCCTGCTCTCTCAATCTCACTCTCCCTCGGCCCCTCTCTCTCTCTTTCTCACTCTCTCTCGCCCTACTCTCTCTGTCTCACTCTCTCTCACACACACACATACGCACAGAGGGGCCAAGCCCCCTCTCGCTCTAGCTCGCTCACTTTCACTCACACCTCCTCTCTCTCTCTCTCTCTCTCTCTCTCTCTCTCTCTCTCTCTCTCTCACACACACACACACACACACACACACATCGTGTTCTCATGCCGGCATGCTACAAGGGAACATTGAATCAATTGTTTTGAACCCCTCTAAGCAACAAGGAGCTTAACCAATGTAGTGGATAGGTCGGACAGTTCAAGGCTGGCTCAGGCCGACACTTAAGACCTGGCCAGCCCACCTTAAGAGGTGCTAGTTCATTACCATACCCATTAAGAGGGTGCCGGTTGAAAAAAGCTGTCATTTTCAGTCGGAGTTCCCACAAACGACGTCAAAGTGTTGCGTATGCTACACTTAGATTTGTTTGAAGGGACCGAGTGAGATATCTAATGCCACAGAGGGCAACGCTAAGTGATGGGGCCGAGCGTCGAGGAGAGTGTCTTCTGGAGCGAACGAATGTGCCAAGTTTCAGGGCCGATCTTTCTGCACAAGAAAGGAAGTTCTCACCGAGGGTTACAGACCCCGAGAAAACCCTTCGATGCCTAAGTCAGAGCAGGAAAGCAGAGTAGATAGAAGAGAGAGAGAGAGAGAGAGAGAGAGGAAGGAAGCCTTAGAGCCAAGGGTTGTGTATCTTGAGGAAGCCGCTGGGACCAACCTTATATAGGCAGTGAGGCCGAATCGCCATGATGATTTCCTTCTCACGGAGATTCGATAAGGACGTGAGAATAAAGGAATACGCACCTAGGGATCCGTTGAGATGGCGGTAAGGTGGGGTAAAATAGAGCAACGTGCGGAGATCGTGGGATCTCTTGCCTTAGTAATGTTGGCACGATCCACCGAGGAAGGGTTGCCTTCGTAACGCATGTGTGATCGGCTAACATCATCATCGTCATCATCATGCCCCGCCATCATAATGCTTGAAATTCGAAATGTGACGGGCCATTGTAGGAATATAAGAGAAGCGAGACACGTGGCAGGGGAAGTTGATCCGCACACGTCACTTGCTCCCTAACCTTCGGTTCAGTGCGTGGCTCAAGGCTCGAAGCGGAGGCGACCTTTGATGCGGCAATGTCTGTTTCAACTTCTGAGTGGTACGATTTGGTTTGGATTCATAATGACAACTTTTTCCAACCGATACTCTGTTGCTCACGTTTTTCCAACTGAAATGATGGAGACTTTGATTCTTTTATGGGTGATGAGGAGGCTTGAGAGTTGTGAGAAAATTTTGTGTCATTGGATTGCAGACTTGTAATAATGCTCACTTTCTATTTCAAACACTTTATGCTATGGGATTATGCAGTATACTTATTTGGTTGTTTACTTGTTTAGTTTTGTTATGATACTACACTTGCTATTCTTGTTAAGTGTGTTTGCATGTATGACTATAAGTGTGAATTTGATAGTTGCAATTTGGTTTGTTAAATTTTACATGAATTTAGTGACTTATACAATAATTTGAGACATACGAATGAATGGATTTAGGAAGTATATTGGTTTTATGTATGCATTTTTGTGATATTTAGATATATATTTCTATTTCTGATTTTTTATATATACATTTTTGTGATATTTAGATATATATTTCTATTTCTGATTTGTAAACATTGTTCTAACAAATTGTCGCCTCAAATGCCTAGGCCATCGCCTAGGCATTTGAGGCTAAGGTGACCCCCTGGTCGCCTCAACCGTCTCACCCCTCGGACTACATAGTTCAAGATATGGTGCACCAACAGAAATATTGCCACGCAACATCAAGGGACAACATAACCCAAATATGCCTTACAAATATGTTGTCAAAGGTGCCTGAGGCAATCACCTAGACGATAAGGCAAGGCAAGGAGATGACTAAGCACCTCACTTCGACCCATTTAGCCCATTCCAAGATCTAGCCAAGCATACTTGGCATGTAAGAAGGGCCTAATCTTGATAGAAATTGCCAAAATGCTTAGCTACAATTACTTTGTAGGAGAAATTTATACATTAGGATTAGTATGAGTTGAATAAGGCAAACCAATGCACATTTAAGCTTAAAGCAAAAAAGGATTAGAAACTTAAAAAGACAAAAGAATAAAGGGAAAGTGATGAGGACACTTAGATGACTCGACGATTCGACCAAGCTCGAGTGAGCTGGTACCGTCAAGAATTGGACTCGACCGCACGAGATCTACATTATTTAATATTTCTAGTATTTTGTTGTTTCTTTGATAGGTTAAATTATCATTAGGATAATTTATATTTTCTATGTTGTAATTTTTTCCTTTTAACGATGTTAGGTCAAGAGAATCTAGGGTGTAGGATTTCTTATGTTTTCTAGGAAGATAGAAATTAGTTTTAATTTTCTAAGAAGGGAAATATCTCTTGTATTCCCTAGATTGATTCCCCTCCCAAGGAGTCTTGAGCCCCTCAATCTCCCCTCCCCCCACCTTTTAAAATGACTTGTATTCTTCCATTTTGGAGGTAATAGATGAAGAATAGAAGAGAGGTTTTTCTTACTCAAAAAAAAAGAGAAAAAATCATAGACTCGATCGTACCGCGTCAAATTTGGTATCAGAGCTTAGGAAACCGATTTGTTCCATCAAATCGGGGTCCAAGGTAACTTCTATTTGTGATGTACTTTGTGTTTGACGTATTTTTGCCAACGATGAGTGTGCCTGTGGTTTTTGATGAGTGGCAATCGGGAAATTATATTTCCCAATCTATCGTTGACTCTCTCTCGAGGACGGGTGACACTATTATTGAGGGCGACCAAGCTTTTGTGGGGTTCTATTTACAAGTTAAAGGTGGTACCCCATTAAAATCATTTCGTTATTTTGATGGAGCATGGTACACTAGTGGTACACCGGGTGCCAGCATTAGTCTCGGACGAGAGTGGGTGTCAGAGTGGAATGCTACCATAGACCCCAACCAGTCCCATTGTACTATCCAGCCACCACATCTCAATGAAAAATTTCGATTTCCAAACTCAGATTCGCAGGTAGCCCGCGATATCCAGAAGACACTACAAAACTTGCTAGCTATGGTTACCTCACCCCCTATTGATGAATGGGACCAAACTCTATTTGTCAATTTCGGATAAGACTTGGTAGATGATTCTGTGCTCACAACTAATTCATCATATGAGATTATTCCGACTATCATTTCCGATGATAATTGGGATCAAGATTTATTTGATATGACCAAATTAGATTTGATTGACAACACAATGTTTGAGGTTGGTCTGTCAATTGTTCTGTCGGTTGCTCCACCCGACCTTGTTTTATCTCTTGAGCTATCCCATATTGATGTAGTGTGGCAGGATTTCTACAAGAAACATGAGAAACGGCAACTAGAGATTCGAAAGATGATCATCTACCCCGAGCTTTCAACCAATTCTCCCGTGACCATCCTCATCATGCTCCAACACTTCAAGATTCGAGGACAAATCTTTTCAAACCAAAGGGGATTTGATGAGGCCACTGAGTCGAATCGACGATTCGACCAAGCTCGAGTGAGCTAGCATCGTCAAGAATTGGACTCGACCGTAAGAGATCTACATTATTTAATGTTTTTAGTATTTTGTTGTTTCTTTGATAGGTTAAATTATTTTTTTTGGAAGGTGGCAACAGCCACATTTCATTGAAAAAGGCTTACAAATTACATTATCCAAAATCCAAATACTAAGCCAAAAGCCCCGGGGCTTCTACCAAGGAGGCAAAACTCCCCCAAAACCCTCACAACCCAAGGATTACAGGAATTACAGTGTTAGTAGCCTCCACCCTTGTAGTCTAGACATAACCTCTGATTGGGACAGTGGCAGCCACTTGACAGCAAAATACCAGTCCATTAGACATGTAATGCAGTTCTGTATGATGAAGGTTGGGTGCTTGAACAGATCTCTAAACAGTCCGTTGTTCCTTTCCCTCCATATTGACCATAGCATGGCCGGAAAACACAGTTTCCATATCTCTTTTTCCTTCTTTCTGGGTTTAGGGGCATCCATTCTGCCCACCAATCCTCCAAGCTGGACTTGATGTTCCACTGAATCTTCGCAGCCTTGAAGAAATGCGCCCACACAGTCCGGATTATGCCACACTTGAAGAAAAGGTGATCCAGATTCTCTGTATAACATCCACAGAAAAGACATGAAATTCTGACTCTCGGCTTAAATTTGTACACCCTGTCAGCAGTGGAGGTTCTCCTCCAAGCCATTTGCAAGAGGAAAATTCTGGTTTTGATAGGGGCCTTTATATTCCAGACTTGCTTGTGCCAGGGTACCTCCCTCCCTCCTTGCATGAGAATCTTGGATGTTGACCTGACCGAGAACTGTCCATCTTTCTCCCATTTCCAGCTTCTAGAATCGAAGGATCCAGGTTCCAATCTTTTCTGGTCCAGCATGCGATTGAGCTGCAGGAATTCCTGGTACTCTATATTAGTTAGATTTCTTCTAAATTGTACCGACCATCCTGATCTTGGATCTGTTTGAGACTAGAACTCAAAAACATTTGCCCCAGCCTTTAAGGCAATTGCATATAGGTTTGGAAAGGCTTCTTTAGGCACACTATTGAACAACCATGGCTCTTCCCAGAACTTAGTCTTCCTCCCATCCCCCACAGCAATTGATGATGAACATCTATAGAAATCTTTAAGTTTGAGTTTGATAGGTTAAATTATCATTAGAATAATTTATATTTTCTATGTTGTAATCTTTTCTTTTTAACGATGTTAGGTCAAGAGAATCTAGGGTGTAGAATTTCTTATGTTTTCTAGGAAGATAGAGATTTGTTTGTATTTCCTAGGAAGGGGAAGATCTCTTGTATTCCCAAGATTGACTCCCCTCCCAAGGAGTCTTGAGCCCCTCAATCTCCCCTTCCCCCACCCTTTAAAATGACTTGTATTCTTCCATTTTGGAGGTAATGGATGAAGAATAGAAGAGAGGTTTTTCTATCTCAAAAAAAAAAATAGAAAAAACATCATAGACTCGGTCATCCTACGTCAGAAAGAAAAAGGAAGGAAAGGAAAAGAGGAAAGTTTTCACCTTAATTTTCACTAGCACAAGCAGACTAACACAATTCATTCACCTTTAGTTTTTATTTGATAAGCCAAATCCTTGGCCCTTTTTGGACAAAAGCTGCAGGATGTGGGTTGGTGGATGATATTCTTCTAGGGAGCAACAATCTGCAACTTACTCCTTTACAATTTGCTGATGATAGGCTACTATTTAGCTCAGGGCAGGACAAAAGGATTCACAATTTTAAGAAATTACTTGTTCTTGTTGAAGTTGGGTCGAGACTGAAACTTAATTTTGAAAAATTGTAAGTTGTGGGTGTGGGATGCGCACAAGAGGATGAACTGCAGCGCTGAAACTCTGGGTGCAGATGGTCAAGAGAGAAAAGAGGTGGGACAAGTCTTCACATGGTCAAATGCGCCAACTTGTGAAAATTGTAAAAGCAAAGACCAAGATGGTGTAGATTCTGTAAAGCTTGAATCGACAAGAATTCCTTAGGGGTAAATGGTTGTGGAGGCACCCTGGTGGTGATGATTGTTAGAGAAAATATCACAGAAATGCTAGTGGAATGGTGTCTTGGACCATCCATTAGCTCACCTCTCTCATCTATTTCAATAAACATAGACAAGACAGCTGATAGTTTCAGTGCCTCTATTACTTACCAGGTGGTGAATGAAAACACCCATCCTTGGAAGACCACTGGTGCTCTGAGGATCTCTCCCAGCACAGCTCAGACATCTGTATCAAATTACTATGGACAGAGGGAAATGGTACAGCAGCGACATACTCCAAAGGCAATGGTGATTGGAATATACAGTAGAAAGAGGCCCGACAGACATTGAATAGGAAGCATTTCTGAAATTGCATCAGATCCTAGATGAGGTGCAGTTGCATACTCATCAAGACTGGAGAAGGAGATGGAAGACCTAGGTAAGCTCTCAGCAAGAACTTTTGTGAGGATCTTTGACCATAGATGGTGTAGGGTCTGGCAGAAGGCTATTGTATGGCCTGAACTTGTCCCTTGAAATATAAAGTTATTTCCATGGAAAGTGGTTGCAAGTAGACTGTCTACAAGCAACAGAATCTTTCATATTGAGAACTTCAACCATGTGTTATATGGAATTCATGAAGAGAATAAAGATCATATATTCTGCAGTTGTGGAATTGTGAATGTTCAGTAGACACAGATTCAACATTTCCTAACTTTTTTTATAAAAGTGCCCTCTGCTGTATAAGTAAGGCCTACTTAATGCAAAGCGGTGAACAAAGGATTCTGCACGGAGAGATGTACAAATTTGTGGTACGAATATCATTTGTTGAGAGAGAGAATGTACTTCCAATATAGCTGGAGACACGAACATGCTATATGCTTGTGGCCTTCTTTGGATGGAAGGTCATTTCTCAGGTCATATCGGATTATACGTATTATAACTACCCACGAGAATACATTCGAGTTCAAATTTCAATAATTTCAATGCTCAACTTTTTGCGATCTTTTTCTTGGATTACAGACATGTCTGAATCAAATGAAGTAATTTGCCTGTCCCAATACAAGAGTTTCCATTAAATTAATAAAATGGAAACACCCATTTCTTTGATAGTATTAACATGTCTCCACGACATTGGACATATGCGTCCCAACGCGGCTACGCCCCTTGCATCTTCTACTGATTTTTTATGCGTAACCACAAATCATTCACTTGTTTTATCTGTATTGGAGAGAACAAGACGGCATACCATCCTGGGTTACGAGGGGGTAAGCCGCCGCGTCGAGATTGACGAACCAGTCCCAGTCGGAACCCAGCCGGAGGAGCATGGCGGCACCGTGCAGCATGGCGGCGAGCGCGGAGGACCCCCTGGGGTTGGCGAAATCGGCCTTGCCGACCACGTGCACGTTGCCGCGCGATCTGAAGGCCGGCACGGCGCGGACGGCGAGGACGAGGCTCTGGCGCTGCTCCTGCGGGGCGGTGAGGTCGAGGTGCAGGAGGTACAAGTTCCTGGGGTGGTAAACGGCGGACAGGAGGCGTATGAGCCGGTCGCCATCGCCGTCAGAGCCAGAGATGAAGTAGGCAATGGAAGGGGGAGTCGGTGGGAGGAGCACGGAGGAGAGGGCGGCGCCATCGGCAGAAGGTGAGGGATCGGTGACCGGACGGGATCGATATGAGGGGGAAGGGGAGGAAGAGGGAGAGAAGGAGGAGAAGGAGAGGACGAAGAGGACGGAGACGAGGGAGGTGGCGAGGAGGCAGCAAAGGCTCCGAGACTCCTTAGGAGGGGCGGAGAAGAGCGGAGGCGCGGCGGGCGCCATGGTTCCTCCCTGCATTGGTCGTCGTCTTCTTCTTCTTCCTCCAGTCTCTCTATCTCTCTCTCTCCTTCATCTGCTTCCTCCTGCCTACTGATTCTTTTGTGCTACGAGGGATTGGTGGCGATGCAGCATTTTACATGTGACGGTAGAGTTGTAAATGGATCGGGTTAGAGTAATATCATACTTAATTAATAAAATTAGAATATATCTGATATGCGTCTAAAAAAGGTGAGTTCACGTCTACATCCAATAGAACGTGAGATTCGTGAGAAATGAGAAATAAAAAGTCCGATCGATTCTTTACTTCTCAAAATGATTTTTATGTTTTATAAAAATATCTTTATAATTTTAAAAAAATGCTAAACTCATAAATTTAAAATGATAGATAACAGATTGAGTTCATGATAAAATCATGACCCAACAAATACAGTGAGTTATTAATAACAGATTCTGATAGGAGATAAATTCACGTGCACTAAATCTATATCCAGTACGACTATGAAACGTGTATTTTTAAAAATACTTAAGTAGTAATCCACATCTGTTTATCTTGGTATTACTTGACCCGTGCGCGGGTACATCAGATTTGCAGTTATTTTTTACATCCCTAGGTGCAGGAGCTCTAAGTGGAGGGGGGATAGTGGGGTTGGGGTGGGTGTAAATGTGGGTCTTGGGTGGTGGGGAGATAGAGTCTAGTGCATAGTGATCTGCACTGACATAATACGCTGGGAGAAGCGGGTTAGTGTGTCATCGTGCGTTGCCTTGTGATTAGTCATTGTTGAGCACAAAAACGAGGGGATGCATGCACACGGGTGTATTTGAGTGGCTACAATCGGAGTTCTACGTGGGGGAAAGGTTTAGACATTTCTTTCGTGTAAAATATTAAAAATAGCATTTTAATTAACAAATGTTATGAGGAAGGAAAATTTCGCCAGGCTTAGTGTGGCCCAATAACACCAGGCCCAGCACGGTCCAATAACACCAGATCCATAGCAGTGTACCCCGCCCAGTTGTGGCCCCATAAGCGTGGCTCAACCAAGGTCCACCGAAGCTTCTCCAACTCTCGAGCGGAATCTTCGCAAGCATGCACCCTGAATGCCGAGAAACTCACCAACGGACGAACGTTGGAGCTCGCATCACGTAACCTACCACGGCAAAGGCCAGGTCGCACCTATGTCGCCGAGATGTCTGCCACGAGAGAGCGAGAAGGTGACGGGAGATCTCTACGATCAAGCAGGACACCACTCTACGAATGACGCTATTGTTAAGTCAGAAACACGCCACTGCTCCCTATATAAACAGGTCCTCAGTGGGACCTAGGGGGGACGGACGGAGGGACACACATGGACAAACAGACACAGAGAGAAGAACAGATAGAGACAGAGACAGAGGCACAAGCATACTTTGAAACCCTCTTCTTCACCCAAAAGAGAGAGAGAGAAAGATAGCTCCTCGCACGCTCGCCAACGAAAGACACTCCAACAGGGTTGCAAGAAGAGAGAGGCCCATTCATTGTTCTTCCCCTCCATCCTCTCCGACCACTCCCTAAGTGCCCTCTCCAAGCGACAGGCTCATAGCTCTCCTCCCCTTCTACTCTCCTCCTCTTCTGCTTCCTGATTACTTCTCTCGTCCACTCTTGACTTAAACATCGGAGGGTTGTCCCCTGAGATCTCTTCCAAGGGTCCTTCTGATGCCCCCTTTAATGGTTACAAGTTTCCTCTAGGCTGCCGACTGCTCTTCCCCGTCAAACAAATCATGAAGGTGTAGTACGAGACGAAGATGACACTTTTTAGTTTTTAGTCTCTACACTTTTTGGAGCCGTCTGTGAGAATGAGCAAGAAGCCATGGCATCCAAAGGAAACCATCACAACATGAGAAAACCGTCATGGAGCCCAGGCTTCCCAGCTAGCTTCCCAGGAATCGTCGTCTCATCCGTCTCGCAGTGCGGCCCCGCAAGACCATGCCTCGAACAAACTAGCGGAAATGCACCGACAGATACAGACGCTAACTAAGGCCTATCAAGGCCTCCTTAATCACTAGGCAGAGCAAGTGCGATCCTCAACGGTACTCCCCCAGAACGATGGTGCACCCACGATGGTAGAGTTGCGTCCGGAACGCGATCCTTCGCTACTTTTCACCGCGCACTCTTGACACCCGCGCAGCCAACCGTCGCAGCTTCCCGCCAGCCCACTGCGCTCCAACCCCAAGATGGCATGGCGACTTCGATGCTACGAAGAGGTCGAGCTCGAGCTCCAGGGCAAGGCCCGCTACTTGGATGATATCCTCTAGGCAGCGCGAACCAGGGGGTTGATCGATGACGACTCCAACTTCCACGCTCCCTTCTCCCGGGAGATCATGGAGTGGTGTCAATCCTCCCGAAGTTCCAACTGTTGACGTTTACTCCATACGACGGCACCACCAACCCCGCCGACCATATGCACAACTTCGAGTCCAATCTGGTTTCACCATGCCTCAGACGCAGTGAAGTTTTGGCATTCGTTACCACCCTGCGAGGAAAATGCCTAGGCCTGGTTCGAGACTTTGGCCGCTGGGACCATAACCCTATTCCAACAGCTAAAGAAGATGTTCAAGGAGAACTTCATCAGCTATAAGAAGGTGGTCAGATCGGTGGTGAGCCTCCTTGCCATCAAGCAGGGGAATGAGGAACCCTCATGGGACTTTGTTGCCTAGCTATGCAAAGAGGCCTTCCGCATCCCTCGCCTAGATGTCAGCATCGCCATGACAGCGCTGACGCAAGGCACTCGGGACACCATCCTCCGGAGGATGCTCAGAGTAGAGTCTCCAACAAAGCTAATGGAACTCCTCGCCTTGGCCCGGAAGCATGTCAGTTGCGAGGAGAACAACGCAGTACTGAGCCGAGCGGCCGGGGCCGGTCAACCTGACCATAAGTGATCGGTCGACTCCCCCAGAAGGGAGAGAAGCAAGCACAAGCGTCGAGACCGGGAGCACCACAACCAACAAGGGCCAGGGGAGAAAGTCCTTTACAGGCAATACACCCCTCTGACGTCCCTGCCCAAGTAAATCCTCATAAAGATCTGCGAGGAACCCTACCTCCGGTGGCCCTCGAAGATGAAGTCTGATCCGAAGACAAGGAACTGGAAGAAGTATTGCCGCTTCCACCGCGACTACGGCCATGACACCGTCAGACTGCGTCCAACTCAAAGACGCACTCGAGGATCTGGTCCAGCGAGGACTTCTGGAGAAGTTCATCACTAAGGCAGCTAAGAGGTGACACTAGAGGAGCCGAACACCACCCCCCATCGATAACTGACCCAACGGAAAGGAGATCATGGTGATCTCCGACGGGCCAGCATTGGGGAGAGATAGCTCCAACAGGCGACGGGCCTAGGCCTCCCGGGTCAACTAGGTCGACCGCAACGTCGAAAGCCGTCGCGATTCAAACTCTCTTACAATTGTCTTGCCCTCATGGGTGTAGATATTTCCTGCATAGTATTGTTGCACAGCATTATATGGAATCTCAGGCTCCACAGTCTATCCCGAGGGGCACATCTCCTTTCCGATCACCTTTGGAACTGCCCCAAGGGAAGTGACATTTGTAGCCGACTTCACGGTCATGCGGGGCATGACCGACTACAATGCCATCATTGGCCTAGGAATCTTAGGCGTACTAAAAGGTATCCCCTTGTCATATCACCAGAAGCTGAAATTCCCCACTCCCCATGGGGTCAGGAAAGTCCGAGGTGACCAAAGGGAGTCTCAATAGTGCTACCTGATCTCCACCAGGGAAAGGAGGACGGAGGATGCTCCGCCAGGGAAGAAACCCAAGACAGACATGCCCGGACCGAACGAGAACACGTCGGAGGAGGATCTTTTCCTCATCCAAGTTAGTGAAAGCCCAGACCACACCCCACGGATAGGCTAGCTGTTGTCCGAGCAAGAGAAGGAAGCCTACCAACGCTTCCTGGTGGCGAAGCAGGACGTGTTCGCCTGGTCCGAGGACGAGCTCCCTGGAATCCCACCAGAGATCATCACTCATCAGCTGATGTTGGACCCCAAATGTCACCCGGTTTAGCAGCGCAGGAGGCGCTGTAACCCTGAGCAACAAGCAGTCATTTGGGAATAAGTGAGCGAGAAGTTGTGCTTTGGACTTCTTTGACCAACCAAGTATCCGGACAGGGTCTCCAATGTGATATTGGTTCCCAAGAATAATGGGAAGTGGCATATGTGTATGGACTATATCGATCTAAACAAGGCCACTCTCAAGGACCACTTCCCCATGGCGCAGATCGACCAACTCGTTAATGCAATGGTTGGACAGGAGATGTTGAGCTTCCTGGATGCCTAATCCGAATACCACCAGATCAGCATGCGCGAGCCCGACCAAGAAAAGACGACCTTCATTACCGACCACGACCTATACTATTACACGAGGATGTCGTTCGGGTTAAAGAATGCTGGAGCGACGTACCAACACATCGTCAATCACACATTCGATTCCTAGATCAGCCATAACATGGAGGTGTATATTGACAACATGCTCGTCAAAAGCCTGTAGGCAATCGACCATATGGAAGATATAGTGGAGATGTTTGCCACGCTCTGAAAGTACAACATGAAGCTCAACCCGAGCAAGTGCACATTTGGGATAAGGTCGAGAAAATTCCTCGGGTTCCTGGTGACCCATCGGGGCATCGAGGCTAATCTCGACCAGATCAAAACCGTGCTAGAAATGAAGCTACCAGAGCGCATGATTGACGTACAATGCCTCACCAGCCGCATGGCTGCACTCACACAGTTCCTCTCTAGAGCTGCTGAAAGATGTCTCATGTTCTTCCGACTGATCAAGCAAGCCAACAAGTCCCCAGAGAAGAGAGAACATGACGACTGGGACCAGGAGTGCGAACAAGCCTTCAAGGACCTCAAAAGGTATCTCTCCTTGCCATTGGTCCTCTCCAAACCACTCGTTGGAGAACAACTACTACTCTACTTGTCTGTGATGTCGAGCACACTCAGTGCGGTGCTCGCCCGAGAAGACAAGAGGAGCATGAAGCCGGTCTACTATGTGAGCAAAGCCCTTCAAGGGCCAGAATTTCGGTACTCACGAACCAAAAAGTTTGTGCTCGCACTGGTAACGGTCACACGCAAGTTGCGATCGTACTTCTTCTCTCATGTGATCATGGTCCTAACCGACCAGCTCTTGCGTTAGATCCTCCAGAACCCTACAGCCTCAGGGAGACTGGTCAAGTGGGCCATAGAGTTGGGAGAATTCGATATAAACTTCTGCCCGAGAACCGCTATCAAAGCACAGGCCTTGACTGACTTCGTCGTCGAGTGCACTCTACCCGACGAAGGAGGGATCGAGCACTCCTCTGGGCCCGCTAGGGAGCTGTACGTGGACGGATCCTCGTGTACGAGCAGGAGTGTAGGTTTGATCCTCTTGTCGCCTGACGAAGTCGAGCTGCAATATGCCCTGCGCTTCAACTTCCCCGCCACAAACAACATAGTCGAGTATGAGGCGCTGTTGTCCGGTCTCCGTATGGTGAAGCACCTCGGAGCCTCCCACCTTGTTAGGGTGCTAAGTCCGGATACAGAGGGGGGTGAATGTATCCCCTTCAGAAATAATGCCCAAATTAAAACTCTAAAGCTCAGATATGCGGAATAACAACTAATGAGCTCTGCAAGATGAGATGATAAGATAACACATGATCAAACAGTTGGACTGCAACAATGCAGCCACCTGATCAAACCAGAAATGCAGACAGAACTATGCAACCCAAACACACCTAGCAAAATATAATGCTCAAGGTTACTGCAGATAGGAACAATACAAACAATCCAAGATAACACAACTAACCATGCATGCATAACCTGTGAATGGGAGGTAGAAGGCAAGGAACAAACGCACAAAGCAAAACCACTGCACAGTAGATTTTTTAGGTGGTTCGGTCCTCCAGACCTACATCCACCCCTCACTCCCAACCGGAGTGAGGCTTCACTAGCCAACGCTAGAAACAAGCAGACTCAGTCTGCGAACACTTGCTGTCACACAGCTTGACCAGGGGAACAGCCTCCCCTCTTCCTCCCAACCGGAGGGACACCCCAAGTGACTCCCAGCCACTTGGAAACCAGAGGTCGAAGACCTCTCTTCCTCCAGACCAGGAGGGACCCCTGGACTTGCAACCCACAAGCCCAGAACCGGAGGACGAGCCTCCCTTCCTCTAACCAGAGGGAACCCACAAGTGACAACCTGTCACTTGCAACCCGGAGATCAGATCTCCCTTCTCCTGAACCAACAGGAGGAACCCGACCTCAGCCCAGAGGATCGGAAGAACAAAGGTAATCAGAAAAATAAAAGAAAAATAAGAAACATAAAATGAAAATAACTTCAGCAACCAGAAAGCTGGAAAATGAAATATAAACTGCAGCTCTCGCAGGAGCAACTGGATTGGATTTGATCCAAAGTCCAGTGAAAATAACGAAGCTTCTCTCTGCTCTTCTTCACGAGCTCTCTCTTTCTCTTTTTCTTCTGCTGCTCTCACTCTCTATTTTCTTCTTTTTCGCAGGCTCTCCCCATCTCTTCTTTTCTCTTCTTCTTCTGCTCTTTTGATCATGGCTCTCTTTCTTCTACTTCTCTTCCTCTCTTCTTCTTCACTCTCAGTCTCTTCTCTTTCTTTTTCTCTGGATCGAAGACCTCTCTGCACTCTGCTTTTTCTTCACAGCTTCTGCTTTTTCTATTTCGATCAGCCTTCATCTGTGGACGAAGGCTTCCTTTTATAACAGCAGCCAGCAAGAGGAGCAGCACTGGGCGCGTGTGACTTCCACATTTCCCGCCCAGAACTTTTGGCCACGTGCCAGCTTCCTGTCAGTCCTTCAGCCTCGGATCACGTGCTATTCATTAGCCTTCACGAGCAGAGCATGTCAGACAGACATAAGAAGATATCAGTTGGATGTATATACTTGGTTCAGGCTGTTAACAAAGTGTGTACAGGCAAGATGCAGCTTGAGTGTATAGACTTGAAGTTAACAATCGAGTGTATAGGGTTGAAGGCCTAACAATCGAGTGTATAGACTTGTTGAGGGAAGGGATGTACAGACTTTAGGACCTATGAAGACGATTGAATAGACTTTGCCTTAGAAACGAGTGTTTAGACTTTGAAGCAAACGCCAGGTAAACGTTGTGTAGACTTGGCCAGAAAAACGTAGGGAAAGGTATGAGTGTATAGACTTGGCCAAACGTAGGGAAAGGTGAGGAGTGTATATACTTGGCCAAACGTAGGGAAAGGTGAGGCGTGTATAGACTATGCTTCACTTCGAACAGCCACAGTGATGTATAGACTTAGCCTTTGAGACGCTTAGTGAGACGGTGAGCAGTGTGTATACTTTGATGCCCAACAGCGATGTATAGACTTGCAAGTGAGACGCTTAGTGAGACGGTGAGCAGTGTATACACTTAGCGAAATGCATGCTACGGTGCCGATGTGTAGACTTGGAAGCATATGAACAGGGCGCTGTACAGACTTTGAGTAAAACAAAGCAATCGAATGTATAAACATCACGATGTGCAGACTTTGAGAAGCAACGTAGGTAAAGCTGCCAGTGTATAGACTTCACCACGTGCACGCTACAGTGACAATGTACAGACTTCAGCATGCAGACAAAGCGTGAATAGCACTGTATAGACTTCAAATGATACGCTGCATGAGACGATGGATGTACAGACTTGAACGTGTGTGTGCTAGTGTAGACAATGCATGAGACGCTGAGACAATGTATATACTTTAGACATGATGCAAAGAACAGACTCACAGAGACGCTGAATGAGACGGTCGGATGTACAGACTTCGTTGCCCAAAGGCAATGTATAGACTTGCAAGATTGACAAGACGGTCGGATGTACAGACTTTGAAGATCCACTGTGGATGTATAGACTCTGAACGTGAAGGCAGGCTGTATAGACTTGGCATGAGACGCAAATTGAGACGATGCACAATGTATAGACATTAAGTCCAATCAGAAGGCTGTGCAGACTTGATAGACGGACCAGTGTATAGACTTCAAAGAACTCCAAGCGATGTATAGACTTCATGAAAAGCACACGATGTAATGTGTGGACTTGGTGACTCATGCAGACAGACGATGCATGAGACGCAAATTAAGACAGTAGGCTGTACAGACTTGAAGTAAAGCTTGCAGAAAGCGATGTATAGCCTCGGATGCCCAACGCCAATGCACTGACTTTGAAGAGAAGACAAATGTATGGACTTTATGGCTTAACGAGTGTGCTGACAGTATGATCAATGCAATTGTGCAGACTTCCACAAGCAGAGTAAAGTAATGAATGCTTTATGCATCAGATAACATGACTGAATATCAAATATGCAATGCTTTAGTTCTGTTAAACTAATCTGAGCAGCAAGATGACTGAACATTTGAAAGACTGCATTATGATCAGAAAATGACTGAATAACAGCATGATGACACACACAGCAAGATGACTCACAGTGATTAACTCACATCAAAACCAATCATCAAAACCATCATCAAAACCACAGGGGCACAACACACCTCTGCGTGTATAGTGATTCCTTGCTAGTTGCCAGTCAAGTCAACGGAGAATTCGAGGTCTGAGAACCCGCCATTATCAAATACCACCAAAAGACTAAGGAGGCTTCCTCGGGCCTTTCTCATTTTAAGATAGTGCACATCCTGAGGGCAGAGAACGCCCGGGTAGATGCCCTGTCTCGCCTCATCCACATCAATGATAAGCTTTTAGTCAGTGCTAATTGAAGAGCTACAGTAACTGAGCATCGAGGAGCCCGAGCATCAGGTGAAAGCCATCGACAATGAGCCGTCATGGATGGACCCTATCCTCGACTATTTTCACCACCAACATTTTCTAGGCGGCCGTTCGGAAGCCAGACAAGTCCGGGCGTGAGCAGCACACTTAACTTTGGTGGACGAGTGCCTCTATAGGCGTCTGTTGTCCTTACCACTCCTCAAATGCTTGTTCCCCTCTTAAGCCGAGCAAGCTATCTGAGAGGTCCACGCAAGACTATACAGCAGCCACATAGGAGGACGAGCACTCACCAAGAGCCTACTCAGGCAAGGTTATTGGTGGCCCACCCTACAAAAGGACTGCCTTGAGTATGTGAGGGGCTGCGTCCAGTGTCAAAGATACATCTACCTACATCACCAACCCGCGACACAACTGCACGCCCTAATGGACACTCGCCTATTTACTCGATGGGGCGTAGATCTACTGGGGCCCTTTCAGGAAGTCTTGGGGAGGAAAAAATTCTTCATCGTCGCCATCGACTACTTCACCAAATGGGTCGAGGTAGAACCCCTCGAAAAAACTACAGGTGAGGTGTCCTGGCAGTTCATCCTACGCAACATCATATGCCGATTTGGGATCATGCGCATCCTCACGACCGACAATGGCAAATAGTTTGACAACGCTATCTTTCGAGAAAAGTGCTTGGAGTTGGGGATTTGAAACCACTACACCTCAGTAGCCCATCCCCAGGCCAACAGCCTAGTGGAGAACGTGAACTGGACTCTCCTTCACGGCATTAAGACCCGCCTATAGCAGGCCGGCGAGTTATGGGTGGACACTATTCTAAGCGTCTTATTAGAAACTGCACCACTGCTCAGACGACCACCGGCGAAACCCCATTCCACTTGGTGTATAGTACGGAGGTGGTGATACCAGTCGAGATTTTCAATCCAACTCTGAGGGTCGACCAGTTTGACGAGGCACAGAACAACCATGCACTGTGAGAGAACCTGGATTTGCTAGCAGAAGATAGGGACTGTGTTCAGACTTGATTAATCACCTACCAGCAGCGGCTGGCATAGTACTACAACACCCGGGTCAAGGAGCGCCTCTTCTTCCCTAGGAATATCGTGTTGCGTCGTGCCAACGTTGTAGACCCGAGAGCGGCCACGGGAAAGTTGGCTCCCAATTGGGAAGGCCCGTACATGATTGCAAAAGCACTCGTACAAGCTAACAACCCTTGAAGGTCGGGAAATCCCCCACACCTGGAATTATGTATGTAACGCCCCTGATATTTTGAATATTTTTCAGATCATTTTCGTGGGTCTCGCAGTGTATTTTGTGTTTTACACGTGTTTTTCCATGATGTGTCTTCGAAACTCTGTGCAGGGCGAACCGTGGCGTTCTCCGACTCCGAGACAGTACCGGCGCGTTGTGCTCCTCCCGAGGATCGCGAAGGTAATTTTTAGTATTTTTATGAATTTATAAAAATTTTTGGGTTTTTCTATATATATACATTAACCCCTTTTTCTCTCTCTCCCCATCTCTCATTCTCTCACTCTTTCCCTCTCTCTTCTCTCTCACGTTCTCTCCTCTCCCCCTCTTTTCTCTCCAGGCGGCTGACGGAGATGGACGAGGGCGAGGTCGCACTGCTCGTAGGGCGAGGAGCGGCGTGGACAGGGCGAGGATCGAGGCGTGGTGGCGAGGTGAAGCCAGTTCATGAGCGTGGGATGTCGGCGGGGTTTCGTGGCGTTTTCTTCGTGGATCGGCGTCCACGGCGCGTCAAATCTTCGGTGGAGGTAGAGAGATGGATCCCCAGCTCGTGCACTTCCTTTCCCGCGATTTTGGTAGGCCGTGGTGAGTCGAGCGGGCTTATTCTTGCATGTTGTGGGAAATGTATGTTTTGGGAGAGTGAGTCGGATCTAGCGTTTTAACACGTTATTCCATGGTTTGATGGCACCATTGGATGCCTTGGGGCTTGGGGAAGGGTTTCCCCTTTGTTTCCCCTTCACGTGGGCGTGAACGGGGCATGGAACGGAGTTTTCCACGATTTTCACCGTTTTCGGGTTTTTGGAATAGAAACGGTCTTAACAGGGACCGCCTCTAGATGAAATAGTCCCCAGAGAGACCATTACCTGTCCGTCTCACCGTGTTTTCTTGTGCGGTCTCGCGACAGACCGCTACACTGGTCTAGCAGTCCAAGCCAGACCGTTTCTTGTGGCTGGGCGGCCGTGGGCCGACTGCTTAGGGTTTAGGCGGCCACCTGAGGGCCGCCATTCGGTCACTGTATTGTCGGCAGGTGTTGCGGTCCGTGGGAGACCGCTGGGGTCCTAAACAGCCTCGCGACTGACCGCTATCGTTGGTAAGCGGTCAGGCCAGGACCGCCTAGGGTACCCACTGTAGTATGTCTGTGGCGGTCTAGAGGAGACCGCCCTGCTTTGTGGGCGGCCTCGCGTCTGGCCACTACTCTTTGAATAGCGGCCAGGGCGGGACCGCCTAGTTCTGGAGCGGCCCAGATGTGACCGCCCCTTTGACCGCCTGTTCCTAGTTAGTTGCGGTCTAATGGAGACCGCTTATTTCAGGCTATGTGGTCCAGGGAGGACCGCCTTTCGTGTGACGGTCTGGGAAGGATCGTCACTCTGTTTCCGTGTCACTCATGCTCCGGTTGTGTTTTGTAGACCCCCGGTCGACCCGGTTGTGACCCAGTGGTCGACCATCGGCCTTGTGAGTGTCTCGGACACCCCGTGGGTTCCGTGTTCGTGTTTCTGGGGTGTCTGGAGGTACCGTGTTACCTCGATTAGCATGCCTGTAGATTTAGAGGGTCCGAGCGACCCTGTGTGTGTGTTCCGGGCTTTGCGTTATGCTCGATTAAGTCATTGCATATCGGTGCGAGTGCGGTCGGGTTTTCCCCGCATGTCGTGGGCTTCTCTGGAAGATGGTTCCCGAGTGGGCCAAGTGTATGGCCTTGGACTGCGAGTCCAGTTGCCCAGCCTGGGGCTGGAGATTTCTCGCTTTTCCCTGGGATGGGGAATCGGAGTGGCGGCTTGTGAGCTACCTTGGGAATCATGCTTCTATACTTTCCGCGTGGGCCATGTGTTTGGCCTTGATCACCCAGCATGAGGTTGGAGGTCTCTTGAGTTCCCTTTTGAGGGGATGGTCTCGGCGGCTCGTGAGCTGTCTCGATATTCGTGCTACCGTGATTTTAGACCTAGGGATTAGGCTAGATTAACGGCATTATGCCGTTGTGTACAACGGTCTTGACCCTGAGTCTTGTGACTCAAGGACCGTTGGATTTAGTGAGTCTAGAGGACTGTCTAGAGTCCAGTGGCTCGGTGCCACTTGGTTCCTCGTGACTTTCGCGTAGGGTGCGTGCGTGCTTCTTGGAGTTTCTCCTCGGAGAGTGGTCACATCAGTGACTCTCCACTAGTCGTAGCCTTCCGACACACGTGTGGTCCCACTAGGGAGTGGTGGCGAGGCTTTACCCGAGAGAGATGACTTTAGGCTGGTTGCCGTAGGGCCTCCCACTGTGGCGCCTTGAGTCCGGGCCGGGAGGAATACCAGCTAGAGGGCCTGACATAGCGCAGTCAGTCAGTGTGTGCACACGTGGTCGGGGACTTCGGACGCGTGCTGACGAGTACGACCCTGCCTAGACCCTTGTTCTATGTTATGTGGTTACTTATGCGGTGTCTAAGTCTCCGCCTGGGGCGCTGCAGCGAGACACTTGAGACTGTGGACTAAGTCGTCAGTGGACGCATTCGGCCTTGCTTCTTGTGGGTAGGTACTCCCGTCACGTGAGGCGTGACTCTCCTATTTTCGGGTTTTGTTTCCCGTCTATGAGATGTGATTCCCCCGACAGTTTCTAGGAGTGTTCCCGAGGTAGAGGTCTAGGGGTTTTTCGATGAGCATCACCGAGGGTTTTTCCCTAGACGGTGTAAGGTCCACGACTGCGAGGTCGTGATCATTTCTTCTGGCAGCGTAGCCAGAGATTTTCCCGTTAGTTCGATAGTCCCCTGACTGTGAGATCGGGGCGTGTTTTTTCGGTACAGTAGAAGTAGCTATAGTGCCGAGTTTTGATTGGCCACCGGTTCGCTGTTCCTGTTATAGTTGTAGTTGTTTTCCTTTCCGCTACCGCTGTTGTTCTCGGTTGGGGTTCCGCGGGATCCCTACTGAGCCAGTGACAGGAGGCTCACCCCTGCTTTTCAGGTGCGGCGGTTCTTCCTTGAGGTTCGAGGGTGTTGTGCGGAGGTTCTTAGTTGCCAGTTTGCTGGGCCGAGTGTTCACTTGGCGTTGTGTACGTTCTCTGCCTTAGACTGTACTTTGTTGGACTGGACTCTGCTATTGTAGTTATTTATTTATTTTTGTTAACTGTTGAATTATCCTACTTTATTTCCTATTTCTTTGTACCTCCACACTCCTTTTACCCCTTCTGAGCCCTCCCGGCTCGTGGGCGACGGGCCAGGATTCGAATGGTATCGGGCTCCTCCCGGTATCCGGATCTTGGGTCGTTACAATGTAAATCTCAAAGTTTTCTACCAATAAAAAGTGGATTGGGTTGTAACTTCTCATCAATTCGTCTCATCTCCAATACTCGCAGGGACACGTGCGACTTTATGTAAACTTTCAAGAGGTGAGACGTCTCCTCCTCTTAAGAAAAGACTAACTCCCCTTCAAAATAGAGCCGGTCATCGCATGGTCTGATTATTCCACAGGTGTGCCCTTCGTGGTATTTTCTAGAGGATGACACCCGAGCATTCCCCCTCTTTACGAGAGAGCCAGATGTGCCCCTCAGAAACCAGGGAACGGTCATTTCGTGGCCCACTAGACTCCTCCTTAGAGGAATCGTGGCTATCCAACGACCACTTCACTGGTGTGCCCTTCGTGGTACTTCGTAGAGGACGGCACCTGAGCATTCCTCCTCTTCAGGAGAGAGCTAGATGTGCTCCTCAGAAACCGGGGAAGGGTCACTTTATGGCCCACTAGACTCCTCTTCTAAGGAATCGTAGCCATCCACCGACCACCCCACAGGTGTGCCCTTTGTGGTACTTCTTAGAGGACAACACCCGAACATTCCTACTCTTCAGGAGAGAGCTAGATGTGCCCCTCAAAAATCACGGAATGGTCATTTCATGGCCCACTATACTCCTCTTTAGAGGAATCACGATGATCCATCGACCACCCCACAGGTGTGCCCTTGATGGTACTTCCTAAAGGATGGCACCAGACTATTCCTCCTCTTCAGGAGAGAGCTAGATGTGCCCCTCAGAAACCGAGGAACGATCATCTCATGGCCCACTAAACTCCTCCTCAGAGGAATCGTGGTGATCCATTGACCACCCCATAGGTGTGCCCTTCATGGTACTTCATAAAGGACGACACCCGAGCATTCCTCCTCCTCAGGAAAGAGCCAGATGTGCTCCTCAAAAATTGGGGAATGGTCATTTCATGGCCCACTACACTCCTCCTCAGGACCACCGTGGTGAACCACTAACCACCCCTTAGGTGTGCCCTCTTTGGCACTTCCTAGAGGATGGCTCCCGAGCATTCCTCCTTGTCAGGATAGAGCGAGATGCGCTCCTCATAAACCAGAGTTGGTCACCCCATGGTCCATCTTACTTTACCTTCTCGCCAGAAGGGCAACAACAGATGACAGACCATTCTCACCCTTCTGATCTACCTAAACTCAGTTCGGTCGAGGTCTAACCCTAGCAACTACAACCATGATCAACATGTGAATGCACAGAGACGGGAACCAGAGCAAACACATGCAGCACTAAAGGCGAAGAAGGAAATTTTATTATCAACAGAAATGGTTGTGCCTTGATGACGATGATGTCACCTGACATGCAGGGGGCTGCCTTGCCCACCAAGGAAGGCAGTAGGTGGTAGGGCTCCCGGTGTCAGAGGAATGTGAAGGTTCGCGAAGACTTCACCACGGTTCCTTCCCCCTTGTCAAGCCTCACACGGTTCCTCCCGAGCACCCAGCACTCTTGACGCTAGGGAGTGGGGGGCTGTGGACGCACTTTAATTCACTGGTTCAGGTGGTTTCGTCTATTAAGTGCGTGGGCGTGCCAGTCACCGAAGTGACGATGTATTCGGGGCTCCGAAGAGGCCATGGTGCGCTCGATTTGACTTCGTCAAACGATTGTGTGGTTCATGTTGGGACCGAATCCCGTCGCACCATCGAGGTTACGACGTCATTTACATCCCCCATACGAGGGAATACCCTTGATTAATTACCGAAATTAGGGGCCCTGCGGCCGAGGAGAATGATACTAATTGCGTGAGAAAGAGACAGGAGAAAATCACACCAAAGTACGCATTAGGATGTGAGCCACTGGCCATATCGGTCACTCGTGGACCTTTTCATATTCGGGCACGGGCCCATGATAGAAACGTGATGGAAAACTGGAGCGATAAATGAATCCGATCTGATTAGAATGTCGGCCCAAGACTGGGTCGGGCCACGATCATAGCAGGACGAATCCCGAGACTTGGGCCCGGCCTGCGAGGGCGGCATCACTGTTCCTTCTACGTCGAGTCATGGAGAGAGAGGGCTGCAATGTAGAAGATCTTAAAGCACAAAAAGAACCACGCCCTCCTTAAGGGCGCGAATTCAACGAAAAACGACCTGAGGAAGGTCGTTAATTCTAATAACATCAAAATTCAACCTGGGGCAATCAAAATGAAGTAAGCATGAACAATTAAGCCAAAAATTCTCATTTTTATGCATGCAGGGGATTAATACCTTGTAATGTTTTATCATTATTACTCTTATTATCTTGTTGCTCATTCCTCTTCCCGCATCTGTTCCGGGTAACTTCCATTATCTTGCTTATTGCTATTATTACCCCCCTTTTTTTATTATTATTATTGCCATTTATTTCATTCGTCATCCTTTTTTTGTACGGATATGTTCAGGTTTATTTATTCATCACGACTTTTATTAGTTTGTCGGTGCTGCCATTAGATGCCTATATGTATATATATATGTGTGTATTCATATATTGTATATATATATATTTATTATTATTTTCTTTGGGGGAGCTGGCCCCTAATGGGTTGAAAGGGGGGCTAAAGGGGGAGTGTATCGCTGAAGGAAGGTGGGCAGAAGAGTGTGTCGGCGAAGGGCTGGGGATGGGTGCCGCTGGAGGGCTTAAGGAGGTGTACCGGCGAAGGAGGGCGGCGGGTGTACCGGCGAAGGGCTGGAGTTATGTGCCGTTGAAGGGCATGAGGAGGGCGTACTGGTGAAGGTCTGAAGGAAGTGTACCGCTGGGGCGATGGCTGGAGAGTGTGTCGTTGAAGGAGGGGGGGATAACATAAAGTCTGTATGTTCCTCAGCCTAAAGTCTATACATTGTCTATTCGACCAGCACACAAAGTCTATACGTCCTTTAGTCTAAAGTCTGTACATTGCGGCTCAAAGTCTATACATTGGCCATTGGCCGCAGTTCAAAGTCTATACGTTGGCCAGCATAAAGTCTATACATTGCAGCCCAAAGTCCATACATTGGCCAGCATAAAGTCTATACATTGCAGCCCAAAGTCTATACATTGGCCAGCATAAAGTCTATACATTGCAGCTCAAAGTCTATATATTGGTCAGCATAAAGTCTATACATTGCAGCTCAAAGTCTATACATTGGCCAGCATAAAGTCTATACATTGCAGCTCAAAGTCTATACATTAGCCACCATAAAGTCTATACACTGCAGCATAAAGTCTGTACATTACTCATTTCTGTGTTTGTACGTCGATATGCCAAGTCTATACATTGAGTTTGAGACGGTGGATGAGGGTGTACCGGTGAAGAGAGAGAGAGAGACAATGGAAAGGGGTGTACCGCTGGGGAATGGAGTGTGCCGCTGGATGCAAAAAGGGGTGTGCCGCTGGGGGTAGCAAGGGTGTACCGCCAAGGGTAATGAGAGTGTACCGCTGGGGCCCGGCAGAGGGTGGTAGAGTGTGCCGGCGAAGGACCAGATGAGTGCACCGTTGAAGGCGCTGAGGGAAGTGTGCCGGCAAAGGGGAGAATGAGGTAGTGGGAGAGGGATGAAGGCGTACCGGTGAAGGTTATTGGAGTGTGCCGCTGGGGGCACGACAGAGCGTGCCGGTGAAGGTTGGGATCTTCTATTATTCGTTTTTAAGGCTTTTCTTTTCTTCGTTTATTGATTTTTATACAGTCTTATATAAACTTCTTATTTCCTTGGTTCTATTCAGCCTTTTTGCTCACAAGTCAGACGTCTGATATGTTATGTCGTTATTCAGTTCAGTTCTTCTCACGCTATCGGCAGTGGCTCGATTAGTCGGAAAGTTTTATCGTTGATCGTTCTGTTTGTTTGTTGCTTCCTTTTGCCTTTTTAACATGTTGTTATTTTCTGACAAAAATTCGGCAGCATCTCCCCTTGACCCGAGCGTAAGGGAGGTAAAGGGGACGCGCCCACATGGAGTGGCGGAACCCGATAACTGGAGGTGGGCGCCCGAGGGCAACAACACCTTTATAGAACTTCGGAAAACACGAAGGAAGAAACAATAGGCTGAAGGCCCCTTGGGTTAGACAAGGTGGACTGGGGCTCAGAAAAGGTGTGCCGCTGAGGGCCTGAAAGGTGTGCCGTTGAGGGCCAACAAGGGGTGTACCGCTGAAGGCTGAAAAGGGTGTACCGGCCAAGGGCCAACGGGGTGTGCCGCCGAGGGCCAAAAGGTGTGTCGCTGGGAGATAGAAGGGGAGCTAAGTGTGTGGGCTGGGAGGCTTGCAGATTATTCAGGAAAATAAGGGGAGTTCAAGGCCAAGGGTGGGCCACTGGTAGCTGGGTGTTCAGAGAGAGAACAAGGGTCTCCCTCTCTCCTCAAGCCGATGGGCGTAATGGATGGCCGTGGAGGGGAGTGAAGAGCCCATGAGGCCTAAACTCATAGGGGAGGAATCACATTGCTACGGAGACTCCAAAAACACCGGAAGAAAAGAGAGGATGAACAACACACCATGCACTGTGAAGGCGGGAGTAAACCAACAGAAATAGCAGGAAAGACCCAAGAAGGGTGATTTTTCATTCATGGGAAGCAAAGGGCCGAGGCCCTACATATACATTGACGGACACACCCGAGCCAAGGCTACGGGCAAGAAAGAAAACCCAAGAGCAAAAGAAAGGGAAGAGGAAAATAAAGAAAACCACGGAAGGGAAGGTGTTGGGGGCTGAAGTGGGGACGACCGTCCACCCTCCTTCTCCCACAGCTCCCCCCTAGTACCCTCAACTCTCTTCCTCTCTTACTCTCTCTTCTTCCCGGTGACCGTCGGAGGAGATTCACGCCGGAACGCCTCTTCTTCCCTTCTCTTTTCTCTCCGTGTGTGTGTCTCTGTCCGTCTCTTTCTCCTTCTTCTCTTTTTCCTCTGTCCGAGTCTCCGCCCCTTAGCCAGTTGAAGCGGGGCTCTTTTTATACTCCCTGTCGTCGGAGCTTTGAGCACGACCGCCGAAGGCGGGAAGCAGCTCCTTCATGATGATCAAACTTGACTCTTCAGTCCTGGGTGTCAGGGGACTAGCCTGCGTGGCCCAGTCATTGATCGACACCTCGGATCGGCCACTGCGAACCGAAGATGCGTAGGGCATGGGCACCACGTCGTTTGCCGTTGAAAATGCCTTACGCTGTGCCGTTGGCGGGCTGCACAAGCGTGCCGCAGGAGAGCCAAAAGGGCGTGCCGCTGGAGCCTCCTGAAGGCGTACCGTTGAAGCCCATTTGGGCGTGCCGCTGAAGGCCCATTTGGGCGTGCCGCTGAAGCCCATTGGGGCGTGCCGCTAAAAGGCCCTGGGGGCGTGCCGCTGAAGGCCATTGGGGGCGTGCCGCTGGAGCCCATTGGGACGTGCCGCTAAAGGCCATTGGGGGCGTGCCGCTGAAGGCCTTGGGGCGTGCCGTTGGAAGCCAAAATTGGGCGTGTTTCTGAAGGTCTATTGGGCGTGTTTTTGAAGGCCTATTGGGTGTGTTCCTGACCCCGTTCTGAGCCCGTTATGGACACGAGTCATGGCCTATTTGGCTCTTCTCGGGGCTCACGGATTGTGGGCCTTTTTGTGCTTGGTTTCTCTTCACTGTCGTGACTCCTGGAGGCGACTTCACGACAATCTCTCCCGGGGCTTATTTACTCGGGCCGTTGTTGATACTGGGCCGAGTAGGATGTCATGGGTGCGCAATTTTGGTGTCCACAGGGGCTAGTGAGAAAGGGAAAATTTGCCAGGCCTAGCACGACCCAATAACGCCAGGCCCAACATGGTCCAATAATGCCAGGCCCATGGCGGTGTACCCCGCCCAGTCATGGCCCCGTAAGCACGGCCCAACCAAGGCCCATGAATGCTTCTCCAACCCTCAAGCGGAATCTTTGCAAGCACGCACCCTGAATGCCGAGAAGCTCGCAAACAGACGAACGTTGGAGCTCACATCACGGAACCTATTACGGCAAAGGTCGGGTTGCACCCATGTCGTCATGATGCCCGCCATGACCCAGCGAAAAGGCGACGGGAGATCCTTACAATTAAGGACACCACTCCACAAACGACGCCATTGCTAAGTCAGAAATACGCCATTGCTCCCTATATAAACAGGTCCTCAGTGGGACCCAGGGGGGATGAACAGAGGGATACACATGGGCAGGTAGACACAAAGAGAAGTGTAAATGAAGATAGAGGCGCAAGCATACTTCGAAACCCTCTTCTTCACCCAAAAGAGAGAGAGAGAGAGAGAGAGAGAGAGAGAGAGAGAGAGAGAGAGAGAGAGAGAGAGAGAGAGATAGCTCCTCATATGCTCGCCAGCGAAAGACACTCCAGCAGGGTACGTTGTAGGAAGAGAGAGGCCCCTTTACGGTTCTTCTCCTCCTGCCTCTCTAAGTACTCTCCATCCTCTCCGAGCACTCCCTGAGTGCCCTCTCCAAGCGACATGCTCATAACTCTCCTCCTCTTCTGCTTCCTAATTACTTCTCTCGTCCACTCTTGACTTAAGTATCGGAGAGTTATCCCTTGGGATGTCTCCGAGAGCTCCTTTTGATGCCCCCTTTAGTAGGGCTGTTCATTATTCGCTTCAAACCGAAAAACCAAACCGAACGGTTCGGTTCGGTTTGAAGTCAATTTTGGTTCGGTTTAGTTTCATAATGTGTGAAACTGAATCAAATCAAATAAATCGAAATTATTATTTTTATATTTTTATTAATATTATATATTAGAAATATATAAAAATATTTAAACATTTAATTATATACACATAAAACATACAAAATTTAAGTATTTTTATTTTTTATTATATATATACATATAAGTCATTAAGTTTATATATATTATAATAAAATATAAAAATTCGGTTTGAAACCGAACCAAATCGAATTTTTTTCGATTTGATTCAATTCGATTTGATGAGCAAAATCGATCGATTTGATTTGAAAAAAAATGGTCCTAAATCGAACCAAACCGAACCATCTTCACCCCTACCCTTTAGTGGTTGGTGGTTTCCTCTGGGCCATTGGCTACTCTTCCCCATCTAACAAATCGTGAAGGTATAGTACGAGGTGAAGGGGACACTGTTTAGCCTCTATATGTTATACATCATCATTGTTAATTAAAATTTTAAAAATACTAGTAAAAGACAAAAATGTCTCCAATGTTCATATCAACATCAAATCTCCCCACATAGATTTTGGGGATATTGTTGGCATTTAGTAGTGCATTGGGATCTAGAGCCACAAGATTAGTCTAACATTAGATGTTGAAAAAGTAATCAAGTGCTTATAAGGCAGGTCTTCACCTTTTAACCCAATACAACCCTTTTATAAGGACATGTTAGGTTCCGTAGGGCAGGAACACGGATCTAGAGGGGGGGTGAATAGATCCTTTTACTAAAAACTATGTCAAATTAAAAACACAACTAGCACATAGCGGAATATACAAGATTGAGTAATTTAATCTAAACAGGTTTAAACTAGATTCACTCAATCTCACCGAACTCACACGATTGCACAAACAGATAGGATAGAGAACACACAATCACAAGAATCAAACCACAAGACACGGGGATTTTTAAGGTGGTTCGGGACCACGACGGGCTCCCTACGTCCACCCCTCACCAAACCGGTGAGGCTTCACTACACGCTACAAAATGTAGCAACACGGGGATGAACTCCAACAACACACACGCTGCTTTCGCAGTAAACCACACACGAGGCCTTGCCTCAAACTGCTGCCACAGCAGCACACACACACACACAGTTGGGGAACACACCCCGAACAAAATACCTCACACGGAGACACAACTCCGTCCACACACACGTAGGGCAATGCCTACACAACCACACGGGAGAAAACTCCCAACCACACACGCGGATATACTCCGCACAAATCGACACACATATGACAACACACACACTCGGAGAACCCTTTCTCCGAACACCCACACCAAGTGTTCTCTCAAATGTTTATGAAGCAATGACAATTATATGCTATGACCCTCCAAACAAATTATATAGATGGAAACTGGAAAGTTGCATCAAGTAAAAGGCTCCCCCTTCTTCAGCAAAATCTGATTCTCCTTGCTCGTTGACGGATGATCATAATCTAGACATCATCTTCTTCCTCTCCTCAAGGCACTCCTCTTTTCCTTCTTCCATTTTCTTCTTCACCTGAAAGAATAGATAAACGGAATAATAAGCCCAACCTTTAAGCTAATATCTAATCAAGAATGTGAAAATGAATGGTTTAGAGATCCCCCTCTTCTTCACCTATACAAAAGAATATATGAGCATTAGAAATGTTGTATCACAAAAATTGCAGCTCATATATATATGCAAGAGAGAGTGAACAAAGAACACGTAAATGATTATTACACATCTTAGATACTCATTCAAAACCTTAAGCAATCTCAAACAAGAGATACAGAAGTGAAAGATCAAGATAACTCCCTCATGAAATGCTTCTGCAGAATGAAGAACGAACTTGAAGCAAGTGTGAAGTAATGCAGCACGAACAGAGGTTGGATCTTGATTTCAGATGCAGCTTTCAGTTGTATATGATCTTGGGGCTTGATTCAAGCTTCTTCCTTTCAATTTCAGCTTCAGAGCAAGGTGGACGAGGGCTTGGGAGCTACAACTCCGAACCTGCACATACCAATTAGAATATCTCAACATCCCCTTAGATCTCACCTCTCTTCTTATTTATTTAATGCCACTAGGGTTTATTTAATTGATTAGGACAGTCAAAGACAGCTTGGGAACCAGATCCACATTTTGTAGAGTGTTTTGTGAAAGTTAGACTCGGATTGGAAGACTTTAAGAGCAAGAAAACGGTGGTCAAAAGTGGCGGCTGGAGGTCGGAACTGAAGGGGTCGACCCCAGGGTCGACCTTCGTGTTTCCAGAACCCAAACAGAACTAATCTTTGGTTCTGAGTTACAGGGGTCGACCCTTCCATAGGTCGACCCTAGGGTCGACCCTCGTGATTCCAGAACCCAAACAGAACCAAATTTTTGGTTCTGGGTTACAGGGGTCGACCCCAGGGGTCGACCCTTTCAGGCATGGTTCATAAAAATGGTTCTGTTTTGAATAGAACCTTAGAGGGTCGACCCCATGGGTCGACCCCTTCTTGTTTGGGCCTGAAAAATAACTAAAACCACCATCAAATCAATGTGAAATAATTGATTAAATATTACCATAATCCCATGAAGATCAACCATGATTTTTCATCCTGAAAAACATGATAAGGCAAGAGGTTAATTGAAAATCAAGATCTTTACATCAAGCATTAACACTATGAGCATGTTCACAATAAAATACATCATTGAACATATTCCAAGAGTGAAGGAGGAACGAGATATCCATTTAACTCCTTATAGTAACACTTACTTCATTGTTTTACCTGAGTCCACATTTCTTGTTGATTAGTTGAATCATTCATACACAGAGTCATGAAATTCCAAATATCATTCACCATTGTATGATAGTATAAATTTGGAATTCAAAGAGTAAGGAGCCAAGTCACATAAAATAATATTGAGTCACATTCAATTTGATCATCTTCCAAACTCTCATCAATCCACACATCATTACCTTGGGGGCTAGCAATGGTATTTGCATCTCAATCAATCATTTAGCATTACCATGCATGACATGAGGCTCAATATGACATTTATCCAAGCATGTTTTCCACAATACAATGTGCTAGCATCAATGCACATATGAGCCTTATAGAGTCACAAATGCATCGACATGATATCCCAATAAAAGTAGTTTGTGAGCATTTCCACAACCATTTAGTTTGTGATCATTTCCACAGCCATTTTCACAACCATTTCAAACTTCATACACATGAAGACATGAATAACCATTCACGCATAAGGCTAAACAACAAAGGCATTTTGTAATCATCAAAATCACATTCACAACAATCTCCCCCATTTTGATGATGACAAAATATTATACTATAATGCTCTCTCCCCCTTTGACATAATCAGAAATGGGGAGCAGGACGGGGAATCCAGAATGGCAAGAACCTATGGACACTGGGATTATGAAGAAAACCAATATGCACAATATGCATGAACTAATTGTAAAACTGTTTGATACCAATTGTTGAAATTGGAAATGTAAATGTGGACAGTATGGTCATGTAGAATGCAAGATGACAAAACGATATGCAAATGCTCACGAGTTGCAGCAATTAGAAATGGTGTATGGTATGACAATAATGATCAAGCAAACAAGCACTCAAACACCCATAGAAAGGTATTGACCTATACAAGTCCTGATGAGTTAAGCAGATAAGATTACATGCAAAGCTCCCCCTTAGACAATGACACATTAGATGATTGGCTTTGATTTTTAAATTTTTAGATTTTTAGTTTTCTTGTGAAATGCATGAAACATGATGTATGAAAATGATGAGACATGAAATGCATACAATGTAATCAAGCAGATATCTATAGATACATGCAACATAACTCCTTCACAAGAAGTGATACCAATTGATTTACAGTGAGGGGATAGGTGTAGGAAAAGTGCAAGTGAGTCATTAAGTTCAGAATTCTCATGATTACACCTAGAGGATTGTGCAGATAAATAGGAGAAGACGTACAGCAGGTCAAGCAATTAATCAAATTTTTAAAATACATATCAAATCAAATTACCATGTGCAAGTGAGTAACATGAGAATGAAGTTTAGCCATATGGATAACCAGATTTTCAATTAAACACAATAGTAACGGCACAGACTGCATTTCAATCTAGAGAACAGCGTATTGGAGGCTTCGCTCTTCCTCATCAAATTATCATCAGTAATTTTCACACTGACAATCTGAATTTTTCTAAGAAGGATCTGGTTCAAATAATTCTTTTTTACGCGAGGAGACACATGGAGCTCATGCCAGAATCCCCGGTTACTCAGAATACTGAACCTTGTCACCTCATTTGAACAGAGATACTTTAGTCAACACTTTTCATAAATGAACCACATCACGTCTCAGGTGACATGTGCCCAGTTTACTCAGTGAGACTTAGCATTGCTCTACCTTTCATTTCAACCATTTTTTTTATGTGGAGGCAGGCAACTTTTTCCTCATCTGTCTCTTATCATTCATGCAGCAAGTTGGATTACTTTATAGTGTCAAAATGAAATTCCTATATCCTTATGAATAACACTCAATTTCACATTAAAGTGCATGAAGTGTACGAATTTGATTTAACATGTATGGAGAAATTTTAACTTAGAACAGGATAGTGTAGCTCCCCCTATGTAAATACAATAAGCATGAAATGCTCCCCCTGAGAGTTTGATATGAAGCACACTTGTTAAGACTCAGATGCAACATTATTTAACAATGGAGTGTTTGGTCTTAGAAGATTCAAAGGAAGGGGTTGAATAGCATATAATAACATGCAAGCATACAATGGAGATATGCATATGCAATACAAAATGAAAAGATATGCAATTTTAATTCTTGAATTGTTGGCCCCAAAGATATGAGACCAATTATTGGAAGTATTCATTTTGACATTTATGCAACATGAAATGTTCAAAATGATGCATTTCAAAATATGCACTATATGTATGCTGAAAATGTCAACTATGCAACAAGACACACGATGAGTTTCATCTTCCAAAAGCACTATATGAATGATATGCAAATATGTAATGTGATGCAAGATTTCAGATTTCACATGACACTCTATATGCACCTGATGCAACTAATGCATGACACGTATTACCAATTATTAAAATGTGAGGACACAATTTTATTCTGAAAAGAGAATTCAGAAAATTCATTCAAAGCATCAAAATCATCACATGTGAACTTTTTTTGAAAATAGTTGTGCTTTTATCTAGAAAGATGAGTGGCACATTGGTAAAGACCATGGAACATTGATCAACTTCAGTCCTCAAGATGTTCAGCCACAAAAACAATATCATCATGCTGAGAGAATGGAAAAATATCATTTTCAAAATTTCCAGCATGCAAAACCCCCCCATAATCAATACATGATTTCAGATAATTCATTTAAGTTGGATGCCATATGCATAGATGATTCATGGTACCGGGCGGAGGCATATTCTCACGCATGGTGATAGCTTTCAGACAGGCTTGACCTGCCCTTCCACATGTCACCATTTTATATACCATGTAATCATTGGAATGATGATCAGAAACAAATGTATTCTCATTTGACATCGGGGATTTAGCAAAAGATATTCAATGGCTACACTCTCATATATACTATTCAGATGTTTCAATATCATTCAGCCAAGCATTCATCATCCACATTTTCAAAAGCAACCAAAGGGTATTCAAAACTTTAAAATCACTGTCTGTCAAGATATGGCATTAACATCAAAACCAAAGAGCTTCAAACAAACACTTTATTTTCTCACCTTTGTCTTGAGTTATCTTTATTGACATTTTCAGATTCTTTACTTTATTCCCCTTATTGTCTTCTTCATCAACAAGCTCCAAATCTCAATGGAAGTGGATCAAATCTGGTGTTGAAATCCTCTCAAGCTCCTTTCTTTTTCTCATGCAAGAAATAGAATGATATTAGTCAAAAGAGTTCCATTGAAACCCCAAATTCGTATTTCATACAATGCAGCACATAAAGATATGACAAGATCAAGAACCCCATGCCAAAACCCTTCCAAAACCCCTCTAGGGTAATGGGGTTAAAGCTCAAACCAATCGGATCTCAAGATGGGTATTTCAAAACCCAAAGCGTAGACCTGTTCTAGATCTGCCAGACTAGGTGTTGACACCTGGTGTCGACACCGATTGGGAAACATGTAAAACTGCCTAAGACAGTTAATCTGAGCTCAGAAAAGTCATACATGAATTAGACTCAATCTAGGCACATGGAGATACATTCAAACATTGAATTCTTACCATGATTTCAAGGGTTGATGGTCATTATCAAACTTGCACTGTAAAGAGCTCAATTCATGTCAATATTAAGCCAATGCATATGAAGAAACTAATTTCAAGGCTTTTCATCACATATGACTCTCTCTCTCTTAACCTGTAATATCAGAAACTCAATTTCATATCAATCTCAACTCAATACAAATGAGAAAGCCAATTTCAGTGCTTTTCTTCCACAAGATAATCTCCTATGAGCTGCAAGAATGAATGATGAGTTTCAGCTTTCAATACAAGTGATTCACTCAAGCTGACATGAGTTCAAAGTTTACTTCAGAGATTTCAAGTTTAGCCCAACAGTGTAAAGAGTCCAGACTAAACACATGAAGAACCAAGTCTAAGCACATGTGTAGACAAGGTTGATGCACATAAAACACGCAAGACTGCCTCTTCATACAAATCAGAGTGAAATCAAGGATAAGCCTATGTTAACCAAGGCATCACACCGAACTGGCCAAGTCGACTTAAGGCCTTCCTCTTGGCCTCAAGGTAATCATGCAACAAAGTTCTCATTTGGTTGTTTTGGGTACCCGAACCTTCTTGGGTCCCGAATGGTTAGTTGCACCTCTAGAGAGTGCCTTCCACAGTTTTTGGGCATGCATATCATCAAAATGTATTAAGGAGCAATCATGCATGGTATGCCCAAACTCACCACAATAATGACAATGACCAAAAGACTTCAGATTTTTCTTGTAAGAATGAGCATGGAATTTTTGTGGGTTTGAAGAGATGTTCTCATTTTTCAAACTAGAGCAATTGTTCATCCTGTGACCGAACCTTCCACAATGAAAACAGTTCAATAGAGCAAATCTTTCAAATAGTCTTCTTACATGAACATAAGAGTTATCAAAAGTTCTTTTTGTGTTCAAAAATTTTCTTGGCTTTCTGAAGCCATTCATTTTCTTACATGCTTCTAGATCTTCAGATTTCATCAAAAAGTAATCATGCATCATATGACCAACTTCACCACAATAAAAACATGAGATTTTCTTTGTGGATGCATGTGTGTGTGCAACATGATTTTTCATGACATTCATCGTGACACCAACAACATTTTTAGCCTTTTGATGCAAGTTTTGTTTCTTTTTCAGACTTTCATTTGATCTCTTTGTTGTTTGAGGAACAGATTGATTTGGAGACCCATTTGATGTGCTGGCTATGTTTGCATGGACAAAAGATGTATAGACTTTATTTTTAAAATTCTTTTTTTTCACAGGATTATAGTCCAACCCCTCTCTTTAGAAATTCACCTTAATCCCCAATATCTTGTTCAGATTTTCTTCCCCATTCACAAACTTAGACAAAGAAGCATTCAGATCAAGAATTTCCTTTTTAAGTGATGAAATATGCAATTCATAAGAAATGATCTCATTATCACAAGAAATGACTTTTTCATTCAATTGGGCATTGATGGCTTTGTAGCTCTCCATCATTTGTTCTAGCACATGCATCTTTTCACAATCATCAATAGCCAAAGTTTTTCTTTTTTCAAAAATAAGTAATTTTTTAGACAATGTTGTATTTATATGTTTCAGTTTTTCATTTTCAGATTTTAACAAAGCATTTTCTTTTTCACAAGACTTCATGCTACCTTCAACCAGAGATATCTGAATCAATATAGCATTGTTTTTCTTTTTAAGTTGTTCATTTTCATTTGCAAGTTTATCATTCATAATCAATTCATTGCAAATATCCCGATCAATTGAATTTGATTCCATTTTGTTTCTAAGATGTTTTTCAGTTTTCTCCAATTGATCGATTTTGTTCTTGAGGGCAACAGTTTCATTTCTTAAACAAGCAATGGTTTCTTTGTGACATTCAACATCATGCTCTAAAATTTCATTCAAGTTATCAAGCTCAGAACACTTATCACAAGATCCATTTTCATGGAGCATGTTTTCAGATTTCTTTTTCAATTTTCTATTTTCTGACTTGATTTTCTTATATTGCTTTTCCAACTCATCATAAGCATCAACAAGATCATCAAGAGTAAATTCTTCAGAATCAGAATTTATCTCTTCTGCATTTTCGTCACTTTGTTGATCAACATCATCCGCCATGAGACATTTTAACATTTCCTTCTCTTGAGCTTTGGTCAACCGGTCCATAAGCTCCTTCGCCGTCCAACAAGAAGATACAAATGGATACTTGTTAGTACTTACAGAAGCTTTCAATAGACTCAAAGCAGTAACATTATCATGATGCATCATTTTGTCCTGATTAGACCACTTGGTCTCATCTAGAGATAATATGTGTGGACCATGATAAATCAATTTCCAAAGACTAGGATTAATAGAATTGATCACCATACAGAGTTTGCCTAGCCATGAATCAAAATCCGAACCAGTGAAGATTGGCAAACAATTCATTGAGACATGTTCAACAGAAAAATTCATGATTGTAGAATGCATTGGGATCACTCTGTAGATCGCAAGATCTAGGGACAACAGAGCCTTGCTCTGATACCAATTGTTGGGTCCCGTAGTGCAAGAACATGGATCTAGAGGGGGGTGAATAAATCTTTTTACTAAAAACTATGTCAAATTAAAAACACAACTAGCACACAGCGGAATATACAAGATTGAGTAATTTAATCTAAACAGGTTTAAACTAGATTCACTCAATCTCACCGAGCTCACACGATTGCACAAACAGATAGGATAAAGAACACACAATCACAAGAATCAAACCACAAGACACGGGGATTTTTAAGGTGGTTCGGGACCACGACGGGCTCCCTACGTCCACCCCTCACCAAACCGGTGAGACTTCACTACACGCTACAAAATGTAGCAACACGGGGACGAACCCCAACAACACACACGCTGCTTTCGCAGCAAACAACACACGAGGCTTTGCCTCAAACTGCTGCCACAGCAGCACACACACGCACACAGTTGGGGAACACACCCCGAACAAAATACCTCACACGGAGACACAGCTCCGTCCACACACACGTAGGGCAATGCCTACACAACCACACGGGAGAAAACTCCCAACCACACACGCGGATATACTCCGCACAAATCGACACACATATGACAACACACACACTCGGAGAACCCTTTCTCCGAACACCCACACCAAGTGTTCTCTCAAATGTTTATGAAGCAATGACAATTATATGCTATGACCCTCCAAACAAATTATATAGATGGAAACTGAAAAGTTGCATCAAGTAAAAGGCTCCCCCTTCTTCAGCAAAATCTGATTCTCCTTGCTCGTTGACGGATGATCATAATCTAGACATCATCTTCTTCCTCTCCTCAAGGCACTCCTCTTTTCCTTCTTCCATTTCTTCTTCACCTGAAAGAATAGATAAACGGAATAATAAGCCCAACCTTTAAGCTAATCTCTAATCAAGAATGTGAAAATGAATGGTTTAGAGATCCCCCTCTTCTTCACATATACAAAAGAATATATGAGCATTAGAAATGTTGTATCACAAAAATTGCAGCTCATATATATATGCAAGAGAGAGTGAACAAAGAACATGTAAATGATTATTACACATCTTAGATACCCATTCAAAACCTTAAGCAATCTCAAACAAGAGATACAGAAGTGAAAGATCAAGATAACTCCCTCATGAAATGCTTCTGCAGAATGAAGAACGAACTTGAAGCAAGTGTGAAGTAATGCAGCACGAACAGAGGTTGGATCTTGATTTCAGATGCAGCTTTCAGTTGTTTATGATCTTGGGGCTTGATTCAAGCTTCTTCCTTTCAATTTCAGCTTCAGAGCAAGGTGGACGAGGGCTTGAGAGCTACAACTCCGAACCTGCACATACCAATTAGAATATCTCAACATCCCCTTAGATCTCACCTCTCTTCTTATTTATTTAATGCCACTAGGGTTTATTTAATTGATTAGGACAGTCAAAGACAGCTTGAGAACCAGATCCACATTTTGTGGAGTGTTTTGTAGAAGTTGGACTCGGATTGGAAGACTTTAGGAGCAAGAAAACAGTGGTCAAAAGTGGCGGCTGGAGGTCGGAACTGAAGGGGTTGACCCCAGGGTCGACCCTCGTGTTTCCAGAACCCAAACAGAACCAATCTTTGGTTCTGGGTTACAGGGGTCGACCCTTGTGATTCCAGAACCCAAACAGAACCAAATTTTTGGTTCTGGGTTACAGGGGTCGACCTTTTCAGGCATGGTTCATAAAAATGGTTCTGTTTTGAACAGAACCTGAGAGGGTCGACCCCATGGGTCGACCCCTTCTTGTTTGGGCTTGAAAAATAACTAAAACCACCATCAAATCAATGGGAAATAATTGATTAAATATTACCATAATCCCATGAAGATCAACCATGATTTTTCATCCTGAAAAACATGATAAGGCAAGAGGTTAATTAAAAATCAAGATCTTTACATCATGCATTAACACTATGAGCATGTTCACAATAAAATACATCATTGAACATATTCCAAGAGTAAAGGAGGAATGAGATATCCATTTAACTCCTTATAGTAACACTTACTTCATTGTTTTACCTGAGTCCACATTTCTTGTTGATTGGTTGAATCATTCATACACAGAGTCATGAAATTCCAAATATCATTCACCATTGCATGATAGTATAAATTTGGAATTCAAAGAGTAAGGAGCCAAGCCACATAAAATAATATTGAGTCACATTCAATTTGATCATCATCCAAACTCTCATCAATCCACACATCATTACCTTGGGGGCTAGCAATGGTATTTGCATCTCAATCAATCATTTAGCATTACCATGCATGACATGAAGCTCAATATGACATTTATCCAAGCATGTTTTCCACAATACAATGTGCTAGCAGCAAAGCACATATGAACCTTATAGAGTCACAAATGCATCGACATGATATCCCAATAAAAGTAGTTTGTGAGCATTTCCACAACCATTTAGTTTGTGATCATTTCCACAGCCATTTCCACAACCATTTCAAACTTCATACACAGGAAGACATGAATAACCAATCACGCACAGGGCCAAGCAACAAAGGCATTTTGTAATCATCAAAATCACATTCACAACAAGATAAAACCCCACCTACGCTCTAGACACAATAGCTCTTGGAGGCACCAAGATTTATCTCGCATCTACGTAATAGCACCGTGTGTATGAACTCTGAGCTGGCACTCGCTTACCTTCTCAAGAGAGGATAGTGTAGTGAGACATGGGGTCACAAGATTAGTCTCACATTAGCTGTTGAGAAAGCACTTAAGTGCTTATAAGGTTGGTCTTCACCTCTTAACTCAAGATGCTCCTTTTACAAGGATAAAATCTCACCTCCGTTCTAGAGAGAATACCTCCCGGGGGCACCAAAGTTCATCCCGCATTTACAAGTGACATTTTTAAACTTAATTTCATATTTTATGTACGGAGGACATACATGAAATAAATCATTTTTTCTTGTATTGACATGAAAAATAATTTGGCATAAAATAAATTTCCAAAAAAGGAAGTTTTATATAAAATGTTTTTAAATAAAATGTTTATATTTATCACTGTATTTACTTTTGTATATTTACTTTTGTACACGTACCATTAAAAATATTGATAGTTTAAAAAAATCACAATGGTTCTTTTTACTTACGCTATTCTTTGTGTGCACAAAAATCATATGAACATGAGCAAAAAAATTATAATGTTGTTTTTATTAATATATTAATAATACTTTTATGAAAATGTTTAAATATAAATGTAGAAGTGATAAATCTATGGTTTTCTAACAATAATTTATTTTATATATATTCTTTGAAAAGTATACTTACTGGGAAGGGTAAAACCCGTCAGGCCCAGTGCGGTCCACTAGCACCAGGCTCGCGGTGGCCCGACCCAATCAGGCTCAAAGCAGGCTGCCCGATGGCCTGCGACCCAGGCCAGGCGGCCCCACTGAGGTCCATGAAGAATTCGCCAACCCACGGGGAGTATCGACGTGGGCATCACGGGCACCGAAAAACTCTCCAGCAACTGAACGTTGCTCCCGCTATTATAGGTCCTTCCCCAACAGGTATGAGGTCACGCCCACAGCGCCAAGATCCTCGCCCCGAGGCCGCTCTTCCTGAATAAATAGGTGCACAACGGGAAACTCCCCCCACGATCAAGGAGGTGTTACTCCACGAACATACCCTCACCGCCATGGCGACTTATATAAATAGGCCTCCGATCAGATATGAAAGGACACACAGAGAGACAGATAAATACCCAAACACACGTAGAGAAAAAGGAGAGAGACATATAGACAAAAAGCATAAGCACACATAGAGAAGTAAGTTCCGTCGTTTGTAGTATCTCCACGACTCTCCGAACACTCGCCAGACGCGGTGAGCACTTCCGGGGACCCAGTTCTCATGTCTAGGCTCGTCCATTCCACTCTCACGCTCCCTCTCTCTCTCTCTGCCTCTTATAATTTTTTCTCAGTGTAATCCTAACTGAAGCATCATAGGGTTGTCCCTTGGGATAACGCCCAGTGCTCCTTCTAACGCTTGTGAGCGACGTCACGTGGTTCGGAGTTCGATGGTGCGGGGAAGAGGATGCGGAGAGCGCGCGGGCTCTTCTTTTTGTTTGTTTTGCTGTTTGCTGCAACACAGAGATGAGAGAAGAGAGAGAAGGGGCCACCACGAGAGATTGCTCCGGCGGGGCGAGCGGGACAAGTATAATATAGCAAGATATGGGGTTCAAACGGCCATAGCGGGAAGTGACTCGCCGCGACCTCGGGGGGACGGGAATGGTGCAGAAATTAAATAACAAAAATTGAAACGGCCATTGGGGAAGTGACTCGCCGCGGCCTCGAGAATATGAGCAGAATATAGCAGAATATAAAAGAGAATATAAGAACAGAGATTTAAACGGCCATTGGGGAAGTGACTCGCCGCGGCCTCGAGAATATGAGCAGAATATAACAGAATATAGAGAGAGTATAAGAACGGAAATTTAAACGGCCATTGGGGAAGTGACTCGCCGCGGCCTCGATGATATGAGCAGAATATAACAGAATATAGAGAGAATGTAAGAACGGAAATTTAAACGGCCATTGGGGAAGTGACTCGCCGCGGCCTCGATGATATGAGCAGAATATAACAGGATATAAAGAGAATATGAGAACAGAAATTTAAACGGCCATTGGGGAAGTGACTCGCCGCGGCCTCGATGATATAAACGAAATATAACAGGATATAAAGAGAATATGAGAACAGAAATTTAAACGGCCATTGGGGAAGTGACTCGCCGCGGCCTCGATGAAAAGATGTGATCGCCAGGGGCCGAAAGACCCCAAAATAAGAAAGTGATCGCGCCTACCTCAAGAGCGGGAGATGGCGGGTTGCTTCTTCCTCTCCTTCCGGCCGACCGACGGAGAGGGCTTTCCTCGGCTACCCTTGCAAAACAACGACAAACAAATGACAAGTGGCTTAGAAAGATGAATGTGTAGTATTCATATCCTTGCAATAAAAATGACGAAATAACGGGAAGACACACACCTGGTTGGTGTTATCTTTTAAACCCCTCTCGGACTCGAGTAGGAGGAAAATGAGATGATGGATGCGAGATGATGAATGCAAAGAACTACGAAGAAAAGGAAAGAGTTGGCTTATTGGATGTGCCGGTGGTGAAATTCGGCGGAGCTCCGGCAGCGTGGGGACGACGTAGAAGCGCGGTGGATGAAGACGACCTTCCTCTCGCGAGCGTGGGCACTCGAGAAGCCGGCAGAACCTCCACCTACAAAAGACCCCACGGGTTAGAAAAATAACTCCGTAGCCTCTGGGCTCCGGCAGCCTATCGGATCATTGCTTAGCTCCCCTAGAACTGAGGGGGTGGGCCTCTATTTATAGAGCTCCGGAAGGTGGAGGCGTCCAGGACCCTGGACACCTCCATCAGGGTCGAAATAATATTTTATTCTATTTTTATTAATTTTTTTGGAATACTTTTGTGGAGGCGTCCAGGGTCCCGGACGCCTCAAGCAGGTCCACCGAAAACCGACGACGGCCGCACGCGGTTCGGTACAACGCGCGGTTTTGTGAGCGGCGCCTCGTGATTCAGAAATGGGCGCGTCCAGCTGACCGGACGTCCCTATATTTGGCTTTTTTCACACACGACAAACCGTCGTTCGGTGGCCGGCGCCCGTGAGGGAGTTGATGGAGGCGTCCAGAGGCCAGGACGCCTCCAAAAATATGTTATTTTATTGGTTTTCTTGTCGTTTTATGATAGGGCTGGCATTTTTAATTTTTTATTTGTTTTTTATAGAGGCGTCCAGAGGCCTGGACGCCTCTATTAATATATATATATATTTTTATTTATTTTTTTTGTTTTTGTATGCCAACTGGCATTTTATACTTTTTTTATATTTTGTTTTTATGGAGGCGTCCAGGGGCCTGGACGCCTCCATTAATTATTTTTATTTTTATTTATTTTTTTATTATTTTTTCTATGCCAACTGGCATTTTACACATTTTTTATTTTTGTTTTTTATGGAGGCGTCCAGGGGCCTGGACGCCTCCATTAATATATATATATTTTATTTAATTTTGGGCCCTGAGAAAATAATAAAATAAATTAAAATTATGGGGGCGTCCAGGGGCCTGGACGCCCCCATTAAGATCCACCCGGGTCCTCGGATTAGGCGTCGGCAGCCGCCCGGTAGACACCCTTCTTGGTTCCGGAACCTTTTGATGCGTCTGACTGGTATTGATGCCGTCCGAATGCCGTGATGAGACGATTCCGGATGCCGAAAAGGGCGGAAGAAGACTCAAGAAAAGGAAGTACTCAAGTGATTCGAAATGCGTAAGCCGTCGCGGGGCGTCGTATAGTAATATGAGACTTCCTCAGGAGACGTCAGGAATGGCGTGTCTACAGCTGCCCCGCCTTGGCGTCTGCTTTGCAAGGGAGCGACACGTAGTGGAAATGGAGTAGAGTGAAGTGGGAGCGGACTGATAAGTTGATGCCAAGGTGTGATGAGACACGCTTTTGACGTTACTGTTTGGAATCTTTCCTGGAGTTTCAATGAGGCGACCTTGAAGAAGGTCTTTCAAATATTGACGATTGCTTGGACGGAAATCAAATAAGGGAGGGTGAGATGTGCGCTCAGGCACGAAACAAAAGGGGACCAACTTCTCGGTGTGGAAGTACCTGGGTCATAAAACCGGAGGTTTCACCTTTGGGGAGCGGTTACCAGCCAATGTGGAAGTGCTGCGGCCAAGGTGGGTCAAAAAAGGGTAAAGGAATATCTGAGGGTCTGTTCAAACAAGGGTCTCCTTTGGAAGAGCAGCGTCGGGGCCGTCTCTAGGAAACTTGGTATTTCATTCGGAGTGGAATATCTCATATTTGTGGGAATTGAAACACAATGGCTTTCACAATCGAATCACTTGAATGATCTTCCGCAATAAATCAAAGTCCTATATGAATGCATGCTGGGTTCAAAGAAAAATTTAAAACAAACTAAAATAGAAAATAGCCAAGGATAGTATTGTTAACTTGTGAAGAACGGGTCAGGATACCGACCCGGTGAGCTGATACTGGGCTGGGGCCCGTTTATCCGCGTACCAACTCACTGAATGGAACCGTCGTCCCCATTCTATCACAAATTGACGGCCTATCCGTACAACCCAAACTCTTCCGGGATCATCACCGTTTTTGTTGAAGGGGAACTCCAATCCCAGATTCGTTCGGGCCGCAAGGTCCTTGACATGTTCTAGTAGCGTAGGTATCATATACTATGATGCATGACATGGTGGGACCAACCAATGAAAGGTGGTACAGGAGATAGGACAAAGACGTCCGTTAGTAAAACCTGCACAGGCCAGCAAAGGTTAGCAACATCAAAAGGTAGCAGAATCGCACCACAGTTCAAAGGAGATCTAGACAAAATCTTGACAATGACCACTGATGTGACATGTTCTGTCTTGAAGCACCCTCCCCTTCCTATAAGAACTCCCCTTAGGCTAGCTTATTCAAATGCACCAAGGTGGGTTTTGGAAGCTCAGGAGAGGAAGGAGAGGAAAATTTAGAGATTTCAGGATGGAAGGAGAGTCTTCCCGCGTTATGAAGAGGAGCAAGCCTAGCAGCGAGATTAGGCGACTTTCCGACCTCGAGGGTCATCTGAGTGGGACGATCATGTCGCATATGGTAAGCCGACTCTTTTCAAATTTCTGCACGTGAACCTTCTTCTTACTTCTTTCATTTCTTCTTCTTTCCTCTCCCAGCCATATCCACTCTTCCCAGGCCCGAGGAAGTTTTCCAAGCTGCCATGGCTTTCAGAGCTGACTTCCAATATCTCCATTGGCATGAGGGCCATACTCTCGAAGTGGCATCTGCAGGGACTCCTTATTCACGCCAAGCATTACGAGAAGATTCGTATGGACTGGGCGGCTATGGGCGCGCTAGTGGAGGTCTGGCATCCCCAGACCCACACTTTTATCTTCCCGACCTTCGAGGTGACCATCCTCCTCGAGGAGGTGGAACTTCTGCTTGGTTTGAAGAAATTCAAGAGTGACGGGAAGGTGAAGGCTATGCGGATGCTGACACGGGGTACTTCTGAAAGCGTCCTTGGAAGCTTCATGCCGCCCGACGCAGCTAGAAAGGTCCGTACTCAGAAGGGGATCGATCTCCAAAAGCTTGCGGAGTGGGTCATGAACGCCCTGAGAGGGTCACCAGACGATGACTATTTGGAGGGAATCATGAAGGGGTTCACCATTTGTCTGGCGGGTGCTCTCTTGTTCCCTTATACCGACAACATGGTGGAGGAAGACCAACTGGGTGCTATCTGCGGGATCTGGCGTGGAAAGAGGGTGGGACCCGCCGTCCTCGCCTATCTTTACAGCGGTCTTACTGCCTCGAGCCTGGGTAAGCCTCCATTTGGTTGTGCACTTGTCTTGAATTGCTGGCTGGATTTGCATTTCAAATTCGACCACCGCGAGGGAATGCCAACCGCTTCGAAGCTCTTCCAACAAAGCCCGCTTCACCACATAGCCGACGTGTTAGGCTTTGGTGGTACTGTAGTGAACCGCGTTCCGTGGCTGAAGAAACGTGAAGACTGGCGGTCTCACTTCCGCACCGTGACACAAGGCTTCTTCACTTGCGCACCGACATGTTTGCTTTCGCTTGATCTCCTCATGAGGCCTTCTCCCGAAGTTGATCTTCAACTGATCGGCGCGACCGAGTTTGTTCTTTACAACGCGCATCGGTGCTGCCTCTAGATTGGCATCCCACGCCATTCGTTCCCGCCACCGACTGACATTGTTCCTTTGAAGAAAAGGGAGTTGGGCACTGAAGCGGACGCGAAGGAAGCGAAGGCCATTAAAGCTCCCTGGAAGACAAGTGTTGCGGGAAAGGCCTTAGCGCACGTGGTGGAGGAATGCGAGCCATGGAGGGCTTATGTAACCGAACTGGGGAAGTTAAGGCCTAAGGTGCCTAAACCCCTGATGTAGTTCACTCTGCTTTTCTGATGTAATAAAATTTGGCATTTGGATGTTTTGGACCCCCGTCCCCTTAATTATTATCTTTTTTATGATTTTTCTTTTTCTTTATGTTTTTTTAATTTTGTTTGGATTATATACATATTCTTGTCTTTTTTTTTACTTTTATTATATATAAATATATTTTTTTTTGAAAAATTTTTTATTATGGGGGCGTCCAGGGGCCTGGACGCCCCTAATTTTTATTTTATTTTTATTTGATTTTTTTGTTTTGGGGGCGTCCAGGGTCCTGGACGCCCCAACTTTTATTTTTTTATTTTGTTTGATTTTTTGTTTTGGGGGCGTCCAGGCGCATGGACGCCCCAAAATTTTTTGAATTTTGAAATAAATAAAAATTATGGGGGCGTCCAGGCGCCTGGACGCCCCAAAGAAGCTAATTCCTATTTATAAGGGTTGCCCCCCCCTTTTACTCATTTACTGTTCAATCTGACGACCCAGTCACCCTAGACGACCTATTCTTAGTCCCCATGGAGCGAGGAGGATCGAGCCAGGGTCCAGGGAAGCGAAAACGACTGGCTCGTCGTGCGAGGAGGTTGAGGGATGATGCCGAGGAGGCTGCAGCAGAGGAGATTGCTGTGGAGGAGGGGATGGAGGTGCCTCTCCTGGCCGCGGAGGCTGCTGCGGATGCTGGTGACGCGGGAGAGGACGATCACGACCCGGTAAGTACTTCGGAATCCTCACTCTGTGGTTTAATAGGCTAAAACGGGCGTGCGAGAGGCTGTGAGAGAAGGCCGGGTAGTGAGAGAAGGAGGCGTCTAGGGGCCTGGATGCCTCCACTTTTTCTTTTTCTTTTTGTTTATTTATTTATTTACGTAAATAATAAAATAAATTTAAAAAATAAGGAGGCGTCCAAGGCCTAGGACGCCTCCAAAATAATATATATATTATATATATATTTTTTATTTTTGGTTCTTGGATTTTTTTTCGAAAAAAAGAAATAAAGAAAATAGGAAGGAGGCGTCCAGGGGCCTGGACGCCTCCAAAAAAAAATATATGTATTTATTTTTTTTTTAAAAAAAATAAAATAAAATAGTATATACAGTGTTATTGTTGATTACTGTTCATGATGCTGATGTGTTCTTTGTTGGTTTTGTGGTTTGCAGGGCGTGATGAAGGGCCGGATCAGCTGGTCCTTGGTGGTGGCAGCATACCGTGGGCTGCCGGATTTTCAGAGGGCGCGTGTGGACGCCATGGGCTTTGGAGCTTTCCTTAGGATCGAGCCCTTCCGGCTCGACCTTCCTCTTATCCAGGCACTGAGGGAGCGGTGGCACGCACCGAGCCGGGCGTTTCTGATGCCCTGGGGGCACATGGTGCCGTCACTGGAGGACGTGGCTCGGATCACCGGGCTACGAGTTGATGGAGAGGCAGTCAGCGGGGTCACCTACCCCGACTACCGAGAGAGTGCCCTGGACCTGCTGTGGTTAGAGACGAGCGTGACTGATAGAGACAGCAGGGTAGTCGGCCGAGTGGAGATCATGGAGGCGCTCGGATTCGTCGACCCGCGTCAGCGGGTTAGCGAGACTGGAGCAGAGTTCTTGGCTCGACTGGAGGGGGATGCTCGTGCTGCTTTCACCCAGGACCCGAGCGAGCGGGAGCTGGTGGATCAGACCTTCGGAGGTTTCTTTTCTTCTTCCTGGGCCGCCTTCTGCTGGGGACGAAGGGGGATGGCATCCACTGCCGTTTCCTCGGGATCTTGGCGGATCTGAACAGAGTGGGGCACTATGCGTGGGGAGCGGCTCTGCTTGCCCATCTGATTGCCGATCTCTCCCAGACTTCAGAGAAGGAGACGACAGTCAGCGGCTTCGCACCTTTCCTCCAGGTAAACATTTTATTTATGCATTCCCATAGTTAAATATGCAATTATTGTACTAATGATGTATGATGGATGCAGGTGTGGAGCTATTACTATTTCCCGATGGGGAGGGCTAGGCATGGGAACAGGAGGGCAGTGCCTCTGGCGCGGCAGTGGAGGCCGGTCGTGGTTGCAGCACCCCACGGCTACCAGCTGGCGTCACTTCGTCGGGAGCTGAGCGAGTATCCCGAGGCCATGGTATGATGCGTATGATTTTTTTGTGTTTATGCATGTGACTGAATGGTAACTAACATGATGTATGTATGGTGATGCAGGTGGTGTGGAGGCCCTACCTGGGCATGGGCGATGCTGGCCAGCCCTGGGTTGTAGCGGGTCTTCCTCGCTTCAGGCGGGACGTGTGGGTCCATTGCCTGAACGAGATTGAGCCGCTGCGGCTTAGACTGGTCATGAGGACGTTGGGGCTGGCCCAGGAGTGGGTAGACGTAGATGCGCCGGCCCGCATTGGGCGGAAGACCAAGGGGAAGGCGAAGATCGTGGACTGGCGTACGCGCTTCCCAGCACAGTACCAGGACTGGCAGCAGGGCGGGGTCCCAGTAGTGTCCCACGTACAGGACAGCACAGACTACATGAGACGGTACCGAGCTACGTACGGGGACCGCCTCTCCTTGGGTGGTATGGCAGGGGTAAGTGAAATGAAACTACTCCACCTTTCTATATGTATATGCATGGGATACTAACTTATGTGTAATGCAGGATGCTCGTGATACCATGATTGCCGACCTGCGGGCCCAGTTGGCGGACGCCAGGCGACAGTTGGTGGCCATCCGACAGGAGTTGGAGATCCTGGTGAGTTTATGCAATGCATTTTTTTTGTGACCTGGATTTTTGATGCTTAGCCTTTGACTGACGTTTGCCCCGTGTTTCAGCGGGCCCACCAGACAGCGGCAGCCGCGATGGCTGGTGGAGCGGGTTCCAGTTCGCGGGGCCCTCCTCCGGAGGTTTCTGCCCTCCAGGAGCAGCTGGCGTACGCGGTGGCTCGGGCTGAGGAGGCCGAGCGTGACCGCGAGACTCGAGTGAGTGCTTGCTTGGCCGCGACCCTTTTCTAGCTACTTTCCTTCTATCACTGTTCTCTTACGGTGCATGCGTGTCTTGACAGGTGGCCGAGATCCGAGAGGCCCTGGCGCGTGCTGTTCGTGCTGAGCAGGAGCGCGATGCCCGGGTGGCAGAGCGTGACGCCCGGATTGCGGAGCTAGAGGAGGAGCGGCGACGGGAGGCTGAGGAGCTTCCTCGCGACGTAGTGGATCTGCGGATCGCCCTCGAGCTGTCGAGGAGAGAGGCGATGAGGGAGAGAGAGGAGAGGGAGAGGGATAGGGAGAGCGTGGAGAGAGAGAGGGAGAGGGATAGGGAGGGAGAGAGGGAGGAGCGACTGTAGACACGCCAAAATTGACGTCATTTTGAGTATATTTCATATCGCTCTGCGATGCCCCATTTGACCCTCAAATCAGCTTATTTGAGTGGTTTTCCCACTTTTCTTGAATTTCTCCTATTTTTCCCCATTTTATCTCATTTTCCTATTTTTTCGGATTTCTTGGGCATTTATCTCTATTTTCTGAATTCACGCCCTCATCAGGGGCGTGTTTTTGAAAAACGCCCTGGTATAGGGCGTTTCTTTCCCATTTTATCTATTTCTCCCCATTCTATCTATTTTATGAATTTTATGAATTCACGACCTGGGTAAGGGCGTGTTTTCTTAAAACATGACTTAACTAGGCGTTTCTTAAAGATAGGACGACCACCTTAGGGCGTTAATTCTTTTGGTTTGACCGACTTCCCCATTTGAGCTCTTGAAATTAACGCCCTTCCCAGGGGCGTTTTTTGAAACGTGGCTTTGATTAAGGCGTGTTTTACATTTTTCAAATATGGGGAGTTTTTATTGCTAAATTTGGTTTTTGAGAAACGCCCTTGTGCAGGGCGTGTTTTTGAGAAACGCCCTAGTGTAGGTCGTCAATTCTTAAATTAACGCCCTGACCTAAGGCGTGTTTCACCTTCTGGCTTCGCAGCCCTTTCCCCAGAGAGTCCTTGCTTCGTTAGACACCTGCTTTGAATGGGGCTCTTGCCCATTCTTATCCTTCCCTCTTTGGACTCTTACCCATGTTTATCTCCTCCAAATCCTATTTAATAGAGCTATTAGCTCTATTGTTAAGGTTGGATTCCTCTTCTTCCGGACGCCCCTTTTCTTCTTCCTCCCTTTCTTCTTCCTCTTCTTCTGTCTCCTTCTCTTTTTCTCTTTTTTTTCTTCTCACAGGGTGCCGCTGCTGCATTGGCTAAGGAGGGGCTCCCTCTCACGACCAAGCTTTCATCTTCTGAAGCCTCTCCCCCTTGAATATCAAAGCCACAAGCACAGGATCCTCTTTCCCCTTTTATCCCTCTTTTATCCTATTTTATTAGATTCATGGCATATATGCATGCATGTTCATACACTTTTTTTCCATCTCAACCACGTTGAGAAACTCCCCTTAGTGCACTCTTGCACTCTTTCCCCTCATTTTTTATATTTTTATGCATCCATCATCTTTTACCTACCCTTTTGCATAGGGGTTTAAGGGCAATCCCCTTAAGGTGTGTTCTTGCACATGCTTTCATGTTCATATATTTTTATTGAATTTGATGCTACACTCACCATGTTCTAATCCATATTTTTATTGGTGTTTGTCTTTTTTTTTGCAAGGGTAATTAATTGAAGAACTCTCTTCGTCGGCCGGCCGATTTGAAGAGAAAGGAAGCACTCACATCCCCGCGTTCCAGGAGGTATTTTGCGATCATCTCCCCATATTATTTTCCACTTGAGACCCTCGCGTCTCTGGCGATCACACAACCTCCTTTTAGCACCTCGTGCTATTTTATTGCTTTCATCATATTCATTGCTTTTTATATTTAAGTGTGGATTTTTCTTAGAATCTACAAATTGGCGATCACGGTGGGACTCCTTTGTGTTCTTCTTTCATTACCCCTTTCCCCTTAGGCACCCGCGTGTGCCATCTCCCCTATTGCACCCTCGGTGCGTCTCCTTTTGTGCCCCTCGGGCACCCTCCATTTGGCTTTGCATTCTTCCCTAAGTGATTTGCCATTTTGTTGTCATTTCCTTAGAATCTCCACTTATTTAAAATTTCTTGATGAGCATGTTTATATCTTATACTTATTGATTGCCTGCTGTGGTTGTGAGTGTGCCTTTCTAGTACTTCTGGCCGTCGGGCTTTCCTGAGGAATTAACGCCTCTGTCAGAGGCGCTTTTTGAATTCACGCCCTAACCCAGGGCGTCGTCGTCATATGTTACGCCCTCTGACAGGGCGTTTTCCAGTATATTCCCTGACTTTCCCGATTTTATTGAGCTGCCTGTGAATTAACGCCCTGCCCCAGGGCGTTTTATTATTGATTAGCGCCTCTCTATCAGGCGTTTTTTTACGAATTGGACGCCCTTACGATTGGGCGTTTCTTGATTTGGCTGTTCATCTCCTGCTGATTGACGCCCTCACCAGAGGCGTGTTTCTTATTTTTAGCGCCTCACTTAAAGGCGTTTTCTTGGATTTGATGCCCTCTAGACAGGGCGTCCTTTTATTTATAACGCCTCACTCTAAGGCGTATTTCACCCAGCCCCTGGCACCCACGTTGATTCACGGCAGTCACACCGTCGTTTCTTTGGCTAGTAGCGCCCCCTGACAGGGCGTGTTTTTACTGTGGGTTTCCACAACCCTTCCCGTGGGTGATATTTCATGCTTATATTTCATATTGATTGATATTATTGTGGTTGGCCTGTTTACCCCATTGCATTCTTTCATTCATTTGCATTTTTGGTTTGGGAGCCCCCCTCCTCTTCATTAGGATCCACACACCCTCTTGGAATCGGGACGACCCTCCATTGAGCATTCCGTCTCTTTGGACTGGAAATCCCTTTTCCAAGCCTCCGTAAGTCCCCGCACCCGTGGATTCCCTCACGGACGCCGGGCAGGTTGTACCCTTTGAAGTCCCGATATAGTTGGCCTAATACGTGGTGAGTGAGAGTTCCTAGTTGGCATTGGAGTTCAACTCATATTGAAACTAGGTTCCTCCCCCCCCTTGTGTGAATCTTTCCAAACTTTATTAAAATTCATTAATTCACCAAGGATTAAACAAATCAAAATCACGGTAACCATTCCAACTTGTGTGCTTCTTTGCAATTATTGAGAACTTTGATTATATAATGGCTTACCATGATAGAAACATGTTCAATTCAATTAATGAGGATGCACAACCTAGCACTTCATATCCTCAATTTCAACATGTTAATCATCATCATTCTCACCATTCTTTCAAGGGACCACGTCCTTATTCTCATGGTCATGCCCGACCCATGGGCAATGTCCATCCTCATGGTCCCCCTACTCAAGTTCGAGCCACTATTCCTACGGGACCGTCTCCTCCCAATGATGAGAAGGTCTCTCAAATCTTGCATGCATTAGATCATCTTACCCCTCAACAGATCCAAGCCCTTAAGGCTGCCGTTGAGGGTACATCTCTTGCATCTCCCCTCCTTCCAATTCTATTCGGGTGGCCCATCACCCCCTCCTCCTTCCAATCCTGATCGGGTGGCCCATCACCCACCTCCTCCTTCCAATCATATTCGGGTAGCCCATTACCCATCTCCTCCTGTTCATTCTACTCGGGTGGTCCGACACCCGCCTCCTTCTATTCCTCCTCCAACACGGCCCCGAGGCCCATTTACTCCTTGCAATCCGTTCCGTCCGGGTTCTTTACGGGTCATCCCGTCCACTCCCCTCCACGGCCTTTTTATGCGGCCCCTCCTCCTTCAATGCCCTGCCAACCTCCTGTTGTTCATGTTACACCCCTCCAGCAAACTCTGCTCGATAAGATTACTTTGATGGAGGAACAAATAAAGAGGGTCACGGCTCCTCCTACTCCAGTCAATCCTCTCCATGCCGCTTTAGACGAATTACAAAGATGGAGAATGAATGGAAAGACAGGATGGATGATTATGACTTCGGCATTCCAAGCGAGAAGAGCCGGCAATTGAAGAATCTGAGGCAATATACGATGATGAAGATGTGCAGGCACCCCTTCCGAGTTTCCTTAATTTCCCGCTCCCTCCACTTTCATTCGATGAACCTCCTGCTCAGGATGAAACCATCCCCGATCCAATCCCTATTTATGAGACTAACTGGTGTTACGATGATGGGTCGATACTCCAATCACCCACACCGCCACATTGTAAGTCTCCTCCTATCCTTGACACCGCATACATTACACCTCCTCCAGTTACACCATTAACCTCCGCAACACTGGCCTCCCCTAAACCTTCCATTAAACCTCCACCAATTACACCTCCACTCCTTAAGCCATCTACCTCCACACCATTAGCCTCCATCGAACCCACCATTAAACCTTCCCCAATTAACCTCCCATTACCGCCACCTCGGCCTTCCATTATCCCTTTAAAACCCACTTTGCTTATTCCTCCACCATATAGCCTTACGCCTTTACCCATGGTTAGTCCTGAGCAGGATCCACCACTTTTTGCATCCGAGCTAATCCCAACTACTTCCGAGCAAGGGGAGAAGCTCGACGTGTTTGAATCTCCGCCCCCATTCACCCATTTGCCAACACCTTCCATTATAACTCCACCATTCACGGAGCCTCCCGCCTCCGCCTCACCTCCCTTTGTTACTCGGAAGGGGCGTGCTTCTGCAGCTAATTGCGCCAAGGATAAGCAAAAGGCGGGCAAGAAGACTTTGGCCACGACCGTGCCATTCAAGATGCAAGAATTCATTTACCGGATGTCAATCCGGGTTATTGTGCCAAGCATGGTCGGAGAAGCTAAGTCATCACCGTTGCTCAATAGATGCCAAGCATTGACTCCGTTTGAAGGCCGGGCAGGGCACCCTTTGTTCAAACCTTCGAATTCCGAATTCATTACTCCTTACAAGGGGCGAATGCCCATTTTATTCAACATTCCATATTCATCACCACATTCAATGGGCAACTCGATGCTTCATGTTCCAACTCTACGACTCCCTCACCTTATTGATTTTCGCTTTCCAAGGGGGTTGTCATTTATTGAAGCTTCGTTTATTGGGCCAATTGGTCATACATGTTCACTGCCGTGGAGGGGCAATTATCTTAAGGGGCCGTCCCCTATTTCTCCCACTCTTGTTCATTCAACTTCATCCACATCTATTTCTATCACCTTTTCTTCATGGGCCACTCGAAGGGTAAAAAGGAAGATCTCATCCTTTCACCCTTCACATTATTCATCTTCTTTGCATCTCCTTGCATTCACGCATTTCAAGCATTCATCGCATCCATCCCATTGCATGCATTTGCACCTCCTGCTTCCCGGGTTTCCAAACCCGTATCTTCCCCGCCTTCCGGCACCGCCGGATATTCAGCATTTCCCATCTTATCCATATTCATCCTTTTATCCACTCCCCTTGGGGCATCGCGTCCCCCTTCCTGCTATTTCCCTGGAACCACCAGGAATTTTATCCCTCCTCTTTGGGCATCTCACCCTTTCTGATTCTATTTCTCCGGAACCTCCGGACCTTTCTCTCGGGCACGATACCCCTTTCCATCTTCTCCTTACTGATTTCATCCCTCCGGAACCTCCGGATTCTTCCCTTGTCCTTTCAGGGCATCGCGCCCCTTTCCATCTTCTCCCTCCTGATTTCATTCCTCCGGAACCTCCGGATTCTCCATCTTATTCTCTCTATCATCTCCCAGGGCATCGCGACCCTCCTGATTTCATTCCTCCGGAACCTCCGGAACTTCCATATTTCTTTCGATTTATCTTCTTGCTCCTCCGGGACTTCATATCTTTTATTCTCTTCTTCCTTCTCCGTCACCTCTTCCATCATCTTTTTCCCTATCTTTCCCCAGGGCATCGCGTCCCTTCTTTCAATGTCCCACCAGAGCCTTCGGATTTCTCCTCTCATGATTTTCCTCCTCTGCTTCCGGACCCTCCGGATCCACCTCTTTCTATCTACCAATTTCTTCTTCTAATTCCTCCTAATTCTGGGTCTGACCCAACTTCTTCCACATCCACTGCCTTGGGCATCTGCCCTTTCTCCCATTGCTTTCGAGGCTTTAGTCCTCACTCCACCTCCTAATTTTCCGCTTCTTCTGTAGACTGTTCATGTGATCAGGGTCTCCAGCCTTAGTGAGGGAGTTCTAGCCCTCGCCTCTCTTCCTTTTCTCCTTATTCGTCTGAGTCTGGTCTTGGCACCACTCCTTCTTGTTAAGCCACTTTCAATCCTTTGCTTCCAATTCTTTTGACTGCCAAAGAGGACAAATCTCACGATGATCAAGATCGCTTCTCGCGGCAGCTGCTTCTACAAAGGTCGCAAGGTAACATATTGGCGTAAGTATGCATTTTAATGATATCATTTTCTCATTACTTCACGCATGATTTTCAAAATCAAGTGCTTCTTAACGAGATTAAGAGTGGTGTTTTAAACCTTTATCTTAGGCTTTTGTTTAATTAAATCACTCTCAAAAGAGTCTTTAGGCTTGCTTTGCAGCACCTTTGGTTAATAAGAACCCCGCGTGGGAATTCGACATTCTCTCCCCGTTTGTTAAGAGCAACCCTTAGCTGGGCATTCCACACACATTACGGCGTCTTTAGCCGGCTTCTTTGGTTAAACACCGTTGCTACCTTGGCCATGCCATGAGTATATCTGAAAGTCTTTTCTCTTCTTTACTCGGCCGCATGCAGGGGCAAGAGGTTGACGGATGAGATGACCAACCTAGGTAATCCCCAATACGAGAGGAGTCTCAAATAGGGGCAGTCTTGACCCAAATCAATATGAATTTCATTATACATCTCGCCAAAAGGGCAATTATGAAAATCAAGTCAAATCAATAAAATGCAAAATTGTGAATTATGGCATGTCAAGAGTGGCAAAGTCCCCGCAGGGAAACCCTGGTCGTATGCATGTCAAGGGTCTAAAAATCAAAGGCACAAAGCCCCGGCACAACAGACTACCTCTTTGAGGGTTAACACCTTGGAAGGAATTCAAGTCTTGATATCTCCCATCCTGCATAAAGCTTATCTCCAATTATTCTTCTCTTCTCCCTCCAAGACCGAATGTTTCTCGGGTATGGCCTTGGTAGGGGCATCGTTAATCAAGGGCAGTCAGTTATAGGGCGCCACCCTTTCAATGCACGCCCGGCTTTGGGCAGTTTTAAGCAAAAAGGGAAGGAACGAGGACCCCTAGCCAGTGGTTTAAAACACCCTTTGATGCTGCTTTAGCAATGTCTAACCAAAATCAAACAAAAAATTGAATATTTCTTGTCCAAAATCCATAAAAAATGGAATACCTTTCTCAAAACTTCACAAAAAATTGAATATCTTTTACAAAACTTCACAAAAATTTGCATATTGATCAAAACTCATAAAATTTTTTATCTTTTTCGAAATTCATAAAAATTTGCATATTTCAAAATTCCATAAAAATTTGCATATTCCAAAATCCAAAAATTTTGCATTGTATTTTCCGATGGTGTTTTGCAGGAACAGCTTTCCAAGGACCAGAAGCACGGGATGAGTCCTCCCTCCCCTTATTGCTATCAATCTATTGATTCTCTCCCGATATTTTCATGGCATGCCACCCAGGGGCATTTTGATTGTCATCTCCCTATTATATCTCCTGATTATCTCATGATTATTCATCTCCAAATCTTTTTAAATTAACTCCTGCTAATTTCATCTGATCACTCCGCCGATGGGCATTATATCAGATCTTGATCATTCACCTCCAAATTTTGATTAGCCAAGTTGTCATCCTCATGACGAAACAACAAACAATAATGATTTGCAATACCATGATTTAACTTGTGCTATTCATGCCGTATACATGTTATTGGTGCTTTGATTCATGCTATGATTGCCATGCTTAAATGCCTTATTCATTGTTTGTTATACTTTTTATATCTTGGCTAATGAATTTTGAGCGCAGGATAAGAAGCTCTTGGTCCCATCGTCCGGGCATCATCATCCAAGCCCCACGGTGCACGCACCTCATCTCTCAGTTCCCCCCATACTTATTGCTTCACCATCTCCCTGTATGCATTCTACTTATGTTACATATGTTACTAGATTACATCAAGGACCTTGTGACTTTGATAAATCTGGAATTTGAGTTCCCCTTCATCAAAAACGATGACGATTCCAGAGGCATCTTAGTCATACGGATAGGCCGTTGAGCCGTCCAAGACTGGGGACGATGGTTCCCTCTTTGCGAGTTGGTGCGCGGATAAACGGGCTTCGGCTTAGTATCAGCTCGCAGAATTGGTTTCTTGACCCAGTCTGGGCAGTTTAACAATATTATCCTTGATTATATTATATTTTTATTTGATTTATTTTTTTCCTTTAGCCCAGCATGCATTCATGTAGGACTTTGAAACAATTGTTGAAAAATCATTCTGATAAGCTGATGTTGAGAGTTGAATTGATCTTAATCTTTCCCGATATGAGATTTTCATTGCCGAATTGAGTCCTCAGTTCGTTTTGTCGCTGTTTTGGGTCTTTTCTCGAGAGCTCCTTGTTTGGATTTTTATCATCTTATTGTCCAACTTTCCCCTTGATCCACCTTGGCTGCAGCACGTCCACATTGGCTGGTAACCGCTCCCCAATGGTGAAATCTACAGGTTTGTGACCTGGGGTACTTCCACCGCGCTGGAAGTTGATCATTTTATTTTATCTCCTTCGTGCACCGCGTGCACACCTCCCCCTTTATCCAAACATTGTTGATTTCGTTGGATTTCCCGAGATTTGCTTCATCTCGTGCTTTTGATTTGATTCTCATCAAGTGATGTTGATTGCGTGTCTCATCACACCTTGGCATCTACTTTTCAGTTTGCTACGCTCCCTTGCAAAGCAGACGCCAAGGCGGGGCAGCTGTAGACACGCCAAAATTGACGTCATTTTGAGTATATTTCATATCGCTCTGCGATGCCCCATTTGACCCTCAAATCAGCTTATTTGAGTGGTTTTCCCACTTTTCTTGAATTTCTCCTATTTTTCCCCATTTTATCTCATTTTCCTATTTTTTCGGATTTCTTGGGCATTTATCTCTATTTTCTGAATTCACGCCCTCATCAGGGGCGTGTTTTTGAAAAACGCCCTGGTATAGGGCGTTTCTTTCCCATTTTATCTATTTCTCCCCATTCTATCTATTTTATGAATTTTATGAATTCACGACTTGGGTAAGGGCGTGTTTCTCTTAAAACATGACTTCACCTAAGGCGTTTCTTAAAGAAAGGACGCCCACCTTAGGGCGTTAATTCTTTTGGTTTGACCGACTTCCCCATTTGAGCTCTTGAAATTAACGCCCTTCCCAGGGACGCTTTTTTGAAAAGTGGCTTTGTTTAAGGCGTGTTTACATTTTTCAAATATGGGGAGTTTTTATTGCTAAATTTGGTTTTGAGAAACGCCCTTGTGCAGGGCGTGTTTTTGAGAAACGCCCTAGTGTAGGTCGTCAATTCTGAAATTGACGCCCTTACCTAAGGCGTGTTTCTTCTTCCGGCTTCGCAGCCCTTTCCCCAGAGAGTCCTTGCTTCGTTAGACACCTGCTTTGAATGGGGCTCTTGCCCATTCTTATCCTTCCCTCTTTGGACTCTTACCCATGTTTATCTCCTCCAAATCCTATTTAATAGAGCTATTAGCTCTATTGTTAAGGTTGGATTCCTCTTCTTCCGGACGCCCCTTTTCTTCTTCCTCCCTTTCTTCTTCCTCTTCTTCTGTCTCCTTCTCTTTTTCTCTTTTTTTTTTTCTCACAGGGTGCCGCTGCTGCATTGGCTAAGGAGGGGCTCCCTCTCACGACCAAGCTTTCATCTTCTGAAGCCTCTCCCCCTTGAATATCAAAGCCACAAGCACAGGATCCTCTTTCCCCTTTTATCCCTCTTTTATCCTATTTTATTAGATTCATGGCATATATGCATGCATGTTCATACACTTTTTTTCCATCTCAACCACGTTGAGAAACTCCCCTTAGTGCACTCTTGCACTCTTTCCCCTCATTTTTTATATTTTTATGCATCCATCATCTTTTACCTACCCTTTTGCATAGGGGTTTAAGGGCAATCCCCTTAAGGTGTGTTCTTGCACATGCTTTCATGTTCATATATTTTTATTGAATTTGATGCTACACTCACCATGTTCTAATCCATATTTTTATTGGTGTTTGTCTTTTTTTTTTGCAAGGGTAATTAATTGAAGAACTCTCTTCGTCGGCCGGCCGATTTGAAGAGAAAGGAAGCACTCACATCCCCGCGTTCCAGGAGGTATTTTGCGATCATCTCCCCATATTATTTTCCACTTGGGACCCTCGTGTCTCTGGCGATCACACAACCTCCTTTTAGCACCTCGTGCTATTTTGTTGCTTTCATCATATTTCATTGCTTTTTATATTTAAGTGTGGATTTTTCTTAGAATCTACAGCGACAGCGGGATCAGACCGAGAGGAGGGCTCTAGAGGCCCAGCTACTGGAGCTCCGATTGAGTCTTGGCACGGCGGAGGGGAGGCTTCGGGAGAGCGAGGAGCGGTACCAGAGGGCGAAGGAACGCGGGGCGCGACTTCGTCAGTCTGGTTCTTTTTCCATGGGCAGCTACCTGGTTTCTTCGGCCGAGGAGCGTCGTCGCGCCTTCGAGGCTGGAGTGCCACCGCAGGGCGAGGCGAGCACGGCTTCTCAGGGTTCACAGAGGTCGCGGAGGCCCCCTAGGGATCTCCGTCAGAGGAGGGAGGAAGGAGATGACCAGGAGGGTGACGGTGAGAGTTAGAGAGTTGCTTGTACGTCACCCTTCTCACTGTATGATGTACTTTCGGCTATTATATGAAATGGAAATGGCTTTTGTGTTGTGTGTACTTTTCTCTCTCCCACACTTTCTTTTTTTGCACTGAGTTGTCCCTTGAGGCACGCTCCGCGAGACCTTGCCCTGAACAGCGGGGAACTATGTTTTGCACGGGGGGATTTTGTTTCCTTTTCCCCCTTTTGGGCGCGTCCAGGCGCGAGGACGCGTCTTAATCCTTGATTTTAAATTTAAAGCGACGGGTGGTCCTTTCTTCTCCCGTGCCTTACCCGCAAACGAGCCCGCCTCCCGCCGAAACGCGCTTGCCCCTTTTTCGTCTTCCTCCTCTTTTGATCGATGGAGTTCGGTGGGCCCGACCGTGGTGAAGGTGGAGAGGGACGAGGAAATCCTCGCCCAAGGAGGGACGCGCCCGATCACGGAACGGCGTCCATGGAGGAGGAAGGGCCGCTTCGGGCCCCCGAGGGACCCGAGGGGCCCGATGGCGTGGGAGGAGGTGAACACGGTCCGGTAGGTCCTCCGATCTCTTCCTCTTTTAATTTATTTTGGGTTTTGAAGCGAGCCGCGCGAGGAGGAAAGGGTTCGGCGAGTGTTGCACTCAAATGATGGACGCGTCCTAGACAGGGGACGCGTTCCTTTTGACTGATATGGGACCCCTTTCTTGGTGCAGGACATGGCAAAGACGCTGGGCCTGGCCGATGAGTGGGCGAGTGCGGACGAGCCGAGCCGCGTCAGGAAGGAGAGTCGCGGCAAGGCGAGGCTCGAGGACTGGCCCGTACGTCTCCCTGGACAGCAAGGGGGTGTACTGGTGCAGGACAGTGCCGACTTCCTGCGGCGGCAGAGAGAGAGTTACGCGGGGCTTCCCCAAGCTGGGGACACGCGTGGCATCGGCGGCTCGCGCGCCCAGCTGTCAGAGACTAGGCGGCAACTGGCCGTCGCTCAACATGAGCTGTCGCTCCTGGTAAGTTACGTGCCGCCCTTTTAACTTCAGGTTTTGGAGTTTCACTGACGGCCGTTGTTTATTTTGTTCCAGCGTGCCCAGCAGACAGTGACGGCGGGGATGATTGGTGGCACATCTTCCAGTTCCTCGGCCCCTTTTCTCGAGATTGCTTCCCTCCGGGAGCAACTTGCCGGTGCGGTGGCCCGTGCGACCCGGGCGGAAGAGGAGCGTGACGTCTGGGTGGCGACTGTAGCGGAGCTGCGGCATCGTGGTGAGGAGAGACCTTCTCCAGACATCCTGGAGTTAAGGGTTCTTCTGCAGATGATGAGGAGAGAGGTAGAGAGAGAGAAAGCCGAGAGAAGGTCCGAGCGACAGCGGGATCTGACCGAGAGGAGGGCCTTGGAGGCCCAAGTGAGGGAGCTCCAGCTGGGCCTTCAGGCCGTCGTGCAGAGGCTAGGAGGGATGGAGACGCGCTACGAGAGAGCGCGAGAGTTCGGGGAGCGACTCCGCCAGTCCGGTCGCTTTGCCGCCAGTGGCTTCTTCGCCACGCCAGGGGAGGAGCAGCGAGTCACTGCTGCGGAGCAGGCGCCCAGAGGCGAGGCAGGTGCTACTGCACGGGGATCCCGGAGGCTTCTGAGGGACCCTCACCTCGGGGGAGAGGAGGAGAGTGCCCGGATAGATGAGTGATGGTGAGGATTGGCGGGCTAGTGGACCCGTCACCTCTTTATGTTTATGATGTTTTTGATAGCTTATGTAGAATTATGAATGGAGTGATTTGATTTTCTGATGCTTGTTTGTCCTCTTGTGCGTTCCTTCTTCCCTACACTTCTTCTCCTTTGCACTGTTCCCATGTGACGGATCTGTCGAGACTCCGCCTCGAGCGGAGAATCACGTCTTGTTGTGACCATTTTCCACGGGAATCTGCCGTCGAAGTCAATACTGACGGCCCTAGTTCCTTTTCCCGGATGTTGTGCCAAATTTTACGGGCGTCCTCCAAAACATGATAGGGTATCCCTAGACAACATAGGGGCTATTCGTCATATTCTTCGTCCAGTCAATCACCCTGTGCGAGCGGTGAAGCGACACATGGGGCCGCTTGGCCGGTGTCTTATTGCGAGGGCTATCATCGACAGGTGATGGAGGTAATCTTGGCCCGCACTCCTTCCATTTCTATAAATTCTTGTCCCTTTTATCTTCCCAGGTATATCGAGGAATAACTCGAGGAGCACAAGTTCTTACGGGAGAGGAGGAGTTCAAAATTCTGAGAGTTGGATGGAGGGCGAATCTTCCCATTCCTCGAAGAGAAGCAGGTCCAGTGGTAGTAGTTCCAGGAGGCTTTCAGACTTTGAAGGGCACTTCAGCGAAAGGGCCCAATCACAACTCGTAAGCCAAGTTTTCTTGCCCTTTTCTCATTTTTTCTTCCTTTCTTCTGACCAAACCTCACCCCCATTCCTTGTATGTGTAGGTTGTGATGAAATCACAAATCTTATGGGAGTTGGTAGTAGCAGCGTACAGGGGCCTCCCAGATTTTCAGAAGGCGAGGCTAGACGTGATGGGATTTGGTACCTTCCTTCGGATCGAGCCGATCCAACTTGACCTAGTCCTGATCCAAGCCTTGTGTGAGAGATGGGACCCAGTGAGCCGGGCATTCCTGATGCCCTGGGGGCACATGGTGCCCAGCTTGGAGGATGTGGTCCGGATCACAAGCCTGAAGGTAGAAGGCGAGGCAGTGACCGGAGTCACTTACGCGGACTACAGAGAAGGTGCCCAGAAGTTACTGGGTTTGGACCTAGATGGTCGGAAGAACAGGTCGGTAGCTAGGGCGTCCCTCATGGATGCATTAGGGCTCACCGACACTCGTCGGCGGGACGACGAATCCTCAGAAGAGTTCATGGAAAGGATGGAAATAGGATGCCGTGCCGTGTACTGCACAGATTTCGGCAACTGGGAAAGATGTAACATAGATTTGAGGAGATTTCTCCTTTTCCTTTTGGGGAGATTGGTACTGAGCTCGAAAGGGGATGGTATCCAATGTTGCTTCCTGGAGCTGTTGTCAGACCTTGAAAGAGTAGGGTATTATGCCTGGGGAGCCGCCATGCTGGCACACTTGTTTGCAGGCCTATTCCAAGAAACGGATCGTGAGATGACTGTGAGTGGTTTCACACCATTCATCCAGGTATTTTTTTGGTTTTGCTTGTTTTGTATTTTTTTTGTTGTTTTCGCAAGGTGCTGATGACCTGCGCCGAGCAGTTATGGAGCTATTATTACCTCCCTATGGGGAGAGCTTGACATTGGCGACCCGTGATGGTGCCGCTAGCCAGGCGGTGGGAACCCGTCATGAGTGCGGCACCCCTAACCTACCAACTGATGGTGTTAAGGCGGGAGCTACAGGAGTTCCCTACGGCGATGGTAAACTGGAGACCCTACTCAGACATGGTCGATGCCAACCAGCCGTGGGTTCTAGCAAGTCGTGCCCGGTTCGGACGGGAACTATGGATGCACTGCCTGAATGAAATCGAGCCGCTTCGGCTACGATTAGTTATGAGGACTTTAGGACTGGCTCAAGAATGGGTGGATTCAGCTGCGCCACCTCGTGTCGGGAGAAAGACGCGGGGACCGGCGACTTGCATTGACTGGCGCGTGCGATTCCCCGAACAGTATGAGGACTGGCAACGGGGTGGCACGATTGTAGAATCACAGGCGCGGGACAGCGAGGACTACTTGTGTCTATATAGGACAAAGTACGCAGAACGGTTCCAACCTAGGGGACTTGTAGAGGTAGGTTTCCCCTTTTTCTCTTCTCTTCTTTCTCCTTTTCTTGGTTTTTTTGGTAAAAATGCTGACTTGTAAGGCTGCAGGATGTCCGGGATGCCATGATAGCGAATTTACGAACTCGCTTGGCAGAGATGGAACAACAGTTGGGTGATGCCCGCGGAGCTACGAACGCCTTGGTAGGTGTACAGTACGTTCCTAGTTAAAACCCCAGATTCCAGATGTTGGCTGCTAATTCACATGGTCGCAGCATGCCCAGATTGGCGCAGCCTCCCCAGCGATGGGAGTAGGTGGTGCCTCTTCCAGCTTGTGGATTCCCACCTCAGAACTTGACTCGCTTCATGAGCAACTTGCTCACGCCACGCAGCGTGCTGCGGAGGCAGAAGGAATGCTCCGTATACAGGTAAAAGTTTCAGCGTTGAGTTCTCTTTGTTTACGCCTTATCGCGTATCTGAGATGGTACACTCGGCAGGAAAAGGAGACGGAAGAAGCGCTTGCCCAAGCTACGCATAAGGAGGCTAGGATAGCAGAACTGGAGAGGGAACTGCGGCGTCATCCTGATGACGACTCATCCAGGGATGCTATGGAACTGAGGATCACTCTCCAGTTAGAGAGGGAAGACCGTGAGAGAGAACGGGCAGAGAGGGAAAGAAACGCAGAGAGAGAAAGAGCCAACAGTTTGGCTGAAAGGGAGGAGCGAAGGGCCATGGAGGCCCAACTATTCGAACTCCGAATCGGCCTTGGTCTTGCTGAACAGTGGCTGAGAGATGGTGAGGAGCGCTACCGAAAAGCACGAGAGCGTGGCTTTCGTGTTGGTAGCTTCTCTGCTGCTTTCGTGGATCAACGCCGGGATGTGGGAATAGGAAGAGGAGTACAGAGCGGCAGGAGTACCGCTTTTCGTAGTTGGGTAGCACCTTTGAGAGTGTTTTGCCCGGAGAGTAGTGGGACGAATAATGCAGAGAGAGAGGGCGGAACTTAATGTAAATTTTTTTGGTTTTTTTTTTTTGGAATAAAACACAAGGTTTGGTTTGTTTATTTTTCACCTTTGCTTCAGTTACCTGAATCCCTGCACATATCACTGAAACAAACAAATCAGAATTTCTGTTCTGACTTGGCCCCTTGCTCAATAAGCAAATGGTCACTGTGACTGTCCTTGATAACTGGTCAAGGGGCCAAGCCTTTATTTAACGAAGGCAAGGGAAAGATGCGGTGATGATAAATGCGACAGGCAAGCACACGAATGCAAGCGATATTAAAAATGAGATGATGCACGTAAATGCAATCATGCAAAATTGATTCGTTTTCTTTTTTATATTTGACATTTTTTTTTGTTTTATCATAAAAAGATTTTTTTTGTTTGCAAATATGTACATTTCTCTTTTCCATTTTTTTGTGCTTTTATCATTTCAATTTTTTTATTGCTAACGCCCGGCAAGCACCCAAATGGCACCTAACCTGCGTGAGACAGGGGTTTCTTACTAACCTCCCAGGTATCTTAAGTGCACGTCTAGGTTGATTTGGGCCTCTAGACCCCTCGAATGACGATCCCGCCGGCTAAGACTTACCCTGATGACAATACCGTCATGCCATGCTTAGGCTCCCAGTTGCTTCCGACCACAGGGATTCACCCAAAAGGTGTTTGAGGTAGATGATTTGCCCGACCCGGGTCTGTTTCCTCACAACTCTAGATGGTATAAGATGGAACACCCTGGAACCCTAACGACCAACCGCGCGACGCTGACCCGGAATCAGACGCCGTCGCACCCATAGGTGACGCGCTTGCATCGGCCTAAGCCCGAGGTTAAACAAGAAGACATCAAGGTGGTAAACAGGGGTCTTGACCAGCCAGAAACACGGAGACTCCTTCGCAGCGATAGCTTTTGCTTTTTCAAAGTAGGCAACCAAAATGTGTATATTAAAATAAGGTCGCAGACCCTGGGCAGTTTTCACCTTTCAGAAACTCCATCGAACCTTCATCTTTAGAGGGAGAAGGAAGAGCGTAGGGGATAAACCTCCTGAGAGGACCGGCAAAGCCGTTAACCCGGCGAGCGAATAAGGGCCCATTAACTCTTTCCTTTCGGACAACTTCGGACCAAATCTCGAGCATTTACATTCCACGGCCCCCCTTTGTGGATTCAGACTTTTGCTTTGAGGGGTTCCGTTTATCGTACCAGGCACGGTCACGACCAGGCTTTTCTCTTGATTTTGATTTTGTATTTCTTTCTGTGAGGGAGATATAGTCGTTTGACGTTGGTGGGCTCCCTCTTCGTATGCCTGCGGGGACACTGCCCTCTTCTCGTGCTCTGATCGATGCTCGAGGAAATGGGTCCTACTCTTGCCTTTGGGGTTTGAGTTTCGGTTTCTCATGCTCAGCGTTTTAAGGGCGCCGACTGTCTCATTTGGTCGAAGAGAAAAGAATAAAGATTACAGCTTCCGGAGATCTTCTAGGTGTGGCCCTACCGTAGGTGATGCTACCAACTTTTTTTTGAATAAAATACATAAGTGAACACATGTTAGCTTCCTTCGAGCGAGCATAGGCCGACGTGGCCGGACAGGGATCTCCACGGTTCTGGCAAACCAAGACCCGGGGCCTACCAAGCCTTAATGGGCCCTATCCTAACATGACGGTTAGATGCAGGGACTTAACTACATGGTGCCTGCCAGGCATCGGCATTTTGAATTTTCCATATTTTTAGTGGTTTTCAATATTTCCTTATTTTTTGATGTTTTTTATCTTTTCATCATTTTTTTTGTTTTGTGCTAAGGGTAGTATTTCTTAAGATAAAGCCCATTCCAAGGGTGGGATAACTCGGTCCCTTCGGCGTTGACTAGCTTGTAGGCGTTGCCAGGGTACACGGCTTGAATTACAAATGGTCCTTCCCAATTGGGTTGGAGCTTAGAACGCGGCCCTCCAGGTTTGACAAAAATTCTTTTTACGACCATCTCACCGACTTTGAATTTTCTCTCAACGACTTTCTTTTGGTAAAAGCGAGCGAGTCTATTTTGATACACACGCGCGTGTTCGGCGGCGGCCAGCCGCTTCTCATCCAAGAGTTCCAACTGGGCGAGGAGTGAATTACGACGATCGTCGAGGGGAAATTCCTCATCCAATTGTACCCTGAGAGAAGGGATCAGAGTCTCGTACGGGACTACCGCTTCCATACCATAAGTGAGGGAAAATGGAGTCTGCCCGGTGGGGGTACGGATTGAGGTGCGATAGGCCCATAGGGCTCCGATAAGCTTTTCTGGCCAGTCTGAAAACTTACTAGACTCGCAGGTTTTTTTGATGATTTTGAGCAATGTTTTATTGGTGGCCTCCGCTTGGCCGTTACCTTGTGGGTAATATGGGGATGAATGATGCAATGCAATTGCGTACCTTTTGCAGAGGTCCTGTAAGTCCTGAGAAATGAATTGTGGCCCATTGTCGGTGACGATCGTGCTTGGGATGCCGAATCTGGCGAGAATGTTCTTCATGATGAACTTGCAGACTGTTGACGCCTTGATTTCCGCGTAAGCTTCGGCTTCGACCCATTTGGTGAAGTATTCCGTCGCAGTAAGGATGAAAGATTTCTGCTTGGTGAGGGAATTGGGATCACCTAGGGGACCAATGATGTCGAATGCCCACATGGAGAAAGGCCACGAGGAGGATATTGGATGAAGTGAGGAAGATGGTGAATGGATTTTATCGGCGTGAAGTTGACACTTGACACACCTACGGACATAGATGGCACAATCTTCTTCCATGGTGGGCCAATAAAAGCCTTGACGAATGATCTTCTTGGCGAGCATCTGACTATTCACGTGGCCACCGCACACACCCGAGTGCGTCTCTTCTACACATTTCCAAACCTCATCGTCATCAAGACATCTTAACAGAATACCACTAAGGCTCCTTCTATAGAGTAGACCTCCAACCAATGTATATTTCTGAGCCACCCTTCTTATGGCTTTCTTGTCCTCTGCGGTGGCCCCTTCAGGATAAGACTGATTTTGGCAATATTTGACAATTTCATAGAACCATGGTTTCTCTTCATCAGCCAGTTCTTCTTCGGCCTCTGCCAACATGAGCTCCCTCTTCTCAAGGATATCTTCCTGCATGATCTTCCTTGCTATCCTGTCTTTGATGTTTACGTAGGAAGCATCATCGACTGCAGGGGCGTGAAGTTTGTAGATGGAAATGGACTTAAACCATCTTCCTAGAGGGAACCTTATGAATGATGCCAATGAGGCGAGGGCATCGGCGAGAATATTCTGATGACGAGGGATATGAACAAAGATCAGTTTTGTGAACAGTTTGGCAAAGGCAGCAGTGAGTTCTTGGTATGGCTTGAGTTTGGGATCGCGAGTGCGATACTTAGTGAGTACCTGGCGAAGGATGAGTTGACTATCACCTACGACTCGCAACTCAGTGATACGAAAAGAATGAGCGAGTCCTAGGCCAGCTAGAAGAGCTTCATATTCGGCTATATTGTTGGTGACTGGAAATTTGAGCTGGTATGCCAATGGGAATGTGAGGCCTTCCGGCGACAGGAGGGCGATGCCGATTCCTCTCCCTTGAGAATTCAGAGCTCCATCAAAATATAGCGTCCACATTGGCTCATCTGATTGGTTGATGGACATTAGTTCCTCATCTGGAAACTCTGATTGGATGGGATCGAACTTGGGAAGAGGATGGTGAGCGAGATGCTCGGCTATGGCATAACCTTTAATCGCCTTTTGCTGGATGTAGGTGATGTCGAACTGAGAGAGAAAACTTTGCCAGCGTGCTAGCCTATCCGTAAGGACGGCTTTCTCCAGAAGGAATTTGATAGGATTCATCCGAGCAATCAAGTGGACCTCGTGAGCCAAGAAGTAGTGCTTCAATTTCTGCACCACCCAAACGAGGGCAGCACAGGTTTTCTCCATGACAGTGTACTTCTGCTCACAGGGATTGAGAAGTTTGGACAAGTAATAGGTTGCCCGTTCCTTGCCTTCTTCATCAGCTTGTGCGAGGACGGCTCCCACGGAGTCATCCAAGACTGAGATGTAAAGGATCAGAGGTTTTTCTGGTTTAGGTGGAATGAGAACGGGTGGACTAGTCAGATATTCCTTCAACCCTTCAAAAGCTTTCTGACATTTAGAATTCCAGTGGAATTCTACTCCTGGCTTGGTCAACTCGTAGAGAGGTCTACACCTTTGTGAATGTTGAGACACAAACCGACGAATAAACTGCAGCCTGCCGATTAAACCTCGGACTTCCCTCAAATTCTTGGGAGGCGGCATATTCCTGATAGCCTTGGCTTTGTCGGGATCTATCTCGATCCCTCTTTTACTCACAATGAACCCCAGCAATTTACCTGACGACACACCAAACACACACTTTTTCGGGTTCATTTTCAATTGGAATTCTCTTGACCTTTGCAAGACCTTAGCCAAAACTTCTGGATGTTCCATCCTGGTCCTTGATTTCACCAATAAGTCATCCACATACACTTCCAGATATATGTGCATCATGTCATGAAATATGGCCATCATCGCTCTTTGGTAAGTAGCTCCAGCATTCTTTAACTCAAACGGCATGACCACGTAACAATATGTTCCCCAAGGGGTAGTGAATGACGTCTTTTCCTGATCCTCTTCTGCCAAACGAATTTGATTGTATCCTGAAAATCCATCCATGAAAGAGAGGGTTTCAAAACCTGCCGTGTTATCAATCAACACATCAATGTGAGGTAAGGGAAAATCATCCTTTGGACACGCGCGGTTAAGGTCCCGGAAGTCGATGCAAATCCTGACTTTCCCATCTTTCTTCATGACCGGGACAATGTTCGCCACCCATTGAGGATAAAGAACGACTCTAATGAACCTGGCTTTGTGGAGCTTATCGACCTCTTCTTTCATTTTCAAAGCCATCTGAGGGTGGAAACGCCTTAACCTTTGTTTTACCGAGATGGACCCTGGTTTTAGGGTTAAACGGTGTTCGACCAAGGTTGAATCCAAACCCGACATATCCTCGTAGCTCCATGCAAACGTGTCCTTATATTCCTTGAGGACCTCAATTAATGCCTCTTCTTCAGAGGGTGGTAGGTTGTCACTTATGAGGATGATCCTAGGGTCTTCCTCAGTCCCCAAGTTGACTTCTTTGGTGGATTCTTCTACGGCGGTTGACGGCTCGTCGAATCTCCTCATTCCGCTAGCGTATGCACCCGCCGCATCCTCATATTCTTCACCCTCATCTTCAGTGTGGCATTCTTCATTCGTGATCTCGTAGACTCCATACCCTTCATCAGATGCACAGTCGCCCTTGCATTCTATTTCGGGTAGCTGGATGGGATTTTCTAACAACTGGGGGATGGCAAGAAGGGCCTGACACCTGGCGGCCAAATCCAGAAGGAATCGACGAGGGATCTGCCTACCCTTGGATTTCTTCCTAGGTAATACCCTTGGCCTATCATTCCTAGATTGACTGACAATATTTACAGACGAAGAGGAAGATGAGGAGGGTGGTGTAGAATGTACAGGAGAAGACCCCTCAGAGGAGGGGTAGAAAAGGTCGCTCATCGGACCTTGGACGGGTGGTCTGCAAGGCGGTACGCACCCGTGGGAGATGTAGGAGGTTTCCTCAACGAAGATGTGTTGTTGGAGAGTTTGAAAATTGACGTTTTTTTTTTCGTTTTCATTTTTAATGACAAAGCAGTGAAAAGAGATTGGAGGAGAGAGGAAAGTGGTTATGGCTAGAGGATTGTGGGGCTCGTAGAGCAGATCATGGTTGAAGACCTGGCGCGGGTTGAAAAGCCCGCGTAGGTATGTAAGCAAAGAAGGGGACCTGGGAAGATCATCAGACAATTGTCTGGCCCAGGAAGAAGATATCAGCAAAGGCTGAGACGAGTGGATGGAGAGGATGGCGGCTAATGAGCCGTCGACGGCAATGTTGAGGACGGATGAAGATCCGTCGATGACAGAGTCCTTCTGGCGAGGACGAGGATAGTTTGGAACCTTGGCAAGAGTGGTAATATTCTCTGGTATTTCGGAGATCAATGGTGGTCCTTCAAGCTGTGGAGATGAGAACATCCTTTCCAGTGCAACGGAAATGTCCCATATGTCGAACCATTTGTCCCACTCGCATTCCGGATCTTTGATCTTGCCTCTTTTGGTGATCCTCGGACATTTTTCAGCCAAATATACAGCATGTGATCCTCCATATGCTTCTCGTGGGTGATCTCCCATCTGAACAACGGGCCCTCTGTTGAAGTGGTTTGATAGAGTCCACGTGAGGGGCTTCCAATCTGCCTTGAACGGTCGTTTGAAGCCTAGGCCAAACCTACGGTTCGGCCTAATTTCTTTTGGCGGCTTGAGCATACCCTGTAACTGTGCGCCCAGACCTTTTCCCTGTTGATAGCCGATGTTCCTCATAATCTCCCAACCTTTGGAGTGAAAAGGGAGACAGGATGTTGCGGTTGCCCTGATCGGCTCCTTTGGTGCTAGTGGAACATGAGATGGATCACGTACGTCCAGCAGTGACAATATGGGCCGATGAGACGGCCAAACAGAAGGCAGAGAGGTGTTGATAGCATCCACTGTGTGAAGAACAGGTGTACTGACCACTTTAATAATTCTCCCATTGTAAGGAAACTTCAGGCACTGATGGTTGGTGGATGGCACAGCGTCCATGGCTTCGATGTAAGGGCGACCCAGTATAGCCTTAAATGTGGGGTCCATGTCGAGGACATGGAATTCCGTGGAGATTGCCATGGGGCCTAGTTCTGCCTTCAGAATAATCATCCCCTGCGGCGGCCTTTTGCTATTGTCATAAGCCGTGACCGTGATCGAGGAAGGTCTTATTTGTTCCTCGTTGACCCTACACAACTGAAGAGTGCTCATGGAGATCACATTTATGGATGCACCCGTGTCCACAAGACACGGGTTTATGGATACCCCATTAATTTTTATTGAAATGCACAATGTATATTTCCGAGATTCCTTGGGAGCGAGCTCGTAGTTGTGAAACATGATGACTGGTTGTGTGTCTGTTGGGGTTAGGACGGTCGAAATCTTCTCCACGGGGAGGTCTTCATTAACCATGACCTTTTGAAGATATTCCATCAAGGCCGCCTGGTGGGATGTGGATCTTTGAAGTAGCTCTAGGATGGAGATCCGGGCAGGCGTCTTGTCCAAGTGTTTCAGTAGATCATACTGTGTTCCAGGGATAGCTCTTTCTGGTTGTTCTGCATCATCCTTCTCTGGCTGAGATTGCTCGGGATTCTGACTGTTGTGGGGGAAAACCCTGTGGAAAATCCTTCCACTCCGGAGCACCATTGCCTGCGGCTTTTGTACCTCTGTGGGGGTAGCAGTGGGTTTTAACAGGGGTTTGAGGGGTAGTAGTGGAGGAATGGTTGATGAAGCAGGGGTGATGACGGGAGCAGGGATTCTGATGAGGGGTTTGTTAGGTGGAGGCATGGCGGAGGTAGAGGGGATATCGCGCGGATTATGAAGGATAATGGGTTTGGAAGGTGGAGGTGGAGGTAAGGTTTGAAACGGGTAAAGGTTTTGGGGCGGATGGTGGGTGATGAGTGGTTTTGAAGGCATTAGTGGTGATGTGGTGGAGAAAGACGGGGTTATGTATGGTGGACGGATGATAAGGGGTTTAGAAGGCGTAGGGGTAAATGTGGTAGAGGTGGATGGTAAAGTGGGGGAGTGGGAGAAGGTGAGAGGGTGTGAAGGCGTAGTAGAAAGTGTCGGTTGATAGGAGGTCGGGGTGCGGATGAGAGGGCGTAATGGTAGTGGAAATGGTGAAGGCGATACCGATGCGGGTTGATGAGAGAGAGGTGCTACCCGGGCAAGGTGAGGGGGTTGCATGACGATAGGGTTGGAGGTATAAAGAATGGAGGTACTTTCCTGGTGCCACACCTGCTCTCTCCCGACTTCCGGGAAGGAGGAGATGGGGTTAACCTGATGATTGGGCTGTTGGTGCTCCGGTAGTGGATTCTGGATTATGCCCATGTCGGGCTGTTGTTGTGGGGCCTGCTGAGGCTGCTGTTGTTGTTGTGGTTGCTGCTGCTGCTGCTGTTGTAACTGTTGCTGTGGCCTCTGAGGAGGTCTCCTAGCCTTGAGAGCCACGACGTACCGTCTCATCTCATCCCAATCTATTTGATGTTCATCATTCATATCATGGATGTAATCTTTGAAATGGAAGCAGTAATCCACTGTGTGTCCCGGCTGCCTGTGGTAGACGCAGTATTTGGAGGTATCAACATTTGGGGGCCAGGCGGGCCTTTCTCTGGGTAGGGCGAGTTGGTTTGATGCCATGAGGGCATTAAAAATATCTGCTAAGGTTTCTGGCAATGGTGGATAGTAGGCTCTCTTAGGACCGAGCGGCCTCCTTTGTTGCTGTTGGGGACCATAGTTCCCCGGGGGTGGAACTTGGTTGTACTGAAGCGGTGGTTGTTGTTGTTGAGGTTGTGGTTGTTGTTGCTGGGGTTGGCGTAATGGAGGCATATTATCCTGGGGTGGATTATTTTGGGGTGGAGGACGGAGAGGGAAAGGACCTGATTGAAGGGGTAGTCGGGGCATTTGTTGAGGCCTTGGGTTGACTGCATAGTTGGCATTGTTGACCGCACTGACTTGCTCATTTGTCACGACCCCTTCTGTGGCTCCGCCCGGGACACCGGCGCCTGTCTTTCTGACCACTTTGGGCTTCGGTGACTCAAACATGTTCATGATGGGGGAGTCTTTTAGCCGGGTTTGGATGTATCGGGCCCTTTCATAGAGTTCCTCCATTGTAGTAAGTTTATTCATGGCGAGGACGTGTCTGAACTGCGGGGTTGCATTAGACACAATCATCTTCACTTGTTCGGGCTCGGAGAGGGTATCCCTTATTCTTTCCGCCAGAGACCTCCATCTATCAGCATATCGGACAAAATCCTCGTCGGGTTTCATCTTTTCGGCCACTAGGTCGGTAATGGAGAGTGAGGGACCGACCCTATCCCTATATTTCTGCAAGAACCTTCTCTGCACTATTTCAAAATTCTCGGTCTCGCGGGGCTCCAGAGAATAGAACCACTCAAGCGCGGGACCATCCAATGATCTCCGAAAGAGGTATGCCAGGGACCTCTGATCGTTTTGCCAATAGGAGGACTCATACATGAAGTCCTTGAGGTGAATGAAGGGGTTGCCGGTACCATTGTATCTGCGGTACGTGGGCATTTCGGAGGGAGGGAGATGAATGACGGGGAGGATTGGCAAAGCAACCTCAGGGGTGGCTTTCACGTCCACCATTCTTCTCAGATTTTGAAACTGCTCGTCCATGCGATTGAACCTATTGAGGAGCGATTGGGCGAGCTCCTCTGGGGGTGAAGGTGGCACTTGCCATTGGGGGAGAAACTGTCTCCCGGAGACTTGAGGGGGGAACCCGGAATGAGAGGGAACTGTCGGACCACCGACAGTTGGCCCTGGCTGAAACGGTGTGTGAGGAACACCGGGAGTTTGAGATTGTGACGGGAATTGGAATGAGGGAGGTTGTTGGCTCGCTTGTCCTTGAAGCGAGGGAGACTGGATGGCTTGCGCCAATGAAGGAGATGGAATGGCCTGCACGGACTCGTGGAGAGGTGCGATAGCCGGAGTTGACTCCTGGGGCGTGGGGGAAACAGATTTCCCCTTTAGAATGGCCTGGAAGGCCCGGAGCTGTTCAGAGGTAAGCTCCGTGTTGGCGAGGAGGCCCAGTAAGGAAGTGATATCCTGTGGCGGGGACGTGTCCCCGGCAATAACCTGCACCTCATGCGAGGGGTCATGAGAAGGACCCGAGTCCATAGCATGGACTCGCGGGTCGGCTGTCAAACCACGGCTAGGGTGGTTCTCCTCAGAAGACTCGTGAGGCATGCTCACAGTTCTCCCAGAACGCAAAAACATACACTAGCAAGTAGGTAGCAGAGATTATCAAACAAGTGGATGCCTTTACGCCCTTTTTTTGTTTTGATTTTGATGATTTTTTTGTGTGTTTTTAGCGAGATCCGAAGTTCACACAAGATAGGGACCCTAGTTTATTTTTGTTTCACCGCCGTGTCAGCTAGGGTCTCTCGTCTCACCACGAATGAAATGACTAACTTCGGGGAACTTCAATGGTACAACCAGCCCAGTGAACGAAGAGGAGATTCTTCGATGTCGGGGACTTACGGAGGTCCCAGTGTAGGAGATTCTAGTCCGTTGAGAGGAATTCCCAAACGGAGAGTCCTTCCTTCACCGGGAAAGGGTGATCCTAAAAAAAAAATGAAAAAAATGATAGAAAAGAGGAATGGATGTATGCAATGGAATGCTGACAGATATATGGAGTGGGAAAACAACAGAAATAACAAACATGTAATAAACAAAGAACCAATCAGAACTGACGGTGCTGCCGTGAGCACAACGGGGGCGCGCGTGGGCGCCAAGGTGGAGAGGCACGGGTGGTGCCGAACTTGCAAGGGTAGCCGGGAGGAAGCAGTAGAGGTCCCACCGTGATCGCCAATCTGTGAGCGACGTCACGTGGTTCGGAGTTCGATGGTGCGGGGAAGAGGATGCGGAGAGCGCGCGGGCTCTTCTTTTTGTTTGTTTTGCTGTTTGCTGCAACACAGAGATGAGAGAAGAGAGAGAAGGGGCCACCACGAGAGATTGCTCCGGCGGGGCGAGCGGGACAAGTATAATATAGCAAGATATGGGGTTCAAACGGCCATAGCGGGAAGTGACTCGCCGCGACCTCGGGGGGACGGGAATGGTGCAGAAATTAAATAACAAAAATTGAAACGGCCATTGGGGAAGTGACTCGCCGCGGCCTCGAGAATATGAGCAGAATATAGCAGAATATAAAAGAGAATATAAGAACAGAGATTTAAACGGCCATTGGGGAAGTGACTCGCCGCGGCCTCGAGAATATGAGCAGAATATAACAGAATATAGAGAGAGTATAAGAACGGAAATTTAAACGGCCATTGGGGAAGTGACTCGCCGCGGCCTCGATGATATGAGCAGAATATAACAGAATATAGAGAGAATGTAAGAACGGAAATTTAAACGGCCATTGGGGAAGTGACTCGCCGCGGCCTCGATGATATGAGCAGAATATAACAGGATATAAAGAGAATATGAGAACAGAAATTTAAACGGCCATTGGGGAAGTGACTCGCCGCGGCCTCGATGATATAAACGAAATATAACAGGATATAAAGAGAATATGAGAACAGAAATTTAAACGGCCATTGGGGAAGTGACTCGCCGCGGCCTCGATGAAAAGATGTGATCGCCAGGGGCCGAAAGACCCCAAAATAAGAAAGTGATCGCGCCTACCTCAAGAGCGGGAGATGGCGGGTTGCTTCTTCCTCTCCTTCCGGCCGACCGACGGAGAGGGCTTTCCTCGGCTACCCTTGCAAAACAACGACAAACAAATGACAAGTGGCTTAGAAAGATGAATGTGTAGTATTCATATCCTTGCAATAAAAATGACGAAATAACGGGAAGACACACACCTGGTTGGTGTTATCTTTTAAACCCCTCTCGGACTCGAGTAGGAGGAAAATGAGATGATGGATGCGAGATGATGAATGCAAAGAACTACGAAGAAAAGGAAAGAGTTGGCTTATTGGATGTGCCGGTGGTGAAATTCGGCGGAGCTCCGGCAGCGTGGGGACGACGTAGAAGCGCGGTGGATGAAGACGACCTTCCTCTCGCGAGCGTGGGCACTCGAGAAGCCGGCAGAACCTCCACCTACAAAAGACCCCACGGGTTAGAAAAATGACTCCGTAGCCTCTGGGCTCCGGCAGCCTATCGGATCATTGCTTTGCTCCCCTAGAACTGAGGGGGTGGGCCTCTATTTATAGAGCTCCGGAAGGTGGAGGCGTCCAGGACCCTGGACACCTCCATCAGGGTCGAAATAATATTTTATTCTATTTTTATTAATTTTTTTGGAATACTTTTGTGGAGGCGTCCAGGGTCCCGGACGCCTCAAGCAGGTCCACCGAAAACCGACGACGACCGCACGCGGTTCGGTACAACGCGCGGTTTTGTGAGCGGCGCCTCGTGATTCAGAAATGGGCGCGTCCAGCTGACCGGACGTCCCTATATTTGGCTTTTTTCACACACGACAAACCGTCGTTCGGTGGCCGGCGCCCGTGAGGGAGTTGATGGAGGCGTCCAGAGGCCAGGACGCCTCCAAAAATATGTTATTTTATTGGTTTTCTTGTCGTTTTATGATAGGGCTGACATTTTTAATTTTTTATTTGTTTTTTATAGAGGCGTCCAGAGGCCTGGACGCCTCTATTAATATATATATATATTTTTATTTATTTTTTTTGTTTTTGTATGCCAACTGGCATTTTATACTTTTTTTATATTTTGTTTTTATGGAGGCGTCCAGGGGCCTGGACACCTCCATTAATTATTTTTATTTTTATTTATTTTTTTATTATTTTTTCTATGCCAACTGGCATTTTACACATTTTTTATTTTTGTTTTTTATGGAGGCGTCCAGGGGCCTGGACGCCTCCATTAATATATATATATTTTATTTAATTTTGGGCCCTGAGAAAATAATAAAATAAATTAAAATTATGGGGGCGTCCAGGGGCCTGGACGCCCCCATTAAGACCCACCCGGGTCCTCGGATTAGGCGTCGGCAGCCGCCCGGTAGACACCCTTCTTGGTTCCGGAACCTTTTGATGCGTCTGACTGGTATTGATGCCGTCCGAATGCCGTGATGAGACGATTCCGGATGCCGAAAAGGGCGGAAGAAGACTCAAGAAAAGGAAGTACTCAAGTGATTCGAAATGCGTAAGCCGTCGCGGGGCGTCGTATAGTAATATGAGACTTCCTCAGGAGACGTCAGGAATGGCGTGTCTACAACGCTGTCTTCTAAGTACTTGTAGGTTTCCACAGGTGGCTGGATGACCTTCCCCAACAAATAAATCTTTAAAATATGGTATGAGGTCTGGGGACTATTTTCTCACCTCTACACTTACTTTGAAGAGAAGTTGGACTAAGGTCAACCTGGCATCCATAAAAGGGATATGCTTCTTTATCTAACTTATTGTGATTGAGTTGTAACACCTTGATTTTTAGAAACCCAAGAATATATCGGTCCACCCAATGGAAGCCCAAGGGGTCAATAGGGAAACAATCAAACCCCTTTATTATAAAAATTATGAGTTTTAAATAAAAGATACGTCATCTATAGCAAAAATATGTAAAAAAATAGACTAATTAGAAAGATAACTTGTTAACCATTTCTCAGGGCTTTTGTTATTTAGGAACATAAGTATTAAGGTACCATAAACACGGCTTTGTGAAAGTAGACAGTGGCGGAGCCAGGGGGGTCAAGGGGAGGCAATTGCCCCCCCTGACTTCGGTAAATCCCTCTCTCTCTCTCTTTGCATTTGCCCCCCACCCCATGTTAGATTTTTTGAGCCTATTAGATGTCTATCAACTGTGGATATCTAGGGTTTACGATTAAGTTAAAATATCTAGTTATCTACTGATGGTGGGTATTTATCACCCACATTCATTGGTTGGTTGTTTAACCGTAAATCGACGACGGTGATTTTATTTTGTAAGATAGAAACCTAAAAGAGGTAAAGAGGATAAAAGCAGCACAGTAGAACCGTAAAAAGGTATTGTGGCTGTCGGCTGATAAACTTTGTTTGTAGCTATGTAGGGTTATTTTTTGATGGTTGAGCATAAATAAAAAAAGGCTATCGGGCTATGCACGGGGTTGATTTGTAGGCTTGTAGAAGGTCTCTCCGATCCGCACGTTCCCCCCCCCACACACCCCACTCCACTCTGAGGAGCTTCTACGTCAATACGGTGAGTTTTCTCCCTTGCTCAGTTCTCTTGTTATCTATTTGGTGACTTTTGTTGGAATCGTAAGGCTTTACAATGGGATTTTACCTGGGGAAGATATTTTATTCAGGACTTTGATTTTGTCTTTCTTTTTAATTCTTGTTTCGTGTATTTTCAATTACGGGGATTTTGCATGTCTCAGTAGTTTAACCTGGTTCTCCCTCTCAGTTGTTCCTGTTTGTGATTCATTATCTCGAGTATATAATACAAAACCAGCTCCCACTCGTCAAAAACATTGCACCTGATTTTGAAGCTGAAGTAATTTTTTTGGTGATCAATGGATAAATGATAATTTTGTGACATATATTGAGAAGGGGGCATTCGAGAGTATTGACAATGAGATAATAATGTAACGCTTTTAGAATATGAAGACCTATCGTGGACAACTCACTTGTAAAATATCTTCTACTTGAATGAAAATAAATATTTTTTATTATATTAATTATATTTTGCCCCCCCTTTCAAATATTTCTGACTCCGCCACTGAAAGTAGACATAGATGATAGCCGTCCAGAAAAGATTAACAAGAGACCAAGGTTAGACAATCGCCTAGAAAAAAGTATAGATGAAGACAAACTTAGGTTAAATGAGGACTTAGATGATAGACAATAGACGATATAATGTCTAAATATAGAAAGTTAGATAATACAATGACCACTTGTGGGAAGTAGACGATAGATCACCCAGGTTAAAGAGTAGACGATAGGACGGTGAACTTAGACTATGGAATTAGACAGAGGGAGTGATTGGACAATACAACAGTGTGATTAGATGATATATCATCTAAGTTTGGAAGTTAAATGATCAACAAAACAATATAGATGATAAATCATCTAAGAGGTAGACGGAAGGTTAGATAATACATTGTCTAAGTTGAAAAGTGGACGATAACCCTGAGAAAAGAGATAGATGATAGATCTTCTAAATTATAAAGATAGACGATAGTAGTTAGACGATATTAAATGTAGATGATACAGTGAAAAGTTAGACAGAATATCACCAAAGGCAAGGAATTAGACGACACAACGGTAGAGAAAGCGGAAGTAGACAATGAACCACTTTTAGACGAAGGATCATCCAATTTAGATAATGAGCTATCCTGACTTAAGGGCGCGTTTGGAAACGATGCCCAATGGAGTAAATTTTGTTAAATCGTCTGTGTTGTACGTTTACTTCAGTGGTATAGATTTTTATATGTCTCACGGTAGATTTCTAATCCCATTTGGGTAAAACGTTGGTCAGTCGTTAGGTGGGAAAACCCAGTCATTGAAATGATGAAAATGTCCCTCGTATACATCCCTCCAACCCTGCAGTTTTTCTCACGACAAAAATTCACACCCGATCGCCACCATAGTAGAGCTCATTCCGCAAGGGTTGGAGTGCGGAGCGATCAATGCGATCAAGTGGCCCACCTCCGTCTTCTTCTTCCCGGAGAGGCGAAGACATACAAACTCCTCACGATTGTCCCCGACACCGTGGCCCGCCGTGGCGTTCTTCTTCCCGGTGAGTGATCAGGTGGCCCACCGAGGCCTCCTCTTCCCCCTTCTTCTCCCTGTGGCCTATACAAACGCCAACCCCCTTCTCCGATCTGAAACCTCTTCTACTCCTTTCACCATTTTGGTTTGGGAGACTCTCTTCTCACGACGGGTAAAAACCTAAAAGCCTTTGTCATCCTCACGCCAACGTAACATTTTAATGCCTACAAACTATAAGGAGATGTCTCTACTCAATTCCTTTATTTGTTTTTGTGATTTGATCATAAAATGATAGATCTCGTAAATTGGTTAAATTTACCTTATTTTTATTTAAATATTTTTCAATGATTTTTCCCTGTGAATATAATACATGTGTTTTCATCTAACAAGGTCATGGATCGACGTCCTGAAGATCGGACAGGAGAGTCAGTCGGGCGTCGTTTGTCACATCATCATCTGTTCAATGATGACCTTGTCAATGAAGCTCGCCCACGCCCAACTTTTGTGCCGGATTGGATGAATCAGTCTATGAGACAACGGCCCCCATTACAAGACGATTGGCCAAGCTTTCACCAGGGCCTATGGAACAGGGGACCAAATGAGATGCCAGACCACCTCCCTACCCGTGGCAGCTCATACACGTTCACGCAGTATGACCCTCGCGGTCATTCTCATCCCAACGACATTGGGCAATGTGGAAGACAAAGAAGCCCCTTGGATAGTTTTCACCAAGGCCATGGGTCTTCCATGTCTAGAGATTCACCATATGATATTGGGGGAAGCCCATTGGAGATGTCCAATCCGGAGAAGCATGTACATGTATATTTTATATTTCAACCGCACGTTCCGTTTTTTATAAATGTGTGCCTCGTAGCCCATATCTGATATCTGACATACTACCTACCCATTGACATGTTTGTTATCCATTGGTTAACTATTATTCATACATGTTATGCTATGTTCTAATATCCAACAACCTTGTGTTTGTATAGTAGGTTTCCCACAGCCTCGTATTTGTTTGTCCTTGTATCCTAGTTGTTGTGTTTAATTTTCATTTGACTTATTCAATTACATTCTCTGTACATAGAATATGATTGCATGACATGTCCCAAGAGGGTAGTCATGGTGTGGGTTTGTGTGGGTACTCCAACTTGCTAACTTTTCAAGTTGGGGACATTCCACAGATTACACATGATAACTTTAACATAGTGAGTGGTGCGTGTACTGCAAAGGGAAAAGGTAAGAAGATCAGTGATGCGCCAGACAAGGCTAATTGGGATGAAAGAAAGTATCAAATATTTGTGCAACTCTGTTTGGAGCAAAAGATCGCAGGAAATAAGCCTAGCAATACTTTGAATAAAGTTGGCTATGACAATCTTGCAAGGTTATTCTATGAGCACACAGCTCTTCACTTTACTAGAAGATAATTTAAAAATCATTGGGATTCAACCCGTAGAGATTGGCAAGCTTGGAAGGCTTTGAGTGCTGAAACTGGTTTGGGATGGGATGAAACAAAAGGCACGTACTCACAAACTCCCCAATGGTGGGCTGTATTTTGTAAGGTATGACATATTTGCCTTTGTATAACTAGTTACATCCATGGGGTATACATACTCAATTGCTAACATATTTTTAAGTTTTTTGTAGAAATTTCCTGGAGCTGACAAATTTTCACAACACCCTCTCGTATGTGAGGATCAACTTGATATGCTATTTAAGGATGTGGCAGCCATGGGAGAAGATGTGTACGTGCCATCTTCAGGCATAATTCCTGATGAGGGTGACAATGTGGGTGTTGAGGGTCTTAATGTGGATGCACCTACAACCCAGACCACATGCCACACTTCTGCCCCGCGTCCTGGGTGTGAAGAAGACCTCTTCGATTTAAACAATCCAAGGACAATGTTGAATAGGTTTCCTAGTCAAGCAAGGAAAAGACAACGTGTCTGTAATACCCCGATTATTTATTAAGTTTTATTGAGCTTTTATTAATTAAAAATTGAATTAAAATGAATTAATGTTTGAATTTCGAAATATTAATATTTAATTCATTAGAAAATAGAACCTATAAAATTCGACTACCTTAGAAAAATCTGTAAAAATACTAATTGGGTAAAAGATCATTTTTATAGCAATTTTTTCTTCTGGACTTGACCCAAATTAATTACGTAACCTTGTCTAATTAGAGGATTAATCCTGAATTTGACTTCCACCTACCCTTTACCTAATCGTAACTTAAAACGTGAAATTCGACCTTATTACTCAACCAAATGATCTGAAATCAAGGGAAAATGGAAGGCCACGAGGTAAGGAACATTTACCCTCAATCAATTTGAGGTAAACATAGCCCTAAAACGTGCTGCCGACATAGATTTGGTCGAGTCAAGGATTCCGGCGCCGTTTCTAAACACGAAACTTGTAGCGCCCAATACTCCCAACTCCGAAGGCTCCAGAAGCCCCATGACCTATAGAAATGTAGCTCTTCGACTCTAGTTTCATTTGGTAGCTGGGTCAGCCGACGAGGAGTCCAGATCTGGGAGCATTCGTCGTTTTGGTGGAGGGTGTTGGTAGTTCGTCGTTCTTCATCTCCAGCCCTTTAATCCGTCGATTAAGGTAGGTACCCTTAACCAATTGAGACTTGTAAATATAGTATCTTGAGCAGCTGGACTGAAAGCCCCAAATTTCATTAGGTATCCGTGGAGATATCGAGCTTTTTGTGAGCTGCTGTCAAGCTTGTTCTTCATTCTAGGGTTTCGAATTCTTTCTCCGATTTGAGGTAGGATCTAACAACCAAACTCTAATTAACTTACATGATGTAATCAGCATGTTGTTAGCTTTCATTTGACGAAGAAACCCCTAATTTGTATTGAGCATGTTGAGAGTATTTTGCATCGAAGTAAGAGCATGTCTAGAACATGATTCATATAGTGTTCCTTTAAGTCAGATCTTGATTTCGGGCTAATTTTGAGTCATGTAACCTGATCTTCATGTAGCATATCATACATGGTTGGATTCATAATCGAGTTAGCTTTCTTTTGACGCAAGAAGCCCCAAAATTCATTGCTTATGTTGAGAGAATTGCATGATTTAGTAGAAGTAGGTCAGGAACTAGGGTTTTCATGTATTTATCATGTATAAGTTGAGATTTAATTGATTTCTGTGAAAATTCATGTTTCTAAACTCATGTATCATGACCCTAGAATGTCTATTAGGATTCCTAGATCATGTGGTTTTGATTTCAACTCAATTGGACCTCATTTGGATGAGTTCATGTGTTTTCCGGAGGCAACTCACGTTGCTGTTCTTGCAGGGGTCGACCCCTGGGGTCGACCCATTTTCTGGGCAGCCCAGCAGGCCCGAGGGTCGACCCCAGGGGTCGACCCATCCACTCCCTGCAAGGGGGTCGACCCCAGGGGTCGACCCATGCGCAGGAATGAAGGGGTCGACCCCAGGGGTCGACCCATCCTTCGGAATTTGCTGGGGTCGACCCCAGGGGTCGACCCATTCAGTTGCCAGACCCCATTTTTACAGGGGTCGACCCCAGGGGTCGACCCATGTACCAGAAGCCCGGTTTTCATCGTTTTGCGACCCGTGGATCGATCCGGATCATTAGGGGATCGACCCATTGAACTTAGACCAATTGAAAACTATACTTTTGAAGAACCAGTGACCTGTTCTGGAAACCTTATGATTTCAATTTACATTGGTTCCTACTTGCAAATATAGTGTAAAAACATGCCGTTTACCATCTTCGTTTCGACTCATACATTGGTTAAATAGAAACCCACATAATTAGTGGTTAATGGTGTAATTAAATCTCTGTTAATGCATTCTTTTTCCTTCCTGTACAAGCTTGTTCCTTTACCTTATCATCTTGAATCAGCTTTTGGCAATTGTCTTAATGCAAATGATAATGGATAATCTTTGACATATTAACTTGATAATTAGGATTAATATGTTGATTAGCTTGTTGGATAGCTGCTGTACTACAGTAGCGCAGCATGATTAACTCTTATTGTGACTTGATTTTCAATCTTCTTGATGATTGTGCTTACCTTGAAATTCTGAAATGAATCTCCTTCCTACTTGAAATTGTTATTGCTACATGGTTCAAACCTTGGAATTCTGGCCATAAATTGTGGAAGTCTAGATTCGTGGGATCTTTGATCCAAAGAAATCAATGCCTGACAAACAATTAAGGGCTCGGTCTAGTCCTGGGAGGAGCGCCCGAACACTACGTGTACCCCCGGGGAGGTGATTGACTAGGTGTGGCATTTGGCACCAGTACTATGACATGGGTTAAATCTAGGACTGGCCACTACTCTCTACTACTCTCTACTACTTTTCACTTTCCACTCTTCACTGTTCTATACTCTACTTGTTGTTACTTACTTGCTGTTACTTGGACGTGGAAATGAAACTACACACGTGCTTGACATGACTTGAATTATCTTGATATGGCCAACTCTTTATCGTTATCTCCTGTAGTAAATTCTTGTCTTTGTTATTCCTCTTAAGTATTACCATTCTGTTCCTTTATATTTCTTGACCTTGCGAGATCTTTCAATTTTGTTTCATTATATCATCATTACTCTTTTATTGCATTATCCTTTGTAGCATGATATTTTGAAAATGTAATTAAACTGCTAATCACTTATACCTATCTGTTATTTCCTACTGAGCGTTAGCTCATAGTTGTTGTTTCCCCCCTTTCCAGGCTTTTCAGGTGACTGCATTACCGATGGGGAAGGGCAGGAGTGATGTTTTGAGTGTATCAGTTAGTTGTGTTTAGAGTGTGTTGTGCTTCAGTTTTGTTATTGTGGTTTAGAGTTGTTATCCCAGTTGTATTGAGTTGATTTGAGGATTATGTACCAGTTATGTTTTGTTTAATGGTCAATAAGTTATTTCCATTTCTTAGCATTTGTATATATTTAGATTAGTTCTCTCTCTTTCCAGCTCGTTTCTAACTGTACGTCCCGATATTCCGCGTCGGGGCGTGACAGTTTAGTTGGTATCAGAGCCCTAGGTTTCATATTCCTAGGTTCCCTAAGTTTAGGTTTTCTTGCATTGCATCCCAATAATCGGTATATCAAAAGGTGTTGTCCGAACGTTAGGCTACGCCTATCGGGAAGGTCGCATACTTGCGCGAGTGGTCTTCGGACCGATTAGCTCCGCCAGGTACCGAGTTTTTGGTCGTGTTTAGGTGCATTAGACCTCTAACCTTGTTAAAGTCTAGAACCTGACCTGGTGAGATTGGGTAGAAACTTGGGTTAAGTTCGTTCCTTAATCGTGTTATTATCTATTTTTTTGGACCTAAGTAATCTATTTCTCGTGTAGATGGCAGCCGATCGTGCTGAATGGAGGAACCTGCAGCGCACGGTTCAAGGCCTGACTCAGGCGTTACATCAGGTAGCTCAAGCTGGAGCAGCAGGTCATGGCACCGGTGACTTATACCGGAACTTTCGAGGAATGAACCCACCAAGATTTGCTGGTTCGACTAACCCCGATGAGGCCGAGCATTGGCTCCACGAAATGGGGAGAATTTTTGAAGTCATGCAATGCACCGACCAAGAGCGTGTCCTTCTTTCTACCTTCCAATTGGAGCGAGACGCGCGTACTTGGTGGGATTCCGTCAAGGCAACTCTAGGCGATCAACAAGTCACATGGGAAGAGTTCGAGGAATTCTTCAACGACAAATATTTTTCTGATCGTGTACATGAGAAGAAGGCGGTGGAGTTTGCGGCTCTAAAGCAGCGAAGCTTATCGGTGGCTGAATATGAAGCACAGTTCTCTCGGCTTTCGCGCTATGCTACTCACCTTATCTCCACAGAAAAGATGAAAGCTAAGCGATTTCTCAACGGGTTGAAGCTTCACTACATCAATCAACTGGCGCCGATGGAGATCTCTACTTATTCTGAGATGGTGAGAAAGGCACAAGTTCTAGAAGATACCTTAGAAATGACGGAGAGGATCCGTGGGCAAGGCATGAAGAAGGAACAACCAACTCCTAGACCCGGATTTGGCACTAGCAAAAAGAGGCCCATGAGTGGGTCTAGTTCGTGGATCGGATCGGGAACGTGGAAAGGCAAGATGCCAAGAAATGAAGAGAAGAAACCCGGCCCTATTGTTCCATTCAAGGGCAAGTGCAAGTATTGTGATCGTCCAGGTCACAAGATGGAGGAATGCTGGCGCAAGCTAGGTGCGTGTTTACGATGTGGGAGTAGGGAACACCGTATCCCTGATTGCCCTCTTCTATCGGAACAAGCTACACCGGCAAAACCTCAAGTTATCAAAAAGCCGCAAGGAAGGCTCCAAGCTTTACATGCGGATGAAACTGGGATTTCTGATGATGGCGGACTCGTCGAAGGTACCCTTACTATAATCGATAAGCCCGCATTTGTTCTCTTTGATATTGGTGCAACGCATTCTTTTATTTCTCGGAAATTTACGAAGTCGTTATCTGTCGAACCTATTATGATGAATTCTCCATTGGTTATATCAACTCATATTGGTTCTGGAGCGGCTATTCAATATTACTATCCTTCTAGTAAGGTTATTATTGATGAACGGAACTTTCCAGCCGACTTAGTTTGCATGGATATGAAGGATTATGATGTAATCCTTGGAGCTGATTGGTTGGCCAAGTATGAGGCCAGTGTTCACTGCAGTTCTAGCTCAGTGACTTTTACTGGACATTCTGGTTTATCTTTTACGGGGATCAAGCACCATAACCCCGTATCGCTCATCTCTTCTCTTCGAGCCGACAAGCTGATGAGGTGAGGTTGCGAGGCTTTTCTAGCCTTTATCCACGCTACACCGGAACAGCGAGTTGAGATAAAGGACACTCCTATTGTCCGAGAATTCTCTGAAGTCTTTCCGGAGGAACTACCAGGACTTCCGCCTGAGCGGGAAGTTATCTTCTCCATTGATATTGTTCCTGGCGCGTCCCCTATTTCTAGAGCTCCTTACCGTATGTCCCCTGCGGAGCTAAGGGAATTAAAGCAACAGCTGATGGAATTGCTCGAGAAGGGCTTTATTCGTCCGAGTACTTCGCCTTGGGGAGCTCCTGTATTATTCGTCAGGAAAAAGGATGGTTCGATGAGATTATGCATCGATTATCGGCAACTGAACCAGCTAACTATCAAGAATAAATACCCATTGCCGAGGATTGACGAATTATTCGACCAGATAGCGGGAGCACATTATTTCTCTAAGATCGATCTTCGATCTGGATATCATCAGCTGAGGATTAAGGAAGATGATATTTATAAAACGGCTTTTCGCAGCAGGTATGGTCATTTTGAGTTTGTCGTTATGCCTTTTGGTCTAACGAATGCACCAGCAGCTTTCATGCAGTTAATGAATAATGCATTCCGGCCTTATCTTGACCAATGAGTCGTGGTATTCATTGACGACATACTAATTCATTCCAAGACTGAAGAAGAGCATGCCGAACATTTGAGAATGGCATTGCAGATATTGAAAGATCATCAACTATATGCCAAATTCAGTAAATGTGATTTCTGGCTGCAAGAAGTGTCCTTCTTAGGACATATCATCACCAAAGAAGGTATTTCAGTTGATCCTTCGAAAGTGGAGGCAGTAAGGAACTGGGATCAGCCTACTACAGTGACCGAAGTGAGAAGCTTCCTAAGCCTGGCAGGCTATTATCGGAGATTTATTCAAGACTTCTCCAAGATTGCGGTACCTCTCACTCGATTGACCCGCAAAGATAACAAGTTTGAATGGTCCGAGGAATGTCAGCAGAGCTTTCAAACATTGAAGGATTGCCTCACTACTGCACCCGTATTGGCTTTACCTTCTGGCGACGGTGGTTTCGTGGTCTATACCGATGCTTCTGGTATTGGCTTAGGCTGTGTACTCATGCAGCATGGTAAGGTGATTGCCTATTCTTCTAGGCAGCTGAAGAAGCATGAAGAGAACTACCCCGTTCATGACTTGGAACTTGCAGCAGTTGTTTTTGCCTTAAAAATTTGGAGGCATTACTTGTATGGAGAAACATTCACAGTATTTTCAGATCAAAAGAGTTTGAAGTATTTATTTTCTCAGAAAGAACTTAACATGAGGCAGAGAAGATGGTTGGAGTACTTGAAGGACTTCGACTTCTCGATTGAATATCATCCCGGTAAAGGCAATGTGGTGGCAGATGCATTAAGTCGGAAGCCTGTGGCTAAATTATCAAGTCTCATGTTACAAGAGTGGAGGCTATTGGAACAGTTAGCTAGCCTGGATCTAAATGTTGATAATGATCGGGTTATAATTGCACAGATTCGACTTAAGCCCGAATTATGGATGGAGATCAAATCCTTGCAAGATAATGATCCCGAGCTGGTTGAGATCAAGGGAAGTTTGAGCAGCAGACCCGACTTCATGGTGGCTGACGATGGAAGATTGTTATTCCAGGGTAGAACTTGTGTACCTGATGAAGCTGAGTTAAAGAACAAGATTCTGGAGGAAGCACATAGATCCAAATACACTATTCATCCTGGAGACACTAAAATGTTCAAGGATTTGAAAAGGTCCTTTTGGTGGCCAAATATGAAAAGGGAAATTGCAGATTTCGTGAGTAGATGTCTGGTTTGTCAACAAGTTAAGGCTGAACATTTCAGACCAACAGGAAAGTTGAAACCGCTCGACATACCCCAATGGAAGTGGGAAAGCATTGGCATGGATTTCATTATGGGTCTACCTAAGACTCGTGGTGGATTTGATGCGATATGGGTGATCGTCGATCGCTTGACAAAATCGGCTCATTTCTTACCCATTAAGTCAAAGTGGACAGTTGATGTATTGGCTGCTTTATATTTGAAGGAAGTGGTAAGTCTCCATGGTATACCTGTCAGCATTGTGTCTGATAGAGACCCGAGATTTACTTCACATTTCTGGAAGGGAGTGCAAGAGTCTCTTGGTACTCGTCTGAATTTCAGTACTGCTTTTCATCCACAGACAGATGGACAGACTGAAAGAACCAACCAGATAGTGGAAGATATGCTGCGAGCTTGCATGATTGATTTCGGAGGCAGTTGGAGTAATCACTTGGCATTGATTGAATTCGCCTACAACAACAGTTACCAATCCAGCATACAAATGGCTCCATTTGAAGCTTTGTATGGAAGAAGCTGTCGTTCCCCGTTGTGTTGGGACGAGGTGGGCGAGAAGCAATGGCTTGGACCGGATCTTATTTCGGAGTCGTCACAGAACATCCGTGTTATCCGAGACCGGTTACAAGTGGCTCAGTCAAGACAGAAGAGTTATGCCGACACAAGGAGAAGAGCATTAGAATTTCAAGTTGGCGAGCATGTGTTTCTGAAAGTCTCTCCTTCGAGAGGGATTCGAAGATTTGGCATTCATGGCAAGCTGAGTCCGAGGTATATTGGTTCATTCGAGATCCTAGATAGAGTGGGAGAAGTTGCTTACAGACTGGCATTACCGCCTCAATTATCTGGCGTACACAATATTTTCCATGTGTCTATGTTACGGAAATATGTGTACGATCCCACTCACATCATTCAACATGTGGATTTTGAGTTAAAGGAAGATTTGACTTATGAAGAAAGACCTATCAAGATTCTAGACCGGAAACAGCAGCAACTCCGGAATCGGTCTATACCGATGGTCAAGATTCAGTGGAGTCGGCGTGGAACCGAAGAAGCTACTTGGGAATCGGAAGATACTATGCGGAAGCGGTATCCCGACCTATTCTAGGTGATCTATCTTTTCCCTACTTTCCGTATATAGTGCAGTGAATTTGGAGGACCAAATTCTTTAAGTAGGGGAGGGTGTAATACCCCGATTATTTATTAAATTTTATTGAGCTTTTATTAATTAAAAATTGAATTAAAATGAATTAATGTTTGAATTTCGAAATATTAATATTTAATTCATTAGAAAATAGAACCTATAAAATTTGACTACCTTAGAAAAATCTGTAAAAATAGTAATTGGGTAAAAGATCATTTTTATAGCAATTTTGTCTTCTGGACTTGACCCAAATTAATTACGTAACCTTGTCTAATTAGAGGATTAATCCTGAATTTGACTTCCACCTACCCTTTACCTAATCGTAACTTAAAACGTGAAATTCGACCTTATTACTCAACCAAATGATCTGAAATCAAGGGCAAATGGAAGGCCACGAGGTAAGGAACATTTACCCTCAATCAATTTGAGGTAAACCTAGCCCTAAAACGTGCTGCCGACATAGATTTGGTCGAGTCAAGGATTCCGGCGCCGTTTCTAAACACGAAACTTGTAGCGCCCAATACTCCCAACTCCGAAGGCTCCAGAAGTCCCATGACCTATAGAAATGTAGCTCTTCGACTCTAGTTTCATTTGGTAGCTGGGTCAGCCGACGAGGAGTCCAGATCTGGGAGCATTCGTCGTTTTGGTGGAGGGTGTTGGTAGTTCGTCGTTCTTCATCTCCAGCCCTTTAATCCGCCGATTAAGGTAGGTACCCTTAACCAATTGAGACTTGTAAATATAGTATCCTGAGCAGCTCGTCGAGACCTATCCAATGGGACTGAAAGCCCCAAATTTCATTAGGTATCCGTGGAGATATCGAGCTTTTTGTGAGCTGCTGTCAAGCTTGTTCTTCATTCTAGGGTTTCGAATTCTTTCTCCGATTTGAGGTAGGATCTAACAACCAAACTCTAATTAACTTACATGATGTAATCAGCATGTTGTTATCTTTCATTTGATGAAGAAACCCCTAATTTGTATTGAGCATGTTGAGAGTATTTTGCATCGAAGTAAGAGCATGTCTAGAATATGATTCATATAGTGTTCCTTTAAGTCAGATCTTGATTTCGGGCTAATTTTGAGTCATGTAACCTGATCTTCATGTAGCATATCATACATGGTTGGATTCATAATCGAGTTAGCTTTCTTTTGACGTAATAAGCCCCAAAATTCATTGCTTATGTTGAGAGAATTGCATGATTTAGTAGAAGTAGGTCAGGAACTAGGGTTTTCATGTATTTATCATGTATAAGTTGAGATTTAATTGATTTCTGTGAAAATTCATGTTTCTAAACTCATGTATCATGACCCTAGAATGTCTATTAGGATTCCTAGATCATGTGGTTTTGATTTCAACTCAATTGGACCTCATTTGGATGAGTTCATGTGTTTTCCGGAGGCAACTCACGTTGCTGTTCTTGCAGGGGTCGACCCCTGGGGTCGACCCATTTTCTGGGCAGCCCAGCAGGCCCGAGGGTCGACCCATCCACTCCCTGCAAGGGGGTCGACCCCAGGCGCAGGAATGAAGGGGTCGACCCCAGGGGTCGACCCATTCAGCTGCCAGACCCCATTTTTACAGGGGTCGACCCCAGGGGTCGACCCATGTACCAGAAGCCCGGTTTTCATCGTTTTGCGACCCGTGGATCGATCCGGATCATTAGGGGATCGACCCATTGAACTTAGACCAATTGAAAACTATACTTTTGAAGAACCAGTGACCTGTTCTGGAAACCTTATGATTTCAATTTACATTGGTTCCTACTTGCAAATATAGTGTAAAAACATGCCGTTTACCATCTTTGTTTCGACTCATACATTGGTTAAATAGAAACCCACATAATTAGTGGTTAATGGTGTAATTAAATCTCTACTAATGCATTCTTTTTCCTTCATGTACAAGCTTGTTCCTTTACCTTATCATCTTGAATCAGCTTTTGGCAATTGTCTTAATGCAAATGATAATGGATAATCTTTGACATGTTAACTTGATAATTAGGATTAATATGTTGATTAGCTTGTTGGATAGCTGCTGTACTACAGTAGTGCAGCATGATTAACTCTTATTGTGATTTGGTTTTCACTCCTCTTGATGATTGTGCTTACCTTGAAATTCTGAAATGAATCTCCTTCCTACTTGAAATTGTTATTGCTACATAGTTCAAACCTTAGAATTCTGGTCATAAATTGTGGAAGTCTAGATTCGTGGGATCTTTGATCCAAAGAAATCAATGCCTGGCAAACAATTAAGGGCTCGATCTAGTCCTGGGAGGAGCACCCGAACACTACGTGTACCCCCGGGGAGGTGATTGACTAGGTGTGGCATTTGGCACCAGTACTATGACATGGGCTAAATCTAGGACTGGCCACTACTCTCTATTACTCTCTACTACTTTTCACTTTCCACTCTTCACTGTTCTATACTCTACTTGTTGTTACTTACTTGGACATGGAAATGAAACTACACACATGCTTGACATGACTTGAATTATCTTGATATGGCCAACTCTTTATCGTTATCTCCTGTAGTAAATTCTTGTCTTTGTTATTCCTCTTAAGTATTACCATTCTGTTCCTTTATATTTCTTGACCTTGCGAGATCTTTCAATTTTGTTTCATTATACCATCATTACTCTTTTATTGCATTATCCTTTGTAGCATGATATTTTGAAAATGTAATTAAACTGCTAATCACTTATACCTATCTGTTATTTCCTACTGAGCGTTAGCTCATAGTTGTTATTTCCCCCCTTTCCAGGCTTTTCAGGTGACGCGCTTACCGATGGGGAAGGGCAGGAGTGATGTTTTGAGTGTATCAGTTAGTTGTGTTTAGAGTGTGTTGTGCTTTAGTTTTGTTATTGTGGTTTAGAGTTGTTATCCCAGTTGTATTGAGTTGATTTGAGGATTATGTACCAGTTATGTTTTGTTTAATGGTCAATAAGTTATTTCCATTTCTTAGCATTTGTATATATTTAGATTAGTTCTCTCTCTTTTCAGCTCATTTCTAACTGTACGTCCCGATATTCCGCGTCGGGGCGTGACAGTGTCTCCCCCACAGATAAATTTGACCAATCTTTGAAGTACATAGCCGATCTCCTCACGGGTAGTAGGGCCAACGATTCTGTAGGGGTCAACCCAAACGACAAATTTAGCATTGAGGTTACTCTCGAAGCCCTTAAGCAAATGTCGGGTGTGGTCAAAAACTCTCTAGAATGGTTCCACGCTATTGACATGTTTGAGAAACCACACACTCGGCATCTATTCATTGCATTGGAAGACCCAGAGAGTAGGCAAGCCTGGCTAGCTCGAGAGTATGAGAAGCTGTTGCATTCCCAATCTACCCATCCATCCTGATTTTCTTAATTTCTTTTGTTACATACCATGCCGGTGTTGATGTGTGTGTCTCTAACTTTTGCTCGTTCTGTTGGATTTTTGGTCACTTTTTGTGACACTATGTATGTACATGTTTATCTTGTGTTATGTTAGTTATCTTCTTTTTATGATAGATATCATACTTGAAACCCTTTGCTTTGTTTGCTTTTCTTCATATTACATTCTCCCTTGTGTGTTGTAGATGGAAATTGATGACAATGAGGATCCCTTAGTTAACCTTTTGCTCTTCATCATTTTATTGTGGATGGTTGACTATCGATCATCATACCTTCTCAAGCAACCAGTTTACAATGACTCCTGTAGGGGACATACAATTGTGCATGAGATGTTAACAGGGCACTGGAAGCCTTGTTACAGCACATGTCGCATGTACCCTGACACTTTCAAGAAATTGTGTAGCATTTTTAGACAACGGGGCTTGCTAAGAAGTACTAGGAATGTGTGTGTGGAAGAACAGATGATAATTTTTTTACAAACAGTGGCTCACAATGAGAGAAATTGCAACATCCAAGACAAATTTCATCACTCGGGGGAGACAATTAGTCGATACTTTAATATTGTCTTGTAGGCTATGTGTGTGTGGGCATTTGACATGATCCGACCATTCCATCCATTGCATGAAATCCCACACCATGTTCGAAATTACGCCGAGGACAAATATTGGCCATTCTTTAGAAATTGTATAGGGGCACTTGATGGAACCCATATAAGTGCCCGAGTGCCTGTCGATCGACAGTTAGCTTATAGGAATGCACGGGATGCCAAGAGGTGTACTCAAAATGTACTTGCGGTTTGTGACTTCGACATGAGATTCACATTTGTTGTAGCCGGATGGGAAGGGACTGCGCATGATGCGAAAGTACTGGCGCATGCAGTGTATGATCCCCGTAATACTTTCCCAATACCTCCTACTGGTTAGTACCATGTCTTTTTTCTTTTTCATCTCGTGAACTTGTATTTCATTCAATTGTCGCTCACGTTTCCTTTTTTATTGCTAGATAAGTATTACCATGTTGACGCGGGGTATCCCAATCGGAGAGGTTTCCTCGCTCCATATAAGTGTACTCGGTATCATATTCCTGATTTTCGTCGGGCGGGTGCTAGGGGGAAGGACGAGAAATTTAATCAACTTCATTCTTCCTTGAGGAATGTTATTGAGCGTAGCTTTGGTCTCCTCAAACGTCGGTGGTCGATACTGAATGACATGCCTTCTTATACTTTTCCCAAGCAGGTGAAGATCGTTATTGCAACAATGACTTTGCATAACTTCCTGATTAATGAGAGGATGGATGATGCCATCTATCGAGAGTTTGAAGATGAGGACGGGTACTTATGCCACCACATGTCCGAAGGGACTACTGATGTACAGGGTAGTGGTTCCCAACAGGATGTGTACGGACTGACTAACGATGCCCAAGACATGGGGTTCACACGGAATTGCATACGGGATGACATCGGTATTTATCACAATTTGCCATGTAAGTTGCAGTATTTGGAAACCTAATTGGATTTTAAATTTTCATCACCTATGTTAATTCTAAATTTTGCCTATGCAGGAGCTGCGTTCTGGGGGTTTGGAGGTTTTACATCGAGGTTTATGTGATAGTGTGCAATGTGTGCTATGTTATTCTTGCTCATGTTACATGATTTGGACAAGTCCCCAATGTATGGCAGTGTGTTAATAAAAGTAGTTGATGGATAGTTATGTTCAATTATTTGGACAGACGCTTGTATTATGAGCTTGTGTTATGAGGATAACTTTTCTGCAGCTATGTGTATGGAAATTGAAATACATTGTGATATTCTGCAGCTACTTGTGTATGACATAATAGAGCTTGATATTGCGAGTTACATGCTTCATGTATTTATAGTAGAAGCAAGGTCAACAAAATGACCGAAGGCATTTTAAGTTTTCATTATACCTTTTGCTATTCAGGTAGGGGTGAACATTTTAATTTTAACTCTTTTCAGTCTCTTTAGTGGGTCTCTCGATCTCAAAACTCCGGGCAACCTTGGCAGATCACATGTCTGCAGAAGTTCATCGGTCTCTTTAGCGGGCCACAGTGCACCATGCCAAGAATATCTTGATAAAAGTTGGTAGATTTTATTTCAGCCAAGCACCGCAGTCCAAGACTCCAATTGAGATAAGCAAACCCATGAGTTCATACTCCCATAGCCCAGCAGTGTAGCCGAAATAGAACAACTACAGTCCAAAAGTTATCCAACATCTCAAGCGAAGGACCAAGCAGACTATGATAGATCTGCTAAATAAATGCAGCAGTCAATATAAGCATTTTCTTGAACTCAAGGGCAGCAAAGCCAACAGATCAACAATGCAGACTAGAAAGGAAAGCCTCCAACCCCTCATGAATGGTTGCTTCAAGGATCTGGCGCCACTAAGGTCACCATTGGTGATAGGAAATTTGAGGCTTCGCAGCTATACTCTGGGAATGTCTTTAATGATGTAAATCGCTTTTAGTTGCTGAAGATGAATTTCAGATAAAGTTTTGGGATATGGGTAATAAGGATGTGTTATCCACTCTAGATGCAGATGGTGGATTGCCTGCAAGTTCTCGGTTGACTCAAATCATCTCAAAGCCTTAAGGTTACCAGATTCAATAACGGCAGCAGTGAGGAGTCTCAGTGTTCAAACATGATGATCTTTAAGGCAATCCAAACATCCATGCCACCTCCTCTAGCAGCCACCTTCTTAGCATTCCATTCTCAGGATAATAATATTATTGCCATAGGGATGGAAGATTTTACAGTTCAGATATATAATGTCCGAATTGATAAGGTGAAAACTAAACTCAAGGGTCACCAGGAAAAGATCACTGGGCTTGCATCAAAAAAATATGTATAAATAATGATAAAAAAGGGGAAATAATAAAATAAAAGAAAACATAATAAGCAACATGTTCGGGTGGATTTGTATGCCACAGGTTCAAGTCGGATGCATTCGGGTATCTTGTATGCACAAACAACAAGTTAATTGATTAAATGTCACTTCCATATCCTAACAAAACAATTCAAAGAGATCTCCCTGCCTTTAAAAACATTGAATTCACACACTTCAAGGCATTAGATACATAATCTCTTCAACTTGGCAGATATATTCTTGCATCCCGCCGTATACACGAAGCTGTAATGTTCTACAAAATGTAGAATAAAGATATCATAGCTGGCCCAACTTTGAGATTCTATAAAAAAAGATGTTGCTATTGTGGACAGCACCTCTGATCTCCCCACGCATTTGTTACGTGCAGGAAGCTCACCAAATACCAACTACATATATATAAAGCATCGGATATTTTGTAGCAATTTCTCTGTTACAATCGTGAATGTAGCATTTTCTTCAACTAATTACAATACATTTGGCAAGCCTGGCCAACTCAAAATGAAACAAAAGGCACCTTACGGACTACATATATTAGTGCAAGTTAATAGGCACGTACGAATGCCCACTTGTCACGTCAAATTACATAGTAGATCAGAACATACATGGCAACTAAAATGACAAAGTTGAAAGTGATCTTTCTTGCTTCTTCCATCACAGTTGTGACTCCCAATGCTCGCTTTGGAAACTCAGCTTGCAACTTATCCATCATCATTTCAATTGACTCAAGCTTATCTAATTTCTTTTCCAACGTCCTAAACTTCATCTCCAAGAGTGCCTCCATATTGATTAGTTGATACTTCAAGTCTATCGTAGAATGATGCACATCATCAACCCATTCAAAGTACCCACAAGTACTATCTTGCTGAAAAAAAATATCAAGTAACAAATTATAATCTGTAAAGGCATAACATTAATCATGTAACATGGATGTTCCATAGACTTACATTCCATTGTGCACACCGATAGAATCGTCTCCCTTTGCTCGAATCTTGAGATGAGATATATATCTTACATGTCCTCTTACAATGGCACTCTGGAACAATCGGACCTCGACTGATAGAGTGTGAAGTTATTTCCTCACTCATTGTCACTGTGACGACCCAAGATCCGGATACCAGGAAGAACCCGATACCATTCGAATCCTGGCCCGCCGCTCACGAGTCGGGCGGGCTCGAAATGGCTAAAAGGAGTGTGGAGGTACAAATAAATAGGAAATAAGGCAGGACAATCCAACAATTAACAGAAATAAATAAACAACTACAACAACAGAGTCCAGTCTAACAGAAAGTACAGTCTAAAGCAGTAAAACGTACCACATGCCAAGTGAACACTCGGCCCGGCAAGCTGGCAACTAAGAACCTCTGCACTGCACCCTCGAACCATGAGGAAGAATCGTCGCACCTGAAACGCAGGGGTGAGCCTCTTGTCACTAGCTCAGTAGGGATCCCGCGGAACCCCAACTGAGAACAACGGCAGCACGGAAAGCAGTAACTACAAGAACAACAGAAGTAGCAGGAACAGCAAACACGGTGGCCAGTCAGAACTCGGCACTATAGCCACTCCTACTGTACCGATCAAGCAGAAAGAGAAATCCCGATCTTACAATCGGGAACCGGACCACACTAACACCAGGCCTACCGAGGAAACACTCACGACAGCTCTACCGTGAAAGCCTGTCCTCCCAGACAAGGCCAACCTGGACCACGCTGTCCAAGGTAGGGTCACGACCACGCTGTCGTGAACACAACTCTAACAAGATGCAACCTCGGTGAAGCTACTGGCACTCAGGCCACGAACTTGGAAAAACTGGACGGTCCAGAAAACCACGTCTCGCAGACGGGAAATGGAACCTGGAAATAGGAGAGTCACGTGTCATGTGACAGGAGTACCTGCCCACCAGAAGTAAGGACAGATGCGTCCACTGACGTCTTAGACCGTGCCTCGGGTGTCTCCCTCTGGCCCAGCGGGAACTGAGACATCGTACAAGTAACCACAGAACAAGTGACTAGCTAGGGTCGCGCTCGTCAGCGCGGGTCCAACTACCCCCAACCACGTGTGCACACACAGACTATGCGTCCCAGGTCTAGCCCTCTGACTGGTTTTCCCCTCAGCCGGACTCTGGCGACAAGATAGGGGGCCCTACGGAAACCAGTCTAAAAACTGTCTCTCGGGGTAGCCTCGCCACCACTCTCTGGTGGGACCACTCGCGTGTCGGAAGGCTACGACTAGTGGGGAGTCACTGATGTGACCACTCTCCAAGGAGAAACTCCGAGAAACACGCACGCACTCCGTGTGAAAGTCGAGAAGAACCAAGTGGCTTCGAGCCACTGGACTCTGGATGGCCCTCTAGACTCACTAAGTCCAACGGTCCTTGAGTCACAAGACTTAGGGTCAAGACCGCCGTATGCAACAGCACAATGCCGTTAATCTAGCCTAATCCCTAGGTCTAAAACCACAGAAGTATGATTCCCAAGGCAGCTCACAAGCTGCCACACCGATTCCCATCCCAGGGAAAAGTGGGAAACCTTCAGCTCCAGGCTGGACGACTGGACTGGCAGTCCAAGGCCAAACACATGGTCCACTTGGGAATCATCTTCTAGGGAAACTCACGACATGCGAGGGAGACCCCATCGCACTTACACCGATCTATAGTGACTCGGTTTAGCGTAACACAAAGCCCGGAACACACACACCTACGGGCACGCTAATCGAGAAAAATAAACTTTCGGACACCCAAAGACACGGTCACGAAACTCCAAGGGGTGTCCGAGACACACACGGATCGGGGAGGCACGATCAGCCGTAGACTACCCGTCCTGGGCTGCCCGACTGGTCGCCCTCAAGAACGCGCTGCCTTCATATAGCGCGTTCAGATCAGAACGCGCTATACTCCTGTAGCGCGATAAAACAGAACGTGTTATACATATATAGCGCAATCAGACATGACGTGCTACCCATCTGTAGCGCGACAAGAATAGTCGCGCTATACACCTATAGCGCGATAGGAACAGAACGCGCTATACCCCTATAGCGTGATAAAAACTGCCTTACTGTTCATCTTCCCCAATGAACGCGCTTCGTCGGGACAGCGCGATCTCCAAGAACGAGCCCACCTAGGCGAGCGCATTCTCAGTCCATGCCCGAAAACGGCAGAAACCACGGGAAAATCCATTCCACACCCTAATTACCCCCGAGTGATGGGGAAACAAAGGGGAAACCTGTAACGACCCAAGATCCGGATACCGGGAAGGTCCGATACCATTCGAATGCTGACCCGCCGCCCACGAGTCGGGGGGGCTCGGAAGGGCTAAAAGGAGTGTGGATGCACAAAGAAATAGGAAATAAAGTAGGACAATTCAACAATAACAAAAATAAATAAACAACTACTACAACAGAGTCCAGTCCAACAGAAAGTACAGTCTAAAGCAGTAAAAACGTACCACATGCCAAGTGAACACTCGGCCCGGCGAGCTGGCAACTGAGAACCTCTGAACAGCATCCTCGAACCACGAGGAAGAACCGCCACACCTGAAAAGCAGGGGTGAGCCTCCTGTCACTGGCCCAGTAGCGATCCCGCGGAACCCCAACTGAGAACAACGGCGGCACGGAAAGCTGTAACTACAAGAGCAACAGTACAGCAGGAACATGAAACCCAGTGGCCGTTCAAAACTCCACACTACAGCTACTCCTATTGTACCAGAAGCACACCCCGATCTCACGGTCGGGGCTACCGAACCACACTAGCACCACTTACCGAAGTAACAACCCACGGCAACCCCGCCGTAGAGGCCTGTCTTCCAAGACACGGTCAACCTGGACACGCTGTCCAAGGTGCAACCCCGACCGTCCGGTCGCGGGTACCGCACAATAAGATGCAACCTCGGTAAAGCTATTAGCACTAGTCTCGCGACACGAAATCGACACACGCGCCACGGTGAAACAACCGAAACTCAACGGTCGACACGACCAAAATCCGAAGGTCGAAGTCACAGAGACTGACAGTCTGTCACTCCCGACTCGACAGGAGTACCTCCCACTAGAAGCACAGTCGGTAGCGTCCCCTGACGACTTACACCGCACCGCAGGTGAACTGCCTGACGTGGTAGCGCCTACCAGAGGCACGGACACCGAACAAGAACCACAAAGCAAGTGACTAGCTGGGGTCACGCTCCTCAGCGTGTGTCCAACTATCCCCAACCACGTGTGCACACACAAACCATGCGTCCTAGGTCTGGCCTCTAACTGGTTTTCCCCTTAGCTGGACTCTGGCTACAGACGTGGGGCCCGACGGAAACTAGTCTAAAAACCGTCCTCAGGGTAGCATCTCCACCACTCCCTAGTGGGACCACTCGTGTGTAAGCATGCTACGACCAGTGGAGGGTCACTGAAGGAGTAGACTCTTAAGTCAACGGAAAATAACATCCGAACCCGACGAAGTACGGGGATCATTCCACGTACCAGCACCGTCGCACGGTGACCATGGTCGGAGAAGAAACGGGACTCACAGTCCACGGGCCACGCACCCGGCCCCGCAGAAACGCAGAAGCATGATTCCCAAGGCAGCTCACAAGCCGCCAAACCGAATCCCACTCTCAGGGAAAAGCGGGAACCCTCCAACCCCAGGCTGGGCAACTGGACTATAGTCCAATGCCTCACTCATGGCCCACTCGGAAACCTCATCCCGAAGAAACTCACAATGTGCGGGGAATCCTCGTCGCACTCACACCGATACACGGTGACTCGATCAAGCGTAACACGAAAACCCGAAACACGAGGAGTCATCCGGACTCTCAAACCTATGGGCCCGCTAAATGAGGTAGCACAGTCCTCCCAACACCCTCAAAACATGGACACAGAACCCTCGGGGTGTCTGGGACCTCTCACGAGACCGCAAGTCAACCACTGGGTCCCAACCGGGTCGACCAGGAACCTACATAACGCGAAACGATCGCGGCAAACACGAAGAACCACTTCGGCGCAACACAGTGCCTGGCGGTCTATCTTTGGGCCGTCACAGCTATAACGGTCCAAGGATATCCGTCACAGCACCCTGACGGTCCAACTCAGGAGCGTCAGACACTCGGTGCAAAACCGGCTGTAACGCGCCAGCCCTGGTGCGTCACAGTCTCTGACGTGCCTAGCCTGGTGCGTCAGAAGATGAGCAGAAACTAACCGCGACGCACACCGCCCGGGGCGTCACGGTCTCTGACGGACCAACGCTGGTGCGTCAGAAGACGGGACAAAATTGGCTGGAACGCATACCCCTCGGGGTGTCACAGACTCTAACGCTCCAACCCAAGTGCGTTAGAAGGTGGGGACGTGTCCTCTCTAACGCTCCCTCACATGGGCTTCACAAGGCTCTGACGCTCCACCTTGGGTGCGTCAGAGGCCTTGACCCCCAACGGTCAAAACCACAATGGTTGACTGCCAACGGTCGGATCGTCACCTGATGGTCCTACCTAGGCGCATCACAACGCCCTCGCGGTCTATCGTGGGACCGTTAGGCCCACGGACCACCCAGTTGGCAAAATAGTAGGCTGTGACGCACCCACCCTGGGACGTCACACGCTGTGGCGGTCACTGGAACGACCGTCACACCGTCCCGGCGGCGGAACGGCGTGAAACGACCAAAAAACTTCACCACGCCCCCATACCTCCACGGGAGAGGGGGGAAACAAGGGGGAAGCCCCCAAATAGCCCCTAGCATGCATCTATGGCCTTGGATCGTCCAAAAACATAATGAAACGGTAGATCGGCCCACAAGCCCTAAAACATGGAATTTTCCTAAAATTCCCCAAATACGCCCGCTCAGCTCACCACGGCCTACAAAACTCGTGGGAAAGGGAATGCAGGAGCTGGGGGTCCATCTCCCTACCTCCATCGAAGAAACGACGTGCCGTGGTTGCCAATCCACGAAGAAATCGTCGTGGAACCCTCGCCGGCTCACGAACGCGCCACCGAGCTTCCACGCGCCTCCATCCCCCGATCTTCGACCCATCCTCGCCGTCCTCCTCGCCCGCGTCACCCTGTCGCGCCCCCGTCTCACTCCGTCGGCCGCTGGAGAAGAGAGGGTGAGAAGAGAGCGTGGGAGAAGAGAGAGAGGGAGAGAGTGAGAAATGAGAGGGGAGAGAGAGAAATGGTTAATATATATAGAAAACCTGAAAAATTTTAAAAATTCAAAAAATTACGAAAAATTACCTCCACGATCCTCGGGAGGAGCATAATGTGCCGGTACAGTCCTGGAGTCGGAGAACGCCACGGTTTGCCCTGCACAGAGTTCCGAAGGTGCATCAGGGAAAAACACGTGTAAAACATAAAATACGCTCCGAGACCCATTAAAACGATCCGAAAAATATCTGAAAAAATTCGGGACATTACAGCCCTCCCCCCTTAAAGGAATTTCATCCTCGAAACTCAGGACTAGCACCAAGACACATGGGAAGAACACTAAACCAACTGACAACGTCGGTAGAGCCCTAGCACAGAAAACCTCGATTCGCACAAAAAATTACGGACCTTAGGGACACAGCCAAACTTGCAATCACAAGCAACACCTCGCTCCGCGCTCCGCGCACACCGGCCATCAGAGCAGGCACACCAACAACGCAGCCTGGCGTCACCTCAGTCACAACGAAAGCCACTCATGGCACCGTTGCCACCAACTCGCTCACCGAGGAGACACAGCCCCCGACATGAGCAACCACTATCGATCCATCCAATGGTCGGCAACCCAAACACACATCAGCTTCACAATCAGCTGACAGGTCGCACACCCTTCTCAAGAGAACAACTAATACAGAGCCTCCATCAGCTCACGCAGCCATCTCAACGGACCGCAACCAGCTCATCGGCTCAACACCAAGAATTACCTCACACCTGGCAAGCCGAAAGCCAGACATACCACTGTGCCAACTCTGCCAGAACCCAGAAGATAAACTTCGACAGAGCCCAGATCCAATCGGGGAAAGCACATCACAGAAACGACCACCAAAGGTCTCACTTACACACGGCTCTCACCGTTCACGATGCACAACCAACAGCATCTTCTGTCTGTGAAAAGACCACCCACTGGTCGCCAGATACACGTCAACGGGAAACCTCCACCTGCCTAACGGGCACGATCCAACCCACAGCAGGTCATCCGCTGACTCACACACAGACAATTACTACATCTTAAGCTGCACTCCTCTCGGACACCACATCTGAACTCGATCATCGCACCAACTCGACCCTCTCGGGGGAGCACGATGAAACCAAATAACAAGATCCTAGCGTCTTCGGTCATCACCTCACTTGACTCAGACTTACAGGGAAACCATCCCATGCTGGTCACCAAACTAGGGATAACCATTGTGACACCAACGTCCCATCAAGGACCACCAATCCGACGTCAATCTCACTGCAACCTGGTGGCCAACGCTGCGGCCAATGCACACGGGTCCCCAAGCGATACACATCTTACCGCGGTCGACTATGAGACTAGCCTTACCAGTCACTCGCAGCTACCAATCGGAACCCAAAATCTCTCAAAGATCACTTCCTCAAAACACGATCTCAACCGAGGACACAACCTCCAATACAAGTCGGGCACCAAGCCACCGACTCTGACCAACACGTCCTCGACCCCCGTCAGGCGACATCCTCAGCAACCCCATCCGGGTCTAATACCGACGCCTGACACGGCTTCCATCACATGAGCAGGGTACTCATGCGGCGCACCAGCCAGCACATTCCCCAACACTCCATCCTGCCAGTGCCAAGAATTGTGATACCTCGAGCAACGACACGGCAACAACACGTTTCACATCGAGGAACCAATCCTCCGATGCTCAACGCAACCTCAGGAAATCCGCCCGTTGCAACCAACGCTACGATCCTGAGACCTGTGGGTTACAGGCCCGCCAGGCTTCCGCTGCGCACTCTGATCCACGCACGCACAGCAAAGAATGCGAACACCGCCCAACCAGCACTCGTCCTTCCGGAACAGCGCCAACACCCTCACATAACAAGAGAATTGGGCACAGCTCTCGTAGGCAACCACCTTGCCAAAACAAGGAGCACGTCTCGCACGGACTTCATGGCACACAAGGCCAACCAATCCGGACACACGATGCAAGACGATAATCCTAGCCAAACACAATTCTCTCCAGCCAAAGGAGAAACCAATTGCACTTCCGACCAACGAAAAACTCCACGCCTGACCTGACCTCAAATCTCGCGCACGCTGGAAACATCACCATCCAGCACCGAGGAAAACCATCGCTTCCATCGGGTCAGTGCCTCCGACACACTAAGCAAGTGTCACGTCAGACTATAATCACAGCATCTCTCGATGCACCACCGCTGCAATTCCTCGAATTGCAACACGCCACGCCAAGAGCCGCAACACGAGCCATAATCGACAATCGTCAACTCTCATCCTCGAGTCCCGAACTCACCGCGGAACCTTCTCATCTCATGCCAAGTCCAGAGCGAACACAACCCATCCGCACACAAGAGCACATGAGCAAGACTTACTGGGATACCACAGCCCAATCCTGCCTCAAAATCCATAAAAATAACTGGGACCGACACGTCATTTCTGACGCCACAGAGCACGACAGGAACACCAGGCTTGACGAGACAGCAGCTCACCAAGAAGATCCTCCGCTCACCCGAGCACACTTCTCGATCAGAGCACCCGCTCTAACACCTTAAACCTCAACCTTAGCGTCTCAGGGGCTAGACAAACCTCAAGCTGGAGTGGCCAAAACCGACAGCAGCTCCCTCAGAGCACGCTTGTAATATCCCGGACCTTTCGGATCCTTCTTCATGGGTCCCGGATCTAGTTTTCGGAGTGTCCGGCTCCGTTGTGTCCGAAATTTCGTTTCGGACATCTTTCGCGTTCGGGTCGGCGCGATCCGGAGTCGTTTCGGAGGCCCGGAGGCGTTCCGCGGCTTTTTCCGCGTGTGTTTTCCGATTCCCGGTGTGTGTTTCGGCTTTTCTCTTCGGACGCTCGTTGCGGGTGAACCGGGCTGTTCACACGGACACGAGTGGTACCGTTGCGATCGGTGCGTTCCGAGGATCGCGGGGGTGTGATTTCCTAATTTTTGGAATTTTACGGATTTTCCGGGTTTTTCTATAAAACCCTTTTTCTTTTCTCTCTCCCCCACCATCTTCTTCTTCCTCTCTTCTTCTTCCTCCTTCCTCCTCCACCGTGTCTCCCTCCCTCTCCCTCTCTTCCTCCCGGTTGGCCACGGCGAGCTCCCCTCCGGCTGCAGACGGCGGCGGGGCGACGGCGCGGTGACGTGGGCGGCGGCGAGGCGGTCGTGGGGGCGTGCGGCGAGCGTGGGAAGCTTAAGGAAGAACGAGGGTTTTCAAGCGTTCTTCGCGATTCGTGGACGATCCGGCGGAGCATTCGCTCCATTGAGGTAGGGTGACGTTCCCTAGCTCTTCGCCGTTCTTTTCCGTGGTTTGTAGGCCGCGGGGAGGCCGAGAGAGGCATGTTTGGGCATTTCTGGGTTTTTCCATGTTTTGGGGGTGAGCCGCCCGATCTATGGTTTTAGCCCATGATTCTATGTTTTGGTGGCTTAGATGCATGCTAGGGGTCCCCAGGGGTCTTCCCCCTTGTTTTCCCCCTCTCCGGTGGAGGTACGGGGGCGTGGTTGGTGTTTTTGGGGTTTTCCCGCCGTAGCGTGCTCTGGGGCAAGCGACGGTCACTCCAGTGACCGTCACATGCTTGTAACGCCCCTAGAGGGGTGCGTTACTTCCCTGGGTGTTGGCCTTTGGGGTCGAGGGCTGTAACGGTCCTGCGACTGGCCGCCGTTTGCTAGTGACGCCCCTGGGCTGGGCCGTCACATGCTTTCGACCGTTGGGTTTTGACCGTTGGGGGTCAGGCCATGTAACGCACCGAGATAGGCGCGTTACATGCGTGTAACGCACTGGGGCAGGAGCGTTACTTCCTGTTGTCCCCCATGTGGATGGGCCAAGCGACGCGCTGGGGCAGGCGCGTCACTTCCCTTTCCATCCCGAGCGTGAGGGCCATGCGACGCGCTGGTCTAGGCGCGTCACATGCGAGTAACGCACTGAGCCCGACGCGTTGCTTGCAAGCGACGCGCCAGGGTAAGCGCGTTACTTTCCCTGTGGTTTTGGGGGGTGTGGGGCGCCGTGTGACGGCCTGTCTCAGGCGCGTTACTTTCAAGCGACGCACTGGAGCAGGCGCGCCACTTCCCCTACCCCTCTGGCCGTGTGACGGTCTGCCTTAGACCGCCATTTGTAAGTGACGGCCCTAGAGTGGACCGCCATTTGGCTGTGACGGTCCAGGGTCGGACCGCCACTTCCTGTGTTGCCCCATGAGGGTGGCAACCTCGCTTTTCTCCGACCGTGGTCTCCGTGCGACGGGACTAGTGCGTGGGGTGATTCCCACACGTTGTCGGGCTTGGGCGTTGTTTTCCGTAACTTGAGAGTCTACTCCTTCAGTGACCCTCCACTAGTCGTAGCCTACTAGTACGCGTGTGCTAGTCGCACCAGGGAGTGGTGTACGGGCTGACCTTTAGAGACGGTTTGTGGACCGGTTACCGTTGGGCCCCACGTCTTGCAGCCAGAGTCCGGCTGAGGGGAAAACCGGTCAGAGGGCCAGACCAGGGACGCGCGGTCTGTGTGTGCACACGTGGTTGGGGGCGGTTGGACCCACGTCGACGGGCGTGACCCCAGCTAGTCACTTGTTGTGGTTACTTGTGCGGTGTTTGCGCCTCGGGTAGGACCTACCATGTCAGGCGGTTCACCTGCGGTGCGGTGTAAGACGTCAGGGGACGCTACCGGCTGTGCTTCTAGTGGGTGGTACTCCTGTCGAGTACGGAGTGTCAGACTGTCAGTCGTGTGTTTCCGACCTTCGGGTTTTGACGGTTCGACCGTTGAGTTTCGGTCTTCTCGTACCGTGGCACGTGTGTCGGTTTGCGTGCCGTTAGGGTCTAGTTCTGTAGAGTACAGGGCTTTCCTTTCCGAGGTACCTTCCTACCGTTAGGGTAGTGGTTTCTCGTTTTACGAGGTAGGGTTCGAGTGATCCCTACTGAGTCTTGTTCCGAGACTCATTCCCTGCGTGTTTTCACCGTGTTTCAGGTGAGGCGCCACCTTCGGGGAGCGTGTCAGGAGCGCAGCGGAAGCGTGGTGCGGGTGCCCAGAGGTAGTGCCAGAGGTCAGAGCCGGGGGATGCCCCGTGTAGCTGTACTTTTCTTTCTTGTCACTGTACTAGTCGTGGACTACTGTTGCTGTTGTTGTTATTTTATTGTGGACCATGTAAAATGTTAATTCATTTCCTGCTTAATATCATAACTGTTTAATTTCTGCAATTATTTGCGATGCTTGTGTAGTTTCCACACCATCCTTTTAACCCTTCCGAGTCTTCGGGCTCGTGGGTGGCGGTGCGAGTTTCGGGTTATCGGGCCTTCCCGGTAATCGGATTCTCGGGTCGTTACAGCTGGTATCAGAGCCAGGTTGTGGAATTACATGAGAATCATAGGTAATTGTAGTGGTCCACTAGTCCACAACGATGATGTACATGTGACGCTGGCATGGGGCACCGCGTGTTTTATTCTGACCTTCCGTTTCTGAGTTTTCTGTCTTGTGCTTAAGGAGCGAGGATGGCGCCGAGGAGGAGTTCTCGCTCTCAGCAGGGGCAGTCGGCTGGAGGTCAGGAGATCCAGCAGGGGGTCCAGAGGGACCAGGAGGAGCATAGCAGAGTTCCGGGAGCTACCGAGGCCGCGGATGCTGCGAGGGCTCCGGGGGCCGAGGGTTTTCTCCGTGGCATGTACCATCTCATGGCTCAGCAGTTCGGCGGAGAGGCCGGTGAGGGCACGTCAGTCAGGGGTGGGCCAGGCCGAGCAGTGAGGGATTTCATGCAGTTTCATCCACCTTACTTTAGCGGCCAGGCAGACCCTGATGCGGCTCGTGATTGGCTTGATGAGATGGAGCGGGTGTTCAGTTCTGCGAAGAGTGCTGCCGAGGACAGAGTGGTGTTGGCCTACAACCAGTTGCAGGGTACGGCTCGGAGGTGGTGGTCTTCCGAGTGGAAGACGTCCTTTCAGCTTCGTCCGCTTGAGCAGATCGAGTGGGATGACTTTGTCAGTGCTTTCGAGCGTACGTACTGTCCAGATATTGTTGCTACGCAGCGGATGCGGGAGTTTCTGGAGCTGGTGCAGGGTGACATGTCCGTGTTGCAGTACAGGGCCCGATTTGTCGAGCTGGGTCGGTACGCACCTCATATCATGGAGCATGAGAGGGTGAGGACGACGCAGTTTGTGCAGGGCTTGAGGCTGGAGCTGAGGCACCATCTGATCGCGAATGGGGCCACTGATCTCGAGACGGCGTCTCGTGTTGCGATTTCCTTGGAGATGGATATGCAGAGGACTCGAGGACCGATCAGCCAGGGGCAGTCTGTGTCAGGTCGCAGCCAGCAGTCGGCTACTCAGCAGCAGGGTTTCTTTCAGTCTGCGTCGGGTGGTTCTGGAGTACCGGCATCGGCAGCTTCGGTGACAGGATCTGCGTCCTTTGGCACGAAGGTCAAAAAGTTCTTCAAGAGAGGGTTCGGCAAGAAGAAGTCCAGGGATCAGGGGCAGGCTTCATCGGGCAGTGTGCAGCAGCCGTTTCCTTTGCAGCGACAGGGATCGGTGGGTGGATCGCGAGGACCTTGTCCACGGTGTAGTGGGACCCACCCAGGCAGGCAGTGCACGGCGCCGATCATCTGTTTTCGGTGTGACCAGCCAGGGCATATGGCGCGCGACTGTCCTCAGAGGCCGCCGCAGCAGCAGGTTTCCCAGCAGCAGCAGCAGCAGGGACAGTATCCACCGCTACCCAGGTCAGCTAGTGTGGGAGGCAGGCAGAGAGCTCGTGGCCAGATCACGCACTTGACCAGGGCAGAGGCAATGGCGTCGCAGCTCGTGGAAGGTACCGTTCAGATTTTGGGTTGTGCGGCTCGGGTTTTATTTGATTCTGGCGCGTCTCATTCGTTCATTTCGGAGGATTTCGCGTCGAGCGTCGAGGAGCCGGTGACCCAGTTGTCCTGTGATTTGGCTGTGGAGTTGCCTTCGGGTGACTTTATGGTCACTCCGTATTGCTTCGACCAGGTTCCGGTGTGGATCGATGGGCGGAGTATGCCAGGCAGGTTGTATGCGTTGCAGCTTCGGGATTACGACGTGATTCTAGGCATGGATTGGCTCGAGACTCATGGAGCGGTGGTGGATTGTGGGATGAAGAGGGTCTACTTCCAGCATCCGAGCAAGAGGACCTTCTATTTCCAAGGTATCCGTTCCACCTCTTCTCGATTTCTTATCTCTGCCATTCGAGCCCGTCGATTGCTTGATTCAGGTTGTCAGGGTTTTCTCGCGTCTGTGGTTGTGTCTGACCGGATGGAGCCGAATGTCGAGGACATTGCGGTGGTGTGCGAGTTTCCCGATGTTTTTCCTGAGGAGTTGCCTGGATTACCTCCCCAGCGGGAGATCGATTTCGTGATCGAGGTTGTACCTGGTACGGGACCTTTGGCGAAGGCTCCCTACCGTATGGCCCCCGCGGAGTTGAGGGAGTTGAGGGCGCAGTTGCAGGAACTGTTGGCCAAGGGGTACATTCGTCCGAGCTTTTCCCCTTGGGGTGCGCCCGTGTTGTTCGTGAAGAAGAAGGACGGTAGTCTGCGGCTATGCATTGACTATCGGCAGCTGAATGACGTGACCATTAAGAACAAGTATCCGTTGCCGCGGATTGATGATTTGTTCGACCAGCTTCAGTCTGCGCGAGTGTTCTCGCGGATTGATTTGCGGTCCGGTTACTATCAGCTGAGAATTCGCGAGTCCGATGTGGAGAAGACTGCGTTCAGTACGAGGTACGGGCATTATGAGTTTCTGGTGATGCCGTTTGGGCTCACCAATGCCCCAGCAGCCTTCATGGACTTGATGCAGAGGGTGTTCCACCCGTATTTGGACCAGTTCGTGGTCATTTTCGTGGATGACATCCTTGTTTATTCGCGGTCTGCTGAGGAGCATGCGTACCATTTGGGTGTGGTGCTGCAGACGTTGCGAGATCACCAGTTGTTTGCGAAGCTCAGCAAGTGCGAGTTTTGGCTCAGCGAGGTGCACTTTCTGGGGCACGTGATTTCTGGTGATGGTATTTCCGTGGATCCCGCCAAGGTCGAGGCTGTGATGCAATGGCCGAGGCCGAGGTCGGTGACGGAGATCCGGAGTTTCTTGGGGCTTGCGGGTTATTATCGCCGGTTTATCCAGGATTTTTCCCGCATTGCGACCCCGATGACGAGGCTCACGCGGAAGGATGTGCCTTTCGTCTGGTCCGAGGAGTGTGAGCAGAGCTTTAGGGAACTGAAGAGATTGCTCACCTCGGCTCCGGTGTTGGTTTTGCCTTCTGGATCGGGAGGTTTTGTGGTGTGTACAGATGCTTCCGGCGTCGGATTGGGTGCTGTTCTGATGCAGCATGGTAGAGTGGTGGCTTATGCATCTCGGCAGCTAAAGCCCCATGAGGAGAACTACCCTACCCATGACCTTGAGTTGGCGGCAGTGATCTTCGCGCTGAAGATCTGGAGGCATTATCTGTACGGTGAGAAGTTCGAGGTGTTCACTGACCATCAGAGTTTGAGGTATGTGTTCTCGCAGAGAGATCTGAACCTCAGACAGAGGCGTTGGATGGAGTTCATGAAGGACTATGACTTCACCCTGTCTTATCAGCCGGGCAGGATGAATGTCGTCGCCGATGCCTTGAGTAGGAAGGTTGCGGTCAGTACCTTGATGCTGAGGAAGTGGAGGCTCTGGGAACAGGTGCCCGAAGTATCTTTCAGGCTCAAGATTCCCCAGGAGCCAGGGCTGGCAGTGCTTGCGAGTCTGACTGTCACTCCTGCTATTCGTCGTCAGGTGACAGAGGCTCAGCATGCGGACCCTGAGTTGCCCCGGATTCTTGCGATGGCTGATGTGGAGCTCGGTGAGGACGGTGCTGCGAGGTTTCGTGGCAGGCTGTACGTCCCAGCGGAGGAGCAGGTTCGTCGTGCGGTGTTACGCGAGGCTCATGGGAGCAGGTACACTGTGCACCCGGGTGCGACGAAGATGTATCGGAACTTGCGGAGGCAGTTCTGGTGGCCTGGCATGAAGAGAGATGTGGCCGAGTTTGTGGCCAGGTGCCTGATCTGTCAGCAGGTGAAGGCGGAGCATCAGCGACCAGGCGGTACTCTCCAGCCCTTGGATGTTCCTGCTTGGAAGTGGGACCATGTGACCACAGATTTTGTGGTGGGGTTGCCCAGAACCCCGACTGGGCAGGACAGTATTTGGTTGCTGGTGGATCGGCTGACGAAGGTGACGCGGTTGCTACCGGTCAAAGTCAGCTGGAGCGTGCCTAAGTTGGCTCGTCTTTATGTGGAGCGGATCGTGCCGTTGCATGGGGTTCCCATTTCGATCGTGTCGGATCGGGATCCGCGCTTCACTTCTGGATTCTGGAGGAGTTTCCAGCGAGCTCTTGGCACGGAGTTGGCATTTAGCTCGGCGTATCATCCACAGTCAGATGGTCAGTCTGAGAGGACCATTCATGTAACGACCCGAGAATCCGATTACCGGGAAGGCCCGATAACCCGAAACTCGCACCGCCACCCACGAGCCCGAAGACTCGGAAGGGTTAAAAGGATGGTGTGGAAACTACACAAGCATCACAAATAATTGCAGAAATTAAACAGTTATGATATTAAGCAGGAAATGAATTAACATTTTACATGGTCCACAATAAAATAACAACAACAGCAACAGTAGTCCACGACTAGTACAGTGACAAGAAAGAAAAGTACAGCTACACGGGGCATCCCCCGGCTCTGACCTCTGGCACTACCTCTGGGCACCCGCACCACGCTTCCGCTGCGCTCCTGACACGCTCCCCGAAGGTGGCGCCTCACCTGAAACACGGTGAAAACACGCAGGGAATGAGTCTCGGAACAAGACTCAGTAGGGATCACTCGAACCCTACCTCGTAAAACGAGAAACCACTACCCTAGCGGTAGGAAGGTACCTCGGAAAGGAAAGCCCTGTACTCTACAGAACTAGACCCTAACGGCACGCAAACCGACACACGTGCCACGGTACGAGAAGACCGAAACTCAACGGTCGAACCGTCAAAACCCGAAGGTCGGAAACACACGACTGACAGTCTGACACTCCGTACTCGACAGGAGTACCACCCACTAGAAGCACAGCCGGTAGCGTCCCCTGACGTCTTACACCGCACCGCAGGTGAACCGCCTGACATGGTAGGTCCTACCCGAGGCGCAAACACCGTACAAGTAACCACAACAAGTGACTAGCTGGGGTCACGCCCGTCGACGTGGGTCCAACCGCCCCCAACCACGTGTGCACACACAGACCGCGCGTCCCTGGTCTGGCCCTCTGACCGGTTTTCCCCTCAGCCGGACTCTGGCTGCAAGACGTGGGGCCCAACGGTAACCGGTCCACAAACCGTCTCTAAAGGTCAGCCCGTACACCACTCCCTGGTGCGACTAGCACACGCGTACTAGTAGGCTACGACTAGTGGAGGGTCACTGAAGGAGTAGACTCTCAAGTTACGGAAAACAACGCCCAAGCCCGACAACGTGTGGGAATCACCCCACGCACTAGTCCCGTCGCACGGAGACCACGGTCGGAGAAAAGCGAGGTTGCCACCCTCATGGGGCAACACAGGAAGTGGCGGTCCGACCCTGGACCGTCACAGCCAAATGGCGGTCCACTCTAGGGCCGTCACTTACAAATGGCGGTCTAAGGCAGACCGTCACACGGCCAGAGGGGTAGGGGAAGTGGCGCGCCTGCTCCAGTGCGTCGCTTGAAAGTAACGCGCCTGAGACAGGCCGTCACACGGCGCCCCACACCCCCAAAACCACAGGGAAAGTAACGCGCTTACCCTGGCGCGTCGCTTGCAAGCAACGCGTCGGGCTCAGTGCGTTACTCGCATGTGACGCGCCTAGACCAGCGCGTCGCATGGCCCTCACGCTCGGGATGGAAAGGGAAGTGACGCGCCTGCCCCAGCGCGTCGCTTGGCCCATCCACATGGGGGACAACAGGAAGTAACGCTCCTGCCCCAGTGCGTTACACGCATGTAACGCGCCTATCTCGGTGCGTTACATGGCCTGACCCCCAACGGTCAAAACCCAACGGTCGAAAGCATGTGACGGCCCAGCCCAGGGGCGTCACTAGCAAACGGCGGCCAGTCGCAGGACCGTTACAGCCCTCGACCCCAAAGGCCAACACCCAGGGAAGTAACGCACCCCTCTAGGGGCGTTACAAGCATGTGACGGTCACTGGAGTGACCGTCGCTTGCCCCAGAGCACGCTACGGCGGGAAAACCCCAAAAACACCAACCACGCCCCCGTACCTCCACCGGAGAGGGGGAAAACAAGGGGGAAGACCCCTGGGGACCCCTAGCATGCATCTAAGCCACCAAAACATAGAATCATGGGCTAAAACCATAGATCGGGCGGCTCACCCCCAAAACATGGAAAAACCCAGAAATGCCCAAACATGCCTCTCTCGGCCTCCCCGCGGCCTACAAACCACGGAAAAGAACGGCGAAGAGCTAGGGAACGTCACCCTACCTCAATGGAGCGAATGCTCCGCCGGATCGTCCACGAATCGCGAAGAACGCTTGAAAACCCTCGTTCTTCCTTAAGCTTCCCACGCTCGCCGCACGCCCCCACGACCGCCTCGCCGCCGCCCACGTCACCGCGCCGTCGCCCCGCCGCCGTCTGCAGCCGGAGGGGAGCTCGCCGTGGCCAACCGGGAGGAAGAGAGGGAGAGGGAGGGAGACACGGTGGAGGAGGAAGGAGGAAGAAGAAGAGAGGAAGAAGAAGATGGTGGGGGAGAGAGAAAAGAAAAAGGGTTTTATAGAAAAACCCGGAAAATCCGTAAAATTCCAAAAATTAGGAAATCACACCCCCGCGATCCTCGGAACGCACCGATCGCAACGGTACCACTCGTGTCCGTGTGAACAGCCCGGTTCACCCGCAACGAGCGTCCGAAGAGAAAAGCCGAAACACACACCGGGAATCGGAAAACACACGCGGAAAAAGCCGCGGAACGCCTCCGGGCCTCCGAAACGACTCCGGATCGCGCCGACCCGAACACGAAAGATGTCCGAAACGAAATTTCGGACACAACGGAGCCGGACACTCCGAAAACTAGATCCGGGACCCATGAAGAAGGATCCGAAAGGTCCGGGATATTACAGCCCTCCCCCCTTAAGGAATTTCGTCCTCGAAATTGAGAACAACCCAAGGGGAAAGAAGAGGAAGACTCACTCAAACAGATACGGGAACTGCTGACGCATCTCGTCCTCACGTTCCCACGAAGCCTCACCACCAGAGTGTCGTTGCCACACGACCTTTACCAAGGGAATGACCTTGTTCCGCAGGCGCTGCTCTCGCCTATCCTCCACGCGGATCGGAAACTCTGGGAGAGAAAGATCTGGAGTCACCTCAGGCCAAACGGAAAACTCGAGCACATGAGAGTCATCGGGCATATACTTCCGCAACATAGAGACGTGGAACACGTCATGCACCGACGCCAACTCAGAGGGTAACTGCAACCGGTAAGCAACCTCACCGATGCGCTCCACAATCGCGAAAGGACCAATATAGCGGGGACTCAGCTTCCCACGCCGTCCAAACCGCATCACCCCCTTCATCGGAGAAACTCTCAAGAACACATGATCGCCCACGGCGAACTCGAGGGGCTGCCGCCTACGGTCAGCATAGCTCTTCTGCCGACTCTGGGCCGCCAACATGTTCTGACGAACCAGGTGCACAACATCCACACATTGCTGCACCAATTCCGGTCCCGTCAAAACACGCTCACCCACCTCAAACCAATCAAGTGGAGTCCGACAAGGACGCCCATACAATGCCTCATAAGGAGCCATGCCGATGCTCGAATGAAAGCTGTTGTTATAGGCAAACTCCACTAACGGTAGGTGATGAATCCAACTCCCCTGCCACTCCAGGCAGCAGGATCTCAGCATGTCCTCCAAAGTCTGAATGGTCCTCTCAGACTGACCATCTGACTGTGGATGATACGCCGAGCTAAATGCCAACTCCGTGCCAAGAGCTCGCTGGAAACTCCTCCAGAATCCAGAAGTGAAGCGCGGATCCCGATCCGACACGATCGAAATGGGAACCCCATGCAACGGCACGATCCGCTCCACATAAAGACGAGCCAACTTAGGCACGCTCCAGCTGACTTTGACCGGTAGCAACCGCGTCACCTTCGTCAGCCGATCCACCAGCAACCAAATACTGTCCTGCCCAGTCGGGGTTCTGGGCAACCCCACCACAAAATCTGTGGTCACATGGTCCCACTTCCAAGCAGGAACATCCAAGGGCTGGAGAGTACCGCCTGGTCGCTGATGCTCCGCCTTCACCTGCTGACAGATCAGGCACCTGGCCACAAACTCGGCCACATCTCTCTTCATGCCAGGCCACCAGAACTGCCTCCGCAAGTTCCGATACATCTTCGTCGCACCCGGGTGCACAGTGTACCTGCTCCCATGAGCCTCGCGTAACACCGCACGACGAACCTGCTCCTCCGCTGGGACGTACAGCCTGCCACGAAACCTCGCAGCACCGTCCTCACCGAGCTCCACATCAGCCATCGCAAGAATCCGGGGCAACTCAGGGTCCGCATGCTGAGCCTCTGTCACCTGACGACGAATAGCAGGAGTGACAGTCAGACTCGCAAGCACTGCCAGCCCTGGCTCCTGGGGAATCTTGAGCCTGAAAGATACTTCGGGCACCTGTTCCCAGAGCCTCCACTTCCTCAGCATCAAGGTACTGACCGCAACCTTCCTACTCAAGGCATCGGCGACGACATTCATCCTGCCCGGCTGATAAGACAGGGTGAAGTCATAGTCCTTCATGAACTCCATCCAACGCCTCTGTCTGAGGTTCAGATCTCTCTGCGAGAACACATACCTCAAACTCTGATGGTCAGTGAACACCTCGAACTTCTCACCGTACAGATAATGCCTCCAGATCTTCAGCGCGAAGATCACTGCCGCCAACTCAAGGTCATGGGTAGGGTAGTTCTCCTCATGGGGCTTTAGCTGCCGAGATGCATAAGCCACCACTCTACCATGCTGCATCAGAACAGCACCCAATCCGACGCCGGAAGCATCTGTACACACCACAAAACCTCCCGATCCAGAAGGCAAAACCAACACCGGAGCCGAGGTGAGCAATCTCTTCAGTTCCCTAAAGCTCTGCTCACACTCCTCGGACCAGACGAAAGGCACATCCTTCCGCGTGAGCCTCGTCATCGGGGTCGCAATGCGGGAAAAATCCTGGATAAACCGGCGATAATAACCCGCAAGCCCCAAGAAACTCCGGATCTCCGTCACCGACCTCGGCCTCGGCCATTGCATCACAGCCTCGACCTTGGCGGGATCCACGGAAATACCATCACCAGAAATCACGTGCCCCAGAAAGTGCACCTCGCTGAGCCAAAACTCGCACTTGCTGAGCTTCGCAAACAACTGGTGATCTCGCAACGTCTGCAGCACCACACCCAAATGGTACGCATGCTCCTCAGCAGACCGCGAATAAACAAGGATGTCATCCACGAAAATGACCACGAACTGGTCCAAATACGGGTGGAACACCCTCTGCATCAAGTCCATGAAGGCTGCTGGGGCATTGGTGAGCCCAAACGGCATCACCAGAAACTCATAATGCCCGTACCTCGTACTGAACGCAGTCTTCTCCACATCGGACTCGCGAATTCTCAGCTGATAGTAACCGGACCGCAAATCAATCCGCGAGAACACTCGCGCAGACTGAAGCTGGTCGAACAAATCATCAATCCGCGGCAACGGATACTTGTTCTTAATGGTCACGTCATTCAGCTGCCGATAGTCAATGCATAGCCGCAGACTACCGTCCTTCTTCTTCACGAACAACACGGGCGCACCCCAAGGGGAAAAGCTCGGACGAATGTACCCCTTGGCCAACAGTTCCTGCAACTGCGCCCTCAACTCCCTCAACTCCGCGGGGGCCATACGGTAGGGAGCCTTCGCCAAAGGTCCCGTACCAGGTACAACCTCGATCACGAAATCGATCTCCCGCTGGGGAGGTAATCCAGGCAACTCCTCAGGAAAAACATCGGGAAACTCGCACACCACCGCAATGTCCTCGACATTCGGCTCCATCCGGTCAGACACAACCACAGACGCGAGAAAACCCTGACAACCTGAATCAAGCAATCGACGGGCTCGAATGGCAGAGATAAGAAATCGAGAAGAGGTGGAACGGATACCTTGGAAATAGAAGGTCCTCTTGCTCGGATGCTGGAAGTAGACCCTCTTCATCCCACAATCCACCACCGCTCCATGAGTCTCGAGCCAATCCATGCCTAGAATCACGTCGTAATCCCGAAGCTGCAACGCATACAACCTGCCTGGCATACTCCGCCCATCGATCCACACCGGAACCTGGTCGAAGCAATACGGAGTGACCATAAAGTCACCCGAAGGCAACTCCACAGCCAAATCACAGGACAACTGGGTCACCGGCTCCTCGACGCTCGACGCGAAATCCTCCGAAATGAACGAATGAGACGCGCCAGAATCAAATAAAACCCGAGCCGCACAACCCAAAATCTGAACGGTACCTTCCACGAGCTGCGACGCCATTGCCTCTGCCCTGGTCAAGTGCGTGATCTGGCCACGAGCTCTCTGCCTGCCTCCCACACTAGCTGACCTGGGTAGCGGCGGATACTGTCCCTGCTGCTGCTGCTGCTGCGACGGCCTCTGAGGACAGTCGCGCGCCATATGCCCTGGCTGGTCACACCGAAAACAGATGATCGGCGCCGTGCACTGCCTGCCTGGGTGGGTCCCACTACACCGTGGACAAGGTCCTCGCGATCCACCCACCGATCCCTGTCGCTGCAAAGGAAACGGCTGCTGCACACTGCCCGATGAAGCCTGCCCCTGATCCCTGGACTTCTTCTTGCCGAACCCTCTCTTGAAGAACTTTTTGACCTTCGTGCCAAAGGACGCAGATCCTGTCACCGAAGCTGCCGATGCCGGTACTCCAGAACCACCCGACGCAGACTGAAAGAAACCCTGCTGCTGAGTAGCCGACTGCTGGCTGCGACCTGACACAGACTGCCCCTGGCTGATCGGTCCTCGAGTCCTCTGCATATCCATCTCCAAGGAAATCGCAACACGAGACGCCGTCTCGAGATCAGTGGCCCCATTCGCGATCAGATGGTGCCTCAGCTCCAGCCTCAAGCCCTGCACAAACTGCGTCGTCCTCACCCTCTCATGCTCCATGATATGAGGTGCGTACCGACCCAGCTCGACAAATCGGGCCCTGTACTGCAACACGGACATGTCACCCTGCACCAGCTCCAGAAACTCCCGCATCCGCTGCGTAGCAACAATATCTGGACAGTACGTACGCTCGAAAGCACTGACAAAGTCATCCCACTCGATCTGCTCAAGCGGACGAAGCTGAAAGGACGTCTTCCACTCGGAAGACCACCACCTCCGAGCCGTACCCTGCAACTGGTTGTAGGCCAACACCACTCTGTCCTCGGCAGCACTCTTTGCAGAACTGAACACCCGCTCCATCTCATCAAGCCAATCACGAGCCGCATCAGGGTCTGCCTGGCCGCTAAAGTAAGGTGGATGAAACTGCATGAAATCCCTCACTGCTCGGCCTGGCCCACCCCTGACTGACGAGCCCTCACCGGCCTCTCCGCCGAACTGCTGAGCCATGAGATGGTACATGCCACGGAGAAAACCCTCGGCCCCCGGAGCCCTCGCAGCATCCGCGGCCTCGGTAGCTCCCGGAACTCTGCTATGCTCCTCCTGGTCCCTCTGGACCCCCTGCTGGATCTCCTGACCTCCAGCCGACTGCCCCTGCTGAGAGCGAGAACTCCTCCTCGGCGCCATCCTCGCTCCTTAAGCACAAGACAGAAAACTCAGAAACGGAAGGTCAGAATAAAACACGCGGTGCCCCATGCCAGCGTCACATGTACATCATCGTTGTGGACTAGTGGACCACTACAATTACCTATGATTCTCATGTAATTCCACAACCGCGCTCTGATACCAGCTGTAACGACCCGAGAATCCGATTACCGGGAAGGCCCGATAACCCGAAACTCGCACCGCCAGTGACGCCCCTGGGTGTTGGCCTTTGGGGTCGAGGGCTGTAACGGTCCTGCGACTGGCCGCCGTTTGCTAGTGACGCCCCTGGGCTGGGCCGTCACATGCTTTCGACCGTTGGGTTTTGACCGTTGGGGGTCAGGCCATGTAACGCACCGAGATAGGCGCGTTACATGCGTGTAACGCACTGGGGCAGGAGCGTTACTTCCTGTTGTCCCCCATGTGGATGGGCCAAGCGACGCGCTGGGGCAGGCGCGTCACTTCCCTTTCCATCCCGAGCGTGAGGGCCATGCGACGCGCTGGTCTAGGCGCGTCACATGCGAGTAACGCACTGAGCCCGACGCGTTGCTTGCAAGCGACGCGCCAGGGTAAGCGCGTTACTTTCCCTGTGGTTTTGGGGGGTGTGGGGCGCCGTGTGACGGCCTGTCTCAGGCGCGTTACTTTCAAGCGACGCACTGGAGCAGGCGCGCCACTTCCCCTACCCCTCTGGCCGTGTGACGGTCTGCCTTAGACCGCCATTTGTAAGTGACGGCCCTAGAGTGGACCGCCATTTGGCTGTGACGGTCCAGGGTCGGACCGCCACTTCCTGTGTTGCCCCATGAGGGTGGCAACCTCGCTTTTCTCCGACCGTGGTCTCCGTGCGACGGGACTAGTGCGTGGGGTGATTCCCACACGTTGTCGGGCTTGGGCGTTGTTTTCCGTAACTTGAGAGTCTACTCCTTCAGTGACCCTCCACTAGTCGTAGCCTACTAGTACGCGTGTGCTAGTCGCACCAGGGAGTGGTGTACGGGCTGACCTTTAGAGACGGTTTGTGGACCGGTTACCGTTGGGCCCCACGTCTTGCAGCCAGAGTCCGGCTGAGGGGAAAACCGGTCAGAGGGCCAGACCAGGGACGCGCGGTCTGTGTGTGCACACGTGGTTGGGGGCGGTTGGACCCACGTCGACGGGCGTGACCCCAGCTAGTCACTTGTTGTGGTTACTTGTGCGGTGTTTGCGCCTCGGGTAGGACCTACCATGTCAGGCGGTTCACCTGCGGTGCGGTGTAAGACGTCAGGGGACGCTACCGGCTGTGCTTCTAGTGGGTGGTACTCCTGTCGAGTACGGAGTGTCAGACTGTCAGTCGTGTGTTTCCGACCTTCGGGTTTTGACGGTTCGACCGTTGAGTTTCGGTCTTCTCGTACCGTGGCACGTGTGTCGGTTTGCGTGCCGTTAGGGTCTAGTTCTGTAGAGTACAGGGCTTTCCTTTCCGAGGTACCTTCCTACCGTTAGGGTAGTGGTTTCTCGTTTTACGAGGTAGGGTTCGAGTGATCCCTACTGAGTCTTGTTCCGAGACTCATTCCCTGCGTGTTTTCACCGTGTTTCAGGTGAGGCGCCACCTTCGGGGAGCGTGTCAGGAGCGCAGCGGAAGCGTGGTGCGGGTGCCCAGAGGTAGTGCCAGAGATCAGAGCCGGGGGATGCCCCGTGTAGCTGTACTTTTCTTTCTTGTCACTGTACTAGTCGTGGACTACTGTTGCTGTTGTTGTTATTTTATTGTGGACCATGTAAAATGTTAATTCATTTCCTGCTTAATATCATAACTGTTTAATTTCTGCAATTATTTGTGATGCTTGTGTAGTTTCCACACCATCCTTTTAACCCTTCCGAGTCTTCGGGCTCGTGGGTGGCGGTGCGAGTTTCGGGTTATCGGGCCTTCCCGGTAATCGGATTCTCGGGTCGTTACAACGCTCACGGCCACTTAACCACTAACAATCCGCACCAGCCACCTGACATCGCGGCAAATATCTCGAACACATCACCGCAGCAACGCACCTGCCGACAACCTATGCCCAACGCAGTACAACTGGGGTCACCACCGATGAGGGAGAAAGCCCTCAACCTCGATCCTCAGACCCCACGTCGGCACGAAAGTCGCGAATAGCAACCACCTTCTCAGCGCCACACATCGCACTCAAGCTCTCAAGCGAGAAACTAGGCGGAAAGCGAACACAAAACCCTAAGCCAGCTGCCGACTATACTGGACCGTATGGACTCTGATCACTGTAATATTTTGAATTCCTATGTACGTCCACAACCACCGCTCTGATACCATATGTAACGACCCAAGATCCGCATACTGGGAAGGCCCGATACCATTCGAATCCTGACCCGTCGGTCACGAGCCGGGAGGGCTCGGAAGGGCTAAAAGGAGTGTGGAGACACAAAGAAATAGGAAATAAAGCATGACAATTCAATAATAACAGAAACAAATAAACAACTACTACAACAGAGTCCAGTCTAACCGAAAGTACATTTTAAAGCAGTAAAAACGTATCACATGCCAAGTGAACACTCGGCCCGGCGAGCTGGCAACTGAGAACCTCTGAACAGCATCCTCGAACCACGAGGAAGAACCGCCACAACTGAAAAGCAGGGGTGAGCCTCCTGTCACTGGCCTAGTAGGGATCCCGCGGAATCCCAACTGAGAACAACGGCGGCACGGAAAGCTGTAACTACAAGAGCAACATTACAGCAGGAACAGGAAACCCGGTGGCCGGTCAAAACTCGGCACTACAGCTACTCCTACTGTACCAGAAGCACACCCCGATCTCACGGTCGGGGCTACCGAACTACACTAGCACCACTTACCGAAGTAAAAACCCACGGTAACCCCGCCATAGTGGCCTGTCTTCCAAAACACGACCAACCTGGATACGCTGTCCAAGGTGCAACCCCGACCGTCCGATCGCGGGTACCGTACAACAAGACGCAACCTCGGTAAAGCTATTAGCACTAGTCTTGCGGCACGAAAACCGACGCACGTGCCACGGCGAAACAACCGAAACTCAACGATCAACACGACCAAAATCCGAAGGTCGAAGTCACAGAGACTGACAGTCTGTCACTCCCGACTTGACATGAGTACCTCCCACTAGAAGCACAGTCGGTAGCGTCCCCTGACGACTTACACCGCACCGCAGGTGAACTGCATGACGTGGTAGCACCTACCAGAGGCACGGACACCGAACAAGAACCACAAAGTAGGTGACTATCTTGGGTCACGCTCGTCAGCGTGTGTCCAACTGCCCCCAACCACATGTGCACACACAGACCATGCGTCCTAGGTCTGGCCTCTAACTGGTTTTCCCCTTAGCCGGACTCTGGCTACAGACGTGGGGCCCGATGGAAACCAGTCTAAAAATCGTCCTCAGGGTAGCCTCTCCACCACTCCCTGGTAGGACCACTCGCGTGTAAGCATGCTACGACTAGTGGAGGGTCACTGAAGAAGTAGACTCTCAAGTCAACAGAAAATAACGTCCGAACCTGACGAAGTACGGGGACCATTCCACGTACTAGCACCGTCGCACGATGACCACGGTCGGAGAAGAAACGGGACTCACAGTCCACAGGCCACGCACCCGGCCACATAGAAATGTAGAAGCATGATTCCCAAGGTAGCTCACAAGCCGCCAAACAGAATCCCACTCTCGGGGAAAAGCGGGAACCCTCCAACCCCAGGCTGGGCAACTGGACTCGCAGTTCATGGCCTCACTCATGACCCACTCGGAAACCTCTTCTCGAAGAAACTCACAACGTGCGGGGAATCCTCGCCGCACTCACACCGATACTCGGTGACTCGATCAAGCGTAACACGAAAGTCTGAAACACGAGGAGTCATTCGGACCCTCAAACCCATGGGCACGCTAAACGAGATAGTACAGTCCTCCTGGCACTCTCAAAACACGGACACAGAACCCTCGGGGTGTCTGGGACCTCTCCCGAGACCGCAAGTCGACCACTGGGCCCCAACCGGGTCGACCAGGAACCTACACAACTCGAAACGATCGTGGCAAGAACGAAGAACCATTTCGGCGCAACACATTGCCTGGTGGTCTATCTTTGGGCCGTCACAGCTGTAACGGTCCAAGGATAGGCCGTCACAGCACCATGACGGTCCAACTCAGGAGCGTCGGACACTCGGTGCAAAACCGGCTGTAACGCACCAGCCCTGGTGCGTCACAGTCTCTAACGCGCCTAGCCTGGTGCGTCAGAAGACGAGCAGAAACCAACCATGACGCACACCGCCCGGAGCGTCACGGTCTCTGACGGACCAACGCTGGTGCGTCAGAAGACGGGACAAAACTGGCTGTAACGCACACCCCTTGGGGCGTCATAGACTCTAACGCTCCAACCCGAGTGCGTTAGAAGGTGGGGACGCGTCCTCTCTGACGCTCCCTCACAGGGGCGTCACAAGACTCTGACGCTCCACCTTGGGTGCGTCAGAGGCCTTGACCCCCAACGGTCAAAACCACAACGGTCGACTGCCAACGGTCGGATCGTCACCTGACGGTCCTACCTAGGCGCGTCACAACGCCCCGGCGGTCTATCGTGGGACTGTCAGGCCCACGGACCACCCAGTTGGCAAAATAGTAGGATGTGACGCACCCACCCTGGGGCGTCACACGCTGTGGCGGTCACTGGAACGACCATCACACCGTCCCGGCGGCGGAACGGCGGGAAACGACCAAAAAACTTCACCACGCCCCCATACCTCCACGGGAGAGGGGGAAAACAAGGGGGAAGCCCCCAAATAGCCCCTAGCATGCATCTATGGCCTCTGATCGGCCAAAAACACAATGAAACGGTAGATCGGCCCACAAGCCCTAAAACATGGAATTTTTCCAAAATTTCCCAAATACGCCCGCTCGGCTCACCACGGCCTACAAAACTCGCAGGAAAGGGAATGCACGAGCTGGGGGTCCATCTCCCTACCTCCACCGAAGAAACAACGCGCCGTGGATGCCGATCCACGAAGAAATTGCCGCGAAACCCTCGCCGGCTCACGACCGCGTCACCGAGCTTCCACGCGCCTCCATCCCCCGATCCTCAACCCATCCTTGCCGTCCTCCTCCCCCGCGTCGCCCTGCCCGCCCCCGTCTCACTCCGTCGGCCGCCGGAGAAGAGAGGGTGAGAAGAGAGCGTGGGAGAAGAGAGAGAGGGAGAGAGTGAGAAATGAGAGGGGAGAGATAGAAAGGGTTAATATATATAGAAAACCCGAAAATTCTAAAAATTCAGATAATTACGAAAAAATTACCTCCGCGATCCTCGGGAGCAGCACAATGCACCGGTATAGTCCTGGAGTCGGAGAACGCCACGGTTTGCCCTGCACAGAGTTCCGAAGGCGCATCAGGGAAAAACACGTATAAAACATAAAATACGCTCTGAGACCCACTAAAACGATCCGAAAAATATCCGAAAAAATCCGGGGCATTACAAAACCCTTCCCCAAGCCCCTAGGCATTTAATGATGCCCTCAAACCACCGATTAACACATTAAAATCTAGATCGGGCTCACACCCCAAAAATATGTTTTTCCCCCAAAATGTGAAAAGAACCCCACTCGGCTCGCCACGGGCTACCAAATCCGCGGAAAATGAAATACACGAGCTGAGGGTCCATCTCCCTACCTCCACCGAAGATTTCGCGTGCCGTGGACGCCGATCCATGAAGAAAATGCCGCTAAACTCTCTCCGGCTCGCGATCCCACGAACCGCCTCCACCATCGCGATCCTCATCCCGTGCCCATCGCTCCACGCCGCCCCGCCCTCGTCTGCCTCCGTTGGCCGCCCGGAGAAGAGAGGGGGAGAGGAGAGATCGAGCGTGAGAGAAGAGAGAGGGTGAGGGAGAGAAAATGAGAGGGAAGATATGTTGTGTGCTGTGATACCACTTGTTGGGTAGTGGCTGACTGATCTAGAGGGGTGGTGAATAGATCTGCACCTCTTTTCACAATTCAACCCTCTATAAAGCTAGACAGCAAGAATCACAGCGGAATAAAAACTAGTTTAACGAAGAACACAATGAGTTGCTTAGCAAGATAAATAAGTAATGTGAATATTAAATCTAAGCATGCATCTAGCACAAACAATCACACAAACAAACCATGAACACAATGGATTTTAAGGTGGTTCAGACTGAATCCTCAGCCCTACGTCCACCCCTCACCAAATCCGGTGAGGCTCCACTAGTGCAGCGCACCAAACCGTAAATCGGAAACCACCGATTGCCTTCCTACTAACCAATGATAGGGACGTCAACACCGCAGATCGGAAACACCTCCGATTGCCTTCCTACTAACCACCTGGTAGGGACGTCAACCGCAAATTGGAACACCCTCCAATTGCCTTCCTACTAACCACCGGTAGGGACGAATCACAACTTCAATGTTTAACAATGTTGAAAGTAAAACAAATGTGAAGGAACTAAAACAAGAGATTGAGTAAGAAGGAATTGGCCCTTGAATGGAAATGATTTGTTGATCAGCAACAGGGATCTCTTCTTCTTTCAAATTAATCTTCTTGATTCACCCTTGAATGGATGAATATTCTTCACGGAGTACTGTTCATGTGAACAGTAACTGTTCTTCCAATCCTCCTCTTTTGATCTTCTTTTTGATCTCTTTGAATGGATGAAGAAGTGAATAGATGCTACCTTGATCCTTGCTTCCTACTTCACAGATCTTGGAAGATGATTGCTTTGATATGAACTTTGAATACCTTGGATTGGATGAAGATGTTCTTCACGGAGTACTGTTCACGTGAACAGTAACTCTTTCTTCAATCTCCTCTTTTGATCTTCTCTTTGTATCTTCTTGAAGTGAATGAAGAGAGTAATTGATTCTACCTTGAATCTTGTTTCTTCAATAGCTTGTAGGAGATTGATTGCTTCAAAAATCACCTTGGATGAACTTGAAAGAATGAAGAAAATCACTTTAAGAAATGGGCTTCTTGGATCGCCTTGAAAGCTTTGCTTCTTCTCCTTCTTGGAAGTTGATTGAAGAGTAGAAGGTGATTGCTTCAGGATTGCTTCAGATCTTTACTTGAAACTCTTGAGTGGATGAAGAACTCATTCGCGAACTACTGTTCATATGAACATTACTTCGTCTCCTCTCTCTTGAAAACCCCTCTTGCAGCCACCCTTAATCCCAAATGAAGCATTCGGGTTTGCCTCCACCAATGTGTTGGTTTTATAGGCCTTGAATGGTCCTTGGAGAGGCCCTAGACCATATCCACAATTTGTGGGTGTTTAGGTGACTTTGGGGTTCTTTGGGATTAAAGAAATCATGAGAATTAGGCAGCCCACGAGGTGGAATTCGAAGTCAAACATGGTTGGCTCGGGGCTGGCGGTCGACCTGCAGCTCCTGGCGGTCGACCGCTACTGTAAAATGCTGTAGACGAATGGCCCCTGGGATTTCCGATCGACCGCCACTGGCTGGCGGTCGACCGCTACTGAGACTCATGCAGGCTGGCAGCTGCTGGCTGGGGCGGTCGACCGCCCCTGTGCTGGCGGTTGACCGCCGGCTGGGCAAGGCCCGGGTTGGCCCGGGTCGGTCCGTTGAGTCTCCGGTTCGGTCCGTTAAGTCTTGAACTCCGTCGTTCAAACTCCATTAGCAGCCCGTGCATGTTTGTAGCATCACCCTTGACTGTCTTGAAGAATTATGTTGATTATATCATTCCTATAATCAGAATTTTGTTCCGGGGGCTCCGCCCCCGGAAACCCCCGCAAGGGGCGCTGCCCCCTTGACCCCCGCGACCTGACCGCGCAGGTCGATCCGCGTGAGAGGGCGCAACATTGAGCTTTCACATATGTCTCTACTAAGCTCTTCACTTGGACAGCCTTCCCTTAAGCTCTTCTTGAGATCTTTGCTTGATTGGAACTCCTTGGCTTTGGAAGATGACTGAATGGCTTCAGTTGATGCTTGAATTGTGTGTTGCAAGCCATTCTTGATCTGCAAGTGCACTTGGCATCATGAGTTTCCACGTTGCATCTTGAGTGATCTTGGAGCCTTTGGATCTATCTTGATTTCTGTGCGGCCAATTGGCTAAGCGTTGCAAGCCATTCTTGATATGTTGAATTGGCAATATAATGACCTGAATTATATGCAAATGGACTTTATCAAATGCATAGCAAAAGCAAAATGAATAGCAAATTGACTCTAAAGACATACATCATCAAAACACTAGAAATGAGTCATAGTTGGAATCACATCAAAACAATAGAACAAATCATTAGTTGAGTCATAGTTGGACATCATCAAAACAATAGAAACACTCACGTTCCACACATGCCCAACTTTAGCACTACATTCTCCCCAACAAGAGAGAGATAGGGTTAATATATATATAAAAGCCCAAAAACTCCAGAAATTTAGAAAAATATGAAAAATTACCTCCGCGATCCTCGGGAGGAGCACAACGCACGGGTACTGTCCCGGAGTTGGAGAACGCCACGGTTCGCCGTGCACAGAGTTCCGATGGCGCATCAGGGAAAAACACGTGTAAAGCACAAAATACACTCCGAGACCCACGAAAATGATCCGAAAAATATCCGAAAAACTCGGGACATTACAATCACCCTCTACGACTACGACCAATGACCTGTACAAACAACGGCATGTGTAATATTATCTTCTCTTCAATATAAAGTAGCGAATTGTAAAGGGAGTTTGAGGGTAGATATCATAAATATAGAGGTATATGGGTGAGAGACGTAGGTTTTCCAGGGTGCTTATTTCCTAGGGAGATGCATGCCTTCTTTTCCCGGTAGATTGATATCCCCCCTTTTTGAGAAATACTTATCTTCTGACACCAGGCTGTGCAACCATGTAATATGAATATATGATGCAGCAAATGATCAAACAGTGGAGGTAAAGGATGATATACATGGGCATTAGGAGGTCTTCTGTTGTGATAATGATCATTCACCGACAGGTAGGTGATCAAAAAAACAGCAGCCATTAATTGCATTTTAGGTGACCTATCATTCATCTGTTTATAAACGAGGTCGAGATAAGATAGCTCACCTAAAATCTCATACTCGCCGCCCTTCCTCTGCTCGATGGGGTAGGGCATTTACTTCTCAAATATTTGAAAGCACATGGAATGATATCTTTTAAAAGATTTCAGGAAGATTTCACCTCACCTGCATTGATCGAATCTGCAGCAGACAGTGTTCATGTAATGGTTTATTTAAAATTTCAAGAAGATTTCAGCTCACCTCCATTGATCGAATCTACAGCAGACAGTGTTCCTGTAATGGTTTATTTAAAATTTCAGGAAGATTTCACCTCACCTCCATTGATCGAATCTGCAACAGACGGTGTTCAATAATGGATTACAAAGATGTCGCGGAGATTTCACCTCACCTCCGTTCATCGATTCTGTAGCAGACGGTGTTCACGATCGTTGCCTCATCGGACATGGGTGGTCCTTGTGTCGCTGGATCACAGCTACAACAGACATCGGAAAGGGAGGGGTCCTTTATGCCTGTGGCTGACGGATCGGACGGCCAACCTTCGATGACCTGCTGTATCTCCCTCCTGGCGACACTGGTCGCTCCTTCTCCTTGTTCGCGTTCACCCTTTTTCTATTCCTTTGCGCAGCGTTCGCCCTTCAAGGTGAGAAGGAAGAGAGAGAGAGAGAGAAGAGGGTAAAACCGACAATTTTTTGTATGTCCCTTCCGGCGACGCCCGTCGCTCCTTCTTCCTATCCTTCTTCTCCCTGTTCGTGTTTGCCCTTCACCTTCTCCTGCGCAGCGTTTGCCCTTCAAGGTGAGAAGGAAGAGAGAGATAGAAGAGGGTATGATGGCTGATATGTCGTATCTCCCTCACGGCAACGCTGGTCACTCCATCTTCCCCTCCTTCTCCATGTTCGCGTTCACCCTTCTCCTTCCCATGCGCAGTGTTCGCCCTTCAAGGTGAGAAGGATGAGAGAGAGACAAGAGCCGACGATCTACCGTATCTCTCTCCCAGCGACGCTGGTCACTCCATCTGCGGTTCGACCCTCTTCTCCTTGTTTGCGTTCGCCCTTCCCCTGCGCAGCGTTCGCCCTTCCCCTGAGAGAAGGATGAGAGAGAGACAAGAGCCGACGATCCACCGTATCTCCCTCCCTACGACGCTGGTCCCTCCGTCTACGGTTCGACCCTCTTCTCCTTGTTTACGTTCGCCCTTCCCCTGCGCAGCGTTCGCCCTTCCCCTGCCATTCAAAGAGAGAGAGACGAGGGTAAAACTGACCTTTACCTTCAAAAATCGCAGTCCACCACGCGAGAAGCTGCCTCTGGGCAACTTTGAGGGATTCACGAACACCCGTCACGATGTGTCTTGTTTCTCTCTCATCACAGAATTCGGGTCGCACGCCGTTCAAGAATTACATGGCGTCTTGATTGAAATCCCCCGAGCATCGTTTCCAAACGCGCCCTATAGATGGTATGGATTTAGGCAAAATAAAGAACATCAATTTTAGTGAATAATCTATTTGACCCTTAGGTGGCCTTTGGTGATTAGTATAACTAAATAAATATAAATCTTGATTATTAGGATAAGATCAAATGATTATGAAGAATTGTAAAATTACCCTTATTAGGAGTATTATACAAAGAAATAATAATTTTTTTATTTTAACGGTGACAACTAAGGAGGGATGCTACGTAGACATGTCAATACCCCTTAATAGACGTATCAACTTCTTATCTTTATGAAGAAGTTAGATGAAGAATAATAACACGTACCGGCATTGACAATAAGATTAGACAATAAAACATAGTCGATATAGAAATGAACAAAGAACTTAGTCTTACAATCATAGATCATATGAATACAATTAAACAATGGCGAAATAAAAGAATGGACTTGTTGTGATGAACAGTGAGGGTCAACAATGTGTGACAGGGATTAGTTGTAACACCCAGGATTTTTCAAACCAGAATCCGTGAGTTTCATAGCGCTTTCGTGGGTCCCGGATCGAATTTGGTAATTAAATTAGATTTTTGACTATCAGGTCTTCGGACTCCCGTGTAGGGTGAACCGGCGTGTTTTTAGGCTCCGAGACATTGCAGACGCATTGTGCGTTTTCCGAGGATCGTGGGGTTGATTTTTTTTCCATTTTTCTCATTTTCAGATTTTTTAAATCCTAAAAGAGATTTTTTAAATCCTAAAAGTTTTTCTATATAAATCCTTAATCACCCCCTTTTACCCTCATTCTCACACTCTCTCCCTCTCTCCTCTCGTTTCTCTCTTTCTCTCCCTCTCTTCTCCGGGCGGCTGGTGGAGGCAGAGGCAGGCGAGGCCCAGGCGACGTTGGGGTGGCAAGCGAGGAGAATGGAGCGAGGATCGAGGGCGGTGGAGCGGCGTGCTTCGTTTGCGGATTCGGGAACCCGACGGCAATTCTAGAGGCATTTTTGAGGTGGAATCGGCATCCTCGGTGCGGAAGATCATCGATGGAGGTAGGGGGATGGATCATTGGCCCTTCCTTTCCATTTCCCCGCGTTTTATAGGCCGAGGTGAGGCCGAGTGTGGGCTTTGTTCACGCCGGGGTTAAAATGCATGATTTTGAGATGAGCAACGGATTCTTCGTTTTGATCATGTTTTTGGGGTTTGAACGGCATCTCTCGATGGTCTAGAGGCTGAGGAATGGTTTTCCATGTTTTCCCCATCACATGGGGTGATCGGGGTGAGGAATAGGACCCCAAGGTCGAGGTCAAAATGGGTTTCTGCTGTTTTCGGTCTACCGACCGGTGAGATCCGGCCGACCGACCGGTTCGCCACGGACGGGCAACTAGTCCATAGACGCGGTTGGTCGACCAACCGCGTCTATGGCAGTCGCGATCTGCGAACTGACCGCGACTATGAGAACGTGGTCGGTCCGCCAACTGCGTTTAGGTCCACCGACCCAGCAGGTC